>CM056736.1:17932500-18557500 GCA_029844215.1 Przewalskia tangutica
CAATATCATCACAACAAAATAGTACTTACAAGTCGAGATATCAATTTTTAAGCTAAAATCTAACTTAAAAATTAACTATTGAATTTATATTGTTCTAATTAGTTCAGTATTATTAAGCCTTTCATTGATTAAACAGGATTTAAGTAATGCAAGGTAAGTGTACAAGAGCAACAAAATAATTGTAAGTAAAGTAAAGAATGGCATGTTTATTGGATTGAGCCTATAAACAACCCTGCTAAGTAAAGGAGAATAGTGTGGTAATTTCAATATTGAAGTAATATAAGTATGTCGATCTGAATGAATTGAGATACAAGTAGGAAATGGAATATTTCTAGTACAACACTAAAGTAAATTGACAAAGTTTATCTTATCCGAATACTACCGAATAGTTTACTCTGGACTGAAATTATGTAGCTCCGGTCTGAAATCAGCTTATACATGGAGAATCCGGAATAAGAATCTTCGATCTAGGTGCATGGACCTAACTACTTGGTTCTGACGAGATAATGTTTGCTACATGTCAACATGTGTAATTTTCGTATTTTACTAATATAAATTCGTTTTCTTTGTGAAACATAAATAACAAATATATTAAAATTATTAGCGTAATTATGGGTGATACCCCATAATTACCTCTCATCCACATTAATTATAATTGATAGTCAAATATATTGTAATTAACATCTTATAATTTAGATAATAGTAGATTAGTCTTCAATCATTCAAGCCTATGATGATTGTATATATATATTGTACATTTGGGAGAATATTAATCAAGGAATCATTTCCTATATGGTATCAGAGCACCCAATTGCCCAATCAATAACAGACCATCCTCGGATCATTGAAACTCGTGTCAATGCAAGAAATTTTTCGGCCCAAACGTCATTTTAACCTAATATCCTTTGTTCAACCATCACCACTATAAAAAATTCCCAAAGCTGCCTTATCCGACCCGAATTGAAAAGATGTCATGTTAGACGAATTTAATGCTCTTATTACAAATAAGACGTGAGAATTAGTACTGCGTCCGTCTAATGTGAACATCATTCGGTCTATGTGGGGGTTTTGTAATAAGAAAATTTCTGATGATTCTTTTGCGAGATACAAAGCTCATCTTGTTGGTGATGACATGTCTCAACAGGTTGGGGTAGATTGTGGAGAAACATTCAGTCCGGTAGTGAAGCCATCAACTATTCAGACTGTTCTCAGCTTGACTCTTTCAAAATTTTAGACTATTCACCAGTTAGATGTTTAAGAATACCTTCTTACATGTCAACTTATAGGAGATAATATACATGCATCAGTCGCTGGGTTTCCGAGATTATACCCATCCAGATCATGTCTGTCTATTGAAGAAATCCTTATAAGGTTTGAAACAAGCTCCTCGGGCATGGTATAACAGGTTTGCCGACTTTGTTTTCAAATTGGGATTCTCTCACAGTAAGTCTGATCAGTCATTGTTCATTTATCGAAAAGGCTCTGACATGGAATATATACTTTTGTATGTCGATGATATTATTCTCACAGCTTCATCCATTTCGCTTCGTCAGTCCATTATGTCCCTTCTTGCAGTAGAATTTGCAATGAAAGACTTGGGTCCGTTGAATTATTTTCTTGGCATTCTCACAATATGCAGGTGGTCTATTTCTCAGTCAAAAGAAAATATGCCGAAGAAATAATTGATAAAGCATGGATGTCGTCCTGCAAACCCTCACATACTCCAGTGGATACGAAGGCGAAATTAAGTAATGCTGACGGAACTCCTTACATCGATCCTACCCATTACCGGAGCCTAGAAGGGGCCCTACAATATCTGACTTTTACGAGGCCAAATATTTCCTATGCGGTTCAACAAGTTTGTTACACATGCATGATCCGAAGGAAGAACATATGGGGGATCTCAAAAGGATTATGTGGTATGTTCAGGGTACTCTCCATTTCAGACTTTATATGTATAAGTCCTCAATCTCGAGTCTTTCGGCCTACACAGATGTAGATTGGGGCGGCTGCCCAGACACACGTCGTTCCACTTCCGGCTATTGTGTGTTCTTGGGTGACAACCTCATTTCATGGTCGTCAAAACGTCAGTCCACACTGTCTCGGTCAAGCGCCGAAGCAGAATATCGGGGGGTGGCCAATGCTGTTACTGAATCTTGTTGGCTCTGTAATCTACTATTGGAGCTCCATTATCCGATTAAAAGGGAAACAATGGTCTATTGTGATAATGTGAGTGCGATATACTTATCTGGCAATCCAGTTTAGCATCAACGCACGAAACACATTGAAATGAATATCTTATTTATCTGCGAGAAAGTTTCCCGTGGTCAAGTCCGTGTTCTCCATGTACCGTCCCGTTATCATATTGCTGACATCTTCACAAAAGGTCTTCCGCACGTATTGTTTGATGATTTCAGGGACAGTCTCAGCATCCGAGGACCTCCAGCTAAGACTGCGGGCTACTATTAGCGTAATTATGGGTGATACCCCATAATTACCTCTCATCCACATTAATTATAATTGATAGTCAAATATATTGTAATTATTGTATTTATAATTAGCATCTTATATTTTAGGTAATATTAGATTAGTCTTCCATCATTCAAGCCTAGGATGATTTATATATATTGTACCTTTGGAAGAATATTAATCAAGGAATCATTTCCTAAAAAAACAAGTAACTCTTTTTCTTTTTCCATGAGATAAATAAAATTTTAGGAGAAGTTCTAGTATAATTCACAGTGATTATTTTTTATATGCGGCCAACCACACTAATCTTTTTTCAATTAATTTCAGCATATGTAATTGTATAATTATTGTATAGCAAATTTATCATATGTATATAAATTGTATCATTATTGTATAAAGGGAAAATGGTCATATTTGCCCTCAACGTTTAGGAATTTTTTTGTATTTTTCCCCCGTTAACATTTGGGATCAAATATGCCCTCAGTTAGTCTAAATTTATTGTATTTTACCTTATTTAACAGACCAACCACGTGTACGCCACATCGGAGCCACGTGTAGGACACGTGGCAAAGTGGAACCCACAAAATCAGGTGGCCGGAAATCGCGAAAATTCCGACGGGATTTTCGAATTGGTCGTCCCGATGATAGGTGAACAATTGAAGGTGTTGGGTTGGTGCAAAATGTCGGCCAGATGATGGTAAAGCTACTAGAACCAACCCCGACTGTTGTCGAACGCTCATATGGCCGGAAAATGACCGACGACGGCTAGGGTTTGCAGCTTTTTCGATCTGGTCGTCGTGGCTACTGGGACGAGTCGGCTCACGGGGTTAGGCTAGAAATGACGGGGAGAAGATGATAGTCACAATGGTATCACCCACTCCCGTCAATTCAACCTCCGGTCGCCGGAAAATGAGAATCTTCAAAATGCGATTTTGGACCCGATTTTTTATTGCAAAATCGACAACGAAAATGGATGAATTGAGTGTCGACATTGGAATATATTGGAAGGGGAGGAGAAGACAGTTCTTTTGGTATATGGGTCGCTTCCAATTGTTGTCGGAGTCGGCCGAATAATGCAATTTTTCGGCGACTGCTACCGTTCCATCGTTTTTTCGCCTGAAATTGAGAGTATTTCGACTGCTACGGTTTCACTTTGCCACGTGTCCTTCACGTGGCTCCGACATGGCGTATACGTGACAGATCTGTTAAATAAGGGCAAATACAACAAGTTTAGACTAACGGAGGGCATATTTGACCCCAAACGTTAACGGAGGGCAAATACAAACCTTTTTCTAAATGTTGAGGGCAAATATGACCCTTTTCCCTTGTATAAAATATATATCCTACGGTATGTGTTTAGAAATATATCATTGTTGTATAATTTATGTTTGATAAATGTATAATCAACGTGTATTTATTAATTATACATATAAAAGGACAGCCCGGTGCACTAAGCTCCCGCTATG
The DNA here is from genome assembly GCA_029844215.1 of Przewalskia tangutica. Classification (NCBI taxonomy): domain Eukaryota; kingdom Viridiplantae; phylum Streptophyta; class Magnoliopsida; order Solanales; family Solanaceae; genus Przewalskia; species Przewalskia tangutica. The sequence goes on from CM056736.1 coordinate 17,936,436, forward strand.
CGCAGGGTCCGGGGAAGGGCCGGACCACAAGAGTTTGTTGTACGCAGTCTTACATTGCATTTCTGCCAGAGGCTGTTTCCACGACTTGAACTCATGACCTCATGGTCACATGACATCAACTTTACCAGTTACTCCAAAGCTCCCATTCTTATTAATTATACACATATTATACATATATTATACATATTTTGAGATATTTCTTGAAGGCTCAATTAACGTATACTTACTTTATACACATATTATACATATTTATGAATATTTTTTAAAGACTCAATATGAATTTTTTATCGACCTTTAATGGCGAGTTTTTAATCTTTTAGTCGCTACAAAAAGTCTGATCTTTTTGCGATGAGCCTTTTACTGACAATTTTTTGGTCTCAAGTCGCCACAAAAAAAGTCTGATTTTTTGTAGTGTATTAGTGTTAATGGGCTGCTGGTAGGCTAGCACCTGAGATGAGTTTGGGTCGAAAGGCCATATCGCGATATTAAACTCAAATATGAGCCAAATAAATTTGTAATGGTTGGGTAGTGTCCTTTTCCCTTCTAGAACCCACATAAACTTCTTAATGAAACTCATTATATATATATATATAACAACACATCATCATAGCAGTTATGAAGTATTCAGACAAACACTGTCGTTATAGAAATGTTTGACTATATGAGAAATCAAGTTAAATAGCCAAAGCATCCAAAAAAGCATTTACAATTAGTGGATTATATGAATATTGACTATCAGCTATTTTATTTTATGGGAATAACCATATGTCTAACTTCATTTTCATATATTGGTATTCAAAAGTAAAAAATGGGATGTAGGCCTAAAATTAATGAAACCCATAATATGAGGCCTTTTATAGGACCAACAATTCTGGGCCTAAAAGTTTCTCGACCTTATCATGCCACGCTCCAGTTTTTCCAGTTTCAATATATTTCTCGCAACATATTTCTGAAGAATTAATCTTCCTCATTTTTTATTTTTGAATTTGACTTATATACACTAACACTGTGATTTTCATAATTTTAGTATATTGTAACTAGTTATTTACTGCATTAAATTATCAAATTAGGATTACTACCGCCAGTACTTGTTGCTGCAAGTCATTTTATTCACATCACGAGCTTCTTTACCTAAAGAAGATCAAGCTACATTGGCCACTATTTATAATTCAATGGTCTAAGTAATGAGTTAGGATTATGACACTAGGGTCTGTTTGGATTGGCGGTAATTGATTTATGTTTGAATGCAACAATGTAAAAGTGATTGTTATCAATAAATGATGTTTGGATAGTTTTGATCAAAATTGTTTTTGAATGTAGAATTACCAGAATGGACATTTAGTCAATATATATAAATAAAAATTACTAATAAATGGAAGTATGTAAATAAAAATTACAAATAGATAATAGAATTTAAAGTGCAAATAGTATTTAAATATTATTACAATATTAATTTTGCATGTACTCTATAATTTGATTGCGGACTAAGTTTCGAACGTAATTTTCAGTAGCTACTGGAGCGTAGGCGCCGCAACCCTTCGGGAAGGAGCCACGACGCCTAAGTTCCAGTGATTTTTTACGTTGCAGGCGCCGTGACCCTTGGGAGGAGGCGCCGTGGAGCTTAATTTCCAGTAGCTACTGGAGCTTAGGCGCCGTGGCCCTTATGAAAGGAGCCACGACGCCTAAGTTCCAGTGATTTTTCACGCCGAAGGAGCCGCGGCGCTCTTCAGACAATTCTTCAAAATAATAAAAAAATTCGATACTTCAACTTGGGTATATTTATTTCTTGTTTGTTCAAAATATAATGTATTATAGTAGTAATATTCGGAGTATTTGAAAGAAGATTTAGAAAAAGGAGAAGGATAATCCTCGTATAATCGGACAACGTTAGGATATTTGAGGAGTTTAAAGTTCCAATCTGCAATTACACATGAACAAATGTCAACTTTAGTAGTATATTTGATTTTTTTTAGTAATTATTTCTTGATATTTAAAGGGTAATGAAAGTTGTATATTTAGATTACTTTTAGTAATTATTTCTAGATATTTAAAGAGGGTAATGAAAGTTGTATATTTGATTTTTTTAGTAATTATTTCTAGATATTTAAAGAGGGTAATGAAAGTGGATAGAGTTGTTGATGAAAATTAAAGAGGGTAATAAAGGAAATGGTAGAAGTGCTTCTGGCAGAAGCTACAAATTTTAGCTTATGCCAGAAGTGTTTTTGGTCTTCTGAAAAGTCAAACCAAACATGTCAATTTTGTCATTTTCACGAAAGTGGGTATCCAGAAACACAGAAGCTAATCCAAACAGACACTATATCTATTATTTTGATAAACTATTATCAACTAATTAATCATGCAATTTGATATATTTAAATAAAAGATTATTGTATTGTTGAAAAAGTTAATTTAAGCTTATTACAAGTTATTAAGTTTGATAATTGATATTTTCACAAGGGATCAACAATAACTATTCGTATACTCTCTTTTCAAGACGTAATCCTTCGTGTTTATTTAAACGTAAGGAGTAAGGACCTCTTTGTTACAATTTTCTATCTTTGTTTAGTTTATATATGTTCATACTTAGTTGCACACACTTGCATAGACGCAATAGAAATGATTAATTCATATGAGTTTCCTAGTAAATACACTATCGTATATAATACTTTACTAGTTTCTCAATATATACATTTGTACGTATATATCTTGTGTAAGCTTTAAAATATATTTTATTTATATACATATTTAAAAAAAACTAATATTCGTATGAGTTAAGACATTTTATTAATTCTTTTCTCACATATAAAGTACGTACGTAGTTACTATCATATACAGTAGTACAGAATTATTTGCTTTGTACATTCAATCTTTCTCAACTTGAGTCTTGTTAATTCTCTCTTTAAAGAGCTTCGACTGAAGCTCAAAATCTGCAGATGATTCAAGCGAATTGTGGAAGAAGCTTCTCCAGAGAAAACTGTTTCATTACAAAAGCAGTTGAGAAAAATGAGAGATACCTCTATACATGTATCTACATGTGGTATTTATAACCACACAACTAAAATATAACTAACTCCAACTAATTGTAATCAATTCTAATTAATTGTAACTCATTTAATTACAATAATGACCATTACTAATACAAACCATATTGAATATTGTACTATGTGTTACTCCTTACGTACTCGGGTACACCTTTCTAATATCTCAACACCCCCTCAAGCTAGAAGATATGAAGATATTCTTCAATCCTAACTTGGATACAATTCAAACATGTTGAGGACTTCCAAGTGCTTTAGTGAGTACATCTGACTGTTTATTTGAAGGCATGTAGGCAGTCTGAACCAGACCTTTTTGAATTCATTCTCTAATAAAGTGACAATCAATATCGATATGTTTTGTCCTTTTGTGAAAAACAGGATTGACAGCAATTTGAAGTGCTGATTTGCTATCTGTAAAGACAGCTACATGCAGTTGTATGTGCGTTTCCAGTTCTTCATACAAACCAGCTAGCCAAACAACTTCTGAAACTGAGGTTGCCATAACTCTATATTCAGCTTCTGCAGAACTCCTTGACACAATCACCTGCTTATTTGATTTCCAGGCTATGGGAGATTGTCCAAAAATCACCAAGTATCCAGTGGTCGACCTTCCAGTGTTAACACATGATCCCTAGTCTGCATCACAGAAAACTTGTAGTGTAGAACTGCTACTGCTGGACATGAATATACCTGAGCCCGGTGCCTCCTTTATGTACCTTACCAGTCTCATTCCTGCTTCCAGATGTGAGTTTTTAGGTCCCTTCATAAACTGGCTTAGGCATTGGACAACAAAGGCTATATCAGGCCTTGGGTTTGTGAGGTACAACAACCTTCCAATCAATTTTCTGTAAATTTCAGGGTCCTCCAACACCTGATCTGGCAGTTGAGCAGCATCATCAGCTCCACCATTCTCTAATGTATGTGCTTGTCATATGTGACAGTAGTGAGCTTCTGGTTCACTTCCATTGGTGAAAAAGCACATCTTGACCCAGACAACCCCATATTTGATATTAATTCCAAAGCATATTTTCTTTGGTGCATGACAATCCCATCTGAATTTCTGGAAAACTCAATCCCAAGAAAATACCTGAGCTCCCCCAAGTCTTTGATCTTGAATGTTGTTTGAAGAGTTTCCTTAGTGTGTTGGATTAGTTCTGAGTCATTACCTGTGATGATTAGATCATCAACATACACAAGTATGACTACCATTCTCTCCTCCCTTTGTTTGATAAACAAAGAGTAGTCCGTATGACTCTCACTGAATCTAACTGCCAGTAGTGCTAATGTAAGCTTGATGTTCCACGGTCTCGAAGCTTGTTTTAAACCATACAAAGATTTCAACAACCTGCACACTTGCTTCTGTCCTCTGGTGTGAAAGCCCTCTGGTGGTATCATGTAGACTTCTTCATACAAATATCCTTGTAAAAATGCATTGTACATATCCATTAGATATATTCTCCGTTGTTTAGCAGCAGCAATAGCTACAACAGCCCTCACAGTTGTCATCTTAACTACATAAGAAAATGTTTTCTGATAGTCAAGTCCTTCTTTTTAGTTATACCCCTTTGCTACCAACCTAGCCTTGAACCTTTCAATTTCTCCTGATGTTGTGTATTTCACCTTATACACCCATATATATCCTATAACTTTCTTCCCTTCTGGAAAATCCACAATTTCTCATGTCTTGTTGTCCTCCAGAGCTTGAATCTCAGCTTTCATTGCTTCTATCCATCTTTTGTCACTGACTGCCTATGAATAGCTATGTGGTTCAACCTCTTTGGAAACTTGTCCTACAAAATTATGATACATAGGTGACAGTCCTGTATAATCTACCCTATCAGAAATAGAATATAAACACCTAGAATATCCATGACTAGTAACATAGTCTCTGTGCCAAATAGGTGGTTTACATGTCCTAATGGGCTTTCTGACTGCATCCATAGGTAGATCTACATTTGTTCCCACTGCAATTTGCTGCTCATCTTCACATACTGCATCATGCCATTTCCCATCATATCATCATTATCTGAGTTCTGTGTTGTTGATTCAATGTCCAGGCTTCTCTGATTTTGTGACACTATGAGATCATCAAAACAAAAATGTTCATGTGATGTCATGAAACCAGGCTTGTCTTCTGTGTCATTTTTAAAGGGAAAAACCGATTCCATAAACACCACATCTCAGCTCATGAAGAGCACTCTATTATCTATATCATACAATTTATAACCCTTTTGTGAACTGCCATACCCCAACATCACAACCCTCACTGCGCTGGGACTAAGTTTGTCCTATTTTGGCAACATGGTTGCAAAACACATAAAACCTATCACTCTCAAATTAGAAAGTGAAGGTATATTCTTATACAACATCTCATATGGTGATTTGTTCTTCAAAACAGTAGAAGGTATCCTATTAATTATGTATGCAGCATTTTCTATACAAAATCTCCAGAATCTGTCTGGTAAATTTGCCTGGATCTTAACAGCCCTGGCTGTTTTCAATAAGTGCCTGTGTTTCCTCTCCACAACACCATTTTGCTGAGGTGTATATGGATAGGAACTCTCATATATTGTTAGGCGTATTTTGTATACGCTTTTTGAGTCATTTTTAGTTAGTATTTTTCCCATTTTCGTTTAAATAAGTGTCTTGTTAGGGTTGTTTTTCTTTCTTTTGAGTCACAGCAGTTCTAAATGACAAAATGGCAAAAAGAAGCTAAAAGTGGGCAGAAAAGGCAGGAAATGAGCTCCCGAAGCAAAAAGGACGAAAGTTGACAGATCAGGATGAAAGATCGCGAGGCCATGCGGTCGGATGCGAGGCCGCGGTGTCACAATTACTAAAGCCGCGATACTTTGGCCGCGGTGCCATTCTGAGACAGCGACGCGTCGGGAATTTTCAATCGAAATAAATTGGCAAAGGCAAGGGTCCAGCACGTTTTTTACAACATAAATAAACCCTTGGGACAGATTTTAGGGTAGAACCTATCACATATCCTTGTACATATTCCATAACACAACTCTTGGAGGCTACAAGATTGGAAACCTAGTTCTAAGTATTTTCTTTTCCTTTTCTTTATTTTTCAATTCAGTTCATGTTGGGATTTGTATTAGTTCTTAGCATGTCTATGACTATGAGCTAAACACTTTATTAGTGCTTTCCTCTTTCATGACTTAATACATTAGTTTGATTTTTTCTTCACTTGATTAAGATTTATTCAATATTGGTATGAATGTTTGAAAGTTAATTGATCACTAATTATCATAATCTATATGATTTGGAATCAAGAACCGAGAGGAGAGATATGGATATGCTGTAATTGAATTAACATAAGTTAAAATCGCGGACGAAAGTACCCCGATACTTGTGTAGCATTATAGGTTATTGTTCTTAATCCTCCTATGTGGTAAATCCTATCATAGAAATATAAGGATTCTGCACTAGGGTTGAACGATTATATATCCTAACCGGAATATAAGACAGTCTAGTTAACCTTTATTTTAACGTAGAAGAAGAATTCATTCTAGTTGCATTAAAGATTGAAAGGAGTGGATAGTCGAGGATATTGAAAGCCTTAATTCCTTCATAACTGATTAAACCTCAACAATTTAGTTTACTTCTTGCAATTATTCTAGTAGTTAGATAAAAACCCAAATCGATTATCGTTTGCCAATTAGATAACCTATAATAGATGTTCGGTAATTAGAAACCAGTCTCTGTGGACGATAAACTCGGTCTTACAAGACTATATTACTTGTAACGATACGTACACTTGCGTGAGCAATTGGAAATTGGTCTAACAAGTTTTTGGCGCCGTTGCCGGGGACTGACGTACTTTTAATATCGAATTATCTATTCTTATTTCTAATTTGGTTTGTATATATTCGGTTATGTTATTTTATTTCTAATTTGGTTGCTCCAGGAACAAGTTTCTAACTTGTTCTGCAAGCATCTTTTATCATTTTTTGTAGTTTTTCTTATTTTGTAGGTAAAATTGAAAAAAAAATGGACTGCTACTACTATCAGGGGCAGTGGAATCAGCAATAACAGCTTAACCCAAATGTTCCACAGGAAGATCAAAATGAGTTGCAGGCAGGCATACTCACGCTCACCAAGTGCCACGCTCAGTTTATGGTTGAGACAAGGGTGTCTCTAAAAAATTTGGAGACACAAATAGGACAGCTGATGGATATAGTGATCAATGTACCGCAAGAAAATCTGTCTAGCGACACAGTTGTGTGGAGTGATGAGCAGAATGAAGAACCTGAACCACAACAAAATGTTGAGAATAATGAGGAATTGAGAGAGATAGTTGGTGTAGAGAAAAAAGAGGTTACTGAGATCCAATTGTTCACCTTTTTGGATTCCTTGGAACTTCTCTTTCCTATACCCGTTGCAGAAAAGACACCACCAACTATCATTGCTTTGCCTGACCAGAAAGTCCATACCTCGAGGGCACCCCCAAAAGTTGAAAGATGTAGGAGTTTCACCGATCCCTACATTCTGAGAGCCAGAAAGCAAGTGCGCTTGTGTGGTGGGGATAATCTTATATCTGAGGCCCTTGTTTGGTGAAATTGTTGTAGGTGGAGTGAGACCTGCAATAATAACTGTACGGATTGCAAGTCGTTAGCAGAAGGATCCACTGGGCACTAGTAAGGATTAACTGCGTCCGGCTAAAAGACGTTAAAGACAACGCTACTTGGGAGGCAACCCAATGTTTTAATTATGTTATTTAAATTTTTGTTTTAGTTTGTTTTATTTTGAATTGAACAGTCTCACGATCTGGTATGTTGAGTGTTGTGGATGACAAATAAAAGCAGGGATTGAGAAAAATCCGCAAGCGGGAGAAATTTGTACACTGCGGTGCCATAACGCAGTCGCGGCGATTGATAAAACACGACATCTCCAGATACCGCCTCAATGCAACATCCGCCGCCATTACCATCATTTTGAATCGCTGTTTTGATGTCTGTATGTTGTCCATTTTAATATTTAGTCTTTACTCATTTGGGACAATGTGTCGTTTAAGTTTGGGAGGGGGGTCTTAGTATTTTGTGTGTCTGTTTTTGAGTTTTTTTGTCTGTTTTTGTGTCTATATGAGTTAATTTTTTTTATGATCATACATACTATAGTTGCTTGAAATGCCTAGTGGATTAAGTGAGATAATGTAATAGAACGAGAAGAAAAAATATATGTGCTTGAGTTAGATATGTCAAAAATTCATGAACATCTAATTATTTGGGATATTTGTGCTTAGCTTATGTGTGTTAATTGTGAAAAGAATGATTGAAACATGTCTATGAAGCCTGATTACTTGTTATTTGAGGTGAAATAGTTAAGATGTGCATGCTTAGGGAGATGATTCAGATATTTTTTTGTTAGCCCTTCTTACCATTCATTACCTACCTTGCAATAAATTGTATCCCTAGTCAGCCCTTTGAGCCTAAAATAAGTTTTTTTTTGACACCCCATGATTCCATTGTGTGTCATAAGCAGTAATTGAAAATAGGGATGAAAAAGAGTGAAAAAGTGATGCACCCCAATGGAAAAAACAATGTAAAAGCCTAAGTTTGGTGGTGTTTATGTGAATGTGTTTCATGCTCTCAAAAAGAGAAAATGAGAGTGATAGGTATGAATAAAAAATGATACCAATAAGAAGGACAAAATGGTTGAATGAGAAAAACGCTTATGGTATGTAAATTGAGCCTAAATGTCTAATCTTACCTACCCCTGCCTAAACCTACATTACAACCCTGACAAGTCCTGATGATCTCTAGTATGTATGTCTATGATTAGTGGAGAATAACAAGTAAACAGACTCATAGAACTAAATGAAATTGACATGCATAGGTTAGAAGTTCATGCTTCCATTGATTGTGATTGAAATGAATTTGCGAAATATCTGGCTTAAAATTCAAGATTTCTATATTCATGCTATATATGTTCCAGCATATTATCTCAACTAACATTCATGCTTTTCTAAGTAACCTTGTGCAGTTGCTTGATTTGAGTCTTTGAATCTTTTTGTATTTTTGTTTCTTTGATTTTGTATTGATCTTTGCTCGAGGGCGAGCAAATGTTAAGTTTGGGGTATTTGTTAGGCATATTTTGTATACGCTTTTTGAGTCATTTTTAGTTAGTATTTTTCCCATTTTAATTTAAATAAGTGTCTTGTTAGAGTTGTTTTTCTTTCTTTTGAGTCACAACAGTTCTAAATGGCAAAATGACAAAAAGAAGCTAAAAGTGGGTAGAAAAAACATGAAAGGAGCTCGCGAAGCAAAAAGACAGTTGGCGGTCAGACGAAAGATCGCAGGGCCGCGATCTTGGATGCGGGGCCATGATGCCTGATCGAGAAGCGCGATCTTTCGACACGCGATGCCATTCTGCGGGACCGATGCCGTCACGGGAATTTCCAATCCGAAATAGAATTGTCAAGGGCAAAAGGGTCCAAGGCACACGTTTTTGACAACATAAATAAACCCTTGAGACAGATTTTGGGGTAGAACTTATCACATATTCTTGTACATATTCCACAACACAACTCTTGGAGGCTACAAGATTGAAGACCTAGTTCTAAGTATTTTCTTTTCCTTTTCTTTAGTTTTCAATTCAGTTCATGTTGAGATTTGTATTAGTTCTTAGCATGTCTATGGCTAGGAGCTAAACACTTTATTAGAGCTTTCCTATTGAATCGCTTGAAACTCTCTTTCATGACTTAATGCATTAGTTTGATTTCTTCTTCACTTGATTAAGATTTATTCAATATTGGTATGAATGTTTGATAGTTAATTGATCACTAATTATCATAATCTATATGATTTCGAATCAAGAACCGATATGAAAGATTTTAATATGCTGTAATTGAATAGACATTGGGTTAAAATCACGGACGAAAGTACTGATCGGTGTATTTTATATACACCTTTTGAGTCAGTTTTAGTTAGTCTTTTGTCCCGTTTTGCACATATAAGTGTTGTATTAGGATAGTTTTTCTTTCTTTTGAGTCAAAGTGGTTAAAATGACCAAATGGCGGAAAAGGAGCAAAAAAAGGGCAAAAGAGGAGGTGCAGGCCAGCAGAGAAAGTGGCGAACGAGTAAATCGGACAGGCCGCGGCCTCACTGCGACAGCGAGGGCGCGAGCCACTATTCGAGAGCGAAGACTTCGGCAGCGCGCTACTCGAACGGCGAATCACGAGCGCGGCGCTAAACATCCGAGGAGCTGAAGATCTGGCCGCGGCCTCGAGCAGCGAATAGCGAGGCGCGGCGCCAAAACACGGCAGTTGCGAGAACTTGTGGCGCCGCGGCCATGCGAGCGGCGCAGGCGGAAAAATTAGGTCTTTGACGAAATTGCAGGCGGAACGAAGGAAAAAGAAGGGCGTTTTTAAACCTATATAAGGAGAACCCTGAAGCGGTTTTCAAGGGTTCCCGCTTACACAACACAAGACTTTTTGGCTTGGAGATTGGACACCATTAGTTTAGTAATTTCTTTTCCCTTTCTTGTTCTTTATTTCAGTTTTGCATGATGAACATGGAATTAGTTCTTGTCATGTCAATGGCTAGGAACTAATTCTCTTATAGGCTTTCTATGTTGAATTTCTTGAAACTTATGTTATAAATTAATGCATGCTTATGGTTATTTTTCTTATTGAGAGATCTATCCAATAATTGAGTTGAATTCTTGGTAATTAATTGACAACTAATTATCACTATATGATTTCTAATCAGATTCTGAAAAGGGGGGATTGTGAATATGCTGTAAGTTGGGTAGACATTCTTGGATTGGGGATGAAAATACCTCAATTATTTATGTAGCGTTGATGAGAGGCTTAACAACCCTAATTTTGCGCATTGTGCGTGACGGTCAACTAGGTTTTTGTTCTTAATCCTCCTATAAAGTTGCCCTTATCAGCGAAAGTTAGGTAAGGAACGATACTGGGGTTGAGTGCTTATATAACCCTAACGGGAGTATAAAACGATTTCGTAAACCTGCTTTCTCCAAAAGAAGAATACCATAAGTAATGCATTAGTAAGTAGCATAAGCGGATAGTGAGGATACATAGAAGCCCTATTCTCATCATCACTGAAGTAAATCTTTATAGTTTAAATAGCTTTTATAATTCTTAGTTATAAACAACCAATCAATCATTAATCCACCAAATAGATACTAGAAAATAGATAATTGGTACTTGAACCCTAATCCTAGAGGACGATATTCGGTCTTATCTAAGACTATACTACTTGATACGATAACGTGCACTTGCGTTTAAGTGTGTGCATCTTACCGCGCATCAAGTTTTTGGCGCCGTTGCCGGAGATTAGACATTAGTTCAATATCAACTTGGTCTATTTTTAATCTCTAATTTGGTTTTTAATTTTTAAATTTTTACGTTTTTATTTCTTTATCTTCGAAAAGTTCGAGGTGCCGTGATTTCTTGTTGCCTTTGATCTATCTCAGGAAATTCTTAGATATGGATTTTTACTGTCCATATGACAGAGAACCAACCATAGAGGAAGAGAGGGAGGAATTAAGAGAAACATATTCAGCCTCACGAGGTACCAAAATCAGTTCATAGACGAAACAAGAATGGCCATGCAGAAATTGGAAACGCAAATAGCAGAGCTCGCGATCATATTCAACAGCGAAACATATGAAGAGCAATCTGCACCTGAGGTAGGCAATGAGGAAACACAATGTCGTGCAATTGACCGAAGGATGCGAATTAAGGAGATAGAGAGTTCGCAGCAGAGCCGCGCACCGATGGCGAGCGCGGCGCGAAAGTCTGGCGTCTGAGGCGATCTTGAAGGTTACGGCATCCGAGCGATCTGAGGAAAGTGGCGCCGCCGAAGATCGAACGGCGCCAGAACCAGTGAAATCGGCACACCATTGTGGCGACACCCGGTGATGATACCATATCCTCAGAAACTAAAAACATGCACCGACAAGCAATTCTCCAGATTCGTGGAGGTCCTCAAACAATTGCAACTCAATATCCCGTTTGCTGAAGCATTAGAACAAATGCCGAGCTACGTCAAGTTCATGAAGGATGTGCTTAGCAAAAAGAGGAGGATAGAGGATTACGAAATAATGATGTTGACTGAGGAATGTAGTGCCATCTTACAGAAACAACTACCTCAGAAGTTACAAGACCCTGGAAGCTTTATCATCCCATGTACTATTGGGAAGTTTGAATGTCAGAAAGCAATGCGACTAGAGCGGCATAAATCGATGCCTATCTAGTTTTCGCAAACTAGAAATGGGAGAAATCGGACCTACAAACATCACGCTGCGGTTAGTTGACCGCCAATTGTTCATCCGGAGAGTCATCAAGATATTTTAGTGAAGGTGGACAAGTTCATTTTCCCCGCGACTTCGTTATCTTAGACATACAAGATAACGATGGAATCCCATCATACTTGGCGCACCTTCTAGCCACGTGACGTGCACTCATTGATGTTCACAAAGGGAATTGAAGCTCGAGTAGACAAAGAAGAGGTGATTTTCAATGTGTTTCGAGCAACTTTTTCAGAGGTCAAGGATAATCGCCACCATTGACCTTAGCGAAGAAGCGATGTCGACCAAAGAGTTCGGATATGATGATACGCTTGAAGAAATCGACCACGTGTGATGATGATAGTAAAGCGATCGGATCGATGGAGTATGCAAATTGGATGAATGCTTATGAAAAATGGGATACAAGGAAGTATGAAGAGCTTGGGCGGTACCGGAAAGATCATTACCATCCCAGAGAAGGCCCGAGTTAGAGTTAAAAACCACCCAATCATCTACAATACCAATACCTAGGTGAAGAAAAAACCTTACGGTGATCATTTCATGCCACCTATCCACCGAAGAGATTGACAAAGCGCTAAGAGTACTAAAGAATCACTGGCGGGCCATTGGATGGACATTAGCGGACATAAAGGGATAAGTCCATCAACAGAATGCATAAGATCCGTCTAGATGAGGAAAGCGGACCATCCATGAAGCCCGAGCGGTAAACCCAAACACGAAAGAGGTAGTGAAAGGAAATCTTAAAATGGCTCGTGCGAGTAATCTACCCATATCCGACAAAGACACGTGGGTAAGCCCGATACAGTGGTGCGAAAAAGGGTGGAATAACAGTGGTGATCAACGAAAGAAATGAACTTATACCCTCGAGAACGGTCACCGGATGGAGAATTTGCATTGACTTTCGCAAGTTGAATAAAGCAACAAGAAAAGACCACTTCCCGTTGCCATTCCTAGATCAAATGTTGGACAGACTTGCAGGGCATAACTACTACTGCTTTTTGGATGGATACTCAGGGTATCATCAGATTGCAATAGCCCCAGAAGATCAGGAAAAAACCACATTCACTTGTCCTTTTGGTACATTTGCATTCAGAAGGATGCCTTTCGGACTCTGCAATGCACCTGCAACTTTTCAAAGGTGTATGATGGCAATCTTCTCAGATATGGTAGAGAGAACTATAGAGATCTTTATGGATGATTTTTCGGTATTTGGAGCATCATTCGATGAGTGTTTAAGGCACTTAGAAGCAGTGTTAAGCCGGTGCGAAGAATCTAACCTTGTGCTAAATTGGGAGAAGTGCCACTTCATGGTAACAGAAGGAATCGTCTTAGGACACAAATAATCAAACCAAGGTATTGAGGTGGACAAAGCAAAGATTTCTGTGATCGAAAATCTACCACCTCCAGTATCAACAAAAGGAGTCAGAAGTTTCCTTGGACATGCAGGTTTCTATAGAAGATTTATCAAGGATTTTTCAAAAGTCTCAAAGCCTCTTTCCACATTGCTAATGATGGGGGTTGCCTTCGACTTCAATAAAGAATGATTATCCGCATTTCAAACGCTCAAGGAGAAGCTCATTTCAACACCCATAGTCATTGCACCAAACTGAGAGCTCCCGTTCGAACTAATGTGCGATGCAAGCGACTATGCAGTGGGAGCGGTGCTTGGACAGAGAATCGACAAGGTATTTAGATCCATTTACTATTCTAGTAAAACTATAAATAATGCACAGTTAAATTATGCAACTACTGAAAAAGAACTACTAGCTATAGTATATGCATTTGAGAAATTCAGGCCATACTTGATCGGGAATAAAGTGATAGTATACACTGACCACTCTGCTATAAAGTACTTGATGACAAAAAAGGATGCGAAGCCTCGTCTCATTCGATGGGTCCTACTTCTACAAGAAATTGACGTAGAAATTCGTGATAAGAAAGGAACAGAGAATTCGATTCTGCGAAGACATCGAAAACACAGAGCGAGAACACGAGGATGTGCAAATAAATGATCACTTTCCAGACGAACAACTGTTTCGAGTAAGTATGAATTCTAATTTACCTTGGTATGCTGATTTTGTTAACTTTCTTACAGCTAAAGTACTACCCCCAGGCTTGTCAAGACAGCAAGTGAAGAGGTTTTATTCAGAAGTAAAGCATTACTATTGGGAGGAACCAATGTTATACAAACACCGTCACCAGTCATCGGCGATGTATACGGAGGAAGAGATGCACTGGTTCTCACCCATTGCCACACCTTATCATGTGGTGGACACTTTGGGGCATCAAGAACGGCAAAGGTATTGCAATGCAGATTCTATCGCCAACACTCTTTAGGATGCCCATACCTTTGTGCGAGAGATGTGATAATTGTCGAGAACAGGGAACATCTCAAGACGAAACGAAATGCCTTCCCTAGGGATATTGGAAGTAGAATTATTCGATGTGTGGGGAATCGATTTCATGGGGCCATTTCCGCCATCCTTTGGAAATCAATATATCCTTCTGGCAGTTGACTATGTGTCCAAATGGGTAGAAGCAGTGGCCACCAAAGAAAACGACAGCAAGACTGTTCAAAAATTCCTCCAAAAGAATATTTTCACAAGGTTCGGCACCCCAAGAGCTCATTAGTGGCGAAGGAAGCCATTTACGTAATAGGCAGTGAATTCATTGCTTTCCGATATGGAGTTTACCACACTTTTCTGCTTATCACCCTCAGCGAATGGGTAGCGGAAGTATCGTATCAAATAGAGAAGTAAAGAGCATATTGGAAAAGACGGTGAACGGCTCAAGGAAAGACTGGTCTATCAAATTGGATGACGCATTGTGGGCATACCGGACAACATTCAAAACACCAACTGGTATGTCGCCTTATAAATTAGTCTTTGGTAAAACATGTCATCCGCGGTGGAATTGGAACACGAGCATCTTGGGCAATGAAGATGTTAAACATGGATACCACGGCAGCGGGACAGAGAGGCTACTACGGTAAGCGAATTAGATGAATTCCGACACAATGCCATGAGAATGCAAAGATCTACAAGCGAGCGAAAGCATGGCACGATAAGAATTTGATACCAAAAGACTTTCAAGAAGGACAACAGGTGATGTTATTTAACTCAAGGTTGAGGTTGTTTCCAGGCAAGTTAAAATCACGTTGGATAGGACCATACACGGTGGTAAGAGTATTCCCATATGGAGCGATTGAAATAAAAGGGAGAGAGAGGCGCCTTGAGTAAGCGGACAGAGGTTAAAACCTACGATCAATGAAATAGAATACATGAACTTGGTAACTTCTCATACCTTAAAATAACAAGGAACTTGCGTCCGGCTAAAAAGGCGTTAAAAACGGCCACGTGGGAGGCAACCCAACGCTTTCAATTTTGTTATTTTAATTTCTGTCTTTAGTTAATTTTATTTCATCTTGATCAGTCTCACGGTCTTGGGTTCTTGTGTCTATGTGTGTTGACAGGTGAAAGCCAAGGATGTGGAAGGCGAAAAATGAAGAGAAGCCAAGGATAGCGCCGCGGCTCCAAATGATCAGAAGACGCCCAGAAGTTTTCGCGCCGCGGCGCCCAATTGCAGGGCCGCGGCGCCACAACGGAAAATCTGAATTCTGGAAGACACCCTGAGCCGAAGGTCCTATCGCCAAATCAAAACACCAAGAATGCTCCTCCCCTCACGGAATTCAAAGTATTATCCACCGCCACCACCACCATTTTAGCCAAAGTCTGTAAGTGTCTTTTTCTTTTATTTTCTTTGAGTCTTGCACACATTGGGGACAATGTGTGATTTAAGTTTGGGGGTGTTTTATTTGTGTGTCATGTTATGTTTTATTTAAGTTTTTTTTTTTTATGTTTATTTTGAGTCACCAAATTTTTTTTTTTTTTTTTGAGTCATAATTGCCTGTCAAAGATCATGTATGCTGTAGTTGCTAGAAACACCTAGTGAAGTAAGGTGGAATAATGTAAAGGAATTGAAGCAACTATCTAAACACTTAGGTTAGATATGCCAAAAACTCACAGAATCTGTCTATTTGGAGTTTCTTGCTTGAGTTATGCATGCTAAATGATAAATGCTTATGTGTTATGATTGCTTGCTATTTGAGGCGAAATAGTTAGGATATGCATGTTAGGGAGATGACTCAGTCATTTCTTTGATAGCCAATTCGTACCATTCTTTTCTATCCTGTACTTAAAAAAATATCCCTAGTCAGCCCCATTGAGCCTAAATTTGAAACTTCTTCTTTGACACCCTATATCCCCACAAATTGTGTCATAAGTGAAAATATGAAACAGTGGAGTACATTGTGTTAAAAAGAAGAAACAAAAAGAGTGAACAAGTTTGATGCACCCCAATGGAAAAGTAATAAGAAAGAGGCAAAAACCTAAGTTTGGGGGTGCCTATTAGTATAATACACTTCACTCTTCCAAAACAAAAGAGGGGAAGGATAGAATTGAAATGAAGGAAAGAATCAAAAGAAAAAGGGAAAAATTGAAAAGCCAAAAGAGCCTATGGGCTATGGTACAGAAAAATGAGCCTAAATGCCTATCTTTACCAACCCCTACCTAAGCCTACATGTCGCGCCCATTTTCGGCCGCGACATTCTAATAAATAGCGAGCCCTGCTCAAAAATGCAAAATGTTAGAGAATAAAATGTTATACCCCGTAGTTCTGACCCTACGTATGGAAACGTACGAAATTATGTAAGACTTAAAATTTGTCGTTCGGACGGTTTTAGTCAACTTTGAGGCGGGTTATGACTCGATTCGTTGAGAGTTCCTAAGTATTTTAAAGGCCTAGGACGTAGTTCGTTGAGTCTTGATTCCAACGCAACCAACCGTTCGTCGATAGGGCGTCGGAGTAGAAAGTTATGAGAGTTACAAGTTCGGCAGAAATGCGTTCGAGCAAAGCGGCGCGGCAGATGCGCATGGCGCCTAAATCTTGAAGGTCGCCGCGAAAGTTCAGAAACTGCGGAAATTTGGGCGGAAAAAACTTAGAAAATCTGATTTTTGTTTTAAAGAGACCATGGGAGGGTGACAAGTGTCCCCATCTGATTTTCTGCTACATGCAATATATTGACCAAGACTTGGTCATTCTTCCCATCTTTCATCTTCTCTCTCTCTCTCTAAAATCGCTCCTCCTCTCTAAGAAAACCCAAGAAAAATCTGAAAGTTAAGAGCACGAAAAGGAAGGTTGTGGTTAGCGTGTTGACATTGTTGTGGGGGGGTTCTTGGGAAGCTAGCAATAGTTGGAATAAGTTTTGGCTAAAACTTTAAGGTAACATTTCTTCCTTTAGAATTAGTTCTAAGTGTTGCATGTTTAGAAGAAAGAACTTGTGGTAGTAAATAATGCTTCTAGAATCTTTGCATGTTAGAAATGTGGTTTGGGTATGAAAGAAATGGCTAAGAAGTGATTATGAGCATGTTGTAGCCTAAAAACTACCTTAGAAGTGATAAGTAAATTGTTGTAACTAGTGGGGCAGAATTTTGGATGTGTAATCCCCTTTAAAATGTTGGATTGTTGAGCCTTAATTGTGGTGTTTGGATGATAAATTCGACCTTGAGAAAGGTGGCAAAGTGAGTAGAAACAAAGGAAATGCTGCCCAATTTTCCATAGAATTTAGTGACTTAGAACTTGGATTGTTCTACTTTGAGATTAGAGGTTAACAAGCGTATCATGATTATTATAGGTTGAGATATTACTTGCGGTAGTTGAGCTTAGCAAGTGGATTGACCAAAGAGGTATGTGAAGCTTTCCTATCTCTTGAGCATGAATAGATGAAACTATGCGTGCACGATTTGGTGTTCTTACTTGTTTTGAGTATAAAATGACTTTCGTTTAGAACGTAGAACGTATAAGTCCCTTGGTTAAGGAAAAGTATGATTTTTACTAAAGTATAGAGTTAATATAACAACTTTATGGGAAGTTGGTCTATTAGCTTCATAAAAGGTTAATGAGAAGGGATTTACTCTAAGTAAGATAATTATATGAAGAGGCAAATTGATTTAAAGGCATCAATTGCCCAAAGGCTTTTATGTATAAAGAAGAGTCACTTTTGAAAGAGTTGAAGTATGTAGTACTTGGGTTAAATTCGGTGTTCTTTTATTAAAGATATGGTTAAGTGCCTTAAGTAAACTAAAATGAGAGTATGTGAACAAGACTAAAAGAAGTTATAAGTTTTCTTAACTTATTATTATTATGATATGATGACGTTTGTGATAGGGTAAGAGTATAGGCAAGCCCCAAGATCGTCATACCACTCGGTGTAAGAGTATGTCCGAGGCGGCCCAAGATCGTCATACCATTGTAAGAGTATATCGATCCAAGATCGTTATACCATCTATAAGAGTATATCAAGATCGTTATACCATCTGCTCGGTGTAGCAAAGAGTATATCCGAAGTGCGACCAAGATCGTTATACCATGGTAAGAGTATATCGAGGAAAGTCCCAAGATCGTTATACCACCATTCAGTGGATTTGCTACCCACGATGCGAGAATACCTCATGCGAGTCCTTATGGGCTTACGCGGGTGAAATAGTCCCATGCCGGTACAAACGATGCAGTACCTCATGCGGGTCCACCCATGCGGTGAAATAGTCCCGAGTAGGATGGTTTCTTTTTGATACTAGGGCGGTACCTGTTTTGATCATGAGCCTCCTATTTTATGCGAGATTATATATGTATATATATACTTGTCACTCATTGTTAGTAAGAAAAGGTATTTTATTGTCTTTGACTCAGCTTGCTTTTAGACTTATGATATCATATTACAGTATTTTCCCCTTGCATATTTGGTACATATTGTGTGACCCTTCCCAGGCTGCGTTCATCATGCGGTAAGGGTAGCGATTGAGGATCCTCGTTCTTAGGATCACTATTAGGTGTCGAGCTCCATTCCTCGGAAGCTTATTTATTGGTATGGATATTCCTATAGGTATTTTGTACATTCGGGGTATGGCGGGTTCCGCCACAGTTTGGCGATTATCTTTAAGTGCGTGGTCAATGTATTTTGGGCTATAAGAACCAGTTGTACTACTATACTTTTGTTTAAGTATGTTTTATGGAAGGCAGCCTTATCGGTTGGCCAGTGATGTTTACTTTTTTTATAAGTTATGTGTTATGTATGATCCGCTGCTATTCTCTGATGTATACCCACAGAGAGTACTAGTCGCGTCAAGGTCGGGTCGTGACATAAAAAATAAAAATGCTAAAAGGTTTAAAAGGCTTAGAAATGCTAAAAGGATGCTAAAATTGCCAAAGATGCTAAAAGTGCAAAAAGGGTTCGCCACCTAATTAATTAGGTGAATTAGGACACCTAAATGTCAACTAGGTTAAAGTCAACACTAACTCCATTTTTATGGTCTGCTAAACTTAATGAGATTCCGGGTAAGGGTTCTTTATTAATCTAGAGGGAAGGGTTAGGCACCCTCTAAGATCCGCTAACTTGCGGTTATCCTGCCAAACCTAGGGTTAATTATTATATTTAAGAAATGCAAAATGAAGCTCTTCTTGCTTAGTAAAATATTGGGAAATGCTAAAATGTTAAAATGTTTAAAGGTGCTCAGGTCTAAAAGGGCAAAAGGTGCTATATGCGAAAGAATGCTAAGAGGTGCTAAAAATATTAAATGTTAAAGACGCTTAACAAAAGTGCTAGCAATTTAAAAGTGTTAAGTGTAAACAAAGTAGTGCTAGGGTGCCTAAATATTAAGAGGGTGCTAAGGGATTAACTTTAAAAGTAAAGGGTGCTAAAATAAAGGGTGTTAAAAGTGCAAAATGCTAAAAAGAGGTGCTAAAAAATGCAAGAAGTGTTAAATGTGAAGGGGTGCTTTAAAAAGGTGCTCGAAGGATGCTAAAATGCTAGGAAGGTGCTTTATGGACTAATTATGTATTTAGTTAGGTATGCTACTAGCTAAATTAATCTTGCTTAACCTGCGCGTAATATCATATAAAATGTTAAGATGCTATTTTGAGAGTTTAAGAGAAAATCTGTTTATGGATTTTAACAAATTGTTGGTTTTATGATAAAAGTTAGATTACTTATTTTTTTGCAGATTTTAAACATGCTTAATAGTCCTAAAAGGCAAATAAAGAAGAATGCGTTTCTAAAATGTAATTACTTCCCGTCTTATATATTTAAAGACCTAATTGCTAGAAGTTCCCCTATTAATTACAAAGTTAAGTAATAAATTACAACAAACAAATAAGGGCATAAATGAGATAAGAGAGAGAGCAAAGAGATTGAAGCGGATGACCCCGTCCTATTTGTTTTCTAGGAATTTAGAAGAGGGCTCGATGGATGTATGTGCATGCCTTTATGTTTGCCACGGCGAGTCTCGTTATGAGACTCTTTGTTGCTCCGTGCGTGCCGTGTAAAAAAAGAAGATAAGAAAAGGATTAGAAAATAGCCCAAGTTTTGTCAGATAATGAACAAATACTGATATAAATTTAAACACATCAATCAACTCGTTTTGTTCACGGACAAGCGCATGATATCAATCGAACAGTTTGGCAGGAAATTGGGCATTTATTCAAGCTGGCCTAAATAAAAAAAACGTGTTGCTGGGCTCAAAGTCCCAACAATTGATTAACGGGCAAGGATGGGCCTTTGAGCGAGGAAGGGACAACAAGTATTACAATTAGCCAATATCTAATTATATCTTCTTATAGCAAACCAAATGTTAGTTCTCCATGACTAGCGGGAAAGACAACGAGTCCGTGCGGTAAGAAAACTCGTGACTTAATGTAAAATTGGACTTAATCAAACCATCGACATAAATATACAATATGCAAGACAAAGAAGTGATATAAGCCAAATATACTAGCTGCATATTCTATGTTTTGAGATATACAAAGACATATTACTATCTGATCGATGAATACTTTGATTTCCATATTTCATATATCTTGGAATATCACGGTGCGTCATGGAATGATATAATCTTTTAGGAGATAAAAAAGTAGAAACACCCACAAATCAATAGGATGCTTGGGAGAAAACATAAAGGGCAAGCGTGAAAGCAAATAGATTGGGATCATTTTACACTCATACTCAAGCCAAACTAATGAGAAGCCAACCTATGGGACAGAATCTAATCAAAGACGGAAGCGGACACATATTATTTTGGTAAGAAAGTTAGGCAAGATAAGTATTATAAAAGAACATGGGCGTTTGGCCAGAACAAAGATCAAGTCAACTCAATCCTATTCCTGCCATGTGAGTTTAAACATACATGATCTAACTATTATAACGATCGAGTGGCAAGTCGATAAGAGACAGCGTTTAGTACAAGAGAAAAACCAATTCTTGCATTTAGCACAAAAGTCCAACTGCAAAATAGTCCCCAAACCAACATTTTCAACATCATATTATAACTAAACAAATCTCATGATACACCAAACTTGTTAACTCGGTTTACGATTACTTGACTAACCTAACATTTTAGGCATTATACTACTCGACCCCTTTACAAATAGCAAGAACAAACTCACGATAAACACATTAACCAACTTGGCAATATCTAAGTGACTCGGCGTAGTCAATAACTCTTGCTTGACAAGGTCGAGTATTAAATCCATCGAGCGACTTGCGAGTTAAACAAAAGACAAGACTTCATATTCTTGTATTAAATTATGATTCGGATAATATTATGATACAAGAAAGCATTGAGTTCATCTTACGACTAAGTTATGCGATTTTCTTGCCAACATGCATTCTAGGTGTAGCAAAATGTTATGATGGCGAGACATCGTATAATCAATTTTAAAGCTAAACATGACTAAACAACAAAAATATGTAAAGCACATAAATCACGAAAATGAACTAGAATCGAAAAGGAGTTGGGTTTACCTTAGGACGGCGACCGAGCGTATCAAGTCGTCGGTCAATCGGCGGGTTTGGGTTGCGATGCGTATGAAGGGTAAAGTTGCTTGCTGATTTTTTTGGCTAGAATTGAGAGAGGATTGATTACCTATTCTTGAGATGCTAATGGCCCTTGAGTTACATTTCTAATGTGCTCTTAAATACATTCTTTGTTGGACTCTCTGAGCCTTCCGTATATGCTCTGTGTTCGACCCAGTGAGCTATGCCTCAGTGCGTGCTCGACCCATCTCGCCGCCTGCTCTTAATTTCTGACCTAAATTGCTATGTCGTCCCCCGACTCAGCTCTGTTTCGATGCTATGGGTCTCCTCCTCTCTACTGTGCTCGATTGCATGTGCTTATATAGCCCTCCTGTGAGTTCTAATAATGGTAAGTAAATAAAGCGGATTGGGGCGAGATTTAGTCTTGGTCGATCGTGATTTAGGGATTTTATTATGGACGGTCGTATGTGATTTCGATTTGAAGGATTTGGTTAGATTATGGTAAGAGGAGGTATGCAGGGTGCGTGGGTAAGGCCTGATTCTCGGCGAGAATCTCGGGGTGTCTTTGGTGTTAGTGCGGCGATGGAAGGAGTTTCTAGGGTTCTTCGGTTTTTTGTGTTCTTTGAAGAGACGAAGTAAAAGGGCTGCTGATAATATGCGTTGGGCTGAGGGAAGAAAAGGCTGGGGCGACGGGTTTGGGCCAAGGCGTGTGGGCTGGGTTATTTAGGTATTGGGTATTAAGTTTAAGTGGGTCATTAGTATTAAGTATTTAATTAGTTTTAGGCTTAGTTAATTAGTGCTAAATAAACTAATAAATTGTGATTAAATTATTTAGGTGCTTTAAAATTATCTAGGTGCTACATTAGTCTAATTATTTAGGTGCTAAATTAGTCTAATTATTTAGGTGCTAAATTAGTCTAATTATTTAGGTGCTAAATTAGTCTAATTTCGAGTTATAAAACTATTACGATAATAAATGCGGGCGTGTTGTTTAATTAATGCTTAATGCTCTAGAATGCGGCGCTATTATTTAGAATTTTATTATTGTGCATTATTGCGAAGTTAAATTAAAATTAAAATTGAGTTTAGATTAAATTACTTAAATGCTAAATGCAAGTGTGATGTTTAAAGCTTTTATAAATGTGACGCTACTAGATTAAAAATGACTTTAAATTACAAATGATTACTAATAAATGCGGCTATGCTACCTGACACGTCGTCATCGCTAAATTATTTATTTTATGCATTTATTAATTATTTAAGAATTACGACAAAGCTTAAAATTAATTAATGGGACTCTAAGTACTTAATACTCTACGTGAGGCGATGCCATTATTAAATTGTTTATTTATGCCTGTATTTATGTTTTATCGCTGCATTTTATTATAAAAAATCATAAAAAATTATTTTACAAAATTAGTGTAATTTTATAGTTAATGGCTGGACGGGAGGGTCAAAATTGGGTGTCAGCGGATGTCCTCTTTGTATGGAGATGATGGAAGAATCTTCGGACAAAGCGTTGACTCATAGCCAATTTTGTCTCGATCTTAGTGCAAAAATGTTGAGCGAGATAAAATCAAAGTCGATGTCGAGTTATGATGACACTGGGTTACCATGGTCTAAACACCAAAGCGGGCTAATGCGGACTTAAAGTTGTCCCAGTGTCGAGTTAGGACGACACTGGGCTACCATGGTCAAAACACCAAGGCGGGCTAACGCGGACTTAATGTCGAGTTATGATGACCTTTGGGTTATGGCAAAAAGTAAAAGAAAATAAGCGGCTTGAACACAGGGTGTCTTGCTATGGCTTGTGGTCTGGGTTCTATGGTGATGTGGAAGCGAGTGGATTACGCGTCGTTGGGAAGGTTGGCCGACAATTGCCGGTTATTTGTAGAGAAAATCCACGTTGTGCTCATGCTAAGACTTGAACAAGCGGTTAGTGCATAAGCGCTAAGGCAAAATAATTTTAAAAACAATGTAGCGTGAATAGAAAAGGTTATCTGCAAAGCGCGATGCTGTTGTGTTGATGCGATGTTGCGAATCTTTGTGATTTTCGTCCTTGCAGGGCGTGTTGCGATTGTGAGCGCGGGTATGTTGTCACTGCTGCAATTGTCGTATACTAAAGCTCGAAAGAGTGAGTGCATAAGTAGAGCGAGAATAATAAAGCATGAATGAGAAAAAATGCAATTTTGAGAGAAAGTCGTCCCTGTGTAGATGCGATATGCTGATGATGGCGTCGTTTTCGGACTTCTTTGTCTTGATAACGTCGTTGGTGGGCGATATTCTTTTGGCGTCGTTGCGTGAACTTCTTTGTCTTGATAACGTCGTTATGCGGGCGTATTCTGGCGTCGTTGCGTGGACTTCTTGATTACGTCGTTGTTTGGGCGATGTTCTTTGGCGTCGTTGCATGGACTTCACGTCGTTAGGGCGTGTTCTTCTTGGCGTCGTTGCGTGGACTTCTTGATTACGTCGTTGTCTGGACGTGTTGCTGCTGGCGTCGTTGCGTGGACTGCGATTACGTCGTTATGCGGGCGTGTTCTTTGCTTGGCGTCGTTGCGTGGACTTCTTGATTACGTCGTTATGCGGGCGATGTTCTTCTTGGCGTCGTTGCATGGACTTCGATTACGTCGTTATGCGGGCGTGTTCTTCTTTGGCGTCGTTGCGTGGACTGCGATTACGTCGTTATGCGGGCGTGTTCTTCTTTGGCGTCGTTGCGTGGACTTCGATCACGTCGTTTTGCGGGCGTGTTCTTCTTTGGCGTCGTTGCGTGGACTTGTTGTCTTGATCGCGTCGTTGCACGGGCGTGTTCTTTGCTCTGTAGAATAAATGCTCGCTAAGCTGCGTTAGTGTATACTGTTTAAACAAAATGATAAATATATGAGAAGTGCAATTTTATGGATAGAGATGTCGTCACGATATGCACGGCGAATGCGAGATGTTGCGTATACCTTGTGGCGTGCGAATTGTTATGATGCCTTTGTTGTGTGCGATGCGCTGGTTGCAGTTTGACTTTATGCAGAGTTGTGGCTAGGTTTTGTTGCGGAACAACTTTGATTAGGTGTTGATGCCGCTTTTCTGCTCTTTGCTTTTGCCGATGCGGACTTTGAATTTTGAGATTTTTCTTTTTGTCATATCTTACGCCTCTGCTTTGTTTCTTTGCGAAGAAACTTCTGCCGTATTTTGCATTTCTTACATTAATATGAAGAGACTGCAAAGCAAAGAAAATTTTGTGAGTTTTGGGGGTCGATTTGTATTTGACCGCCTTGTTCCTTGATATCTGCCTTTGGCTTGTTTGGACTTACCGCATGCAGTTTCTACTGTCCCGATTTTGAAAAGATGGGCGTAGGCGTAAATGGATCTTAATGTAGTTGCTTGTATGCTATGTGTATTCTTGCCATTTTCAAAGCAAAGGAAAGTTTCCTAATGGTGTGGCCGATTTAGGCGCTACGTATCCAATGAGGGAATCGGTCGAGCGTAGTTCATTACAAGCGAATATTGGGAAAATTAAAATTTCTAGATGTGGGGCCAGGCGAGGCGGCGCTACGTATCATTCTGGGAATCGAGTCAAGCGTAGTTCATTACAAGCGAAAGAAAACATTATTAAAGCTTAAATGAGTTTATAAATTATCGCTAAAATAAATCGTTTTTCCTATCCGGGCTCTGGCGGACGAGTGCAAATCAATCAATATGCCTTACCTTACCGTGGATGGTGGGTCTTCAGTCTGCTATCTCCTCTTACGGCCTCTGCGTGGTGCGTCGCTCGGATAAATGGCGATTCGAGGCGGAATGGGCGTGGCGGTGTATTCCTCATCTAAGGTTATCGGTGCATTGGCGTGGCGTGGTTTGGAGGTTATCATGCGCGTTTGGGCGGGATCCTTTGTAGATGCCGCCTGCGATCGGTGCCTCGATTACGTCACGCCGATGTCATGTCTGGGCTATTGGAGTGATCTTGCACATTTCTCGTCATACCATCTTGGGATAGGGTCGGGGATCCTTCGCGGAATCGGTTGGATTAGGCTGCGGCTCATGACCTTTCATATATTTGAGGTATGGGTTCAGGTAGTGGGGTGCGAACTTTGGGTGGTTTTCTTCAAAATTCTTATTTGCTCAGTGCGTTGGGTGCTCTGATACATTGGCGGGCTTGATGGGTGGATCTATGCGTGGCGGGATAAGGAGTGCTTGTGAAGTGTTATATATAGTGTGTGTGGTAGTTGTGGTAGTATGATGGGTTTGGTATGTTATGAATGCTTGGGTTTGCGTTCTTGTACAAGCATGGAAGGAAAGCGTCTCTTTCTTCCTCGTGAAGTACTCGAAGTGCCACCGATGAATCGCCTTATTAGTTGTAATCTTGCGGTTGTAATCCTACAGGTTTAATACCTTAACCTGAAGTCGCCCATTCTAATAACGCAAATTCCCAGATGGCGCTTATCGTCCGCTCATAGTAGGTTGCATCGAATAATGTGGTCATCTCTGGGTGGTACTTCGCCTCTGAGCGCCACATGGCGTATTCTCGAATGTTTACGTAGTCTTCTCGGCTTCATTAAGTAGAACCTATCCGGTTTAGTTTTGAACTGAGGTCCACAAAATCTTGGGCGATGCATTCCGGTATGCCATTTCGCGGATCTTGGTGGTATACCAATCTAGTGCCTCCAGCTCGAATGAACAACTTCATAATGGCTTGGGTTCTTTCTACCGATTAGCTTGTCGCGATATGACCTCGGTGTGCGGGGTTCCTTTTCCATCAAATGGTTCAAACTTGGCACTTGTACCCATGGCGGTTCGCGTGCGGATCGTGCAAAGATCCTCGTAGTCCAGTCGCCCGTGACCTTTGTCCGATCGCGTACCGAACGCTTCTGGACTATGAATTTCTTTGTACGTCCCGTCCATTTTGGCTCGGACTTCCTCTCCGTCTTCATAATGATCCCTTGGTGAAGCCGGTAAAAGGCGGGTTTACATTGCGTAAGTCGGTATGCAGGTTGTTTCTTTGTTTGGTAATGGGTGTGGTGCGTGGGTGTTGGTTGGCTGGCGATTAGGGTGATTATGGTGAAATGTGGCGGTGAGGTATATGGGTAGTAGGAGGGTCGTTTTGAAGGTGGGGTTGAGGTTGGGTGGCGAGGCGGTTTGTTCGGTGGTGGTGGCCTTTGTGGAGTTACGGGAGATATGTGGTGGTGGAGGTCGATGCGGGATGGTTTGTGAAGTAGTGGCCCTTTGATGCGGCATAGGGGTATTCAAGCTAATGGATAGGTTGGTCGATTAGTAGCCTCTCCCGTCTCAACTGCGTATCGGCAATTTGTTGCGGCGGTAATACATTCTTTGGTGATATTCCTCCTTCCGAAGGTTCTTTTTATTTGACAGAATAATTCCCAAACCATTTGGCTCGCACGCCCGAGCGGTCGTATCATCATTCTTGCCTTGGACACGGTGAAGTGTGGATGCTCGGCATTGTTGAGTCAAATACGAGCCGAACCCTTTGGGGAGGATGATAAATTTTCTAAAAAATGCAACAAGCGATGTTAGCATAAAGCACATAATTTGCGGTATGTAGCGGATATATCGCATATACGTTCTGGCGTTCCTAACATGCGGGGACCTCTTTATGCGGTAAGCGCGTCACTTATGCGAGATTATGACGGATTCGTCAAGTCGTCGACTATAATGCCTTTGTTGGAAATGGCGACCAACTTTTCCCAATTTCAGCATGTCATGATTGGGCTTGGATTTGTCTGTCATTGTCACGCTACACATAATATCTTTGGTTGGTCGTTGGGTTGAGAAACCCGTCGACAAGTTTGGTGTCTTCTAATTGTGGTGTCGATGCGGGGGGCCAGCACAAGGTAAATATGCCTTAAAATAAGGGTGGTATAGCTCATCTTAAGTTGCTAAGATTTGGCTTTCTAGGCCTTGAGTTCGGCGGACTACTCAGTGAGAAGGCTACGCGACCCGGTTAGGCACTCCGACCACGTATATTACCAACTCTCCTAAATTTGGTTTTGAAAGAAATTTTCTTTGATGCACCAGCGCACCTCGCATGTAGTGTGTGATTGTGTGAATTTTCCAGAGTGGAAGAAATATGAGCGGAATGCCAGTTTAAGGAAAGCAGTAAAGCAGGTAGCAATCAAAAATAAATAAAACAAAATACAACACACAAAAATTAAATGCCAAAGTAATTGCCAAATAATTATCCTAGGTCTGTTGTGGTTAAGAACCTAAAGTCCCCAGCGGAGTCGCCATTTCTGTCGCGCCCATTTTCGGCCGCGGCATTCTAATAAATAGCGAGCCCTGCTCAAAAATGCAAAATGTTAGAGAATAAAAAATAAAAATGCTAAAAGGTTTAAAAGGCTTAGAAATGCTAAAAGGATGCTAAAATTGCCAAAGATGCTAAAAGTGCAAAAAGGGTTCGCGGAGTCGCCACCTAATTAATTAGGTGAATTAGGACACCTAAATGTCAACTAGGTTAAAGTCAACACTAACTCCATTTTTATGGTCTGCTAAACTTAATGAGATTCCGGGTAAGGGTTCTTTATTAATCTA
Source organism: Przewalskia tangutica (assembly GCA_029844215.1). Taxonomy (NCBI): domain Eukaryota; kingdom Viridiplantae; phylum Streptophyta; class Magnoliopsida; order Solanales; family Solanaceae; genus Przewalskia; species Przewalskia tangutica. The sequence goes on from CM056736.1 coordinate 17,965,155, forward strand.
GAGGGAAGGGGTTAGGCACCCTCTAAGATCCGCTAACTTGCGGTTATCCTGCCAAACCTAGGGTTAATTATTATATTTAAGAAATGCAAAATGAAGCTCTTCTTGCTTAGTAAAATGTTGGGAAATGCTAAAATGTTAAAATGTTTAAAGGTGCTCAGGTCTAAAAGGGCAAAAGGTGCTATATGCGAAAGAATGCTAAGAGGTGCTAAAAATATTAAATGTTAAAGACGCTTAACAAAAGTGCTAGCAATTTAAAAGTGTTAAGTGTAAACAAAGTAGTGCTAGGGTGCCTAAATATTAAGAGGGTGCTAAGGGATTAACTTTAAAAGTAAAGGGTGCTAAAATAAAGGGTGTTAAAAGTGCAAAATGCTAAAAAGAGGTGCTAAAAAATGCAAGAAGTGTTAAATGTGAAGGGGTGCTTTAAAAAGGTGCTCGAAGGATGCTAAAATGCTAGGAATGTGCTTTATGGACTAATTATGTATTTAGTTAGGTATGCTACTAGCTAAATTAATCTTGCTTAACCTGCGCGTAATATCATATAAAATGTTAAGATGCTATTTTGAGAGTTTAAGAGAAAATCTGTTTATGGATTTTAACAAATTGTTGGTTTTATGATGCAAGTTAGATTACTTATTTTTTGCAGATTTTAAACATGCTTAATAGTCCTAAAAGGCAAATAAAGAAGAATGCGTTTCTAAAATGTAATTACTTCCCGTCTTATATATTTAAAGACCTAATTGCTAGAAGTTCCCCTATTAATTACAAAGTTAAGTAATAAATTACAACAAACAAATAAGGGCATAAATGAGATAAGAGAGAGAGCAAAGAGATTGAAGCGGATGACCCCGTCCTATTTGTTTTCTAGGAATTGCCGAAGAGGGGCTCGATGGATGTATGTGCATGCCTTTATGTTTGCCACGACGAGTCTCGTTATGAGACTCTTTGTTGCTCCGGTGCGTGCCATGTAAAAAAAAAAGAAGATAAGAAAAGGATTAGAAAATAGCCCAAGTTTTGTCAGATAATGAACAAATACTGATATAAATTTAAACACATCAATCAACTCGTTTTTACTGTTCACCAGACCAAACAGGCCCGCAATATCAATCGAACAGTTTGGTAGGAAATTGGGCATTTATTCAAGCTGGCCTAAATAAAAAAAAACGTGTTGCTGGGCTCAAAGTCCCAACAATTCAGTTAACGGGCAAGGATGGGCCACTGAACAGGAAGGGACAACAAGTATTACAATTAGCCAATATCTAATTATATCTTCTTATAGCAAACCAAATGTTAGTTCTCCATGACTAACTGGGAAAGACAACAGGTCCATGCGGTAAGAAAACTCAGCGACTTAATGTAAAATTGGACTTAATCAAACCATCTGACATAAATATACAATATGCAAGACAAAGAAGGACTGATATAAGCCAAATATACTAACTGCATATTCTATGTTTTGAGATATACAAAGACATATTACCCTTCTATACAATCGATGAATACTTTGATTTCCATATTTCATATATCTTGGAATATCACGGTGCGTCATGGAATGATATAATCTTTTCAGGAGATAAAAAAAAGTAGAAACACCCCACAAATCAATAGGATGCTTGGGAGAAAACATAAAAGGGCAAGCAGCAAAGCAAATAGATTGGGATCATTTTACACTCATACTCAAGCCAAACTAATGAGAAGCCAACCTATGGGACAGAATCTAATCAAAGGACAGAGAGCAGACACATATTATTTTGGTAAGAAAGTTAGGCAAGATAAGTATTATAAAAGAACATGGACGTTTCGACCGAACAAAGATCAAGTCAACTCAATCCTATTCCTACATGCTCATGTGAGTTTAAACACATACATGATCTAACTATTATAACAGTCAGGAGTGGCAAGTCTGATAAGAGACGCACGTTTCGTACAAAGAGAAAAACCAATTCTTGCATTTAGCACAAAAACAGTCCACTGCAAAATAGTCCCCAAACCAACATTTTCAACATCATATTATAACTAAACAAATCTCCTATGCATACACCAAACTTGTTAACTCGGTTTACCTGATTACACTTGACTAACCTAACATTTTAGGCATTATACTACTCTGACCCCTTTACAAATAGCAAGAACAAACTCACAATAAACACATTAACCAACTTGGCAATATCTAAGTGACTCCAGCATAGTCAATAACTCTTGCACTGACAAGGTCGAGTATTAAATCCATCAGAACAGCTTGCAGGTTAAACAAAAGACAAGACTTCATATTCTTGTATTAAATTATGATTCCAGATAATATTATGATACAAGAAAGCATTCGAGTTCATCTTCTGACTAAGTTATGCGATTTTCTTGCCAACATGCATTCCTAGGTGTAGCAAAATGTTAACAGTAAGCGCGAGACATCGTATAATCAATTTTAAAGCTAAACATGACTAAACAACAAAAATATGTAAAAGCACATAAATCACAGAAATGAACTAGAATCGAAAAGGAGTTGGGTTTACCTTCTCCGGACAGCGACCCGGGGCAGCGTATCAAGTCGTCGGTCCAATCGACGGGTTTCGGGTTGCGATGCGTATGAAGGGTAAAGTTGCTTGCTGATTTTTTTTGGCTAGAATTGAGAGAGGGATTCAGATTACCTATTCTTGAGACGCTAATGGCCTAGGTACTGAGTTCTGTTCTAATGTGCTCTTCATACATTCTTTGTTGGACTCTCCGAGCCTTCTCGTATATGCTCGTGTTCGACCCCGTGAGCTATGCCTCCTCTGCTCCGCAGTGCATGCTCGACCCATCTCTGCCCTTCTCTGCTCTTAATTTCTGACCTAAATTGCTATGTCGTCCCCCGACTCAGCTCTGTTTCGATGCTATGGGTCTCCTCCTCTCTACTGTGCTCGATTGCATGTGCTTATATAGCCCTCCTTTGAGTTCTAATAATGGTAAGTAAATAAAGGCGGATTGGGACGAGATTTGGTGCTGATTCGATCGTGATTTAGGGATTTTATTATGGACGATTCGTATGTGATTTCGATTTGAAGGGATTTGGTTAGATTATGGTAAGAGGAGCTGTCTGGGGTGCGTGGGTAAGGAAGGCCCCCGGATTCTCCGGCGAGAATCTCGGGGTGTGCTGGTGTTGGTGCGGCGATGGAAGGAGTTTCTAGGGTTCTTCAGTTTTTTGTGTTCTTTGAAGAGACGAAGTAAAAGGGCTGCTGATAATATGCGTTGGGCTGAGGGAAGAAAAGGCTGGGGCGACGGGTTTGGGCCAAGGCGTGTGGGCTGGGTTATTTAGGTATTGGGTATTAAGTTTAAGTGGGTCATTAGTATTAAGTATTTAATTAGTTTTAGGCTTAGTTAATTAGTGCTAAATAAACTAATAAATTGTGATTAAATTATTTAGGTGCTTTAAAATTATCTAGGTGCTACATTAGTCTAATTATTTAGGTGCTAAATTAGTCTAATTATTTAGGTGCTAAATTAGTCTAATTATTTAGGTGCTAAATTAGTCTAATTTCGAGTTATAAAACTATTACGATAATAAATGCGGGCGTGTTGTTTAATTAATGCTTAATGCTCTAGAATGCGGCGCTATTATTTAGAATTTTATTATTGTGCATTATTGCGAAGTTAAATTAAAATTAAAATTGAGTTTAGATTAAATTACTTAAATGCTAAATGCAAGTGTGATGTTTAAAGCTTTTATAAATGTGACGCTACTAGATTAAAAATGACTTTAAATTACAAATGATTACTAATAAATGCGGCTATGCTACCTGACACGACGTCATCGCTAAATTATTTATTTTATGCATTTATTAATTATTTAAGAATTACGACAAAGCTTAAAATTAATTAATGCGGGCGCGGGACTCTAAGTACTTAATACTCTACGTGAGACGCGATGCCATTATTAAATTGTTTATTTATGCCTGTATTTATGTTTTATCGCTGCATTTTATTATAAAAAATCATAAAAAATTATTTTACAAAATTAGTGTAATTTTATAGTTAATGGCTGGACGGGAGGGTCAAAATTGGGTGTCAACACTACATTACAACCCTTAAAGTCCTGAAGATCTCTTTTATGCATATCTAGAATTAGTGGAGAATAACAAGTAAGCAAGCCATAGGAATTCTTGAATTTATATGAATGATTTAGTATGTTGACTTCCATTAAGCATGATGAATATGAGTTTGCGAAATATTTAGCTTCATGTGTTTAGTGTGCTGAAAATTTCATGCTATATGTTCCTGCATATTATTCTGCTAACCTTCATGTTTTTCTAGTTAACATTTATGCAGCAAAAGAGATTAATGACAGGGAGTCTCTTATTTCTCATTTCTTTGAGTCTTTTATTTTATTTCTTTCTATCTTTGCTCGAGGGCGAGCAAAGGTTAAGTTTGGGGGTATTTGATCGGTGTATTTTATATACACCTTTTGAGTCAGTTTTAGTTAGTCTTTTGTCCCGTTTTGCACATATAAATGTTGTATTAGGATAACTTTTCTTTCTTTTGAGTCAAAGTGGTTAAAATGGCCAAATGGCGGAAAAGGAGCAAAAAGAGGGCAAAAGAGGAGATGCCAGAGCTGAAAACAGAGAAAGTGGCGAACGAGGCTGAAATCCAGACCAGCGCCGCGGCGCCTCCTGCAGCCAAAAGCAGGGCCGCGACGCCCACTATCCAGAGAAGAGACTGTGGCGGCCGCCAGAACAGCGAATGCGGCGCGGCGCTAAACATCCGAGAGCTACGAAGATCTGGCGCGCCGAACATCGAGATAGCGAGGCGCGGCGCCAACACACCCGACGGATTGCAGAACTTCCACATGCGCGGCGCAGGCGGCGCAGCGGAAAAATTAGGTCTTTTGACGAAATTCTGGGCCAGGCCTGAAGGAAAAGAAGGAGGCGTTTTTAAACCTATATAAGGAGAACCCTAGGCAGTTTTCAAGGGTTCCCCTTCTTGCACAACACAAGACTTTTTGGCTTGGAGATTGGACACCATTAGTTTAGTAATTTCTTTTCCCTTTCTTGTTCTTTATTTCAGTTTTGCATGATGAACATGGAATTAGTTCTTGTCATGTCAATGGCTAGGAACTAATTCTCTTATAGGGCTTTCTATGTTGAATTTCTTGAAACTTATGTTATAAATTAATGCATGTTTATGGTTATTTTTCTTATTGAGAGATCTATCCAATAATTGAGTTGAATTCTTGGTAATTAATTGACAACTAATTATCACTATATGATTTCTAATCGATTACGAAAAGGAGATTGTGAATATCGTAAGTTGGGTAGACATTCTTGGATTGGGGATGAAAATACCTCAATTATTTATGTAGCGTTGATGAGAGGCTTAACAACCCTAATTTTGCGCATTGTGCGTGACGGTCAACTAGGTTTTTGTTCTTAATCCTCCTATAAAGTTGCCCTTATCAGCGAAAGTTAGGTAAGGAACGATACTGGGGTTGAGTGTTTATATAACCCTAACGGGAGTATAAAACGATTTCGTAAACCTGCTTTCTCCAAAAGAAGAATACCATAAGTAATGCATTAGTAAGTAGCATAAGCGGATAGTGAGGATACATAGAATCCCTATTCTCATCATCACTGAAGTAAATCTTTATAGTTTAAATAGCTTTTATAATTCTTAGTTATAAACAACCAATCAATCATTAATCCACCAAATAGATACTAGAAAATAGATAATTGGTACTTGAACCCTAATCCTAGAGGACGATATTCGGTCTTATCTAAGACTATACTACTTGATACGATAACGTGCACTTGCGTTTAAGTGTGTGCATCTTACCGCGCATCAAGTACCCCGATACTTGTGTAGCATTATAGGTTTATTGTTCTTAATCCTCATATGTGGTAAATCCTATCATAGAAATATAGAATGGTTCTGCACTGGGGTTGAACGATTATATATCCTAACCGGAATATAAGACAGTCTAGTTAACCGCTATCTTAACGTAGAAGAAGAAGTCATTCTAGTTGCATTAAGGATTGAAAGGAGTGGATAGTCGAGGATATTGAAAGCCCTAATTCCTTCATAACTGATTAAACCTCAATAATTTAGTTTACTTCTTGCAATTATTCTAGTAGTTAGATAAAAACCCAAATCAATTATCTTTTGCCAAATAGATAACCTAGAATAGATATTCGGTAATTAGAAACCAGTCTCTGTGGACGATAAACTCGATGTTTGTTGAGTGTATTTTGGTACACTATTTTGAGTCATTTTTAGTTAGTATTTTACTATTTTCGTTTGTGTTTAGTACAGTATTAGGGTTGTTTTTCTTTCTTTTGAGTCACAACGGTTCCAAAGGGGGAAATACATAATTGAGGATGAAATGAGCTCAATGAAGATGAAATTTGCACAAGCACATCCCAAGGAATGAAGCCGAAAATGTCTCAAGAAAAATAGAAGAAATCAGGTGAAATTCGAACTAAAACTGGTCAAGGGCGGCAACGCAAGGCAAGGCAGGGCCGCGACGCTGATGAGCCGCGGCTGAAGGAATTAGGGCTCACGGTGTGAAAAATTCAGAGAGCAAGAAAAATATTCACCGTGCCAAGAGCCGCGCTGGGCGAAGAAGTGCGGCGCGCCGCATGACGAATGCTCCAGTGATTTTTGTCGATTAAGGGCCGCGGCGCCGACGCACATAATTTCCAGATTTGAGTCGAATTTGGCCAAGGGTAAAAGGGTCCGGAGCAAGTTTTTTCTCAGATATAAATATCCTAAACCCTGTCATACTTTACATCATACTTTGGAGAGGAGAACGACGACTACAAGCTACACAATTGAAGACTTTTGTTCAAGTTCTTTCTCTTTTCTTTACTTTAATTCAGTTTATGTTGGATTGTAATTTAGTTCTTAGCATGACAATGTTTAGGAGCTAATTACTTTATTAGGGTTTTCCGTCGAATCACTTGAAACTCTTTCATATAGTTAATGCATTAATGACGATTTCTTCTTCAGACATATTAAGATCTATTCAATAATTGTTTTGATTGCTTGATAATTAACTGATCACTAATTGTCATCACATATATGATTTCGAATCAAAATTCTGAAAGGTGAGATTTGAATATGCTGTAGTTAAATAGACATAGGTTAAAATCGTAGACGAAAGTACCCCGAGTCTTGTGTAGTGTTTAGGATTATTGTTCTTAATCCTCCTGTATGGTAAATTCTATAATAGAAATATAGAAGGTTTCTGCACATGATTGAGCTCTTGTATGTTCTAACCGGAATATAATGACAGATTAAATAACCTTCTATCTTAATACGAAGAAGAATCATTAGCATTGCATTAACGCGTGAAAGAGTGGATAGTTGAGGAGATTGGAAGCCCTATCTCCATCATAACTGTTTTAAATCCCAAAGTATTTTCAACATTAGTTTAATTTCTGCACTTTATTTTAATTCGTAGTTGTAATTGTCAAACAAAATAACGTTAACCAAATAGATACCATAGAATAGATAATCGGTACTTGATAACCAGTCTCTGTGGACGATATTCGGTCTTACAGACTATATTACTTGAAGCGATACGTACACTTGCGTAAGCACTTGGAAATATCCTAACAGTCTTACAAGACTATATTACTTGTAACTATACGTACACTTGCGTGAGCAATTGTAAATCGACCTAACATGTATCACACCATGAGTCTGGAACAACTGTTTACAATTATAATTAAAAAATTCTGATCCATTATCTGTTCTTACACCTTATATTGCCACATCAAATTGAGTTTTCTCTTCTGTGAAGAAGTTTTTCAGCACCGTTATAACATCAGATTTTAATCTTAATAGGAATATCCAAGTCCATCTTGAATAGTCATCCACAATGGTTAGAAAATACTTCATTCCATTGAAAATTTCAACTTTATAAGGACCCCACACATCCATATGTAATAGTTGAAAAGATTCTGATCTTCTGTTTGTACTAATAAGAAATGGAATTCTAACTTGTCTAGTTAATGGACATACATCATAATTGCTCAATGTAAAAGATTTATTATTACTAAAATACGATATATTTTTCAACACACTCATAGGAACATGACACATTCTGAGATGCCAAGTAGCAGCATCAATTTGCTGTGAAGTTGTCAAGGCTCTAATCACATCTCCTTTATTACTTTCTGCATCAATGCACATAAGATACAATCTTCCTTCTTCATTACCAATCGCTCTCACCTTCCCAGGCGAGAGATCCTGAAACACACAACATTTAGGAAAGAATGTAACACTGCAATGCAGTTTCTTGGTTACTATATAGACATACATGAGGTTGAACTTGAATGTAGGTATGCATAAGACACTCTTAAGCATATCACATTCTCTTAATAATCTCCAATATGTGTAATGTTAGCCGAGTATCTTGTAGGCATCTGTACCTTACCTGCATTTTCTATTAATTGCTTAATATTCAGTAATTTCTGATCATTAATCATGTGGTTTGTGACACCTGTGTCCACAATCCATTTTATGATCCTTTCTGTATTCAGGGCAGACATACCTGCCATGTTTGCAACATCATCAATAGTACTCTCTGCTATTTCATCACTGTCAAGTATCTTCATCAGTTTCTGATGTTGCTCTGGTGTGAGATTTCTCAGTAGTGCAGAGCTCCTCTGATTTCCACCTTGTCCACTTTCCTGCCGTACATAATGAATAGATTTCATGTTGTTCACTTGTCCAGTGTCTTCAAAATAAGAACCTTCTCCTGTTACTACATTTGCTTTCATTTCGATCCGATCCGCTTTATTGAGTTTCGAATATTTCGGATCGGATATCCGAAAAGAATTGGATCGGATACGGATCACAATTTTCTTAATTTCGGATATCCAAAATATCCGATTTTTTAAATTTTCTTTTAATTTTGGGTTCTAATTTTTAAAAGAATGATCTTTTATTAAAATAAGCAATAACAAATTGAATTATAATTTCTATTATCTTAATAATACGCTAATATTGAAACACATTTAAACTAAAAACTTTAAAAAATAATATGTTATATGGTTGATATTATAAAAAGATTGAATAGTTTTATAACTAATGTGTTATAAGAGAAATCAGTACTTATGTTACTGGAATTTGTAACATAGCATAGTAAAGAAAACATCATGGTTACTTGGTATAATCAGTCCAGTATAGGTCCTCCCCTACTCAAAGGTCCTCCGCACCTTTATATTTTTATACCAAGTAAAGAATCAGTACAGTCACTGTCTTAGCACCAACACTGCTCAACAATTTGGATCAGAGGGAACTTAGTATAGGTGTTTACTGGAATTTGTATGTACAACTGTTTTTTATTTTTTATTTTGTTGATTCTACTTTGTAAGTCTAATAGGTCACAATAGTTATATATCAATTAATGTGAAATATACCGTCGAATAAGAATATGTACATCAACAATTCATAGATCATATTATTTTAAGAAGAAATATTCTTCTAGAGTAAGTAATTCTCACATAATAGTTATACTTATTATTATTATTATTATTATTATTATTACATTAATAATTCTTTAATTATTAGTTGTCATATTTTATTTGTGCATTATAAATTTATCCGATCCGAAATTTTCGGATATCCGGTTATCCCATCCGAAATTTTCGGATATTCGAAATTTCGGATCGGATTCGGATCATAATTTTACTGATCCGAAATTTTCGGATATCCAAAATTTCGGATCAGATATCCGAAATGAACACCCCTACATTTGCCTTCCTCGATTTTCCCTTGAAGTTTTCAGGATATCCATTCAATTTATAACAATTATTCTCTAGATGTCCAGTCTTGTGACAATAATAACACTTCATCAGTTTAAAACAATCTAACTTCACATGTCTCTTTACATGAAAAAAATAACAAACTACATTGGAGTTATATGGCTTCTTTTGCTTCAGAGGTCCATTTCTATTTCTTGCTATGAACATAGCTGCAGGTTCTATCAGGTCTTGCATCAATTTCTGACTTTCATCTTGATTGATCATGACATAAAATTGGTTTAAACTAGGAACTTGTTGCATCATCAGCACCTGCCTTTTGGCTTGATTAAAACTGTCACTCAATCCCATTAAAAATTGCAGCATCCTTTGATATTGTAAGTGATCCACAAATTCCCTCGACTTGTCACAACATGTTGGCAGTGGTATGATCGAGTCGTATTCATCCCATAAATCCTTTAGTTTTGAATAATACATAGATACTGACAAGGTTTCCTTGTCTCTGTGAGACTATTTTCTTATGCAATTGAAAGGCCCTTGAAATATTAATTTGATCAAATCTCTCTTTTAAATCTTTCCAAATCGTATATGAATCCGAATTAAACAACATCACTGTGAGCAGATTCTTGCTCACACTCCCATCAACCACGACACTACTATGGCATTACATTTCTCCCACAATCCAGTTAATGCTCTGTGATACGATTCTCTCTTTACAGTTCCATCTATGAATCTAATTTTATTCTTTACTAGTAAGGCTAATTTCATAGCCCGACTCCACAATGTATAATTGTCCATACATGTTAGAGTTACTCCGATTGACAATGATCCTGGCGCATCTGAGGGGAATAAGTATAACGGATGGTTGTGATCTATCACCAAAGAAGCAGCTGATGTAGAATACTCAATTGTTCTCATCCTTGTGTTGTTTATTACTTTCTATCTTCGATTGCAATCAAAATCTCCTGCATGCAATCGCCGTCGATCTCAATTCCTTCGACCTTGGAAAGTTAGCTTCAATTGCAATCAGACGATTCTTTGTCGCGACTGGTTCTTCGATCTCAACCTCTTAGTTCCTTCAATAATAGATTTCTCTATTGCATGTAATCATATGTTTCGATTGCTTAATCTATGTTTGCGTGAGGCTATGATACCATAAAGAGCTTCGACTGAAGCTCAAGATTTGCAGATGATTCAAGCGAATTGTGGAAGAAGCTTCTCGAGAGAAAACTGTTTCATTACAAAAGCAGTTGAGAAAAATGAGAGAGATACCTCTATACATGTATCTACATGTGATATTTATAACCACACAACTAAAATATAACTAACTCCAACTAATTGTAACCAATTTTAACTAATTGTAACTAACTCTATGTAATTCCAATAATGACCATTACTAATACAAAACATATTGAATATTGTACTATGTGCTGCTCCTTACGGTACTCGGGTACACCTTTCTAATATCTCAACACTCTTCAGTCAACTTAATTTTAAGATATATTCACATGGTTCACTACCTGTATAATGAAAAGGTCTCATTTTACAATACTACCACAACCTCTTCCGACCACACAGGAATCATCACCTTCCCAATCTCTCCCGTTCCAACAACCAGCGCACACTCACTGAGGATCAAACTTCATTTCTCACCCTTCCCATTACTCACGAAGAGCTCCACGATACGGTTAAATCCCTTAGTCCTTACAGAGCACCCGGTCCTAACTTGCCAATCATTTTTCTTTCAAAAGTTTTGGGATATTGTTGGCGACTCCATACGGGGGGCCCTAAATCTTTAATTGTATATCAAGATTAGAAATCCATTTTTCTCTTATTAATGGTGTGCTCGAAGGAAACCCTATCCCCCCTTCTGTCAGTGAAGCCTATATCACTTTGATTCCTAAACTTGATCATCCGGAACACATTGATGAATTTTGGCCCATTGTTCTTTGCAACACCACATACATGCTTATCATAAAAACTATTGCGTTGAGCATGAAGAACTTTATGAACTCTCTCATTGGTCCATTCCAAAGTAGTTTCCTCCTGGGTCGTGGCACTCACGATAACGTTATTATTCTCCAGGAGCTCCTACACACCATGAGCCGCTCTAAAAGCTCTCAGGAGAGTATGATTATTAAAACTAACTTTGCAAAAGCCTTTGATACTATCAGTTGGGAATTTTTGGAACAAACACTGATGTTTTTCAATTTCCCTCCCTCTTTTGTAGATTTGATCATGAGATGTGTGACTAGTGCATCTTACCGCATACTTTAGAATGGGGAACCAACCGACAACTTCAAGCCCAACCAGGACCTTCGCCAAGGGGATCCTATCTCCACGTACCTCTTTGTCTTGTGCACGATGATATTTTCCTACCTTATTAAAGAAAATGTGGCCACACGTGATTGGGACTCGGTCCCCTTTTGCCGCTCCAGAACTAAAGTCTCCTACTCTATCTATGCGGATGATCTCATACTCGTCTCCACTGCCACTCACAAAAGTGCCTCTACCATCAAGAATGTGCTCCAAAATTTCAGTAGTCTTTCCGGTCTTACCATAAACCCCTCGAAATCCAAAGTTTACTTCTCCCCAAGACTATGAGTAGCAATAGACGTGTTGCTTGCTCTCTTCTGGGCATTCTTGAAACGGGAAACCTAGGTCTTTACTTGGGTATTCCCCTCCTCCATGATCGGACCACTTTGTGTACTCACAAATGGGTTATGGATAAAGTCAACCAACAACTTCGGGATGAAAATCGAGCAATCTTAACCTTGCGGGTTGTGTCACTCTTGTCTAAGCTGTGACCTCGGCACTTCCCACTTACATTATGCAAGCGACTTGGCTTCCTACCTCTACTTACAACTATCTCGAAAAATTAAATCACGCATTTATTTGGTCTACGGACCCTACCAACCAGAAGACACACTTGGTGGGATAGGAAAAAGTAATTTGTCCAAAATCCGAAGGTGGACTCGGTATCCGCGAAACTAAAAAAGCCAACATGTCTCTCCTTGTCAAAGTAGGTTGGCGTGTCGCCAACAAAGATAACGTGGCTTGGAGTAACATATTCCATGCGAAATACTTGAAAGGCTCAGACATTCTTACATACCAACTGAAGACCATTGATTCCTACCTCTGGAAAAGAGTTGTGAGAAGTATCAAAGCTGTCGACCCAATTATTAAATGGGCTATTGGAAACGACTCATCTATCTCCCTCTGGTATGATTGATGAGTGGGCAATGATTATCTTTATAATCTCATAGAGGGTGACATTGATCCTTCAGAACTATGCTTGACAATAGCGGATGTCATTGATGCTAATCGAAACTGGAATTTATCAACCCTGACTACCCACATACCGAACAACGTACAACTCCTTATCCAAGCAGTACCCATTCCACGCTCATGTGATTTCACGGACATGCGCTATTGGACTGCTACATCTGATGGAGTTTTTTCCTGTGGATCAGCCTACTGGGCCCTCAACCATAATATTACACAAACGCCTTCAAGATGGAACTGGATTTGGAAAACGCCTTCAATATGGAACTAGATTTGGAAAATGCCATGCCCTCGGAAAATCCAATTTCTCATATGGTTGTGTAAGCATAACTCTCTCATGACAAATTCTCTTCGTTATGATCGCTACTTTGCTACCTCCACCGCTTGTGCTCTCTGTCCCTCTTCTCGTATTAGGGAGTGCAAAGTGGCGAAAGCCATTTGGGAACTCATTGTTATGTCCACCGATATCATTGCTTTTAACTCCATACCTTTAGATTATTGGTTTGAGACAAATTTAAAGTGCAACTTTCATAACATTATCTCCTTACACACTTGGTGGCACTTTACTTTCCTTGCAACAATTTGGACTCTTTGGATTGTTCGGAATAACATCACCTTCAATGATGTTCACGACCCAGCTAGAATCTTGGCGTATAAAATCAAACTCCTTACTTGGATCTCATCCATAGCTTCGGGCCAGCGCCTCTAAAGTCTAAATCTCAACGTCCTAACATCTCTTGGGAGGCCCCAAAAATAGGATGGGCTAAACTCAATACGGACGACAGCCTCTTCTTTTCTACCGACTCGGCGGCGGCAGGTGGTGTTATGCGCGACGAGTTCGGGAATTGGAAAGGTGGATTTTCCACGAATCTTTATTCTATCTATGTCAACTTAGCCGAGCTTCTTGGCCTTCGAGAAGGTTTATACCTTGCTTGGAACCAACATATCCCCAAATTACTTGTCGAAGTCGACTCGCAAACGGTGGTCAAATGGACTACAAGTACTTTAGATGATCGTCACCCATTTGCCAACATCATATAGGAGTGCAAGTCACTCCTTGAGTGAGATTGGACCGTGCGCCTCAAATACATTTGGCGCAAAAGAAACGAAACACCTGACTCGCTTGTCAGATTCGGTCATGTCCTCCAACTGAGAACTACTACCTACTGGGCATCCTCTCCTTTACCTCTTTCACTTTTTTAATTTACTTTATTTTAGTTTAGCTGTCTTTCAATTCGTTTGTAACCAAAAAAATATTATGAAAAGGTTGAGGGAAAATAGTCACTTACTTTATGGAGTATAGAAAAAAGGGGGTGGGATGGGGAAAGGAGAAAAACTTCAATAAAATAATTGTGTAAACGTTTGTCTTTTAATGATTTAGTCATAACGTTTACTCAAAGGTAATGAAGAAAATACGCACATAAGATAAAATTGTATCAATAAGACGAGTTAATGTTAAAAAATGCGAGGACCATGGAGTTATTGATGAAACAAATATGCCTAAGCCAAATTATTCTTGCCTTATCTTGGGACTTTCTATTTTGAAAATTGAAACTATCCTGGCAACTTCTCTTAAAAGGTTTACTTGCATTCATCTCCAAATCCCATCAGTAATAAAGATAAATGATAGTGTAAATTAAATATATACACAGATAATGTAAAGATGATCTTAGTTCTTACTTCTTATACTAAGTATATTTTGACCTACTATAGAAGAATGCTTTTCATTTATTAAAGGGAAAAGGGTCAAATTTACCCCTTTACTATGCGAAAAGGATTAAATTTACCCTCTGTTATATTTTCAGTGTAAAAATACCCATGACGTTAATTAAATGACTCAAATATACCCCTTTTGTTAAGGGCTACCAAGATGGATGCTTAATTCCACGTGTCACTCATATTTTGATGAGGTGAACGCCACATGTCATGCCATCAAATTCTTGTTCTTATTTTAAACGGTTCTTCACTTAACTTAATTACAAAATTATTTAGTTAATTATCACCAGATTCTTGGACCTTTTATGAGATTAACTAAGGACAAATCTGCATAGTTTTACATAATTATACAAGGACATATTTAAACCTTTTCGGAAGAATCATATGTAATTAACTTATAAATAAAATGACAGTATCAATCTTTTTCACATGTCAGCACATACAACTTATACTCAAAAGACAAATAGGAAATACTATAGGTAGAACAAAGGACACAACTTTGTGGACATAAATGTGTGTGTGTGAATAGAGGATGGACTTAGGCGACGATCTTAGGGAAGAAAGATTATCTTGAATCATCAACTAGCATCTACAAGAATCAAGTCATGTGGACTTGTCCATTTTGAAGTAAAAAGGAAGATATATATAGTAGAAAATGTAGCTAAAAAGGTACATTGTATATCAATAGGCCTACCATGTTATATATCTAAAGACCCTATTGACAGGAAATTCCAATAAGTTGCCTTTTACAAGAAGCACCTTCATCAAGTTTGGACAGAAAACGATATGGCCTTCTAAAACAGTTGTTTGACTTGTGCCTGCAAATGTTATCTTTATTGTCGTCTAACGTAATATTGTACTTTTTGCTTTTCAAAAAGGCTAGTTCATGCATTTTGATTCAGGCTTTTTCTCTCCAAAATAGCCAACCTTTGTCTCTCCAAATAGACAACATTTCTAAGAAATTTCCTTGAAAATTTAGGAAAAATGGGGTGCGAGTGGGGAAAAAAAGGAAGGGTGAAGATATATTTTTAGGGTTTTACTAGGTTCGTGTACGCAAAAAAATTTAATTTCAAACCCAACAAACGACGAATTGCAGGATGATTATATAATGATATATAAAACATGTAAACCTCACATGTATAATAATAACTGTAATAATTCGAACGAAAACTTATGGTTTGTATAATCTGGAATCTTCTTGTATATTCTGAGGGTGAACACACTTCCTCGATTTGCAAATTCCAAGAACCACGATGTAATCCTCTTTCGGAAAGCTAGGAAATCCGACAAAGGTTCGAGAGAGAATAATCTTTATGAATTAAGTATATTTGAATAATGAGGTGATGTTGTATTTATAGCTGCGTTTTAACCCTAAAAAGCAGCTAGGGTTACATGTGGGCTAGGCCTGAAAACCAAGACGAAGTGGGCCAGTTGCCCACTGGACTGGTGGCGCCGCGACCCTAGTCCAATTTCGCCTTGTTTCCATTTTAATTAAATCTGAAATCCAATCTCGACTTAATTAAATAATCATTATTAATTCAAATGTCTGGATCATAAATCGAACATTTATATCCTCTCATTACATCCTTAGATCGACAGAACAATTGACTTAGTGTTACTCTACATGCCTTCACATATCGACACTAATCACATTAGGGTGCGGAACTCACCGGCGGAAGACGAACTCAATATGTGAAGTACAACTACATGAATCTGGTAAACTGAACCTCTATGTGGGAAGATAAAATAATTTTATTCACGACACACTCGATCAAGCTTAGGATCTGCCAAATGTCTATCAAAATGGCTTGGTCATTATATCTCATCTATATTAGTTGACAACAAGTTAATATCACAGATATGTCCACTACGTTGGCCAACGACTTAGTCAACCCAATATCATATGAGACTCTGAGTGTTCTCCCGAATATACATTCGAGGAATGAATCCTAATCTTGGCTCAACTACCACCTTTAATCCACTTCGTAATATACCAAATACAAGTCGTGTCTCAACCTATAGACATTTTAGCTTAGGACAAGATCAAAGTATTTAATCTGTATATAAGGTGCATATCGACCTTAAGTCTAAGGACTTCTATCTCCCACACGCTGATCATACTTTAGACATATATAACAAATAGTATATCAGCATTGTATACCAATACTTCCAAAGTATCCATGTTTCCATCACGAGTTACCATAACTCGTAGCAGGTGAGACATACTACATCCTCTAAGGATATGATTCAGACCACGTGACTTATCACATATCATCGATATCCCATTTTTGATGATCACTAGTCGAGGCTATTTTAAGAGTTACGTTATAATATTGATAACTCACACTATTAATAACCATGTAACCTCTAGGGATGCATATTATGGAATATTATAAACAATCAACTAATAATTCAATAATTGCAAATGCCAAAATATTAATCTTCATTAATAATAATATGAATGTATATAAAGTACATTTGTCCTAATACATATTGTCTCTAGGACATAAAAATACTTTCAATATCTCACTTGGCCTAGAGCTAATCTCCAACATATCTAATGCCCATATTCTCAAAATAACCTTTATGCTTAACTAAGCTTAATGGTTTAGTGAATGTATCAGCTAGATTATCGTCTGTGGGAACATAGTCTAATCTAATCTCTTCAGTCTCCACCATCTCACTGAGTATGTGGTACTTCCTTGGGTACATGTTTGTTTCTGTTTGTTGATCTTGGTTCCTTAGCATGTGGAATCGCACCGGTGTTTTCACAATAAATAGTTATTAGACAACTAGCACTCGGAACTACCCCTAGTTCTTTTAGGAACTCATAAATCACGATAACCTCTTTACCAGCTTCCGATCCAGCAATGTACTCAACTTCAGTTGTCGAATCAACAATTGTAGCTTGTTTGTAACTTTTCCAGCTCACTGCTACATCATTGAAAATGAACGTGTAACCAGACTGAGATTTGAAGTCATCAATATCAGTATGGAAGCTAGCATCAGTGTACCCAGTAGCAGCTATATATTTTCTCCACCATAGACCAAGAAGTAATCTTTAGTTCGTCTAAGATATTTAAGAATACTTTTGACTGCTTTCCAGTGTTCATCCCAGGATTCTGATGAAATTTGCAAGTCATAATAAGTGCAAAGGCCACATCTGGCCTAGTACAAGTCATGGCATACATGATTGATCATATAGACGAATCATATGTGATCCTCTTCATGCGCTCAAGTTCTACAGTATTAGAAGGACTGTCCTTCCTAGATAACTTGATACCTTGACCCATAGGTAGACCACATTTCTTGGAGTTTTTCATAGAAATGTCTACGCACTTTGTCTGTGTAGACCGACTGTGACAACCCCAACAATCTATTAGGTCTATCTCTATAGATCCTAATTCCCAGAATGTACCAGGCTTCACCTAAATCTTTCATCATGAAAGTACTGGACAACCACTCCATGAATGACTGCTTGAGAGTCTTATTGTCTCTCATTATCAATATGTCATCTGCATTTATAATAATGAAGGCAATAATCTCATCCTTACGATTACTATAAACACAAGGATCCTCTTTGCTTCTGACGAAATCAAATGACTTGATAGCCTTGTCAAAGCAAATGTTCCAACTCCTTGAGGCTTGCTTAAGCCCATAAATGGACTTATGTAGCTTGCATACAACATTTGGTTTGGACTCAGATGAAAAACTCTCGGGTTGTTTCATATACACTTCCTCAATTAGATTACCATTGAGAAAAGCGGGTTTGACGTCCATCTGCCAAATGTCATAGTCATAATATGTAGTTATCAAAAGAAAAATCCGAATGGACTTAATCTTAGCAATGGGTGAAAATGTTTCATCATAATCGACCCTATGCCATTGATTATAGCCTTTAACCACTAGTCTTGCTTTATAAGTCTGTACTTTGCTAAATGCATCAATCTTCTTCTTGAAGACCCATTTAAATCCTATGGGTTTAACCCCACTTGGCAAATCAACCAAGTTCCAAACTTGATTGACGTACATAGATTCCATTTTGAATTTCATGGCTTCTTGCCATCTCTTCGAATCAATATCCAACATTGCTTCGTTATAGGTTGTAGGCTCATTGTTATCAGGAATATCTATCTCACTGTGTGTTTCTACAAGTAGATTTAGTCTATCAGGAGGACGATGAGTCCTAGTGGACCTACGTAGTTGATTGTTTTGCAGTTCAGTATTAGGTATGTTCTGACTGTGAGAAGGTTCTTATGTGTTGGATAATCCACCACCTTGAGAGTTTTCAGGAATATCATTTGCATGTCTTTCCTGAATGGCTGGAGGTGCAACCATTGCATTTACTCCCAAGAGTTGTGTATGAGGATCTTGCATTTCTGCATTGTTCCTCGTAACACTCCCACTGACCGAAGGGCGTACTCGAAGTACCCAATTTTTGCCAAAAACTCCCACTGAATTCTTGCCTTGGTCATTCGGCAAGGATTCAACCTCTATGTTATCTCGTGGTTCTTGAATTTCTTCAAGTTCTATCTTTGTGCAACTCTCTTCCTTGTAGACATATTCTTCTTCAAGGAAAGTTGCATTCCTTGAAACAATGATCTTATGTTCTCCAGGAAGATAGAAGTAGCATCCCTTAGTTTTCTTTGGATACCCCATGAAGTAACATTTCTCACTTTTGGATTCCAACTTATCAGTGAGCATCTTCTTAACATATGCAGGCACCCCCAGGGTCTCATATGTTTAAAAACTGGCTTTTTGCCACACCATATCTCATATGACGTCTTTTCTACTGATTTGGAAGGAACTCTGTTCAAAACATATATTGAGGTTTGTATAGCTTATCCCCAAAGGTATGTTGGTAGAGCTGAGAAGCTCATCATAGATCGAACCATATCCAATAGGGTTCGGTTTCTCCTTTCGGCAACACCATTCATCTATGGCGTTCCAGGAGGTGTCCATTCTGAATGAACTTCATGTAGCTTCAAGTAATCTAGAAACTATCTGATTAAGCATTTACCTCATCGATTAGATCAAAGAGTCTTGATACTTTTTGCGAGTTGTTTCTCCATTTCAGACTTGTACTCCTTTAACTTCGAAGGCATCAAATTTGTGTTTCATAAGATACATATATCCATACCTTGTCAAGTCGTCAGTAAAAGTGATGAAGTAAGGGAAACCTCCTCTAGCTTGAGTCGAAAATGGTCCACATACATTAGTATGTACCAACTCAAGCACCTCTTTGGCTCGCACACCTTTCCCAGAAAGGGGCTTGTTGGTCATCTTACCTTTCAAACAGGATCCGCAATAACAATAAGACTCCAAGTCAAATGGTTCGAGGTAGTCAAGTTTCCTTAACATTGCTATCCTTGTTGATTGATATGATCAAGTATACAAGCTGCCATAGGTAGGTGGAGTTTCTATTACTTGTCTTAGCTCGTTTGTTTTGTACATTGAAAATTTCTCGACTACAGTTTATTGTATATAATCCATCTACAAGAGGCGCAATTCCATATATAACATTATTAAAAGACAATACTTGACTGCCATTAAATATATATGAGGAAAAACCCTCCATGTCTAAAACTGAAAGGGAAATGATGTTCCTCGTTAACGAGGATACATAAAAACAATCGTTCAACACTAAACAATGGCAAGAAGGCAAATTTAATCTATAAGTTCCTACGCGCTCAACATCTACTCATGTTCTATTTCCAATGCGTAGGTCCACCTCTCTTGGTCCGACCTTCCTGCTGTCAGTCAGCCCTGCGCATTTGTACAAATGTGTGAGCCACAAGCGGTATCCAATACCCAGGAATGAGAATTGTTTATAGATAAATTTATTTCAATGACGTACATACCTTGTCCATTAGAGGCAGGAGCACCTGGTGCATTACCTCATCCTGGAGCAGTGCAATCTCTCTTCCAATGCACCTTCCTATTACAATTGAGTCATACATCCTTGGTCGGTATCACCTTCTTCTACTTCACGCCTCCCTTGGGCTTCACAGCTGAAGGCGCAACGATTGCTTTGCCCTTCTTCTTCTGCAATTCCTTACCTTTCAGCTTGGTCCGGCTAGAGGAGGTCACCATGAGAACAACTTTGCTCTTAAACGTTGAAGATTCAAAGGTATTTAGCATGTTATGCAACTCCGGCAGACTCACATTTTTTCCGTTCATGTTGTAGTTAACAATGAAGTTTTCGAACGAACGGGGAAGTGAGTTCAGGATCAGCGTGGAACGACTCTACTGTGCAGCTTTACACCAATTGAGGCCAAATTTTCTATCAACCCTATCATATTCAACACGTAATGAGACACCTGACCTCTTTCAATCAACTTACATTTGAAAAGCTCTATTAACAGCTCATTATTCATTGTCTGGGACTGAGAGTCATAGAGACTCTTCAAATGTTCTAGCATCTCGTTGGGGGCCATGTTCTCATGTTTCTTCTGTAGTTCCACCGGCATAGAAGAAAACATGACACATTGTGCAGAAGTGGCGTCATCTAGATGTTTCTGATAGACTGCCTTATCAAATGAGGCATATTCAACAGAGTCTTCAGCAGGCACTACGGGGAATACTTTGTTCAACACATATTCAACTCTTTATTGCCTTAGAACAATCCTTAGATTCCTAAGCCAATCTAGAAAGTTCAGTTAGGTGAGTTTATTTATTTCCATTAGCATCTTAAGTGATATGCTCGACATTCTGATAATTTGAAGAGTTAGATAGACAGGAAACTAGAATTAAATTCATTTCCTTTTTTTATACAAATTTGTGTTAGGCTAATCAACATGATCTTTTGTTAAATTAGCTCCCACTATTTTAACATACTTCTACGACCCCATGGTAGAATACAAACCTAGATTTATTTAAGTTCATAATGGGTCAAGATCCAATCCTATGCTATCTCCGCGTTTGCTTTGGCTGATAACTTCAATAGCACATTTTGGTAGGTTCTAAATCAATTGCAAAACTTATTTGCAACTCTTGATTGATTAAATATTTCATTTTAGTCTTGCGTCATTAGATTAGTCCGACACTTTGGCGCCAAGATTTGTTTAAGCAAGTCAACCCCATTACACAACTGCATTTATGTATCTAAGAAAACTTGGCCTTTGTGAGCAAACACTTCGGTGTAAATACCCACAAAAGTTTATCATCTACTTTCACATTTAAACACATTTATGAAAGAGTCTGAGTCCTCGTAGACTTAGATCAAATGCTTTGGCATAAATACTCGTATCGCCGAAAAAGATTTTGCACTCTAACAATTAAAATGGACGACACGTTCTAAATCAGACATGTATTTAAAGTTTGGGGAATATTTTCAGTTTCAGGGATTTCAACCAAGATCAACATTCATGTCATATCCAATATGACATCCTATCATGCAATTTCTAAAACACATTTAGATGAGAAACCATCAACCCAATAGACATGATATAAGATGATTTTAATCAAATTTTAGGCTCCGCCTACCCAGACAGTTATAGCGGACACTATACTAATAATTAAATGCACGCATTTAAAACACTTAGCACATATTATTATATTATTCAATAATATACTGTTAATGATATTCATGGGTTAATTTGTCTAAACACTAAAATCTATGTCTATGCCAAACAGTCCATAATATTTTTTGATTTTAAAACTGTTTCAGGATATTTCTGTAAATTCCAAACTTTTTAGATTTTATAGTTTAGTCCCTCATGAATTTAAAATTTCAATTTGAACCCTATTAAATTCAGAAAATCCATTTTTAAGTTTCAGAAAATATTTTCAAGTTTCAGGGACCTGTCTGCAATTTCCGAATTTTAAAAATCTAATTTTGAGAAACTTTATTTATTACAGATTTGCCCGAAAGGACCAAATCTGCCTATTTTAAAAAGTTTTAATTTCAAATTCTGTAATTTTGAAACTTCAGAATCAGAAATCTTAAAAGTTCAGTTTCTGACTCTGATTTTTTTTAAACTGGAGCCTCGGCACCGCGACGCCTCAGAGGCAGTTAGTCAAAAATTTATTTTAAGCTCCCGGGATGAACAGCGCTGCGACGATTTTGACAAACCCTATGCAACGCCGTCCTAAAACCCTAGCAGGCGCCGCGGCGCCTATTTCCCAGAAACCCAAAATCTGTATTTTTGAAACTCTAAAACTGGGTTTTCACGCCCTTTTTCGACCGCGACATTATTTTAGCGAACCCTGCTTAAATAAAATGTTAGAAAAATAAAATAAAATGTTAAAAGGGTAAAAAGTGCTAAACGTGCTTAAAAAGGGGTGCTAAAATGCAAAGGGGGTTCGCGGAGTCGCCACCTAATTAGTTTGGGTGAATTAGGACACCTAAATGTCAACTAGGTTAAAGTCAACACTAACTCCATTTTTTGGTCTGCCAAACTAGTGTGAGATTCTGGGTAAGGATTCTTTATTAATCTAGAGGGAATGGATTAGGCACCCTCTAAGATCCGCTAACTTGCGGTTGTCCTGCCAAACCTAGGTTGATTATTATGTTGAAGAAAATGCGTGTTTTGAAAATATAAGATGCTTCAAAGTATTTTATAAAAGGAGGCATGTTGATAAAAGTTTATAAGCCTAATGCTATAAAACTATGTGTAAAGTTTTAAAGTGTGCGTTTACATTATTTATAATGTAAACGATGCAAAGTTGATTTATGGACTAAATATATGTACTTGCTTTATAAAAATACACGTAAAGCTAACTTTGGATAAGTGCATTGTAAAATATATAAAGTTGAAAGTATGCATTTATACTATTTATAAAATGAATATGCGCAAAGTCGATTGATTTGACTAAGGATATGCATTTATCTGCGAAATCAAAAAAGTGATGCGTTAGTTTCATGTTTAGATATGCAATTTTAACGGTTAGACAAAAGATTAGACATGAATGACAAGCCTAAAATAAATAATTAGAAGTGCATTTAATTCTAAATCACCTTCCCAGCTTATATATTCAAAGACTAATTGAACTAGCTCTCCTATTAATTACAAAGTTAGATAATAAAATTGCAATAAACAAATAAAGGCATAAAATGAGGCAATGAGATTTGAAGAGTAAGAGGAGTTGAGATGGATGACGACGTCATCTTGTCCTATTTGTTTTAGGAATTTCTGAAGCAGGAATGCGGATGAATGTGGATGCGGGTCCCATTTGAAGTAATTCATGATGAGTCTCGCCATGAGACTCTTCATTTTGCTCCGATGCATTTCATGTAAGAAAATAAGAAAAAGAAAAGGATTAGAATATGCTCCAATTTTTATTAAACATAGTAAATAAGTATTGGGCATAAAAATCAACACATATGAGTTACACTTTATTTTGGCAATAGGCAGACTAAAGATAATACAATCAAATTACTTTATAACATGTCATGTCTCGAAATATGCACAGAATAAGCATGGTACAATACATGTGTAAGTTAACAAAGCAGATTCAGAGGCTTCACACCAGACAAAATAAAAAAAAAGAATAAGGGACGTATGCAGTTCCGACCAGCAAGGAGAAAAATACACATGATTCAAAGATCGAGTTAAAATCGACTGCAGGTTCAAACATAATAGGCAAACAACCAGTAGCCAGACTCAATATCACATTTATATTGCATATCTAGACATGATGGTCGTCAGGTAGGCAAGATAGGCACATGCTCAAATTAATAGTCATACGGCCACAGTCTTGACTATCCGACGGATATTCCTATGTGCCCAGAAAGATCTAAATTAAATCAAACATGCATATTTCTTTAAAGTAGACGAGTATGCAACGAAAGGGGTGAATACCTTGATGAAGTTACTGGTTAACAGTTTCAGTTATTTTAATCTACACCTATCTATACATGAACGAAAACAAACTGGTAAACCGCAATGCAAGCAAACAAGGACTGATGTGAGAGATCATTCATGTATTTCCATTATCTTTATCAGCGACTAAAACAGACGATGTATAAAACTGTACGTCTGGAAATATCCTATTGAAAGATTCTGATGGTGGGTTTATATTCCAGTAATACAATAAAATTCAGGAGCCTTCACAACAATTCAGATGACATCAATTCAAGGTAAGCATAGAACATAGATTTAGACGAGTGACAAACAAATGATCAATTTGGAAGAATATGAAAACCCATAAATATACACAAGACCATTTGAAGGCCATACCTTAGCTTATGCAAAATCATATAAATCAAACTAGAAGGCAGAGTCTACTCATGATGCACTACTAGGTACACTGACACTTAAAGGGAACAGAATGAATGTGTCCAACTTGGGAAAATACCAACATAGGAATAAGCAGTTAATATGAACATAGTGGACCATTATGGCTACACTTAATCCCCCAAATTCGTAATTGAATCTCGACAATGGAAACAAACCATCATTCGCATCATATAATCTGGCTTTATATTAGTTAAAGCAGACTAATCCTACTTCATTTTTAAGCATAAACAACAATAGTCATACGAACAAATCTAGCTAAAATGATTAATAAGAAGGAAATACAACAAGCACACATAAAAAAACACAATCGCGAATGTTAATAGCAGTTAATCTTAACTGACAGATTCAGCGTCAAACAAATGTGTCTCAAATCGTACACTAATGACAAATTAAACGACATCGAACAGATTTAACGAAACGTATAATTCACACAGACCACGAAGTGTAAATCGCATAAAAAACATGAAAGAGAATGGGTTTACCTTCTCCGAACAACGAACTGAGGCAGCGTATCAAGTCGTCGATCCACTCAGAGTTTTGTTGCGATGCGATTAAAAGGACAAGATTTCTGTATGAGAATAGGTGTGTGACTACTCACTGATTCTTGCTTGATTCTTTCTAGGATTTCTCGATGTCTACCGATGCTGAAGCATTCATTCTTGTTTTGTTGGTTCTTACTGTTTCTCTCATCTGTTTCTCTCGTGTTCTTCCCGATCTTCCCGACTGCCTTATGCATGTGTATGTTGCTATGTTTATATAGCCCTAATTCGGGTTCCAATGTTGGTAAGTATTTTCGACAGCTTTCAAAGCTAATTTCAGACGATTTTTAGAATGGTTACAGTTATGGTAACTTAGGATTTTCTACCGATTTGGTAATAGTTTTGGTAATAATTTGTTTTATAGTTTAGGAGATTCTCGTTCTGATTTGAGCATATAATTGGAGATGATGTTGTTATGGATTAATTTGGTTTTGTGAATGCGTGGGTAAGGGAAACCCCGGATTCTCCGGCGAGAATCTCGGGTTGAGGTGCTGGCGGTGATAGGGTACGAGGCGCGGCTATTGGAGTTGTTAGGGATTAGGTTTTTTTTTTGTTAGGTTATTTGGAATGATGGGGAAGATAAAGGGGAAGTGGGCCGCGAGTTGGGCTGGCGGGTGTGGGCTGATGTATATTGGGCTGCGAATTTAAAGGGTGGGCTGATTTTATTTAATTAGGTATTAGTTTTTTAGGTGTTTTAATTTTGTAAAAATTAACTAATGGAAAATAAATGGGGGTTTAAATTATTTAAATGTTAAATGTTAAATGCAAATATGATATTTAAGGATTGCTTAATGCTTTTATAAATGCGACGCTATTATTTAAAATCTTATTTATTGTGCATTATTTATCATTATTTAAGTTAAAATTATCTTAATATGACTTTAGGTGCTTTATTAATTTTAGTTTGGATTTAAATTATTACAATAATTATGGAATTGCTTTGCGTATTAATAAATGCGACTATGCTATTTGACGCGATGTCATTGTTAAATTATTTATTTATTTACGTATTTATTATTATTAAAAAAAAGAACAGGGCTTAAAATTGATAAATGCGGGAGCGAGACCCAGAGTGCTTAATATTCTACGTAAGATGCGGTGCTATTATTACATTGTTTATTTGTGTCTGCATTAATGTTTTATTGTTGCATTTTATTATTAAAAATTATTTTAAAAAATTAGTGTAATTTTATAGTTAATGTTTGGGCGAGAAGGTTAAAATTGGGTGTCAACAACTTGTCCCTCTTTGTATGGAGATTATGGAAGAGTCTTCAGACAAAGACGTTGACTTATAGCCAATTTTGTCTCGATCCTCAAAATTAAAAATGTTGGGAAATTAAGACAAGGTTGACGCAAAATTCAAAATTTTTCTCAGTGTCGAGTTATAACGACACTGGGCTACCATGGTCAAACACCAAGGTGGGCTGACGCGGACTCAAAATCTGTCCCAGTGTCGAGTTATGACGACACTGGATTGATGTGATGTTAAAATAAAAATAAACTGGCTTGAACTTAAGGGTGTACCGATATCGACTTATGATGATGCTGGGCTTGTTGGTGATGTGGAATGAGTGGACCGACGCTCGAGGCCGCTTCTGCCATTTGTTAGGAAGGTTGGCCCCCCAACAAATTGCCCCGGTTCGCTGTAAGAGAAAATCCACATTGTGCTCCTGCTCCTGCATGCTAAGACTTAAGCAAACGGTTAGTGCATAACTGTTACGTCAAAATGATAATGCATGAATTTATAGATAATGTAACTGTGTGAGTAGAAAATGCTATCCTGTAAAAATGTGATGCATGTTGTGTTGATGTGATGCTGCAAATGCTGTGATTTTCGTCCTTGCACGGACGTGTTGCGATTGTGAATGCGGATATATTTTCCATGCTGCAATTGCCCCTGTAGACTAAAGCTCAAGAAAGAGTTAGTGCGTAACTGTTAAGACAGAATAATAAAGCATGAATATATAAGAAATGCAATTTTAAGAGTAGAGAAATCGTCCTTGCGTAGATGTGATATGCTGATGACGTCGTCTTTGGACGTGACGTCGTTTTCGGACTCGACGTCATTTTCGTACTTGGCGTCGTTTTCGGACATGACGTCGTTTTCGGACCCTGGCGTCGTTTTCGAACTTGGCGTCGTTTTCGGACCTTGGCGTCGTTTTCGGACTTGGCGTCGTTTTTGAACATGACGTCGTTTTCGGACTTGGCGTCGTTGTGTTGATGCTACTATTCTTGTGAATTAATGCTCCTGCATGCTAAAACTTTATGAAAATGTGCATAGCGGTTAAATCAAAATAATGAATATATGAAAAAATAAAAATTTGTGAGTAAAGATGTCGTCCCTATATGATGTGTAGGACGTTGCGAATGCTGATGTCGTCTCTGCTCGAACTTGCGGGTTGCTGCGAATGTCGATATCGTCTCTGCACGGACTTGCTGGAAGCTGCGAATGCTGCTAATGCTGATGTAGCCTCTGCATGGACTTGCTGGATGCTGCGAATGCTTGCTGAATGTTGCGAGTGCTGATGTAGTTTCTGCGCGATCTTGCTGAAACTGTTCCTGTAAATTAAGGACCCTGTAGGCTAAAGCTTAAGAAAAATTAGTGCATAAATTCTAAGGCAAAAATGATAGAGCTTGAATGTGATTTTGTGAGTAGGGATGTTGTAATGCGCTGAAGGTGTCGTTGTTGCAGATGTTGGGGGCGTCATTGTGTTGATACTAGCGATGTCATTATGTTGAAGCTGATGGTGTCAGAGTGTTGACGATGCTGGTGGCGTCATGGTATTGACGATGTTGCTGATACTCCTGTGAATTGAGGGTCCGATAGGCTAAAGCTTAAAAAAAAGTTAGTGCATAACTGCTAAGAAAAGTAATAAAGCATAAATATATAATCAATGTAGTCAGGTAGATATGAATGTCATCCTGTGTAATGCGATGAAGATGTGATTGATGACGTCGTTGTCTGGACGCGTTGTGGTGATGACGTCATTATGCGGGCGTGTTGTCTTTGATGGCGTCGTTGCACGGGCGTGTTGCCCGATGGCGTCGTTGCACGGGCGTGTTGTCGCGTGCGTCGTTGCACTGAGCGTGTTGTCGCGATGGCGTCGTTGCACGAGCGTGTTCTTCTTTGGCGTCGTTGCGTAGACGTGATGCTGATGGCTTCATTGCGTAGGCGTAATCGCCGATGGCGTCGTTGCGTGGGCGTAATCGCGATGGCGTCGTTGCATGGGCGTAATCGCGATGGCGTCGTTTCACGGGCGTAATGTTGATGGCGTCGTTGCTGGGCGATGTTCTTCTTTGGCGTCATTGCGTAGACGTAATGCTGATGACGTCATTGCATAGACATAATGATGATGACGTCGTTGCCTGGACGTGTTGCTGCTGGCGTCGCTGCGTAGACGTAATGCTGCTGGCGTCGTTGCATAGACGTGATCGCGATGGCGTCGTTGCACTGGGCGTGTTCTTCTTTGGCGTCGTTGCGTGAAGCGTAATCGCGATAGCGTCATTGCGTAGATATAATGCTGCTGACGTCGTTGCGTAGACGTAATGCTGATGGCGTCATTGCGTAGATATAATGCTGTTGACGTCGTTGCGTAGACGTAATGCTGCTGGCGTCGTTGCGTAGACGTAATACTGCTGACGTCGTTGCATAGACGTGATGCTGATGGCGTCATTGCGTAGACATAATGTTGATGACGTCGTTGCCTGGACGTGTTGCTGATGCTCCTGTAGAATAAATGCTCCTGCAAGCTAAGTTTGAGAAAAATTAGTGTATACCTGTTAAAACAAAATGATAAATATATATGAGAAATGCAATTCTATGGGTAGAGATGTCGTCCCTGATATGCAAGATGATGTGAATACTGAGATGTTTTCCTTGCACGAACATGCTAAACGCTGCAACTAACGAATTGTCATGATGCCTTTGTTGTGTGCGACGCGTGGGTTGCAAAATTTAACTTTAGGCCCGAGCTGATGCGCTAGATCTTGTTGCGGAATTTTGAATTTTGATTGTTGATTGTCGATGTCCCTTTCTGCTTCTGCTGCTTCTACTGCGGACTTTGAACTTTGGATTGTTGTCATATCCTCTGCCTCTGCTGCTTCTTTCTGCTTCAGCTTATATGAAGGACCTGCGCTCAAAGAAAACTTGTGAGTTTGTGGGGGTGGTCGATTCGTATTTGACTTCACAACTTTGTTTCTTGACATTTGCGCGCCTGGCCTGTTTGGACCTGCAACCCCTGTCTGGCTTCCTATCTTAGTCAGTTGTTAATGGTCCTAGTTTTGTATATGCAGAGGCGTTTGGCCTAAAGCAAGTCTTCATGGGATTGCTTGTCTATCATGCCGAAAATGTGTGTTTGGTATTTTCAGAACGAAGGGAAAGTTTCCTAATGGTGTGACCGAAGCCGATTTAGGCCGCCTACGTACCCCCCACGAGGGAATCAAGTCATGACGTAGTTCATTACAAGCGAAATTTGGTAAAGCTAAAATTTCTAAAGGTGGGACCGAAGCCGATATGACCGCCTACGTATCCGCCAAGGGAATCAGGTCGAACGTAGTTCCAAATACATGAAAACTTAAGCAAAACATTATTAAAACTTAAACATGAGTCTTAAATTATTCTGCTAAACTAAATTGTTTTTCTTATCTAGACTCTAGGCGTACCAGAACAAGGGTGCAAATCCAATCTACCAATATGCCTCCTTGCTCTGCATCATGGCTGGCTGGGTCTTCGTGCTCTGCTATCAATATCTCATTCTTTTGACTTCTGCGTGGTGCACGCTTGGATAAATGACCGATTTCGGCAGAGCGGGTTCTGGCCAGGGAGCACCTCTCTTCCTTTGGGGTTCATTGTACTCATTGGGGGAGGCTCCTCTACCTGAATGACTCCCTCTTTGATCAGCTCCCTTACTTTGTCTCTGAGCGTATAACACCTTCCCATGTCGTGTCTGATGGCTCCAGAATGGTATGCACAACTTTTGTTCTTATCATGGGCTTTGGACTTGGGATTGGGAACATTCTTTGGAATTGGTTGGAGAATCCCTGCAACTCTCAACCTCTCGTACAACTGCGAAAAAGGCTCGGCTAAATGAGTGTATATTTTGGCTGGCCTTTCTGTGGCATTTAGGTGGGGTGTGAAGATATTTAGTGGACGGGCCTTTGGCCGTGGCGTATACACGTGTGGGTATCGCAAGAGGTTGTCGTATGTATTGCGAAAATAGGTTTGTGGTGGCTTTTTATCTTGGTTTGTGTTTGGCTGGGGTATGGTAGGAATTTGGTTTTGTGTGGGATATATGGGTGCATTGTATATTGGCTGAGTGTGGTAAATGGGATAGGTAGTAAGAGGGTATTGATAATAATTTGGAGGATTTTGATTGTTTTGGTTATTTGCAGTGACGAGTGCTTTAGTGAGGTTTCAGAGCCTTTTAATTTCGGCCTGCAGGGTTGCCATTTGCTGTGGTAATTGGGCGAGGTGTTCGATCGGATCTACGCTGCTTTTCTTTTCTGATACCTCTGCTTTGTCTATAGGAACCAAGACGGGTTCCGACTCGTTCTGCTTAAATGCCCTTGAATTAGTCATGTCGCTGGACCGTGCCTTTGATCTTGTGAAATATCGATGCTCTGTCATTGCTTAGTCAAATACAAATCGACCTTTGGGGAAGATGATAAATCCTTTTAAACAAAATGTAGCAAACTGTGTTAGTGTAAAGCACGTGATTTTGCAAAGGTGTAAATAACATTTAGCAAGTATATGTTGCACATAAGTTGCCACATTGCAAGTTGATCGGTGTATTTTATATACACTTTTTGAGTCATTTTTAGTTAGTCTTTTGCCCATTTTTGTACAAATATGTGTCGTCTTAGGATATATTTTCTTTCTTTTGAGTCATAATGGTTTAAAGTGGCACATTGGTGAAAAGAAGCGAAAAGAGGACAGAAATAGAGGTTCCAGAGCTCAAAAAGCTAGAAAGTTGGCGACCCGGGCGAGAAACAGGGCGGCGCCTCCAACCAGCCGCATCAGAGCGCCACGGCGCCCAAAGTCTGAAGTCGCGAGTTTAGACGCCGCGGCTCGGTTCTGCGCGGCGGGAATTCTGCCAAATCCGAATGGGAATGGGCCAAGGTCAAGAAGGAAAAGTTTGGGAACGTTTTTGAGGCTATAAAAAGGACCTTCCTAGGTCAGAATAGGGGTTCCCACCTTTTCCAATTCATCACAACTTGAAGATCAAGATTGGAGACTACTTTTGTGTAATTTCTTTGTCTTTATTTTATTTCTTTTTAGTTTATGTTGGATATTAGTTTAGTTCTTGGCATGTCTATGGCTAGGAACTAACTTAATTTAGGGCTTTCCATATCGAATCGCTTGAAACTCATTCTTATGAATTAATGCATGTTTTGGTTTCATCTTATTATTGTTGAGATTTATTCAATATTTGTCTTGATTGCTTGGTAATTAATTGATCACTAATTATCATAACTTACATGATTTCTAATCGAAAGCCGAAATGGGAGATTGTGAATATGCTATAGTTGGATAAACATATGTTAAATCGTGGACGAAAGTACCCCGATACTTGTGTAGCTTAATAGGTTATTGCTCTTAATCCTCCTTTATAGTCAATTTTGTCACTGAAAGATAGAAGAGTTCTATATTGGGGTTGAGTGTTTATATTACCTTAACAAGAGTATAAAACGGCTTAGTTAACCTGCTTTCTCAAAATAGAAGAAGAACCATAATTAGTTGCATTAACAAATAAGATGAGCGGATAGTCGAGGAGATTTGGAAGCCCTATTTCCACCATATCTGAAGTTAAATAAAGTAATTTAGTTAGCATCTATAATTATAGTTATAAACAATTCATCAATTATCGGTTACCAAATAGATATCATAGAATAGAGGTTGATAATTGGACACTAATCCCTGAGAACGATAACTCGGTCTTCTAGACTATATTACTTGTCACGACACATGCACTTGCGTTTAGTGTGTGCATAAATCGCGCATCACAAGCGAGTCCTAACATGCATGGGGACCCCTTTATGCCAGAGGTAGGTCTAAACGTCACATATGCGAGACTATGATAGATTTGTCCAAGCCGTCCAACTGTAATGCTTTTGTTGGAAATGACGACCAAATGACGGTGCACTTTTCCCAGTTTTGGCATGTCATGATTAGGTTTGTATTTGTCTATCATTGTCACGCTACACATAATATGCTGGTTGGGTTGAGAAACCCGTCGACAAGTTTGGTGTTTTTTCCTAATTGTGGTGTCGATGCCAAGGACCGACTCACCTAAGGTAAATGCATGCATGCCTTAAAATAAAGGGTGGTATAGCTCTATCCTGAGTTTCTAAGATTTGGCTTTACTAGACGCAAGGTTTCCGAGCGGACAACTCGAGTGAGAAGGCTACGCGGCTGATCAGACGAACCGATCTAACTCCGCGCATGCGCCAATTCTCCTAAAATTTGGATAGTTTGAAAGAAATTTGCGGGTGCGCGAAGCACACCAGCGCGTGAGTGTGTGATAGTGTGAATTTTCCAGAGTGAAAGAAATATGAGCGGAATGTCAGTTTAAGGAAAACAGTAACAAATAGCAATTACAACAGTGACAAATAAAGCAATTTACAATACACAAGAAAATTAAGTGCAAAAGTAATGCCAAATAATAACCCTAGGACTGTTGTGGTTAAGAACCTTAATTCCCCAGCGGAATCGCCATTTCTGTCACGCCCTTTTTCGACCGCGACATTATTCTAGCGAACCCTGCTTAAATAAAATGTTAGAAAAATAAAATAAAATGTTAAAAGGGTAAAAAGTGCTAAAGGTGCTTAAAAAGGGGTGCTAAAATACAAAGGGGGTTCGCGGAATCGCCACCTAATTAGTTTGGGTGAATTAGGACACCTAAATGTCAACTAGGTTAAAGTCAACACTAACTCCATTTTTTGGTCTGCCAAACTAGTGTGAAATTCTGGGTAAGGATTCTTTATTAATCTAGAGGGAAGGGATTAGACACCCTCTAAGATCCGCTAACTTGCGGTTGTCCTGCCAAACCTAGGTTGATTATTATGTTGGAGAAAATGCGTGTTTTGAAAATATAAGATGCTTCAAAGTATTTTATAAAAGGAGGCATGTTGATAAAGGTTTATAAGCCTAATGCTATAAAACTATGTGTAAAGTTTTAAAGTGTGCGTTTACATTATTTATAATGTAAACGATGCAAAGTTGATTTATGGACTAAATATATGTACTTGCTTTATAAAAATACACGTAAAACTAACTTTGGATAAGTGCATTGTAAAATATATAAAGTTGAAAGTATGCATTTATACTATTTATAAAATGAATATGCGCAAAGTCGATTGATTTGACTAAGGATATGCATTTATCTGCGAAATCAAAGAAGTGATGCGTTAGTTTCATGTTTAGATATGCAATTTTAACGGTTAGACAAAAGATTAGACATGAATGACAAGCCTAAGATAAATAATTAGAAGTGCATTTAATTCTAAATCACCTTCCCACCTTATATGTTCAAAGACTAATTGAACTAGCTCTCCTATTAATTACAAAGTTAGATAATAAAATTGCAATAAACAAATAAAGGCATAAAATGAGGCAATGAGATTTGAAGAGTAAGAGGAGTTGAGATGGATGACGACGTCATCTTGTCCAATTTTGTTTTAGGAATTTCTGAAGCAGGAATGCGGATGAATGTGGATGCGGGTCCCATTTGAAGTAATTCATGATGAGTCTCGCCATGAGACTCTTCATTTCGCTCCGATGCATTTCATGTAATAAAATAAGAAAAAGAAAAGGATTAGTATATGCTCCAATTTTTATTAAACATAGTAAATAAATATTGGGCATACAAATCAACACATATGAGTTACACTTTATTTTGGCAATAGACAGACTAAAGATAAGACAATCAAATTACTTTATAACATGCCATGTCTCGAAATATGCACAGAATAAGCATGGTACAGTACATGTGTAAGTTAACAAAGCAGATTCAGAGGCTTCACACCAGACAAAATAAAAAAAAAGAAAAGAATAAGGGACATATGCAGTTTCGACCAGCAAGGAGAACAATACATATGATTCAGCATCCAGGTTAAAATCAGCACACCGGTTCAAACATAATAGGCAAACAACCAGTAGCCAGACTCAAGATCACATTTATATTGCATATCTAGACATGATGATCGTCAGGTAGGCAAGATAGGCACATGCTCAGATTAATAGCCATACGACCACAGTCTTGACTATCCGATGGATATTCCTATGTGCCCAGAAATATCTAAATTAAACCAAACATGCATATTTCTTTAAAGTAGACGAGTATGCAACGAAAGGGGTGAATACCTTGATCAAGTTACTGGTTAGCAGTTTCAGTTATCTTAATCTACACCTATCTATACATGAACGAAAACAAACTGGTAAACCGCAATGCAAGCAAACAAAGACTGATGTGAGAGATCATTCATGTATTTCCATTATCTTTATCAGCGACTAAAACAGACGATGTATAAAACTGTACGCCTGGAAATATCCTATTGACAGATTCTGATGGTGGGTTTATATTCCAGTGATACAATAAAATTCAGGAGCCTTCACAGCAATTCAGACCACATCAATTCAAGGTAAGCATATAACATAGATTTAGACGAGTGACAAACAAATGATCAATTTGAAAGAATATGAAAACCCATAAATACACACAAGACCATTTGAAGGTCATACCTTAGCTTATGCAAAATCATATAAATCAAACTAGAAGACAGAGTCTACTCATGATGCACTACTAGGTACACTGACACTTAAAGGGAACAGAATGAATGTGTCCAACTTAGGGAAATATCAACATAGGAATAAGCAGTTAATATGAACATAGTGGACCATTCTGGCTACACTTAATCCCCCAAATTCGTAAATTGACTCTCGACAATGGAAACAAACCATCATTCGCATCATATAATCTGGCTTTATATTAGTTAAAGCAGACTAATCCTACTTCATTTTTAAGCATAAACAGCAACAGTCATACGAACAAATCTAGCTAAAATGATTAATAAGAAGGAAATACAACAAGCACACATAAAAAAACACACAGTCGCGAATGTTAATAACAGTTAATATTAACTGACAGATTCAGCGTCAAACAAATGTGTCTCAAATCGTACACTAATGACAAATTAAACGACATCGAACAGATTTAACGAAACGTATAATTCACACATACCACGAAGTGTAAATCGCATAAAAAATATGAAAGGAAACGAGTTTACCTTCTCCGGACAGCGAACCGAGACAACGTATCAAGTCGTCGATCCACTCGGAGTTTTGTTGCGATGCGATTAAAAGGATAAGATTTCTGTATGAGAATAGGTGTGTGACTACTCGCTGATTCTTGCTTGATTCTTTCTAGGATTTCTCGATGCCTATCGATGCTGAAGCATTCATTCTTATTTTGTTGATTCTTACTGTTTCTCTCATCTGTTTCTCTCGTGTTCTTCCCGATCTTCCCGACTGCCTTATGCATATGTATGTTGCTATGTTTATATAGCCCTAATTCGGGTTCCAATGTTGGTAAGTATTTTCGGCAGCTTTCAAAGCTAATTTCAGACGATTTTTAGAATGGTTACAACTATGGTAACTTAGGATTTTCTACCGATTTGGTAATAGTTTTGGTACTGATTTGGGTTATAGTTTAGGAGATTCTCGTTCTGATTTGAGCATATAATTGGAGATGATTTGGTTATGGATTGATTTGGTTTTCTGCATGCGTGGGTAAGGGAAACCCAGGATTCTCCGGCGAGAATCTCGGGTTGAGAGTCTTTGGCGGTGATAAGTGCAGTGTTGGAGTTGTTAGGGATTTGGTTTTTTTTTGTTAGGTTATTTGGAATGATGGGGAAGATAAAGGGGAAGTGGGCCGCGAGTTGGGCTGGCGGGTGTGGGCTGATGTATATTGGGCTGCGAATTTAAAGGGTGGGCTGATTTTATTTAATTAGGTATTAGTTTTTAGGTGTTTTAATTTTGTAAAAATTAATTAATGGAAAATAAATGGGGGTTTAAATTATTATTAAATTATTTAAATGTTAAATGCAAATATGATATTTAAGGATTGCTTAATGCTTTTATAAATGCGACACTATTATTTAAAATATTATTTATTGTGCATTATTTATAATTATTTAAGTTAAAATTATCTTAATATGACTTTAAGTGCTTTATTAATTTTAGCTTGGATTTAAATTATTACAATAATTATGAAATTGTTTTGCGTATTAATAAATGTGACTATGCTATTTGACGCGACGTCATTGCTAAATTATTTATTTATTTACGTATTTATTATTATTAAAAAAAGAATAGGGCTTAAAATTGATAAATGCGGGCGCGAGACCCAGAGTGCTTAATATTCTACGTAAGATGCGGTGCTATTATTAAATTGCTTATTTGTGCCTGCATTAATGTTTTATTGTTGCATTTTATTATTAAAAATTATTTTGAAAAATTAATGTAATTTTATAGTTAATGTTTGGGCGAGAGGGTCAAAATTGGGTGTCAACATGGTTCAGGGTCAGATTTGTAGATTCATCCTCGTACCCCTTCACCATCAAACAACACATTCATCGACCATCATCCAATCCCTTCTCGTTCTTCGTCTCAGTGCACCATGTTCGTAACAAACCGGTTACGCACACCAACTTAGAAGGGTTAGATTGGAATGACATCCTCGACTACATCATTGTTCAACAGCTCAAAAGACAAGGATTATGCGTTCTAAAAACATTAAGTTTTAAAGCTTCTAAATGACATAAAATTTAGATTTAAACAAACCCTAACTCATATTATCATTAACAATCATTATATAATCATACAAAATAACACAGACTCTGATACCACTATAGGGTTTTATTGGGTTTGTGTACGCAACATAATTTAAAATTTTTAGTTTCAAACCTAACAAACGACGAACTGCAGGATGATTATGTAATGATATATAAAACATGTAAACCTCACATGTATAATAATAACCGTAATACTTCGAACAAAAACTTACGATTTGTAAAATTTGGAATCTTCTTGTATAATACGATGGTGAGCACGCAATTGTTCCTCGATTTGCAAGTTCCAAGAACCACGCTGTAATCCTCTTTTGGAAAGCTAGGATATCCGGCAGAGGTTCGAGAGAGAATAATCTTTATGAATTTAGTATTTTTGAATAACGAGGTGATGTTGTATTTATAGCTGCATTTTAACCCTAAAAACACAGCTAGGGTTACATGTGGGCCAGACCCGGAAACCAATACGAAGTGGGCCAGTCGGACTACCCACTGGAATGGTGGCATCGCGAAGCAAAATGGATGGCGCCGTGGACCTGGGTCCCATGCGTCATGGCCCTAGTCCAATTTTGCCTCGTTTCCATATTAATTAAATGTGAAATCCAATCTCGACTTAATTAAATAATCATTATTAATTCAAATGTCTGGATCATAAATCGAACATTTATATCCTCTCATTACATCCTTAGATCGACAGAACAATTGACTTAGTGTTACTCTACATGCCTTTACATATCGACACTAATCACATTTAGTCTACGGAACTCTGCAGGCGGAAGAAGACGAACTCAATATGTGAAGTACAGCTACACGAATCTGATAAATTGAACCTCTATGTGGGAAGATAAAATCTTTTCATTCACGACACACTCGATCAAGCTTAGGATCTGCCAAGTGTCTATCCAAATGGCTTGATCATTATATTTCATCTATATTAGTTGACAACAAGATCATATCACAAATATGTCCACTGCGTTGGCCAACAACTTAGTCAACCCAATATCATATGAGAATCTGAGTGTTCTCTCGAATATACATTCGAGGAATGAATTCTAATCTTGGCTCAACTACCATCTTTAATTCACTTCGTAATATACCCAATACAACTCGTGTCTCAACCTATAAGGCATTTGAGCTTAGGACAAGATCAAAATATATTAATCTGTAGATAAGGTGTGTATCGACCTCAAGTCTAAGGAATTATATATCCCACACGCTGATCATACTTTAGACATATATAACAAATAGTATATCAGCAGGGTATACTAATACTTTCAAAGTATCCATCTGTCTATCACGAGTTACCATAACTCGTAGTAGGTGAGACATACTACATCCTCTAAGGATATGATGCTAACCACATGTCGACTTATCGCATATCATCGGTATCCCATTTTCGATGATCATTAGTCGAGGTTGTTTTAAGAGTTACATTATAATATTAATATCTCATACTATTAATAACCACGTAACCTCTAGGGATGCATATTATGAAATATTATAAACAATCAACTAATAATTCAATAATTGCAAATGCCAAAATATTAATTTCCATTAATAATAATATGAATGTGTATAAAGTACATTTGTCCTAATACATATTGTCTCTAGGACATAAAAATACTTTCAATAATACCCAAGATACTTAATTGAAAATGTAATTTGACTATTAATCTGTATTTATTTTCGTGTTTGAGGGAGCTTTGACTAAACGGTAAGAGTTGTCATCATGTAATCAGGAGGAGGTCACAATTTTAAACCGTGAAAATTTTAACTTGAAAAATTACAAAATAAAATTACGTAAAATAGACTCAATGTAATTCAGTCCTTCCTAAATACAATCAAGTACAACCCGGTGGACTCCACATGCATCGTTAGACTTAGTGCACAGGGCTGTTTTTTTTTAAAAAAATTATCTTGTTTGTACTTTCGGCTGCTATTTTTATTATTAGATAGAAAAGAGAAGAAAGAACAAATATATCGCCTTTTGCCCGTAGAGTTAACATGTTTATCAGTTTTGTTACAATAATATTATTAAATGCTTATTAATAATATTATTAATGTAAAGATCCTAGTATGGTATGTTGTAAAAGAATTAAATAGGAGATATTACTAGAATTAAATAGGAGATATTATTAGAATTAAATAAGTAATTAAATAGGAAGATATTAAGGAGAATATCACTCTTCATATTTATTGTATTACATGTATATATTCTTACCATATTGCATGAATAAAGATGAGGAAAATATTCTATCATGGTATCAAGAGCTTAAGAGATTCATCTTCCTAATACCAATTTTTTTTTCTGTTTCTTTTTTTTTTCGAATTTCGGCTCCTCCAAAAATCCTCATAGCCGAAAATTTGGAGTTTTGTTTTCCTGTTCATCGTGTATTCCGTTGTTCGTTCATCCAACTATTATCAACATGTCTGAATCCAAATCATTTTATCACTCCGCTCTCACAGTATCTAATATCAAATCTCATGTTCCCATAACTTTACAAATGGAGAATGTGCATTATGTTTTCTGGGCGGAACTTTTCAAAATATGTTGTCGTTCTCACCGGGTTCTTCACCACATCATTTCCCCGGAAAAAGACAAAGAAAAAGTCTTGACAACGGATGAAGACAAAGAATTGTGGGATGTCCTAGATGCCATTGTTCTTGGTTGGATATATTCAACAATATCCACTGATTTGTTGCAAACGATCATGGAAACATATTCTAAGGCAATTGATGCTTGAAATCGATTACGGGACATTTTTTATGATAATCAAAATTCCCGTGCAGTTGCTTTGGAACAAGAATTCTCCAGTGTTGATATGGAGGATTTTCCTAATGCTTCCGCTTATTGTCAACGCCTCAAAGTGTTGGCGGATCAATTAAAAATGTTGGATCCCCCGTCTCCGACAACCGTTTGGTTCTACAACTTGTCACGGTTTGTGAGGCATATAGCGGAGTTGCCACCGTTATCCGTCAAAGTAACCCACTTCCGTTATTCTACAAAGCAAGATCCATGTTAATCCTAGAAGAACAAGGCTTCTCTAAAAAGGTTGCTAACACAACTGACTCGGCGTACATGGCCACCAATCATGGAAATAATGTTGCAACCCCACAAATTAATCGGGGTCAAAAAGGACGACATGGGAATAAAAAAGGTAGAAACCGCAACAGAAACGGGAACAATCGGAATTCCGGCGGCGACTGGGTTACGACGGTGGTTCCGGCGGCCGCGGCGGCGACGGTTATGACAGCAACTCAGGCGGCGGGAGCGACAGTGATGGATACTCCAAACAGCCGCCATCAGGACCACTGTGGACCTGACCACAATGGAATTGGGCTGGACCACCTTGTCCTTACCCTACAACCAATCGGGCGAGCCCAACTCGCGATTCATTACCCAAGAACTCAAGCGGCGAGGTCTCCTGCAAATGTCTTTGCTGGATATGCCCAGCCCACTGTTGGGCCAAATTTAAACAAGCCCAACAACGGTGGAGTCGCATTTCAAGGGCCAACGCCATTTTCTGGCAAAGAACTCGGTGGGGACATCAATTTTTCTGGGCCTCAAGCGTGGAATGAGGCCCACTCAACAGTGGGCCAACCGACGAACATTGAACATGCCATGCACACACTCGGACTTAATCCACCGAACGTGAATTGGTATATGGACTCAGGTGCAACGTCGCATATGACGTCATCCCAAGGTAATCTTACGTCCTATTTTAATTTGAGCAAATCAAATGGTATAACTGTCGGAAATGGCCATTCCATTCCAATAAAAGGGTATGGTTCTACTAAATTGTCCAAACCAAATCCACCATTAGCCTTGAAAAATGTTATTCATGCACCACAATTAATCAAAAACCTAATCTCCGTTCGAAAGTTTACTTCAGATAACTGGGTTACCGTAGCTTTTGATCCTTTTGGTTTTACTGTGTATGATTTTCAGACAGGGGTGCGGCTAATGAGATGTGATAGTCAAGGATAACTTTATCCAGTTACTTCACTACTACAACCGGACAAGAAACATTTTAATTTTGCTGTTTTTAATTACAATTTGTGGCATGAACGTTTGGGACATCCGGAAGAGTCTGTTTTAAACTCTCTCAAACGCAATAATTCAATTTCATGTAC
Source organism: Przewalskia tangutica (assembly GCA_029844215.1). NCBI lineage: Eukaryota > Viridiplantae > Streptophyta > Magnoliopsida > Solanales > Solanaceae > Przewalskia > Przewalskia tangutica. Next base: position 18,006,648 of record CM056736.1, read on the forward strand.
ATGAACTCTTAATAAGTGTCAATATTGTCCTTTGGGTAAGCATGTTCAACTACCATTTGAGTCATCTTCTAATTGCACTTTTCTGTCATTTGATACTATACATTGTGATATTTGGACATCCCCTGTTTTGAGCTCTTCAGGGCATAGATATTACTTGCTTGTTTTAGATGAATACTCTAAATTTTTGTGGACATTTCCCATTTCGAAAAAATCCCAAGTTTTTTCCACATTTCTTATTTTTAGAGCATTCATCCAAAAACAGTTTGAAAGGGATATCAAAAACATCCAATGTGAGAACGGGCGGGAGTTTGACAATAGACAATTTTGGGATTTTTGCAAAACAAATGGTTTGAATTTTCGTTTCTCATGCCCACACACATCTTCACAAAATGGACAGGCGGAACGAAAAATACGAACCATAAATAACATTATCAGGACATCCCTTGCTCATGCCTCGCTTCCTCCTAACTTTTGGCATCATGCACTTCAGATGACTACTTATTTGTTGAATATACTACCAAACAAAAATACATCACACCAAACACCCCTTCAATTACTTTACCTCCGAGAACCGACATATTCTCATCTCCGGGTCTTTGGTTGCTTGTGTTATCCATTATTCCCATCCACCACCATCCATAAATTACAACCAAGATCTACTCCATGTATTTTTTTGGGATACCCATCCCATCATCGGGGATACAAATGCTATGATCTATCCTACAATAGGATTTTTATTAGTCATCATGTTATCTTTGATGAAACTCAATTCCCGTTTAAAAAAATTCATGAGTCACGATCTCCCGCATATGAGTTTCTGGATGCCGGGATACACCCAATTTTTACCCAACCATTGTTCCATAGTTTGGTCAATGCCACAACTAATGAACAAAATCCGTTACACCCATTACTCGTGTCCTTAACAAATGACGCCCAACCCGCTGTCTTGGACACCAATACTCATTATGGCCCAACTAGACACGCTACCTTTACAATACTGAGCCCAACATGTCACGGACCAACCAATGGAAATCGGCCTCCTAATTCGACCCAGGCCACTGATCCAGGCCCAGCTTTACAAACACCGTCTTTGGCCAGTGGCGTCCAGTCCACTGGCCCAACAACGCGTCCGGTCACCCGTAGTCAACATGGTATTGTCAAGCCCAACACTAAATACAACCTTCACACCCAAGTATCCAAATCACCTTTACCTTGTAACCCTGTGTCTGCTTTAAAAGACCCAAATTGGAAAATGGCCATGGATGATGAATATCATGCTCTTATTAAAAATAGGACATGAGATTTGGTACCTCGTCCATCTAATGCTAATATAATTCGGTCTATGTGGATTTTTAGTCATAAAGACAAATCTGATGGTTCTTTTGAGCGGCATACGACCCGTCTTGTTGGTGATGGGAAGACGCAGCAGATGGGTATCGAATGTGGGGAGACATTCAGTCCAGTGGTCAAACCATTACTATCGTAGCGAAGGCTCACTTGTCTATCCAGAGGATGGTCCCTTCACCAGTTGGATGTCAAAAATGCTTTCCTCCATGGTCACCTAAATGAGATTGTTTACATGCATCAACCATTGGGATACAGAGATTCAAAATATCCCAATCATGTATGCCTGCTAAACAAGTCTTTGTATGGTCTCAAACAGACACCCAAAGCCTGGTATCAGCGGTTTGCAGATTTTGTATCACAAATGGGGTTTTCACACATCCGTTCCGATAATTAACTTTTTATCTATCATCAGGATAATCATACGGCTTATCTTCTGTTATATGTGTATGATATTATTCGGCGACTTCTTCGTAATCCGCTCGCAAGAATATCGTATCTCACGTTCGAGAATTTGCTATGAAGGATCTTGGTCCATTACACTTCTTTCTAGGGATTGCTGTGACACGACATGCAGGGGGGCTCTTTCTCTCCCAGAAGAAGTATGCATCTGAGATCGTGGAACGAGCTGGAATGGCGTCTTGCAAACCTTCAGTGACAAGTGAACCTGAAGTCCAAATTAAGTGCAATCTCTAGCAAACCCTATGTTGATCCAATATTGTACCGCAGCCTAGCAGGCGCCTTGCAATATCTCACATTTACAAGACCAGACATAACCTATCTGATGCAAAGTGTGCTATTCACGCATAATCAGATGGAAGAACATACGACGCCAAACGCGTTATGCGCTACATTAAGGCACTCGTGAATATGGATTACACCTTTACCCATCTTGCGTCTCCAAACTTGTTACTTATCTGCAGATCTGGTGGCGGTCGGACGCACCGACGCCCACATCCGTTGTTATTGTCTTCCTCGCTGATGATTTAGTTTCATGGTCTTCAAAGCGGCAACCAGCGCTTTCGCTCGGTGTTGAAGGCGAATCGCGCGTTGCCAATGTTGTGTCGACTATCTTTGGATTGAATCTTTTACTAGAGCTTCATTTCCCAATTCCGAAGGCTACTATGGTTTACTGTGACAACATTAGTGCGATATATCTCTCTGGAAATCAAATACATCATCAGCGCACTAAACATATAGAGTTGGATATCCATTTTGTCCGTGAAAAAGTGGCTCGCGGACAAGTGCGAGTATTACATGTCTCAACGCGTCATCAAATCGTCGATATCTTCACGAAAGGGCTTCCGCTGATTTTATTTGAAGAATTTCGGGACAATCTCAGCATTCGGCGCCCTCTAGCTTCAACTGAGAGGGAGTGTTAGAATAATATTATTAAATGCTTATTAATAATATTATTAATGTAAAGATCCTAGTATGGTATGTTGTAAAAGAATTAAATAGGAGATATTATTAGAATTAAATAGGAGATATTATTAGAATTAAATAAGTAATTAAATAGAAAGATATTAAGGAGAATATATTTATTCTATTACATGTATATATTCTTACCATATTGAATGAATAAAGATGAGGAAAATATTCTATCAAGTTTATCTAGGTTGCCAAGGAAAAACAACAATATAAGTTTATCTGATTTACAAAGAAATTCTTATTTCTTTTTCATTTCAACTTTCTGATTTGTCCGCTTTCCTTTTCTTTCCTCCTCATTTCTGTTTGTTTTTCTATTATGTATATCAGTATACTATAACATATGATATTGTATTACTACTAACGAGGATAAAGCAAAAAATGTCATTAACTGACCGTGTTATTAGCAGTGCCATGACATAAAACTAAAGAATGCTAGTATACATTGTAGTTGATTTAGATGATAGTTTTTCCAAATATTTCTTGAGCATAACTTTGAATTTGTGTTGACTGTATGATCAACTTGGGAAATTTGATTTTCTTGGCCAAAATCATCATGTCAGAGAAATAGATATCAATAGTCATCTCTTACCGAGATCACATATCTATCATAATTTGTCTCATTGAATGTACTCCATCCCTGCACTCATAGTGAATATCAACTCTAGCAGGATTCGTCGTATATATCAAGCATGAAACTTCTCAAATGACAACTCATGTTGTCTTCTAGCAATATCATTACCAATTAAAAAGAAAACTTTTAGACGTATTAATTGGTAATTTTACGTACGTTACTACTTACCTTAACAAACAAAATCTTATGTTCTGTAACTTTTAATATTAATAACCATTAGCCTCGAGAAAAATAAAAGCGAGTCTATTAACGTTGCTTTATATTTTGTTGTTGTATAATTTGCATTTCCTATTGACAATAATTGCAGCATCAAACGGTTAGTCTTTTTCTTGGGGCATGTTATTAGGACCGGGGGTGTTGATGTCAATATCAACACCCATCAATTCAAACAGTGGCAGTCCCATCATCCCTTTCCCTTTTTTTTTTTTTCCTTTTTTGCTTTTTTTTTTTTCCTGATTTCGTTTTTTTTTAAATTATATTATCTAAGATAATATTAATTTAGTATATTAAATAATAAGACAGAAAAAACAATAACTATTATAATCAATGATAATTAGTAATATAAAAAATCTCTTAAATATTGGAAATCATTTTTTATCACTTTCTCACTTACTCTTTTTTTTATTAAATTAAAAAATAACAAAATAAAATAAAATTGCACTAAACCTATTACATTAATGTATAAAATTGCCCCCCTACGCCTGCCCTACCCCTGCCCCCTATCCCTACCCCTATCCCTGCCCGTGTCCCGTCGCGTCAGAAATTTGAAATTCAAAAAATATTCTCTTCCTATATATATCATCTCACACTCATCATATACTAACCCATAATTATCTCATCAAATTTACCTTTCCTTCATTAATATGATAATAAAATATCTCAAAATATTAATTAAAAATCATATAATTTGACTTTCATAAACTATTTCGAGACGGAAGAAATAGTAGTTAAAAACAAGTGCATCAACGATTAAAAATACAAATTTGAATTACTCTTCCAACACAACTTTACATACTTACAAAGGAAAAAGAAAAAAAAAGTCACACTAAAATAGTTTGACCTTAACGTAACTGCCAAAAAAAAAAACAAAAGCTCAAAAACGCGTCCCATCCCCGCCCCTACGCCGCCTGCCCTATCCCTACCCCTATCCCTGCCCGTGTCCCGTCGCGTCAGAAATTTGAAATTCAAAAAATATTGAATTTTTTCTTTTTTTTCAAATTTTTCTCTTCCTATATATATCATCTCACACTCATCATATACTAATCCATAATTATCTCATCAAATTTACCTTTCCTTCATTAATATGATAATAAAATATCTCAAAATATTAATTAAAAATCATATAATTTGACTTTCATAAACTATTTCGAGACGGAAGAAATAGTAGTTAAAAACAAGTGCATCAACGATTGAAAATACAAATTTGAATTACTCTTCCAACACAACTTTACATATTTACAAAAGAAAAAGAAAAAAAAAGTCACACTAAAATAGTTTGACCTTAACGTAACTGCCAAAAAAAAAAAAAAAAAGCTCAAAAACGTCCCCATCCTCACTTTGCCCTACTACGCCCACTATCCCTACCCCTATCCCTACCCGTGTCCCGTCGCGTCAGAAATTTGAAATTCAAAAAATATTGAATTTTTTCTTTTTTTTCAAATTTTTCTCTTCCTATATATATCATCTCACACTCATCATATACTAACCCCATAATTATCTCATCAAAATTACCTTTCCTTCATTAATATGATAATAAAATATCTCAAAATATTAATTAAAAATCATATAATTTGACTTTCATAAACTATTTCGAGACGGAAGAAATAGTAGTTAAAAACAAGTGCATCAACGATTGAAAATACAAATTTGAATTACTTTTCCAACACAACTTTACATATTTACAAAGGAAAAAGAAAAAAAAAGTCACACTAAAATAGTTTGACCTTAACGTAACTGCCAAAAAAAAAAAAAGCGAAAAACGTCCCATCCTCGCCTCGCTTTGCCTCTACCCACGCCCCTATTCCTACCCCTATCCTCGCGTGTCGTCGCGTCAGAAATTTGAAATTCAAAAAAATATTGAATTTTTTCTTTTTTTTCAAATTTTTCTCTTCCTATATATATCATCTCACACTCATCATATACTAACCCATAATTATCTCATCAAATTTACCTTTCCTTCACATTCTCAAAATAATCTCATATTCACATCACATTCTCAACAAAATGGAATGGAATCATGATAATATGTATTCAAATTTTTTCGAGTTTGATCTCAATCAACCTCTTCATTCAAGTTATGGGGAAGATAATTTAAATGAGCCTGATTCAATTGTTGGTAATTTCAATTTGAACGAGCCTGTAAATTCGGTATAAAATAATGTCAACTATATAATTAATTCATTATAGTAATTATATTAAAATATTTGCTAATTTGTTTTCTTTTAAATGTCACGAGAGTATGCATTTTCAACATTTCGGTCATACCATGAAAATATTGATTGTTCAAATGCTCAATCGTGTGATGAAAATGTTGATTATTCAAGTTATTTCATTCTTTGAGCAGGTTTTTCTCTATACATTTTATTTTCGGGATAGCTAAATCGACTACGCTTTATGCATTTTCTCTATATATATTCTCAAAATAAAATTCTTCATCTCATATTATATTGTGTTGATTCTTTTTATTTCTAATTTATATTAAAAGAACTTGTTAAATCATAAAAATAATTTTCATTTTTTTATGTATATATATAATTTATTGGAAAATATAATATACACAAATATTACCCCAATTATTTTTATAAATATTACCGATAAAAATATATGAAATTATATTGTTTTTAACTATTTTTATGCTCATTCTGAAAATAATAATATAAGGTATAGTTTAATTAATTACACATATTTAATAAAAGTAGATTAGTCTTTTATTTTTAAATATAAACTAACTGTTAATTTGAGATAAAAGAGCATTAAAAAAGAAGAATGATTTGCAAAAATGATACTTCTTTATTTTTAAATAAAAGTTTGATCTTTGAGTTTTAGAAATAAGATTCCTTTAACAAATAGGGCTCTTATTCCTAAAATCGACTTTTAAATTTTTGCTCGAATTAACTAGTTAAAGAATTATTAATTTGTTTTTATATTCAACATTTATATCAAATATGTAAAAACATGATATCTAAAAACTTTTTACTTAATTATACTTTTATTTTATATTTTCATTCATCATATAACCACGATAAGTTAGTGTAATCTAATAATATATATATATATATATATATATATATATATATATATATATATTGAGTGGTAAGTATTAGTTGGTTTTCAAGAAATTTGATAGAAATAGTATTTTCTTTTTATTAATATATTAACTTAAAATTACCCCTATATTATTAAAAATAGAATAATTATATATTATGTACTATTAATATCAAAATACCTTTGTATTAATATTATTTTTTTCATTTTTTTAAACATAAATAAAAAGAATGAATTGAGCCACAATGAAGCTTTATTTGTAGTTTTATTTGTAGTTGTCGTATAATCATGATTTATTTATATATATTTTGTGCAAAATCTTAGGTTTTTGATACTCGCGAAGCGTTTATTTTTTGGGCAAGAGCAATTGCTCAGAAAAATGGGTTTGTTCTCGTGATACGAAGATCTGATAAGCATTTGTTCGGACGAAAGGGTAATGTAACATTGATGTGTGAAAGGGTGGAAAATATCAAGAACGAAGAATTCAAAAGATATTCTTTGAAGAGTTAAAGCGAAAGGGACGGGAACGAAAAATGTGATTGTCCATTCAAAATTCAGGGATTATATGAGACAAAACAAGGTGGATGGGTGGTTAAGATAAAGTGTGGATTTCACAATCACCCCCAGGTCGATAGCTTACACGGACATTCACTTGTGGGTCGTTTAAGTGCCGAAGAGTATAATTTGTTGGCCAATATGACACAAAGTGGTGCACTCCCAAAGAATATATTAGTGGCGTTAAAGAAACAAAATAGTGAAAACGTAACTTGCTTACGTCAAATATATAATGATATTCAAAAAAATCGATGCAATAACCGAGAAGGTAGAACTGAAATGCAACAATTGCTGAGGTTAATATCAGAAAACAATTATGTGGAATGTCATAGAGTAGATGCTGAAACGCAAGTTATCAAAGAACTTTTTTGGGCACATCCAGAATCAATTCATTTGCTAAACACATTTCCGTATGTGTTGATTTTTGATACCACTTATAAAACAAATGAATATGGATTCCCACTACTTGAGATTGTCGGGATCACATCAACGGAATTCACGTTTTCCGTGGCTCGACTTATAGAGGCAGAGCGGGTTGACAATTATATTTGGGCATTGAAGATGTTAAAATCATTGATTAGAAATACAGACACATCCACCCGTGTAATTATTACTGACAATGATAAAGCTGTAGAAACTGCCGTGAAGGTCGTGTTCCCATCAGCAAAACACTTGTTGTGTCGGTGGCATATCTCAAGAAACGTCGAAGCAAAAATATAGATTATCGTCAAGGATGTGGATTTGCAATGTTCGATGATACGTTGTTGGGGAATAGTAATGAACTCTTTGAACGTTGACGAATACACAAAAAATTGGAAATGCTTTCTGGGGGTATGTCGTGAATATCCATACATGATCAAATATGTTTCAAAGCAATGGATTCCTACAAAGAACAATTTATCTCGCTTGGACAAATAAATTCCTGCAACGAATGAGCGTCAAGCGGTATGTGTGATTATGAAATTCTGCACTTCCTTTGTAGTTGTTATGAAATTATGATTTATTTATTTATATAATATTTTGTACAATATCAACTACTAATTGTTTAGATCGTATATAAGTAGAAGGTGCTCATAGCATGAAATCGATCCTTAAGTCAAGAGGTGATTTTGTTTATTGTTGGGCAACTATTGATAACTTAATCACACTTCAGCACAGTGAAATTCGTAGATCTTTCGAAATAAGTAAGATGAAAGTGGAGCATCAAATCAATAAATCACCTCTGTTCAAAAATTGATTGGTTATGTGTCAAAAACGCCTTCATCGCATCAACGAGGAGTTAGAAAGAGTGAATGAGGTTGGCTAGTAGAAGAACTTTGTGGTGTGTTTTGAGCTCGTGATACGGGTTACCTTGTGCACACTTGCCAAGTATGTTTACAAGGGTTGTACGATTCCTTTATCATCTGTGCATACCCATTGGAAAAGATTAACAATGAAATTATGCACAGAAGATAGAAATGAATCATACTCATTTATTCAGGACCTGGAGGCCGTTCAAAGACGCTTTGACATGTGTGATGTCTCTGGTAAAATTGACCTCCAGAAGAAATGCGGAGTTAGCTTATCCGGACACTGACAATGCGGCGCCCGATGGAAAGGGTCAAAACAAAAGGACGTCAACATTCTAAGGTTGCGAAATCAATTAAACGAGAACGTTCATATTTCGAACACGTCGAATCTGGTGTTTATAATGCTCAGAGGAGTTCAATTCACGTGAGCAACTCATCCTACTTTAATCCAAAAAACTTTGTTCCTATTGGCGCTCCGAGACATTCAATCGACGTGTCTGATTCTTCGTACTTTGATAAAGCTGATGTTGTTAAAGACGGTGCTTCATGACTTTCATTTCATGTGCCTGATCCTTCATTCGACAACCTCAATATTATTTCTGATAGTGCTCCGGTAGACACAGTTCTCACCGATTACATCAATGAATTTCCGAAATATGTTATTCCTTTTATTAAAAATATAATCGATGTTGCACGTGACGGAAATTGCGGATTTCGGGTGGTCGCAAACTGGGTCACACCTGAGTGTGGTGAGAAAAATTATTTTTGGATAAGACATGAACTATATGAGGAGCTCATGACTTGGCATAAGCTATATCTTGAAATATTTGGCGAGAAAAATTTCAAAGAATATGAACAGACACTTAATGTGCAATATTGGGGAAGCGTACCAATGAGTCATTGGATGACCATGCCAGATATGGGGTTTTTGATCGCATCAAAATTTAATGTTGTTGTAGTTTATATTTCACCACGTGGGTGCACAACGTTATTTCCATTGCGATGCGAACCCAAGGCACGAGGATCATGAAATCGTTGGCATTGATTTCGTGAACAATTGTCATTTGTTCAGGTAATTGTTTTTGCATCTACTATACTTTTCATTGTTAATTTGTTTTAATTTCCTAAAATATTTTTATCGTGTTTATAGGTCATTTTGCATGATGGATCACCAATTCCACCTACTCATCCTCAATAGAAAGAATACCGGTTTCCAAATGCTTATGCTTGGGAAATATCTTATATCTGTAAGATGCTTCATTTTAAAAATTTAGAAGCTATTAACGCAAATGTAGGAAATTACGGTCAAATAAATTTAGTTAGTGACTCGTGATGTATATTTGTATTTTTTTTGATACGTTGAAATGTAATTTTTTTTTTTTTATTGAATACAATAAGTTTAGTGCAATTTTATTTTATTTTGTTATTTTTTAATTTAATAAAAAAAAAGAGTAAGTGAGAAAGTGATAAAAAATGGTTTCCAATATTTAAGAGATTTTTTATATTACTAATTATCATTGATTATAATAGTTATTGTTTTTTCCGTCTTATTATTTAATATACTAAACTAATATTATCTTAGATAATATAATTTTTAAAAAAACGAAATCAGAAAAAAAAAAAAGGAAAAAAAACGAAAAAGGGAAAGGGAAAGGGATGGCGTAGGGGGCAGGGGGTAGGGGCAGGGGGCAGGGGTAGGGGGCAGTGATGATGGGACTGTTTGGGGTGGTATTTGCAGTGAGGGGACAGCAAATACCACGGTGTATTTAGCTGTCCCCTTTTTCTTTTAGGAAAAAACGACAAAGGAAGTCAATTGGAAAAGGACCCCTCTCTCTCTCTCTCTCACTGTTAAGCCTCTTTTTCTTTTTAAAAAAATCTCTTTACTCCTTTTATCTCAATTTATATGGTACTTTTAAGAGAAATTATGTATTAGAGAATGGAATAAGATTAAATATGAGAGTAACGACTAAAATGAAATTACTTCTAAAATTAATAAAAATTGATTTAAACAGGAATGTGTGAAGGACATCAATAAAAATTTAGCGCTATGTGTTTATTTTTTGAATATTAATATAAGTCTCACCCAATTTTGAACATGTATAACACTAGTAATTAGTTTACTCTTCAAAAAGGAAATGCTATAATTGAATGAAACTTTTGAAGTATGGTCCAATAAGAAAAAGCATTACAGATATCAAAAGAGATTTGGGAAACAGTTGCTTGCACATGAACAGCAGCAAAACCCTACAATTCTGGAAGCCAATAATATATATAGATATTGTGGAGAACACCTGTGTATTGATAAACTTAATGTGATTGAAATTTTAGCATATATTTCTTTGCCATGGTACATATATAACAATTGTGTTTTGTCTAGTACTTATGCGCATTATAGTGTTACATATGTACTCCTAGCTCTTGTACTTAATTAGTACGGGGGAAAGTTGAGGTTAGGTTAGCTCAAACAACTTTTTTATCTCGGCAATAACATTGTTTCGTGGTATAATCGTAAACAAAATTGTGTCTCATTTTCAACTGTTGAATCTGAATAGGTAGCAGCTGGAAGTTGTTACTCTCAATAATATGGCTACGACACATGGTAAACGACTATGGATTTACTAGCAATATTTTGATTTTGTACTGTGATAATTTGAGTGCTATAAATATTTCCAAAAATTCAGTTAAGCACTCACATACAAAACATATTGATATTAGACATCACTTTTTAAGAAATTTAGTTGAAAAACAGCTAGTTCAAATTGAACATGTTGACACTCTTCATCAACTAGCTGATATTTTTACAAAAGCTTTGGACCATGAGAGATTTTTTAATTTGAAGAAATCTCTTGGTCTTCGTAATCTCTAAAAAGGCATTTTGGTGAATGTTGGCTGAAATATTATCTAATATTTCGGGTGGCATTTACCTATGTTATATCACTAACTGATTATTGTTGTTGTATGATGCATAACTTTTGGTCACACAAGCATGATCCTTCAATAAGAATGTGATTTTCAAAGTGATACCATTCTTTGTGATGATATAAATATATATCATAAAAATGGAGTATCAAAAAAAGGCAAAGCCTTTACAAATATTTGTCATTTGTGAAAATGGGCAAAGCCCGTGAAAAGATATTGTTCCTATTCTATAGGAGTATCGAGTGCTTCAAAAGAGTTTTGAGAATACCATAAAAGTATTCTTATTTTTACACGTAAAATTCTTTTATATGTGTTATATGATTGGACCAAGGACACGATAGAAAAATGTTACATTGGTCCAGTAGTCAAACTCATATAGTGCATATAACACGAGTTTTGGTTTGTTGCCAAATCTGAAAATTCTTGTGGAATCAAAATACTTGCGTCGTCCAAAATGTTGCTAACATTGTTGTTGACATTTTCAGAATGTGATATATGTTGGGATGTTGTTCCTATCTGATTTTTGAAATATCAAATTTTAGTTCATATTATGTCTTGTTTAATGGAATTTCAGAATTTAAAATGATAAGATTAAAAGTTATTCCTACCGTGATAGTTATTTTTTATCCCAATATTTTATGTGTAAGTTATTGTATAAAATTGAAACACCTAAAAATAAGAATTTTTTGTTGCTAAGAAAAGGTTTGCCATGTATATAAATATTCCTCTCATTTGGTATTATTTTATCATTTCCAATTTTTCCCTTAAAAATGAGGAGAAATTACATCAGGTATACACCTACCTACCCGATGGAATCATCAAACCAAACTCCAATAGAAACCCTAGTTTCTCAAGACCCTCTTCCAAATTTTCACCAATGGAAACTTCACCAATGTCAGAACAAATGTCATCCAACATCCACTCCAACACTCCAATGAGAACAAGCCCTCCAATGAATACGGAGGCTTCCGAGCACAATGATCCCCAGCAAGCAGAACAATCATCCTCTTTCTCCAATCTCCCAGAAAACCCATGTACAATTATAGTGTTTAAAGATTTTGATGAACCTTTAGATATTAGCTATCTTGGAGATAATAATAACCCTATAGATGTTCATGAAACTGCTGAATTTTTATCTTTGGGCAAAAGGTCAAGGTACCTTTCCTACTCGTCGATCGAGTAGAATATTTGAGAAAACAGTCCAAGAAGGACCGAGTAACAAAAGGTCTGGATATAAAGAATCTATACCATCTTACTTGAGAAATGTAAGTGAAGATACATACTATGTGCTTTCAACAGAGGAGAGTGAAAAAGAACCATCTGCTTCAGTGTAGCCAAATGTGCCTTAAGAAAGAGAAATCCCAGACGACACTCCTTTAAAATAATTCTTTCCAAAGGGAGTTCCCAGACTTGCAAAGTTGAGTGTTGCTCCAAATGTTGTCACTGATGCCACAACATATTAGGCTACATTTCAGCCAACAATAGAAGAAGCACAAGTTACAACATCCTCCATCGGTACTGAATCCACTGATTCAGACCTTGAGGTATCTGCTTACTCAGATAAATTATATTCTAAAACTAACTATGATATGTGAGACTGTTATAAAAATAGAGTGATTATACCTGAGAAAGTAATAGATATTGCCTCTTGTACTGAATATGGACTGATAGAATTCTTAAAAGATAGACATCTCCTAGGATCTGTCACTGAAAAATGACCTTATGTTGATAATGTAGTAAGAATGTTTTACGCTAATCTGAGCCCTATTATAGAGAAGACCTCCTCAAAGAAATTTAGGAAGGTATAATTTATAACAATGTCTACCTGTTTATGCCTTCCATTATAAATCAATGTATGGGACTACATGCTGGAGATAATGTTAGAGAATCAGAACAAGTCATAGACAATAGGGATGAAGTGATTGAATATCTCACTGGAGGTATGATGAAGAAGTGGATCCCTAGATGTCCAGCCTCTAAACTCACAACCCTGTTTTCCACCCTCTACAAAATTGTTATTCACAATTGACTTCTTTCAATGAATGAGTCAATTGTGACATCTGAACAAGCCACCCTGTTGTATAAAATTGGGAAAGGTTTGAACGTTGATTTGGTAAAAATGATATTTCATCAATTTGCCAACTTGGCTGAGAAAGAATCAACTGCAATCCTTCTTTTTCCCTCGCTGTTCTACAAAGTATTAACCACCCAAGACTTTGAGCTTAAGAGATATGACACTTTAGGAAAGACTCCCGAGCTTTACATTGTAAACAAATCAATTTTGTAGAGCAAGGACAGAGTCATTGACTTACCCTGGAAGAAGGAAGCTGAAAGTACAATGTTGCCAGAAATGTCACCAACATTCTGGGCAACACTGGTCCAGGACAGTCTACACTGTCTACAAAATGACTTGTGAATCAAATTGAAAAAATCAACCAACAGATTTATGAGGTTGATGTTGCAAGAAATACCTTGATATAAGCTAGAGTTTATTTCATGATGCTACTTTCTTCACAAAAAAAAAAGAAGAAGAGATGATGTTGTTGATACATGGGGAGAAAACTAAAGGTTGTTGTGCAAAGGAAGTTGAAGTTGTTATGCAGGAGTAGAAAGTTGTTGCTCTGATGCTGATACAGGGGGAGGAAACTAAAGATTGTTGTGCAAAGGAAGTTGAAGTTGTTATGCAGGAGTAGAAAGTTGTTGGAAGCTGTTGATGTTGTTGTATGATGAGCAAGAAGGGAGTTGTTGTTGTATCTTTAGTGTGTTGATATGGATATTTGTTGACAATGAGTATTTCTATTTGTGATTTGTATATATTGGATGATATGTGATATGTGTGCTCATACTTTTTTCTAATCCTATAAATTATACGTATGTTTGCTTGTATGCCATCACAGGTTAAGGGGGAGCATGACATTGAAATTGTTGATCACAGATATCAGACAACATTTGTGACAACATCCTAAGTCAACTTTACATTTTAATGAGTTTTGTGAAGAAAGACTAAAAGGGGGAGATTATTAATGTTGGATTTAGTGTTGTGACATTTGACCCAACATATTTCCTCAAGTAGTGATATAAATGTGTAAGTATGTTGGGACAAATGTTGCACAACATTCGGACCAATTTTCTGAACATATTTTGCCTTACTTCACGCGATGCAATAATATTTGTGTAAATATTACTATGAGGTAAAAATGACTTGGCAAGGTAAAAAAGAGCTGGTAAAAAACGTGTAAGGACTAAGTCAAAAGTTGTTGCTTGTCGTGAGGATCAAGCCAAAACTGTTGAGATTATTACTCTCTGATCTTCTCCAGCAAATCCCACCAGCAGTCCACGTTTCCCTCAACTTCCACAACCGATCGATGAGCAATTCAAGGAAGAATTTCTACTATAAATAGAGAGGCTACTGCAAAGAATCGATATTCAGAACCAGAAAGTAAAAATACCAAGAGAGCTCTCGGAATTTCATCTAAGAAGTTTGGATCACTAGTGTTGCCTGAGTGTGTCGACAATATTTTGTTCAACATTACAATTGATGTTTAGATTCTAGACTAGTTTTATATGAAACGATTGTAATGAGAGGTTGTCTATGTCTACTTAGTTAATTTTTTCAGGCAGAAGTCATCTGCAACTTCAGCTTTTAATTCATTTCCGTTTTATCTTGTAAATCTATAAAAAAATGAATTTATTTATTTGCATATAATATATATACAATATATATATATATACAATATATATATATATACAATATATATATATATATATAACTTATGAACATTTTAAACTTTTGTGTTCTTTAAATTTAGTGCATTTACTCTTCAAAGTTTTCTGTTTCGCTAAAGTGTTGTTACTGGTGTCGGACGACATAATTTCCGACACTAAACATAATTCGCATTCATGTTTATTTCATTTTGTTTTTATTGTTCCATAAGCCCCTTCGTAGAAAGATGAAGTAATTCTTATTGATTGATATGGGTTGATTCATAGCAAGCAATAGTAACGAGCACTAGATGAATAGTAATTTTGATAGAATTTTTGTATGTCAATGTATTACAATGCTGGTAAGATGGAGATATTTATAGAATAGTCTAACTCTTACTAACTCCTAGCACCTATCTCGCATATTTCGGGAATAAGATCATAGTTGTGGTCTGAACTGCAATAATAAAGGTCGTCTTCAAAATCATTATTTGGATTCGATCAATTACCCCAAGTTTTGTTGATTTAGGATTAGAGGGGCTAGGATTTTGTTGTTAGGTAGCCTGGAGTTGAGGATTTTGATGTGATTGAATGTTCACATAGATATCCTTGCTAAATAGATTCTTATATTAAAATGTCCTCATGCAGAATCAATTTGACGAAATCATCAACAAGTGATTTCTTCTTTGCTGGAATTGGCCGATCAAAATTTGATGAAATTGTCAGAGATGGTGGGATCGATATCTGTTGCTTGGAATTGGGTAGCTAGGACATTAGTGTTGGATGGGTTATCAAAAACCGGTGATGTATTGGCTTGTGATAGTTCTGGCGTTATTGGTTGATTTTGGTTAGGTGAGCGGTGGTGTTTTGGTGAAATGATGAAGCCCCATCGGTTGTGAGTTATTGGGGGTTGTTTTGAGTTAAATGTAATAGCCTTACATGAGATGGGTTTGGGACTAGTGTCCAAACTAAACTTGGCTAACGGTCCGGGTTGACCCGAAATCGAACCGGTTGACCCGGTACAAAATTCGGACCGGATCGGTAAGGACTTACTGGGTTAGGGGTTGGGTTGGCCCCCGATCCCAACCCTCACGGGTTATATAAAAATTCGGTAAGGTCCGAACCGGTTACCTTACCGGTTAACCGGCCCGGTAATTCACAAAAAAATTTAAAAAAAAATCTGGGATGTTGCCCAACGGTAATATTATCGTTGGGGGGGGGGGGGGGGTGGCTAACGGGCTTTTAGACCGTTTGGACCGGTTTTTTTGTTTTATTTAATAATTTATTATTCTTTATTAATTCCTTTTGTACCCTTTAGAAAATCTATAAATACTCTACATTTTTCTCATTTTTATCACACAATTATTTCTACAATTCTCTCAATTCTCATACTCTCTATTATCAATTCTCAAGTTATTATTATTATTATTATTAATTTTCAAGTTCAAACTTCAAAGACGCAAGACTTCGAGCTTCGAGTTTCAATTGAATTCTGAATCCCGAAGTTTGGTACACTCGTTTCATTCTCTAATTAATTTGTTGATTATTTAAATATTTTATAATGGATTTTCTAAAGGGAATTGGGTCGGGACTGCGCCGTAAATCTAGTTCAAGGGGTAAAAAAACTAAAGGTTCTTCATCATCTAATCAAAATATAGATTATGATCAAATGCAAGAAGATTTTGGAATAGAAGATAATGCATATGATAACGTTCATATAGATAATATTGTTGAACTTAAAAATGAAACTCCTACACCTACTAGTGTTCCTTCTGTCAATGTTGGTACTAGTACTACTAGTGGTATTCTCCTTTACTAGAACCAGAAGTAAGGAAAAAACAGAGTAAAGTGTGGCTCTTTTATGATAGAGTTGTGGACACTGATAGAGTTAGATGTAATAATTGTGGGAGAACTTATAAACATAAGATAGGGGGTGGTGACGGAGGGACGAGCACTATAGGTAGACATATAAAACAAGATCATCTGATACAATGGGTTGTTGTCTCTGATTTAGAACCCGATCAACAACAACTTAATCCATTAACTGGGGGTGACTAAGTACGATCCAAAGAAGGATCTCATTGAATTAGCAAAAATAATTGTCGGAGGTTGTTTATCTTTTTCTTTTGCTTCTTCTTCATATTTAATTACATATATTCAAAGGGTATATAATCCTTGTTTTACAGGTGTTCCTCGTAGTACTTGTAGAGCCGATGTTTTTAGACTTTATAATGATTATGTTATTTTTTTGCAATATTTGTTTTTCACTAATCTTCCATGCCTAGTTAGTTTTATTGCAGACATTGGACATGTTTTAAACGGTTATGATTATTTAACAATTACTTGTCATTGGATTGATGAAAATATTAAAATGGAAAAACGTATTATTGCTTTTGCGTATGACGAGGATCAAAGTCACACTGAAAAATATATAAGCGAAACTATTTGTGCTTATGCCAAAAATTATAATCTTTATAAAAAAAATATTTTGTATATCATTCGATAATGCATCTAATAATACTGCTGATGTATGTCTTTTAAAAGCGGAATTAGAACCGCCACTTCCTGATATATTTCATGTTCGTTGTGCTTGTCATATTTATAATTTAATTGTTAAAAGTGGTCTTAAGTTATTTGCAACTAAAATACAAATTGTCAAAAGAGATGTTGGAGTTATTCAAGGTAATAATAGAAAAAATAGAATTATAGAATTTAAAGAAAAATGTAAACAATTTAATTTGAGACCTAAATTCATGCCAGAAGAGATTTGGAATTATACTTATTTATTTGTAAAAGAATGTTATAAGTATAAAGACCCCATAACACATATTTCAAATGCTCATTGTAAGAACGTGATTTATATGTTAACCGACGAACATTGAAAATCAATTGCTGAACTTTTAAAAAAATTACGTAAATTTTACACTGCTACTGTTGAATTTTCGGGATCTTATTACCCAACAGTTTGTAATGCTTTAGCTCATATAGCTGAAATTTTATATTTACTTTATGGTTTAAAATTAAATATAAAATATAAAACTGCAGTTACTGTTATGTTTGAAAAGTTTAAAAAATATTTTTTTTCTATTCCTGATATTTATTGTATTGGTGCAGTCTTAAATCCTTCTGTTAAAAAAGTAGATTGTCATAATTTAATATTTAGTTTATATACTTATATGGAAGTAGGTGAAACAGAAACTCCATCTTCATTTGATTGCGTATGTAAACTTGATACTAATTTAACTAAATTATATGAATATTATGTTACATTACATGACAACAACAACTCTGCTACTAATATTTCTTCTAGTTCTGCTTCTGCTTTTGCGTCTACATCTGCAGGATTCTATGAAGACGGTGAAAATAAATCTTTATCTATATGGAGTACTTTTGCAATAACTCAAAATTGTGATGAGATGCAATTTTATTTGCAAAAGCCAACGGAGCCGAAGAAGAACTTTCAACCTTTAGAATGGTGGCAGGATAACAAAAGACAATTTCCGGTACTAGCAGTTATGGCACATGATGTTCTTAATGTGTCTATCTCAACAGTGGCTTCTGAAAGTGCATTCAGTCAAGCATGAGATCAAATAGGAGACACACGTCACTCATTGGGCGGAAGCACATTAGAAGTGTTAGTATGCTTACGGGATTGGATCAGATCAGAGAGAAGAAATCAAGGATATGAAGACGTTGATTCTACGGAAGATGAAGAAATCGACAATATTTTGAAAAGCGGGAGCGGAATTAGAATTAATACTCCAGATTTAGAGGCTATGGAGCATAACCAATTCAATCAACCTATAAATTACGAAGAACTTGCAAGAAGGATGCATAATATGTAAATAACAATTATTATTACTTCATTATGTACTCTTATTAACATTATGAATAATGAAAGTTCGAAAGTTTACATCGTATCATTAGTTTTTATTTTATCATCTCTTTACTCTTTAGTTGTTACTTTTTAACTTATGTCTACTAATTTTATAAATTAATAAAAGTATAACTACAATATAAACTATAAAGTATAACTAAAGTTAAAAAGTATAACTACAATTAGTTTTTATTTTATTATCTCTTTAGTTGTTATTTGTTAATTTATGTCTACTAATTTAATAAATTAATAAAAGTATAACTACAATATTATAAACTATAAACTATAAAGTTATAAACTATATTATATTATTATATTACATATTTAATTTGAATTTAGTTAAACATAAAAAAGCGGACCGTAAGCTTGGTTCAATCCGGACCATGGGCGATCGAAATCGTGTGAACCGGACCGGTAGGGCCGTGCAGGTTCAACCCGGTAGACCTCACGTGCAATGGTCGGCCAGTTGAAGCGGTATAGTCCAAACAAGTCGATAGTCAGCATAGGGAGAAAAATATTTTAGATAGATGAACGTCACTGAGAGGTGTATGGTCTAAATTTCATATATACACTATTTTTTATAATTAGAAAGATAGGCGTCCATGATCCAAAGATAGTGGCCCAGTGGTCATTAGTCAAATTTGTGGTCTTAGGGTCACAAGTTCGATTCTCGGCGGATACGTTCTACGGGGCATATGCCTCGTATTAAAAGCCTGGTAGCTTAACCGCGCGGGCATGTTGCAGTGTGGGTTTGATACTCCTCGACAATCCTGTTGAAATTCGGACCTTGTAGCATTGATCCGTTGGTGGCGATCAGACACTGAATGCGGGGCGCACATTCCGCGATTTACCTGGCGGTGGCGGCTAAGAACGGGTTCCATTCGCCTCCAGGAGCATAGTACCAGTACTTGTGCAGGTACTAGCGATATGGGGTACTAAGGCCACCCCGAGACCTGGATTATCAAAAAAAAAAAAAAAAAAAAGATAGGCGTCCATGGGAAAATGGTAAAGTATTTTATTGTACCACATGTTTTATATCATGCACAAAAATGTCGACCACTAAGGTTAATATAATTTGGATTTAATATTGCATGATACTCATATCAATACCCTCATGAATGCTATTAGTGGTTTGAGGCTCCATTTAAGGTTTACAACCTTAGATTTTTAGTGATCATGAGGACTCGGTATAATGATGCATATTTAGGAAAGTGAGTTAAATTAAAGTCAAGAGACTCGTGAAAAGATAAACTATAGTATAATACAATGAAATCTCATTAATTTCTATTGCACCAGCTATGACTAGTGGGTTATAATTGAGAGTGTAAGTATTGTGATGTGATATCAAAAGGAAAGATGCATTAATGTCTCATTAATCTAGAGTAATTGCATACATATTTGCATGATAGACCAAATTCAAATAAACAAAAACTCAAACAAGCAATCAAAAATTAGATAGAAGTGATAGAACTAAAATAATAGAGATAGAATTAGAAAAGGGGAGAATAAAATTTAAAAAACAAATGATAATTTAATAATCAAATTAGTATTTAATTCCAAGATTCAACTTAAGGGAGAAGATACTGGTACTCATATATGCAATTTTTTACCTAGGAGAATCCAAGATAGGTTCAAGGAGCTACCAACCATCTTGATTAACAAACACTAAGTAAAGTAAGGACCTAATGCACTATTTATACCTAAGGTCTAATTAGTATTACAAATATATAAAATAACCCTAAAACTATGCCCCCTAAATGAATCAGCCCGAATCTGAAAATGTTGGCTATCTTAGTAATTCTGGTGATCGTCGACAGTAAGGATGAGATCGTGGTCTTGGTGATTTACAGTTTGCAGCCCTCTCTAACTCAGCTCCCAGGTTTACAGTTTCTTTGTTGCCCATTTGGCCCTTGTCTTGATTTGATTCTTGTCATTTTAAAGCACTCTAAACTCTGAATATTTAGAAGAAAGCCTTCAAGAGCATGAGTTCCAACTTGGAGTTGGTAGGTGTTTACGTCGGGTTCGTACAAGCAGCGAAATTTGAAAATTTATGTTTCAAACC
This sequence comes from Przewalskia tangutica, assembly GCA_029844215.1. Taxonomy (NCBI): domain Eukaryota; kingdom Viridiplantae; phylum Streptophyta; class Magnoliopsida; order Solanales; family Solanaceae; genus Przewalskia; species Przewalskia tangutica. The sequence goes on from CM056736.1 coordinate 18,027,722, forward strand.
CGACATAGGCGGTCGAACTGTAGTATAATATGTAATGTAAATACAAAGCACAAAGCAAATGTAAAACTTCGACAGAAGACTTACATTTTATAATAATCAGCCAAGCAGTTGATTCTCGATGTCTTGTGTAGTCCGAGGGTGCACACGCAAACGTCCCTCAATTTGTAAGTTCTGTAAACTGTAATGTAATTTGCTAAGTCAGAAATGCTAGAGATTCTGACAGAGATTTACCTCTCTTAGGTTTAGTGTATATGGAATAAGAGATAAGCCCTCTATTTATAGTGATAAATAAGAGATTTAGGGTTTTCGTGGGCTGGGCCAAGAAGAAAATCGGACTGGGGCAGAATTCGGACTGCCATATCACGACCCGGCATCACGGTCCTCAGTAAGTGGCACCGCAGTGCTGGCACGTGTTTCGGGCACCGCGGTCCGGAATCAAGACACCGCGGTCCCGTCTCATTTTCTGCCCCGTTTTCTCATTTCTAATGTCTCGGTCATCAACCGAACATATATGTATAATCTCCTTCTAATTACATCATTCAATCGACGAAATATTTGACTTAGTGTTACCCTTCAGGCCTTTACATATCGTCACTAATAACATTAGGATCTTCACGAAACTCCTAGACTGCGCCGGAAGACAAACTCAATATGTAAAGTTTAGCTACACAAAATATGTGAACTGAACCTACATGTGGGAAAATAGAATCATTTCATTCATGACACACTCAATCAAGCTTAGGATCTGTCAAGTGTCTATCCAAATGACTTGATCATTATAACTCATCTATATTAGTTGACAACAGGACCATGTCACATACATGTCCATTGCATTGGTCAATGACTTAGTCAACCTAACCATATGAGTATCTGCGTGTTCACTCAAATATATATTCAAGGAATGAATCCTAATCTTGGCTCACATACTACCTTTAATCTACTTCGTAATGTACCCAAAACAAGCCGCGTCTCAACCTATAAGGCATTTGGGCTTAGGACAGGATTAAAGTACATTACTCCGTAAACAAGGTGATACTGACCTCAAGTCTAAGGACTTCTACTCCCACATGCCGATGACATTATAGACATATAACAAATAGCGCATCACCAGGGTATACCAATACTTCAACAAGTATTCATGTGTCCATCACGAGTTGACATAACTCGTAGCAAGTGAGACATACTACATCCCCTAAGGATATGATGCAGACCACATGTCGACGTATCACAAATCATCGATATCCCAATCTCGATGATCATTAGTCGAGATAATTCAAGAGTTACGTTATAATATTAATTCTCACACCATTAATAAACACGTAAACTCTAGGGATGTATTTATAGAATATTATAGACAATCAATTAATAATTCAACAAATGCAAATACCATAATATTAATCATCATTAATATAAATATGAATGTGTATAAAGTACATTGTGTCCTAATACAGATTGTCTCTAGGACATACATATACTTTCAATCTCCCACTTGGCCTAGAGCCAATCACCAACATATCTAATACTCATGTTCTCAAAATGACCATTATGCTTCACTAAACTTAATGGTTTAGTAAACGGGTCTGCTAGATTATTGTCTGTGGAAATATAATATATCTTGATATCTTCAGCTTCCACCATCTCTCTCAGGATGTGGTACTTTCTCGATACATGCTTATTTCTATTTGTTGATCTTGGTTCCTTTGCCTGTGCAATCGCACCAGTGTTGTCACAATAAATAGTTATTGGACAACTAGCACTCGGAACAACCCCTAGTTCCTTCAGGAACTCAGAAATCGCGATAGCTTCCTTAGCAGCTTTCGATCCAGTAATGTACTCTGCTTCAGTAGTTGAGTCTGCAGTAGTAGCCTGTTTGGACCTCTTCCAGCTCACTGCTCCTCCGTTGAAAATGAACGTGTAACCAGACTGAGATTTAAAATCATCAACATCTGTCTGGAAACTAGCATCTGTATACCTAGTGGAAACCAGCTCATCAACACGACCATAGACTTAGAAGTAATCTTTAGTACGCATGAGTACTTGAGAATACTATTGATTGCTTCCAGTGTTCCTCGCCAGGATTCTGCTGGAACTTACAAGTCATACTAAGTGCAAAGGCTACATCTGGCCTTGTACAGGTCATGGCATACATGATCGATCCTATAGCCGAAGCATATGAGATCCTCTTCATGCGCTCAAGTTCAATAGCATTGGAAGGGCAGCCCTTCTTTGATAACTTGATGTCTTGACCCATCGGAAGACCGCCTTTCTTGGAATTCTCTATTGAAAAGCGTCTAAGCACTTTGTCTATGTAGACTGACTGTGACAGTCCCAACAATCTATTAGGTCTATCTCTATAGATCCTAATTCCCTGAATGTAGCAGACTTCACTTAAATCTTTCATCATGAAGGTCTTGGACAATCAATCCTTAATTGACTGCATAAGGGCTATATTGTCTCTCATTATCAATATGTCATCAACATATATAATAATGAAGACAATGTCCTCATTCTTGCGTTTGAAATAAACACAAGGATCCTCTTTGCTTCTGACAAAATCAAAAGATTTGATAGTATTGTCAAAACAAATGTTCCATCTCCTAGAGGCTTGGTTAAGCCCATAAATGGACTTATGTAGCATGCACACAATATTTTGTCTAGACTCACATGAAAAACCCTCGTGTTATTTCATATACACTTCCTCAATTAGATTACCATCGAGGAATGCAGTTTTGACATCCATCTGCCAAATGTCATAATCATAATGTGCAGCTATCGCAAGCAAAATCTGAATAGACTTTATCTTAGCCATCGGTGAAAAGGTTTCATCATAATCCACACCAGGATGCTGAGTAAAACCTTTAGCCACTAGTCTAGTTATATAAGTCTGAACCTTGCCAAATGCATCAATCTTCTTCTTGAAGACCCATTTGCACCCTATGGGTTTAACCCTATTTGGAAAATCAACCAAGTTCCATACCTGATTGATATACATAGATTCCATTTTGGATTTCATGACTTCTTTCCATATCTTCGAATCAATGTCTAGCATTGCTTCGCTGTAGGTTCTAGGCTCGTCATCATCTGGAATATGTAGCTCATTTTGTGTTTCCACAAGTAGATCTATTCTTTTCGAAGTACGATGAGATCTAGTATACATACGGAGTTGATCGTCTTGCAGATTAGTTACAAATGTATTTTGACTGTGAGTAGGTTCTTGTGCGTTGGTTGAACCACCAACATTAGAGCTTTCAGGAATATCATTTTCATGTCTTTCCTGAATGGGAGGAAATACAACTGGTGCACTTGCTCCCAAGGTATGTGCCGGAGGATCTTGCGTTTCTGCATTACTCCTCGTAGCACTCCCACTGGCCAAAGGGCATACCCTGAGTACCCAATCTTCGCCAAAAGCTCCCACTGAATTCTTGCCTTCATCATCTGGCAAGGATTCTACCTCTATGTTATTTTGTTCTTGAATTTCTTCAAATTCTATCTCTGTGCAACTCTCATCCTTGTAGACATATTCATCTTCAAGGAAAGTTGCGTTTTTAGAAACAAATATCTTATGTTCTCCAGGCAGATAAAAATAGTATCCCTTAGTTTCCTTTGGATACCCAACAAAGTAACATTTTTCACTTTTAGATTCCAACTTATCGGTGATAAACTTCTTGACATATGCAGGACACCCCAAGGGCCTCATGTGTCTAAGTGATGGCTTTTTGCCACACCATACCTCATATGGTGTCTTTTTAACTGATTTAGATGGAACTCTGTTCAGAACATATATTGAGGTCAAAATAGTGTATCTCCAAAGGTATATTGGAAGAGCTGAAAAGTTCATCATGGAACGAACCATGTCAAGTAAGGTTCGGTTTCTCCTCTCGACAACACCATTCATCTGTGGTGTTCCAGGAGGTGTCCATTCGGAATGAACTCCATGAAGCTTTAAGTAGTCAAAAAATTCTATACTTAAGTATTCACCCCCATGATCAGATCGGAGAGTCTTGATACTCTTTGAGACCTGTTTCTCAACTTCACACTTAAACTCCTTAAACTTCTCAAAAGCCTCGGATTTGTGTCTCATAAGATACATATTTCCAAACCTTGATAAGTCGTCTTTAAACGTGATTAAGTATGAGAAACCTTCTCTAGCTTGAGTCGGAAATGGTCCACATACGTCCGTATGTACCAACTCAAGCACCTCATTGGCACGGATCCCCTTTCCAGAAAGAGGTTTAATGGTCATCTTACCTTTCAAACAGGATTCACAGTTACCATAAGATTGTAAGTCAAATGGTTCGAGGTAATTCAATTTCCTCAACCGTTCTATCCTCGTTTGATTGATATGACCAAGTCTGCAATGCCACAAGTAGGTAGAATTTTTTTCATTTAACTTAGCCTTTTTATTTTGTACATTAAAAAAATTTCTGTGGCAGTTTAATGTATATAATCCATTCACAAGAGGCGCAATACCATACACAACATTATCTAAAGTCAAAACCATATTGTCATTAGACGTGTTTGAGTAAAAACCCTCTGAATCAAGTACAGGAATGGAAATAATATTGTTTAACAACAAAATTCTGCCATAAGGTAAATCTATCCTATAAGTTCCCACGCGCTCAGCAGCAACTCGTGCTCCATTTTCGACGCGCAGGTCCACCTCGCGAGGCCCGACCTTCCTGCTATCAGTTAGCCCCTGCACATTTGTACAAATGTGTGAGCCCTGTGGTATCAAGTACCGAGAATGAGAATCATTTATAGATAGATTAATTTCAATTACAAACATACCTTGCCCATTAGATTGTAGCACTGGTGCCATTCCTCCGCTCGGAGCGATAATCCTTTCTCCAATGCCGCTTCGCATTGCGATCCATGCAAACATCCGATCTGCGTGATTTTTCTTCTTCTTCTTCGCCCTTCCTTGGAAGCTTCATTGCATTCTGCAGCGAGCAATACTTTGCCCTTCCTTCATTGTCCCTTACCTTTCGGTTTGGGGTGACTAGAGGAGCCAACCATCATAATAGGTTTGGTCTTGGAGGTCGAAGATTCAAAAGTTTTCAACATATTATGTAACTCCGACAATGTCGCTTTAGTTCCATTCATATTATAATTAACAATGAAACTCTCAAACGATTGTTAAGCGGATATTTCCACATGCTCACGCAAGTGTACGTATCGTTATAAGTAATATAGTCTTGTAATACCGAGTTTATCGTCCACAGAGACTGGTTTCTAATTATCGAACATCTATTCTAGGTTATCTATTTGGCAAACGACAATTGATTTGGGTTTTTATCTAACTACTAGAATAATTGCAAGAAGTAAACTAAATTCTTGAGGTTTAATCAGTTATGAAGGAATTAGGCTTCCAATATCCTCGACTATCCACTCTTTTCAATCCTTAATGCAACTAGAATGACTTCTTCTTCTACGTTAAGATAGCGGTTAACTAGACTGTCTTATATTCCGGTTAGGATATATAATCGTTCAACCCTAGTGTAGAACCCTTCTATATTTCTATGATAGAATTTACCACATAGGAGTATTAAGAACAATAACCTATAATGCTACACAAGTATCGGGGTACTTTCGTCCGCGATTTTAACCTATGTCTATTCAATTACAGTATATCCAAATCTCTCCTCTCGGTTCTTGATTCGAAATCATATAGATTATGATAATTAATGGTCAGTTAACTATCAAACATTCATACCAAATATTGAATATATCTTAATCAAATGAAGAAGAAATCAAACTAATGCATTAATTCATGAAATAGAGTTTCAAGGGATTCAATAGAAAAGCCCTAATAAAGTGTTTAGATCCTAGCCATAAACATGCTAAGAACTAATACAAACTCCAACATGAACTGAATTGAAAATAAAGAAAAGAAAAGAAAATACTTAAAACTAGGTCTCCAATCTTCTAGCCTCCAAGAGTTGTGTTGTGGAATATGTACAAGTATTCCAAGCTGCCTCAATAAGGTTAGGGTTTAGGGATTATATAGTTGGGAAAAATTGTGTTTCGGACCCTTTTGTCCTTCGAAAATCGTCCCAGAAAATCAGAAATTCCGCCTCGGCACCGCGATCCTGCAGATTGGCACCGCGGTGCCGAAAGTCCTGCGGCTTCTCAGTAAATATGGCACCGCGGTCCTGCAGTCTGGCACCGCGGCGCTAATTGCCTTGTAAACCTATCCGGTTTACCGACCATTTCTCGTCCAGACTTTGTCTGATTTCTTCTATACTTCCTGGGACTTCTTAGACTTCATTTCTTGGTCTTTTCTTATGCAATTACACCTCAATTAAGCTCATTTAAATTTCTTTTTGTCATTTCTCCATTTAGGACCGCTGTGACTCAAAAGAAATAAAAACGACCCTAACACGACACTAATTTCAACGAAAATGAGGAAAATACTAACAAAAAATGACTCAAAAAGTTTATATAAAATATGCCTAACAAACCCCCAAACTTAACCTTTACTCGCCCTCGAGTAAAACACTAAACAAAAAATAAAAACAAAAACAAAATCAAATAAAAGACTCAATAAAATGGATCAAATAGTTATAACAATGCTCTTTCAAAATCATGGATGAAAGATGGGATAATATGTTAGAACATATATAACATGAATAATTAGTAATCTAGAATTTCAAGCTAGATATTTCGCAAATTCACTTGGATCATAATCACTGGAAATACAAACACCTAACCTATGCATGTCAGTTTCATTCCATCTTTTCCAAAATGTTATAGACCTGCTTACTTGTTATTCTCCACTAATCATAGACATACACATTAAAATCATCAGGACTTTCAAGAGTTGTAATGTAGGCTTAGGCAGAGGTAGATAAAAGTTGACATTTAGGCTCAATTTACGTACCATAAGTGTTTTTTTTCTTCATTCAACTCTTTTGTCCTTCTTTTGACTTTCTTTTTAGTCTCATACCTATCTTCTCCCCTCATTTCTTTTGAGAGAATGAGACACATTATAACAAGCACACCCAAACTTTGACTTTTGCATATTTTTCATTAGGATGCATTAAATTTTCATTCTCTTTTTATCTCTTTTTCAACATTTTTTATTCCAAGAATCTTCAACTATCACTTATGGAACAAACATGGAATCATAGGGTGTCAAACAAAGATATTATTTTAGGCTCAACGGGACTGCCTAAAGATACAATTTATGTCAGGGTAGGTAATGAATGGTCAGAAGGACTATCAAAGAAATGTCTGAATCATCTCCCTAAACATGTACATCCTAACTATTTCGCCTCAAATAACAAGCAAACAGATTTTCCAAACATTTTCAGCCTTTCTTCTCATAACTGACACACATAAGCTAAGCACAAATATCCTAAAGAATTAGATGTCATGAATTTTTGGCATATCCAACTTAAGCACACAGATTGTTGCTTTCAATTCTATTACATTATCCCACTTTATCCACTCAATATCTTTAGCAACTACAACATGCATGATCCATAAAAAAATTATGACTCAAAAACACATGGAACAACACAAAGACAAATCAAAAAGACTCAAAAACAAAATAATGAAACAAAATAAGACACCCCTCCCCCCCCCCCCCAAACTTAATCGGCACACTGTCCCCAATATGTGAAGACTAAAAATAAAGGGATAACTTACTGACACAACAGATCGGTCATAACGGAGGTCTGGGAGGGAAAACTCTGGAATTTGCACAGTTTTTAGAATTTCAGCATTTTTGATACCTTTTTCCTCAGAGTTAGCTTCCAGTCCACCTGTCATCCAAAAACACAAGACAAGAAACCAAGACCGTGAGACTGTTCAAGACAAAATAAAACAAACTAAAACAGAAATTGAAATAACATAATTAAAACATTGGGTTGCCTCCCAAGTAGCGTTGTTTTTAACGTCTTTTAGCCGGACGCAGTTAATCTTTACTAGTGCCCAGTGGTTCCTTCTGCGAACTGCTTGCAATCCGCACAATTATTATTGCAGGTCTCACTTCTCCTACAACATTTTTTTCAAACAAGGGCCTCATATCTAAGATTGTCCCCCAATTACACAACGCAGACTCTTCTTCTAGGCTCTCTATAATGTAGGGTTCACTGAGACTCCCTACATCTCTCAACTTTAGGGGGTGCCCTTGAGGGTATGGACTTTCTGGTTGGGGTTCAGCAGTGATAATTGGTGGTGTCTTTTCTGCAACGGGTATAGAAAAAAGAATTTCCAAGGAATCCAAAAAGGTGAAAAATTGGATCTTAGTAACCTCTTCTCTCTCTACACTAACTATCTCTCTCAATTCCTCAATATTCTCAACAGCTTATAGTGGTTCAGGTTCCTCACTCAGCTTATCACTCTCCACAACTGTGTCGCTAGACATATTTTCTTGCGGTACATTGATCACCATATCCATCAGTTGTCCTATTTGTGTCTCCAAAAAATTTAGGGGCACCCTTGTCTCAGTCATAAACTGAGTTTGGCACTTGGTGAACCTGAGTATGACTTCCTGAAACTCATCTAGATCTTCCTCTGAAACCTACGGGTTAGGCTGCTGTTATTGATTCCACTACCCCTGATAGTAGTAGTCCATGTGTCCCTTTTTTTTAATACTACTTTTACCTACAAAATAAGAAAAATAATAAAAAACTGATAGAAGGATGCTCGCAGAACAAGTTAGGAACTTGTTCTTGGAGAAACCAAATTATACATAAAATAACATAACAAAATTTATACAAACCAAATTAGAAATAAGAATATATGGTTCGATATTAAAAGTACGTCAGTCCCCGGCAACGGCACCAAAAACTTATTAGGCGGATATTTCCACGTGCCCACGCAAGTGTACGTATCGTTACAAGTAATATAGTCTTGTAAGACCGAGTTTATCGTCCACAGAGACTGGTTTCTAATTACCGAACATCTATTCTAGGTTATCTTGTTACACCCCGTAATTCTAGAAAATGTATAGGAGAATAGACGGGAGAACACAGGACTTAAAAAATTTGAACGAAATAAAGAATTGTTTTTCGAACCTCGGGAAGAAAAATTGTTCGTTAATGAGAATTGGGTTCTCAAATTGGTTATTTAAGACTTTTAAGAGTTTATCGGAATTATGAAATTTTATTTTCAGAGTTGGATACGTGGGGCCCACCCGAGAAATTTTACGTTTTTGTGGGGCCCACGAGATTTTCGATATTTTGACCAATTATGGAAATTTCGGGAAACGAAATATTTTAGACCAATGGGAGGGCGACACGTGTCACCCTCCACATGGGCTTGTTGGATGAAGAAAAATTGACTAAGTCAAATAGTCAAGATAGCTTGAGATAATTGACCACATCCTAGCCTTCCATTTGGATTAATCCTAGCCCTTGGTCTCATTATATATTACTACTACTAGTGCAAGACTAGATCATTTCAACACTTAGAAAAAAATGGGCAACCTTGTGTGTTCTTGAGAGGCTCTCGGCCAAGAGGAAAAAAAAGAAATTTTGAAATCTTGCTTCATAAATCTCAATATTCAAACCTAAGATCCCTAGAGGTATTCTAAGGATATCTCAATACAAAAATTCCGGAAAAACTACGTTTTTACGTTAGTCGCAACATGAAAACCTAAGAGGTTTTTCATAGATTGAGTTAGAACTTGAAGAATAGTTCTTCATAAGCTTCCAAGGGTGGATTGGAACGTCAAGAAGAGGAGCTAAAGTTGCTAAGGATCGACTTTGAATCTTGGATTAGATTTGGGCTTATTGAGATAATAATCTTCGTCTTACTATTGTAATTGAAGATTCCATGTTATGAAAGTGATAGATGATCATGAGATATATACTGTGAAGATTGATAAGTGTTATGGAATATTGAAAGCCTAAAATCCGAAAAAGTTCATGTTAGCCATTAAGATTGTAATTCAATTTAATTGTTAGTTATGATCGTCACATATTATAGAAAGAAGGGATTATAGTTGTTATAATCAATTGCGGCTATATAACATGTTAGAATAACAATTTGGATTGAAAAGGAATTAAAATGAACTTTATGTTGTTACACATTTGAGCCGAGAATTGCCTTAAGGAAATGGATAGTTTTTATATTAATTGTGGGGCAGAATTTTACACGTCCTGTTAGGCGTGTAATCCCTTTTGGTTAGCTGAATTGTTGAGCCTTGAATGTGGCATGTTGGTTATTGATTTCGGGCCTTGAAAAGGTGGAAAAATACGTAGAAACAAAGGAAGTGCTGCCCAATTTTTCGTAGAATAGGAAGCTTTACACTTAGAATATTCTACGTTGGAAAGCTAGAAGTTGATAGACGTATTATGGTCATTATAGGTTGACATTCTACGTGCGGCATATTCAACTTGGCAAGTGGATTAAGTCGGAGAGGTATGTGAACTCTTCCCTATATCTTGAGCATGAGTATTTACAAAGGTATAGTACGGTAGACGTACGTATTTTAAGTGAACTTGGTTTCAGTTTGATATCCTTGCCTTGATTTCGAAAAGTGAAGTAACTCGGCTTTTAAAAGTATATGTTACTTGATGTTACATGTAAAGATTACTTGACTTGAAAAGAATAGAATACTTGATTTGGAAAAGTATGGGTTACTTGAACTATTTTAAAGATAAGAGACTTGATTTCTAAAGTCAAGGAACTTGAAGTATTCTGGAAGTTATGAAACTTGATTTGAAAGTATATGATACTTGGTTTTCAAAAGTATAAGTCTCTTGGTTACAAAGAGGAACGTAATTATTTTGGTTTGTCTAAAACATAAAGGACTATAACGGCTTTATGGGAAGTTAGTTATAACGGCTTTATGGAAGGTTAAGAGAGTGATCTACTTGATTTATAGGCATGAGTTGCCTAGGTTGTGAAAGTAAAAATGTTTGATATTTTTTGAAAAGCTTTGATTTGAATTTCTAAAATGTAGTGACTGGTTTTGAGAAAGCAAGCATGCCTTGATACTAAGGGCATTAGTATCTTCGGGTTTTATTTAAAAAGAAGTCTTTTGAAAAGAATAGAAGTACGTAGTATTTTGGGTTAAATTCCCGGATTTTTCATGACATGTTAGTGCCTTAAGTTAAATAAAATGAGAGTGCATGCTAATTAAGTCCAATAATAAGTTAAGGGATTTCTTAACTTGCTTATGTTATGTATGATAGCCGGTTATGCTAGTGTTATGTTATTTTTGCGGGGTAAACCCCCGGGTTACTACTTATTCCGTGGATTTGCTCCCCACGATGCGAGTGCAGCGTTTGTACTCATTGCGGGTCCACCAGGCCCATGCGGAGCAAATTGTTCCATTGCGGGTCCACAGGACCTATGCGGGTGAAATAGTCCCAGGAGTAGGATTGCTTAATGATACTACGGGCGGGTGGCCCTAATTTGATCATGAGCTTCCTATTTTTAAACAGTAAAGTATACTCTTATTTACTCTCATTATTAGTAAGGCACAGTGTACTGTTAGTTTGATTATCATACTTCTCTCCAGCTTTGTTTTAGACTATATGATTTCATTTCAGTACTTTCAGTTTCACATACTTGGTACATATTTTGTCGATCCCTTTCCTCGGAATTGCGTTAACGCCGCGGTAGAATTAAGCAGTAGTTGGTCCTTACTTAGGATCATTTGTTCATTTGTTGAAGCTCCATTACTCCGGAGGCTTGTCTCTGGTTCAGATCCCTGATATTGTCGGTTGTTGTACATTCAGGGGTATGGCGGAACTCTGTCCCGTCAGAGTTGTTATGTTAAAATTCTTAGAGGTCTGTAGTCATGTATGTGGGTCAGTTTGTATAAAAAGATGTAACTGTTTTTGGCTATCTATACATATATCTAGGAAGGCAGCCTTATCGGCTAGCCTGTTGTTTACTTCATATTGATGTACGTTATGTGTCTTATGTATGTTCCGCTGATTTTCTCTGATGGTTAACTGTAAGGGTGCCCAGGTAGGGCACCAGTCGCGGGCCCGAGGTCGGGTCGTGACATATCTATTTGGCAAACGATAATTGATTTGGGTTTTTATCTAACTACTAGAATAATTGCAAGAAGTAAACTAAATTCTTGAGGTTTAATCAGTTATGAAGGAATTAGGCTTCCAATATCCTCGACTATCCACTCTTTTCAATCCTTAATGCAACTAGAATGACTTCATCTTCTACGTTAAGATAGCGGTTAACTAGACTGTCTTATATTCCGGTTAGGATATATAATCGTTCAACCATAGTGTAGAACCCTTCTATATTTCTATGATAGGATTTACCACATAGGAGGATTAAGAACAATAACTTATAATGCTACACAAGTATCGGGGTACTTTCGTCCGCGATTTTAACCTCTGTTTATTCAATTACAGCATATTCAAATCTCTCCTCTCGGTTCTTGATTCGAAATCATATAGATTATGATAATTAATGGTCAGTTAACTATCAAACATTCATACAAAATATTGAATATATCTTAATCAAGTGAAGAAGAAATCAAACGAATGCATTAATTCATGAAATAGAGTTTCAAGAGATTAAATTGGAAGCCCTAATAAAGTGTTTAGCTCCTAGCCATAAACATGATAAGAACTAATATAAACTCCAACATGAACTGAATTGAAAATAAAGAAAAGAAAAGAAAATACTTAAAACTGGGTCTCCAATCTTCTAGCCTCCAAGAGTTGTGTTGTGAAATATGTACAAGGATTCCAAGCTGCCTCAATAAGGTTAGGATTTAGGGATTATATAGTTGGGAAAAATTGCGTTTCAGACCCTTTTGCCTTCGAAAATCGTCCCAGAAAATCAGAAATCCCGCCTCGGCACCGCGGTCCTGTAGAATGGCACAGCGGTGCCGAAAGTCCTGCGGCTTCTCAGTAATTATGGCACCGCGGTCCTGCAGTCCGGCATCGCGGCGCTAATTGCCTTGTAAACCCAGTCCGGTTTACAGGTCATTTCTTGTCCGGAGTTCGTCTGATTCCTTCTATACTTCCCGGGACTTCTTAGACTTCATTTCTTGGTCTTTTCTTGTGCAATTACACCTCAATTAAGCTCATTTCATATTCTTTTTGTCATTTCTCCATTTAGGACCGTTGTGACTCAAAAGAAAGAAAAACAGCCCTAACACGACACTAATTTCAACGAAAATGAGAAAAATACTAACAAAAAATGACTCAAAAGTGTATATAAAATATGCCTAACAACGATCTAGGAAGTGAGTGCAGGATAAGGGTGGTGGAGACTCTGTCATGAAACCTTATGTCAATGGCGGCCAACCTCTTAATCAACTCAATCATCCTCAATACATGAAGTAAAACTTGGTCCTCTTCATTTAGCCTACACTTGAAGAGTTCTATTAGCAAGTCATACTCCATTGTATGTGACTGCGAATCATAGAGACTCCTCAAATGGGCTAACATTTCGTTGGGCCCCATAGTTTCTTGATGTCTTTGCAATGGTTGTGACATAGAAGACAACATTAGACATTGAGCTGAGGTGTCATCCTTATAATGTTTCTAGTAAGCAGCCTTGTCGAATGTTGCATACTCTGCAGAGTCCTCCGCCGAAGCGGTGGGGAATACTTTGTCCAATGTATACTATTTCTTCTTGTCTCATGACAATTCTGACATTCCTGAGCCAGTCTATGAAGTTGGGTCCAGTAAGTCTGTTGGACTCCATAAGCATTTTCAACGAAAAGTTTGACATTTCTGAAGATCTGAAGATATAGATAGAATAGGAAAAATGCAATCAACAATTCATTCTTCCAATAATACATATTCATTATAAACTAATTTAACATGACATTTTGTTTAATTACCTCCCACTATTTTGCATACTTCTACGACCCCAATGTAGAATACGGACCTAAATCAATATAAAGGTCATAATGGGCCAAGATCCAAACATATGTTATATCCGCGTTTGCTTTGGCTGATAACTTCAATAGCACACTTTGGTAGGTCCTCAACCAATTGTAAAGCAACTCTACAACTCTTGGTTTGATTAAATATCTTTCATTTTAATCTTACGTATTTAGACTAGTCTGACACTTTGGCGCCAAGATTCATCTAAACAAGTCAACCCCATTACACGAATGCGTTTAAATGCCTAAGTAAATTTAGCCTTTGCAAGCAAACACTTTGGTGTAAATACCTATAAAAGTTTATTATCTACTTTCATTTTAACACATCTATGAAAGGGTCTCGGTCCTCTTAGACTTAGAGCAAATGCTTTGGCATAAATACTGGTATCGCCGTAAAGGATTTAGCACCCTAACAATTATAATGGACGACGCGTTATAATTAGACTTGTATTTAATGTTTGGCGAACATTTTAGCTTTCGGGGATTCATTCAAGATCAACAATCAAGTCATACATCATATGACATCCTATCATGTAATTTCTAAACACAATTAGATGGGAAACCATCAAACCCAACAGGCATGATAAAATGGTTTTAATCACATATCGCGCGTAAACCTGCATACGATTATAGCGGTCATTTGAAATTAAATAATTACTGGGCGCCGCCTACCCAGACAATAATTGTGGATGCTATGCTAATAATTTAAATGCATCACATTCAATCACTTAGCACATTTGTATATTATTCAATAATATACTATTAATGATAATCATGGGTCTATTTGTCTAAACTCTATAATTTATGTAAATGCCAAACAGTCCCTAAACATTTTCTGATTTCAAAATTCTTATTTTCAGGAATTCTGCAAACTTTTAATATTTACAGTTTAGTCCCTCAAGCATTTAAAAGTTCAATTCTGAACCTCTATAAATTCATAAAATGTAATTTTAAACCTCATAAAATATTTTCAAGTTTCTGGGACCTGTTTGCAATTTCCAGAATCTAAAATTAATTTTCAAAAAACTTTTTTTAATTACAGATTTGCCCGAAAGGACCAAATCTGTTCGATTCAAAATTTATTTTCAGAAACTGAAAACTTTAAACTTTAGAATCTGAAACTTGTAAGTCTTTGTATCTGATTTTTTATTTAATTTTTTTTAACAAAAACTGTTGTCGACACCGCGGTGCCTCTGAGGCAGTGAGCTACTAGAATCTGCAAAAGTAATTAGCACCGCGGTCCTAACAGGTGGCACCGTGGTCCTGTAAATTACCGTCAAAGGCACAGCGGTCCTAACAGGTGGAATCGCGGTGTCTCAAAGGCAGATTGTCCGAAAAATTAATTTTAAGCTTCTGGATGAACAGTACTGCGGCTCCCATGAACAGGATCGCGGTGCCTCTGACTTCATCTGGGCAGCACCGCGGTGTCCCATTGTGGAATCCCGGCGCCTCCACAAAACCTAGCAGGCAACGCGGTGCTCCATCATGAAACCGCGGTACCTTTCCTCCAGAATCACAAAATTCGAAATTTTCGAACCCCTAAAACTGGTTTAGGGCCATATCTTTCAGATATATCACTTGTATTGCCATCACCATTAAAACAACATGTTCATCGACCATCAAATCCAATTTTCTTCTCGTTCTTCGTTTCAATGCACCATGCTTTAAGTCGGTTAACGCATATCAACTTAGAAGAGTTATTTATTGTATTGATTTTCTTGACTACATCATTGTTATAACAGATTAGGGCACAAGGACCATGTGTTCCAAAGATTTAGGATTTTAAAGCTTTTAACAACATAAATATAGATCTAAACAAATACTAACTCATATTATCATTAATATTCACTACATATCATACGAAACAACCCAGGCTCTGATACCACTATAGGTATTTACGTCGAGTTCGTACACGCATCGAAATTTAAAAATTTATGTTTCAAACCCGACATAGGCGGTCGAACTGTAGTGTAATATGTAATGTAAATACAAAGCATAAAGCAAATATAAAACTTCGACAGAAGACTTACATTTTATAATAATCAGCAAAACAGTTGATTCTCGATGCTTTGTGTAGTCCGAGGGTGTACACGCAAACGTCCCTCAATTTGTAAGTTCTATAAACTGTGATATAATTTGCTAAGTCAGGAATGCTAGGGATTCTGACAGAGCTTTAGAAGAGATTTACCTCTCTTAGGTTTAGTTTATATGGAATTGGAGATAAGCCCTCTATTTATAGTGATAAATAAGAGATTTAGGGTTTCCGTGGGCTGGGCCAAGAAGAAAATCGGTGGGCGTAATTGATGCGGATCACGGCGACACGCGGTCCTCGATGAAGTGGCATGATCGCACGTGTTTACGCGCATGATCACGAATCAAGGCACCGCGGTCCCGTCCCATTTTCTGCCCCTTTTTCCCATTTCTAATGTCCCGGTCATCAACCGAACATATATGTATAATCTCTTTCTAATTACATTCTTCAATCGACGGAACATTTGACTTAGTGTTATCCTTCATGTTTTTACATATCGTCACTAATAACATTAGGATCTTCACGGAACTCCTATACTGCGCCGGAAGACAAACCCAATATGTAAAGTTTAGCTACACAAAATATGTGAATTGAACCTATATGTGGGAAGATAGAATCATTTCATTCATGACACACTCAATCAAGCTTAGGATCTGTCAAGTGTCTATCCAAATGGCTTGATCATTATAACGCATCTATATTAGTTGACAACAGGACCGTATCGCTACGTACCCGTTCGTTGTCGATAACTTAGTCAACCTAATACCATATGAGTATCTGAGTGTTCACTCGAATATATATTCAAGGAATGAATTCTAATCTTGGCTCACATACTACCTTTAATCTACTTCGTAATGTACCCAAAACAAATCGCGTCTCAACCTATAAGACATTTGAGCTTAGGACACGATCAAAGTACATTACTCCGTAAACAAGGTGATACTGACCTCAAGTCTAAGGACTTCTATCTCCCACATGTCGATTACATTATAGACATATAACAAATAGCGCATCAGCAGGGTATATCAATACTTCAACAAGTATTCATGTGTCCATCAGGAGTTGTCATAACTCGTAGCAAGTGAGACATACTACATCCCCTAAGGATATGATGCAGACCACATGCCGTCGTATCGCAAATCATCGATATTTCAATCTCGATGATCATTAGTCGAGGTAATTCAAGAGTTACGTTATAACATTAATTCTCACACCATTAATAAACACGTAAACTCTAGGGATGCATTTATGGAATATTATAAACAATCAATTAATAATTCAACAAATGCAAATGTCATAATATTAATTATCATTAATATAAATATGAATATATATAAAGTATATTGTGTCCTGATACAGATTATCTCTAAAACATACATATACTTTCAGAGTTATCACTTCATTTACTTGCAGATGTTAAAAAACGACGATAGGAGGTTATATGTTCCTAATAGATGTACACAAAAACTATATTTTCACACAATGTTGATTGCATGATCTATTTACCTAGTATGATTATGCGTGAAAATAAAGGGAAAATATGTTTTCTTTGGTTTGACGGAGTTTTGACACTCTCTTATGAGTGAGTGAGAGATGGTGAGGTTTAGGATTATTCACCCACAAGGTGCTAAATAAATTATAATTCCAGCCCCAATTTGGATACTAATTGATCATTCACACCCTAATGACAAAATACATATAAGTGCAAATACATCGCCAAAGGTGTGGGAAAAAAAGATATGTCAAGCAAGAACACAGAGTTCTAATATTTTAGGCAAGAAAGAACCAAGTGAACTTTAAGTTCTTAAAAGCCAGAGGAAAAGAAAGTAAAAGCGACTCCCGTAGTCAGGGCAGTCGTCTTTACAAAATCAATTTGATTTTGGTTGTGAGATAACGGAATTCATCCATCTTGTGAGGATTATTGCGATTGAAAATTCAAGTCGTGATTCAAGTGGTTTACTATTTTCAAAAGAAAAAATTGTATACTTCTTAATTAACTATTATTAATTTACATAAATTTCTTCAAAGATAATATATGGAGATTTCATTTTTTGTTTTAAACCGGGAGTTGAAGAAGCTCACTCATTTTTCAACTAAAATCCTTGCCTCACCCTCCCGATCATTCAATATGGATAAATAGTTAGAGTTATGTAGTTAGGCAAGTCTGGGATTGATGTGATGTCATTTTCTTTTACCCCATTGGTCCTCTTTTTTCAACATCATACTAATTAATGGTGGTCCTTCATGAACTATATATATCTATGGTCCCTATTTGCTAAGAATCAAAATATATTGGGAAGAATGTTTACAAGCAGCTTATATATTCGCCAGGCCAACAACATCACAATAGGAATTGGACCCCCTCTATGTGCTTTGCACATGCAGATATTGTTATTCCCTATGTTAAAAATCACAAAACGAAACCAACAACTGGAAACGGAAAAATCAAAAACTGAAAAAATAATGTAGAAAGTGAGAAAATATCGGAGACCACAAAATTCACTGTGTGTCCTTAAGGAATTTAATCCCCTCACTGTATTCGAGGTTATGAATTATTTTCTCCCAGGATAAAACGGATATACATGTCGCAGGAGTGGCGGTACGTCAAACGCCTACGACTTCGACAAACTCAAATTTGACAACGAAACACAGTAAGACTCGATAGTTTTATTTCTGAAAAACGAATGCAGAAAAAAATTCAGTGATAAAAAAATGAGGCATTGCCTCAGTTTATATAGCCTCGAAAGTGCTTGTTCAGAATAGGCAGGATGGTGACTGTTCGGAAAGGTCTTTGCCTTTTCAGAAAAAAAAATGTTGGGAATTTTAATTTATTCCGCGAAAATTTAATTAATTACCAATTAATATTTTTCCGCGGAAATAAACAAAATAATTTCAGAAAATGAAGATTGAAATTAAATAAATTTGATCCAAAAATATTATCAATCAATCGGATCATTTGACCAAATCTGAATCTGAGGTCGAGCCGAGCGACGACGACGGCGCGAAGGGAGTCCCTCTTCTCAACCTTTAAAGGAAGTGCTTTCTAATATAAGCACATAACTTTTCCTTTCTACCACCAATGTGGTACAAAGCTCCTTTTCAAAGGAACTTTGCTTTGAACTTTATTTTCCTTCCATTGTCTTTTTATTTTTTCCCCTTCATTTCTCATTCACACCAACTTAGCTAGTTTCAATCATTAACTAGATTTAACAATCCCCCACATGAATGGGGAATAGCTATATGATGAAAAATATGCATGACAAAAAACTGTGTGATTCGTAAGCAAGGATTAATCGCATATGGATAAGTAGATTTCTCTTTGAACTTTCCGTAGTGAACATATGTCGGATATACTCGGTCAATCGGTAGATTTGATATCTTTGAACCGTCGAGCTTTGGTGTATACCTAGACAACCACATGTCACACAATTAACCCTTTAACCGTCTTTGGTTCTCATTGTTTTGTTCGTTTCAGCCATGAACACTGCCTGGTTCATTAGTGCGTAGAGAATTGGCCTTACAGAATTCTCCTTGAAGCGGCTTACACTTCACACTTACATAGGTGATTCCTAAATGTGTCATCCCGTAGATACACTATTTGATATACCCCGTACCAAACTTAGAAACCATTAAAAAGTCGTAATATTTTATCCTGGTACTGAACATTGTCTCATCACGGGAATGGACCAAAAAGTTATTGTGACAATATTGAACCGTCATCAATGACTTTGTTTGATCTCTTTGAACCTAGATCTTGGGATCTCAGTCTTCAGGTAGAGTTACCATCGACGACTTGTCCCGGCCATAGTCCCATTCCGCCGATGATCTTTCAACCACCTCTAGTTAGGCCTTTGGTTAGTGGATCCGGCCATTATCTCTTGACTTAACATAGTCAATTGTGATAATTCCACTGAGAGTAGTTGTCTAACGGTATTATGTATTCGTTGTATGTGGCGAGACTTTACATTTGTACATAACGCTCCGGCTCTTATTGCGGCTTGGTTATGATATGCGTATAGAGCCAACAGTTTGGGCTAAAATGGAATATCTTCTAAGAAATTAGGAGCCATTCGAATTCTTCACGGCTTTGTCTAAAGCTATGAACTCGATTCCATTGTAGGCGGGCGTCGTATGCATTTGGATGACTTCGAGACACCGCTCCTCGCGTATGGTAAAAACATATCCACTGTGGATTTAGTTTCGATTGAGCGGTGATCGATTAACATCATATCCTTGATAAGCTGCAGGATACCTGTTATAATGCAAAGAAATTTTTTGAGTATGTTTCAAATATCCCAAAACTCGTTTCATTGCTAGCCAATGATTTTGGTCGGAATTACTAGTGTAGCGACTTAGTTTACTTATAGCACACGCAACATCAGGTCGCGTACAGTTCATGATATACATTAAACTTTTCAACACTCTGGCATAATCCAATTGAGAATGACTTTCACCTTTATTCTTTGCAAGAGCAAGGTACATATCAATTGGCGTCTTTGCAACTTTAATGTTCAAATACTTGAACTTTTCAAGTACCTTTTCAATATAATGAGATTGAGACAATGCTAGACCTTGAGGAGTCTTATGGATTTTAATTCCCAGAATTAAATCGGCAACTCCTAAGTCTTTCATATCAAACTTACTAGCAAGCATGCACTTAGTAGCATTTATGTTAGCAATGTCGTTACTCATTATCAACATATCATCCACGTACAAACAAACAATGACGACATGGTTGGGAGTGTTCTTAATGTAGACACATTTATCACACTCATTTATCTTGAATCCATTTGACAGCATCGTATGGTCAAATTTCGCATGCCACTGTTTGGGTGCTTGTTTTAGTTCGTAAAGAGACTTAACAAATCGACACACCTTCTTCTCTTTCCCTGGAACTACAAACCCTTAAGTTTGTTCCATGTAAATTTCTTTCTCTAACTCTCTATTTAAAAAGGTTGTTTTCACATTCATTTGATGGATTTCAAGACCGTACACGGCGGCTAACACTACTAACACCCGAATAGATGTAATCCTCGATACCGGCGAGTATGTGTCAAAGTAATCAAGTCCTTCTCGTTGTCTAAACCCTTTAACAACTAGTCTTTTCTTATATTTATCAATAGTGCCATCATCTTTCATTTTCCGCTTGAAAATTCATTTGGAACTTAAAGGTTTATTTCCTGGAGGAAGATCAACCAATTCCCAAGTATGGTTGTTCAATATGGATTTTATCTCACTATTGATTGTCTCTTTCCAAAATTGAGCTTTCGATGAAGATATAGCTTCGTTGAAAGTTCGAGGCTCATTTTCCAACAAAAATGTTAGAAATTCTGGTCCAAAGGAAGTAGACGTCCTTTGACGTTTGCTGCGTCTTGGATTTTCCTCATCAGGAACATTTTCCTTTGTTTCTTCCCAAGGTCGTTTAGATTATTTGCTAGACGACTCACATTCCTTTTTATACGGATAGATGGTTTCAAAGAAGTCAGCATTATCTGATTCAATTACCGTATTCACCTGAATGTCTGAATTTTCTGATTTGTGAACCATAAATCTATATGCCTTACTATTTGTGTCATATCCTATGAAAACACAATCAATGGTTTTAGGTCCTATTTTTTACCCTTTTGGGTTTAAGAACTTGCACCTTGGCCAAACACCCTCACACTTTGAAGTATTCCAAATTGGGCTTCCTTCCTTTCCACTTTTCGTATGGAATAGATTTTGTTTTGCTATGGGGCACTCGATTGAGTATTCGGCTAGCTGTTAGAATAGTTTCCCCCCATAAGTTCTGGGGTAAACCAGAACTTATTAACAGGACATTCATCATTTCTTTCAGTGTTCTATTTCTCATTTCCGCAATTCCGTTTGATTGTGGCGAGTAAAGGGCAGTTGTTTGATGCATAATGCCATATTTCAAATATATTTGTTCAAAATGAGATTCATATCCACCACCCTATCACTCCTTATTATTTTAATCTTTTTGTTAAGTTGAGTCTCAACTTCAGTTTTGTACTGCCTGAATGCTTCAATTGCTTCATCTTTACTATTAAGTAAATAAACGTAGCGATCTGCATCTTATCGTCAATAAAAGTTATGAAGTACTTCTTTCCACCGCGAGATGAGATTGACTTCATGTCACAAATATCTGATTAAGTCTAAAGGACTTGAATTCCTTTCAACTAACTTATAAGGATGTTTAACATACTTACATTCAACACATATTTGACATTTTGATTGATTGCATAGAAACTTAGGCAATACCTCCAAACTAATCATTTTTTGCAAGGTTCTATAATTGACATGTCTTAAATGTGAATGTCATAAATCATTTGACTCAAGCAAGTAAGACGAAGCAGAAACTTTATAATTATTAGCACTGACCATTACATTCAGTTTGAAAAGGCCCTCTGTGAGGTAACATTTTCCTATGTACATCTCGTTCTTACTTATTACAACCTTTTCATAAACATAAACACACTTAAAACAGTTCTTCACTAGAAGTCCGGTAGATACTAGATTTTTTCTAATTTCAGGAACATGACAGGCGTTGAGAGTCACCTGTTATACCCCGTAGTTCTGACCCTACGTATGAGAGCGTACGAAAGAATGTAAGACTTAAATTTTCAAAGGAAAGGTTGACGGATTATTCCGGACGGGTTTTAGTCAACTTTAAGGCGGGTTATGACCCGGTGCTTTGAGAATTCCTAAGTGGTTCAAAGGCCTAGGGCGTAGTTCGTTGAGTCTAGATTCCAACGCAACCAACCGTTCGTCGATAGGACGTCGGAGTAGAAAGTTATGAGAGTTACAAGTTCGTGCGATCGGCGAGAAATGCGTTTGAGCAAAGCGGCAGCGCGGCGCCTAAAGAAATCTTGTAGGTCGCTGAAGTTTCAGCCGCCGCGGAGCAGGACGCGGCCGAAAGATCAGGTCCGCAGAGTCGGCGCCTGGCCGGCAGCGCGCGAGTGGGATTTTAGGCGGAAAAACTTAGGTAAGTCGATTTCTCTTTTAAAAGGCCATGGGAGGGTGACAAGTGTCCCCATCGGATTTTTCGTGCATGGCTTATATTGACCACGTCTTGTAGACTTGGTCATCTCTCAACCATCTTCTCTCTCTAAAAATCAGCTCCTCCTTCTCTCTAAAACCCAGAAAAATCTGAATAGTTTAGAACCAAAAAGGAAGCTTGTAGCTAGCTTGTTGGCATTGTTGTGGTGGTGTTCTTGGCAAGGAAGCTAGCAATATTTGGAATAAGTTTTGGCTAAAACTTTAAGGTAATGATTCTTCCTTTAGATTTAGTTTTGCATGTTAAGAAGAAAGAACTTGTGGTAGTAAATAATGCTCTTAGAGTCATTGCATGCTAGAAATGTGGTTTGGATATGAAGAATGGGTTAAGAAGAGATTATGAGCATGTTGTAGCCTAAAAACTACCTTAGAATTGTTAAGTGAATTGTTGTAAACTTATGGGCAGAATTTTGGGTATGTAATCCCCTTTGAATTATTGGATTGATTGAACCTTAAATGTGGTGTTTGGATGATAAATTCGGCCTTGAGAAAGGTGGCAAAGTGAGTAGAAACAAAGGAAATGCTGCCCAATTTTCCATAGAATTTAGTGGCCTTGAAATTAGATTGTTCTACTTTGAGATTAGAAGTTAACAAACGTATCATGATTATTATAGGTTGAAATATTACTTGCGGCAGTTGAGCTTAGCAAGTGGATTGACCAAAGAGGTATGTGAAGTTTTCCTATCTCTTGAGCATGAATAGATGAAGCTATGTAGTACGGTAGACGTACAAGATTTGGTATTCTTACTTGTTTTAAGTATATAATGATTGTTTCATTTTAAGAATGTATAATTCCCTTAGTTAGGGGAAAAGTATGATTTTACTCAAGTATAGAGTTAATATAACAACTTTATGGGAAGTTGGTTTATTAGCTTCATAAAAGGTTAATGAAAAGAGATTTACTCTAAATAAGATAAGTTTATGGAGAGGCAAATTGGTTTTAAGGTATCAATTGCCCAAAGGTTTTATGTATAAAGAAGAGTCATTTTCAAAAGAGTTGAAGTATGTAGTACTTGGGTTAAACTCCCGGTATTCTTTTATTTAAGATATGGTTAAGTGCCTTAAGTAAACTAAAATGAGAGGGTATATGAACAAGACTAATAAGAAGTTATAAGTTTTCTTAACTTATTTATGATTATGATATGATGACAGTTTGAGCTAGGGTAAGAGTATATCGAGGCAAGCCCAGATCGTTATACCACATTCTCGGGGTAAGAGTATGTGCGAGGCAAGCCCCAAGATCGTCATACCACCTTCTCCAGTGTAAGAGTATATCTGAGGGGCAGATCCAAGATCGTTATACCATCTGCACCAGTGTAAGAGTATATCTGAGGGGCAAGCCCCAAGATCGTTATACCATCTGCTCCAGTGTAAGAGTATATCCGGCGAGTCTGACCCCAAGATCGTTATACCATCCGGCGGGTAAGAGTATATCCGAGGAAAGTCCCCAAGATCGTTATACCACCTGTTAGTGGATTTGCTACCCGTGATGCGAGGAATACCTCACGCGAGTCCTTATGGGCTTATGCGGGTGAAATAGTCTCACGCCGTGATGCGGTAGATCACGAGGAGTACCTCATGCGGGTTCACAGGACCCATGCGGGTGAAATAGTCCCAGGAGTAGGATGGTTTTATTGATACCACGGGCGAGGTACCCCGTTTTGATCATGAGTCTCCTATTTTATGTAGTACCATATATATATATACTTGTCACTCTCATTGTTAGTAAGGCACAGTAAAAGGTATTTTATTGACTTCCATGACTCAACTACTTTGGACTTATGATATCATTATTACGGATTTTTCGACTTTACATACTTGGTACATGTATTGTGCGACCCGCCTTCCTGGGCTGCGTTCAATCTGCGGTAGGGTAAGCGATTGAGGATCCTCGTTCTTAGGATCACTACTCCGGTGTCGAAGCTCCATCCTCGGAAGCTTGTCTATTAGTGCGGATATTCCACGATCTATAGGTATTTGTACATTCGGGGTATGGCGGGGCCTGTCATACGGTTATTATCTTTAAGTGCGTGGTCACGTATGTGTTTTGGGCTACAAGAACGGTTGTATTATAAATACTTTGTTTAAGTATGTTTATGGAAAGCGACCTTATCGGTGGCGAGAGATGTTTACCCTTTTATAAAGTTATGTATGTTCATTGCTATTCTCGACATATACGGCGAGGGTACCCGATGAGTACTAGTCGCGGCCGAGTCGGTCATGACAAAAGTGGTATCAGAGCGATTAGTCCTCGGAAAGTGTCCGAGGCAGTGTCTAGTAGAGTCTTGATTATCGGTGTGTCGTGCACCATCTATAATCGGGAGGTGCGAGATATTTAGGATTAGTTTCCATTCTTTCACTCTAAGATCGTGCAATGGTGAGTTATAGGTTGAATATCCCGATGTTTTCCTTTATGTATCGATTATGCCTCGCGCAAGGCAGCTGCGGCCCAAAATGGCAAGCGGTGAGAGTCGCTAGTGGGGCCGCGGAGAGTCACGAGACAGGCCCGATCCTTACGAGAGATGATGTTTAGGCGGCGGCGAGTTCCACGTCGTCGCCCGGCCAGCAGTTCGGCGTGGGCGCGGCTTATCGAGACCGCGTGCGGAGCCTCGATCCCACGATCGAGGGCACGAAGATTACGAGGAACATTGATTCTTGGCCGGCGCATAGTAGCGGCGGCGGCAGCGAGCGGCGGCCAACCACAAGCCGATTTCTGATTCGGGATTTCTTGGGTTGTCACCCACGAGTTCTATGGTTCGGGATTTGGGAGGATCCGGGAGTTTGTCCGGCGATTCTGACGGACCACGTGCAGTCCTTAGGGCATCGGAGGTGAGTGCATTATATTAGCTTAACTACAGGTTCTGCGATATTGCGTTGACGGTTTGAGTCATGGGTATTGTCGAGGGTGAGGATGCTCTTCCAACCGATTGGGAGGAGTTCACAGAGGCATTCCTAGACCACTTCTTGCCTCACGAGGTGAGAGAGCCGTGTAGATAGGTTCTTGACCTTGAGATAGGGACGGGAGGACTATCGAAGTACACCGTAGTTCGACTCCTTGGCGGATATCGCATACCATAGTGGCACATGGCGACGGGGTTCATCGATATGTGATGGGTTAGACCGTCGTATGATTCTGCGTGTTTGGGATGGCTCTTCACCGAGGATGGATATTGCGGAGATGCAGCATACGCGCGAGGATTGAGGCGAGAGGCGGGGATCGATTAGATTTGGGCGGCCAAGAGGCGAGACATCGAGTTCTCGGGCGATTAGGCGGCGGCCTCGGCCGAACAGGTCCACATTCCGGCCCGGACAGAGTGCGCCTTCCGATTTCGGGAGGTCCGATCAGCGGGTTACTCGAGGTAGGTCGAGCTCCAGACTTGGGTTTTCGGGAGGCGAGACCAGCGCGTCGAGACCACCTACCTCTGCCGGTGCGCTCGTGCGGTAGGTCTCATCCGGCGAGTGCGTATGGGTTCGAGCATGCTACGCTTGTGGCGGCAGGGCCATCGAAGAGATTGTCCGTCGCCCGGCGGCGGGAGCATTACGGTTCAGCCGGCGAAGTGCATTCTGGATCTTCATCTTCGATGGTTAGACGCCGGAGGCGAGTACTTATGGGCGGCGAGCGCGGCAGGTCGTGGTAGGGTTCGATTCTAGCGGTCCTCATAACCGCATATATGCTATGTCGGTCAGCGACAGACCGGAGGCGTCGCGGATGTCGTCAGGTATATTGTTGGTTTCTTCGTGATGTATATGCTTTGATAGATCCGAGTTCTACCTTGTCCTACATATCTCCTCATATTGCGGTAGAATAGGGATAGTGCGAGTCCATAAGACCTTTTGAGGTGGCTACGCCCGATGAGTGATTCGATGGTAGCCGAAGCGGGTGTATAAGGCTTGCCTGTGACTATAGATAGCCGTCGGACCACTGGCGACTTGATAGAGTTGGATATGACAGACTTTGATGTGATTATGGGTATGGATTGGCTAGCGTCTTGCTATGCCAACGTGGGTGAGAGAGATTAGTTCGGTTCGGTTTCTGGTGGTAGGTTATCAGTGGAAGAGGAATCTTGCCTCGTAGGGTAAGTTTATTTCTTACCTCAAGGCTAGGAAGATGGTGCGGAAAGGTACATCTATCATATGGTTCGTATTCGACATCGAGGTCGAAGTCTGGACCTTGATCGATTCCGATCGTTAGAGAGTTTCGGGCGTATTCGGATGAGCTTAGGGTATCCTCCCGAGAGGAGATTGAGTTTTGCATTGACTTGGCGCGGATACTCGACCGATATCTATTCCGCCATACAGGATGGCACCGAGTGAAGGAGTTGAAGGACCGGTGAAAAATTTCTTTGGAGAAAGGCTTTATTAGGCAGTGTTTCTCCAGGGAGCACGATGTTGTTTGTAAAGAAGAAGGATGGGGCCAGCTGCGTATGTGTATTGATTACGGTGAACAAGGTAACTATCAAGCAGATATCCCTCCCGGGATTGACGATTTGTTTGACCGATTGCAGGGTGCAAAGTGTTTTTCAAGATAGACTGCGGTGCAGTTATCATCAGTGCGAGTTAGAGATAGATATCCCAAAGTGCATTCAGGACCGGTATGGGCACTATGAGTTGAGGTGATGTCTTCCGGGTTGACAACGCCCAGCGGTATTCATGGATTTGATGAATAGGGTGTTGAGCCATTCTTGGATATGTTCGTTATAGTGTTTATCGATGATATTTTGGTATATTCGCGCACGAGCGGAAGCATCTGATCATTTGAGGCGGTATTGGGAGTCCTCCGAGACCGGCGATTGTATGCCAAGTTCTCGAAGTCACGAGTTAGTTAACCAGTGGCTTTCTTAGGGCATGTCATCGGGGTAGATGGTATTCGAGTTGTCTGACTAAGATTGAGGCGATCGAGACTTGGCGGACCAGCTACAAGCGGAGTGCGCGGCTTTGGGCCTTGCGAGTTATTATCGGAGGTTTGTAGAAGTTTGCTTCTATTTGGCACCTTTGACTAAGTGACTCGGAAAGCGGCTATGTTCGGTGGGCGGATACTTGTGAGAAAGTTTCCAGTTGCTAAAGGAGAAGTTGACGGCGCCCATTCTTACTCTTCCGGAGGGCTTAGATGGATATGGTTTATTGTGACGCATCAGTGTCGGGCTTGGAGTGCGTCTTGATGCGACCGCAGCGAGTTATAGCTTATGCGTCTCGGCGACTTAGGAAGCATGAGAAGAACTATCCCACGCATGACTTGGAGTTAGCGGCGGTGATTCATGCTTTAAAGATGCGAGGCATTATTTATATGGAGTTCATGTGGACATTTACACGGACCACAAGAGTCTCGATGCATCTTCACCAAAGGGAGTGAACTTGCGTCGAGAGGCGGTGGTTGGAGCTACTTAAGGATTACGATGTTGATATTCTATACCACCCGGGAAGGCGATGTAGTTGCGGATGCCCTTAGTCGCAGATCGATGGGTAGTGCATGCGATGTTCACCGAGAAAAGAGGATATGGTCAGAGTTGCATCGGTAGCGAGCCTCGGGGTTCGTTTGGTTGATTACGATAGTGATGGAGTTCGGATTCGAGAGGTTAAGTCTTCTATCGTCGAGGAGGAAGAAGCGGCGATATGAGGATCCGATTTTGCATGCGATACCGAGATGCCGCTATTCGAGAAGAGAGAGTCTATTTGAGGTAGCGCTGATGGGGTGCTAAGGTTCGAGGTTGTGTGTTCCCGATGTAGCGAGGACTTCGTCGGCCAGCAGGGAGGCGCGGTGCTCGTTATTCTATTCATCCGGTCGACTAAGATGTATCATGACCTCGGATCGTGTATTGGTGGGATGGCCTAAAGAGGGGCGTGGCGGAGTTCGTGGCCGATGCGGAATTGTCGGCGAGTTAAGATTGAGCACGAAGCGGTGGGTGTTGCAGCTATTGATATTCCGACTTGGAAGTGGGAGGTGATAAATATGGATTTTATTACGGGGCTACCTACCACTCGGAGGAAGCATGATTCCATTTGGGTGATTGTCGACGGTCGAAATCAGCCCATTTTCTTCCGATCGAGCAGCGTTCTCGGTGAGGACTATGTCGATTATATATTAGAGAGATTGTGAGACGCAGAGTCCCGGTGTCGATTATATCGATAGAGAGCCCGGTTCTCGGCTAATTTACGGAGGTCTTTCGAAGGGATTAGGGACACGTGTGAGTCTCGATGCGGCGTTTCACCCTCGGTGGTAGCGAGGCGAGCGCACTATCCGGACACGGGGATATGTTGCGGGCTTGTGTTATGGATTTCGAGGGTAGTGGGAGGATCATTTGCCTCTTGTGGAGTTTGCTTATAACAATAGCTACCATTCCGATTCGGATGGCGCCTTGAGGCCTTATACGGGAGGAAGTGCAGTCACCGATAGGCTGGTTCGAGTGGGAGAAGTTCGATTAGTCGGGCGGACTTAGTTCGTGACAGTGGATAAGGTGAAGCTTATCCAGAGGCGGTTGTTAGCGGCTGAGTCGGCGAAGTCGTATCACGGATCATCGGCGCCGACACTTGGAATTTGAGATAGATGATTGGGTTTTCTAAGGTATCGCCCGTGAAGGCGTGATGAGATTTGGAAAGAAGGGAAGCTTAGCCCAAGTACGTTGGGCCGTATCGGATTGTCCGTAGGGTAGGCAAGGTTGCCTATGAGTTAGATCTTCCGTCCGATTTGGAGGCGGTACATCTAGTTTTCCATGTGTCCATGTTGCGGAAATGTATTGGAGATCCATCTAGAGTGCACCCGGTTCAGGATGTCCAAGTGACAGAGGAGTTATCGTATGAGGAGAGTCCCATAGCGATACTCGATCGTCGAGTTAGACGACCGGACGAAAGACGTGGCTTAGTCGAGTCATGGCGAAGCGAGCAGGGGAAGAAATGACGTGGGAAGCAGAGGATGACATGAGGAAGAAGTACCCTCACCTATTTCCTATACCTCCAGGTAACCCACTTTCCTGCTTGTTAGTTTTAGTTTAGCCTTTACGCTTCAGTATGTTGTGGCTCGTGAAGCTTCTTTATTTGCAAGAGAATAGTAAGAGGGTCTATGTTGATGTTGTGATTTGAGTAAGCCTAGAAGAAACATTCGGGACGAATGTTTCTAAGGAGGGGAGAATGTTATACCCCGTAGTTCTGACCCTACGTATGAGAGCGTACGAAAGAATGTAAGACTTAAATTTTCAAAGGATAGGTTGACGGATTATTCCGGACGGGTTTTAGTCAACTTTAAGGCGGGTTATGACCCGGTGCTTTGAGAATTCCTAAGTGGTTCAAAGGCCTAGGGCGTATTTCGTTGAGTCTAGATTCCAACGCAACCAACCGTTCGTCGATAGGACGTCGGAGTAGAAAGTTATGAGAGTTACAAGTTCAGCGCGCAGTCGGGCAGAAATGCGTTTCAGGCAAAGGCGACAGGGCCGCGGCGCCTAAAGTACTGTAGGGTCGCTGAAGTTTCAGCGCCGCGACGCCGGGAAGCAGGGCCGCGGCGCCGGAAGATCCGAGGGTCCGCAGGAGTTGCGGCGCCGCGGCGCCGGAAGCGGCGAGGCGGGTTTTTTTGGCGGAAAAAATTTCGTAACTCTTATTTCTCTTTTAAAAAGGCCATGGGCGGGTGACAAGTGTCCCCCCCCCCCCCATCTGATTTTGCTTGCATGGCTTATATTGACCAAGTCTTGTAGACTTGGTCATCTCTCAAACATCTTCCTCTCTCTAAAAATCAGCTCCTCCTTCTCTCTAAAAACCCAAGAAAAATCTGAATAGTTTAGAACCAAAAAGGAAGCTTGTAGCTAGCTTGTTGGCATTGTTGTGGTGGTGTTCTTGGCAAGGAAGCTAGCAATATTTGGAATAAGTTTGGCTAAAACTTTAAGGTAATGATTCTTCCTTTAGATTTAGTTTTGCATGTTAAGAAGAAAGAACTTGTGGTAGTAAATAATGCTCTTAGAGTCATTGCATGCTAGAAATGTGGTTTGGATATGAAGAATGGGTTAAGAAGAGATTATGAGCATGTTGTAGCCTAAAAACTACCTTAGAATTGTTAAGTGAATTGTTGTAAACTTATGGGCAGAATTTTGGGTATGTAATCCCCTTTGAATTGTTGGATTGATTGAACCTTAAATGTGGTGTTTGGATGATAAATTCGGCCTTGAGAAAGGTGGCAAAGTGAGTAGAAACAAAGGAAATGCTGCCCAATTTTCCATAGAATTTAGTGGCCTTGAAATTAGATTGTTCTACTTTGAGATTAGAGGTTAACAAACGTATCATGATTATTATAGGTTGAAATATTACTTGCGGTAGTTGAGCTTAGCAAGTGGATTGACCAAAGAGGTATGTGAAGTTTTCCTATCTCTTGAGCATGAATAGATGAAGCTATGTAGTACGGTAGACGTACAAGATTTGGTATTCTTACTTGTTTTAAGTATATAATGATTGTTTCATTTTAAGAATGTATAATTCCCTTAGTTAGGGGAAAAGTATGATTTTACTAAAGTATAGAGTTAATATAACAACTTTATGGGAAGTTGGTTTATTAGCTTCATAAAAGGTTAATGAGAAGAGATTTACTCTAAATAAGATAAGTATATGGAGAGGCAAATTGGTTTTAAGGTATCAATTGCCCAAAGGTTTTATGTATAAAGAAGAGTCATTTTCAAAAGAGTTGAAGTATGTAGTACTTGGGTTAAACTCCCGGTATTCTTTTATTTAAGATATGGTTAAGTGTCTTAAGTAAACTAAAATGAGAGGGTATATGAACAAGACTAATAAGAAGTTATAAGTTTTCTTAACTTATTTATGATTATGATATGATGACAGTTTGAGCTAGGGTAAGAGTATATCGAGGCAAGCCCAGATCGTTATACCACCTTCTCCGTGGTAAGAGTATATGCGGGCAAGCCCCAAGATCGTCATACCACCTTCTCCGGTGTAGAGTATATCGAGGCGGATCCAAGATCGTTATACCATCCGCACGGTGTAAGAGTATATCCGGCGGCAAGCCCCAAGATCGTTATACCATCTGCTCAGGTGTAGAGTATATCCGGCGAGTCTGACCCCAAGATCGTTATACCATCCGCGGGGTAAGAGTATATCGAGGAAAGTCCCAAGATCGTTATACCAATTAGTGGATTTGCTACCCATGACGCGAGGAATACCTCATGCGAGTCCTTATGGGCTTATGCGGGTGAAATAGTCCCGTCGGCGGGTACGGTCGATCACGAGAGTACCTCGTGCGGGTCCACGGGACCCGTGCGGGTGAAATAGTCCCGAGTAGGATGGTTTTATTGATACCACGGGCGAGGTACCGTTTTGATCATGAGCCTCTATTTTATGTAGTACCGTATATATATATACTTGTCACTCTCATTGTTAGTAAGGCTGATAAAAGGTATTTTATTGACTTCCATGACTCAGCACTTTCGGACTTATGATATCATTATTACGATATTTTCGACTTTACATACTTGGTACATATTGTGTCGCGACCCCTTCCTGGAAATGCGTTCAATCTGCGGTAAGGGTAAGCGATTGAGATCCTCGTTCTTAGGATCACTACTCGATGTCGAAGCTCCATCCCTCGGAAGCTTGTCTATCAGTGCGGATATTCCACGATGTTATAGGTATTTGTACATTCAGGGGTATGGCGGGCCTGTCATACGATTGTTATCTTTAAGTGCGTGGTCACGTATGTGTTTTGGGCTACAAGAACCAGTTGTATTATAAATACTTTATTTAAGTATGTTTATGGAAGGCAGCCTTATCGGCTGGCCAGAGATGTTTTACCCTTTTATAAAGTTATGTATGTTCCGCTGCTATTCTCTGACATATACCTGACAGGGTACCCCAGTAGGGTACTAGTCGCGGCCCCGGGGTCGGGTCGTGACATCACCACACTTACAACCGTTCTTCAATCTTGGCCGTTGCAGAATTTCCCATATATAGGTCTCGTCGGGCCCGGCGGGAGCATATGAAGCAAAGGCTTCTCTAACAGCACAAATGTGGCGAGTGGCGCCAGAGTCAATCCACCACTCTTTGGATTTTCCACTAGGTTGCACTCAGACAACATAGCGCACAAGTCATCAACCTCCTCGTTTGTTTCAACCATATTAGCCAGACCCTTCTTCTTTTCCTTTTTCGGAGCACGACAGTCTGCAATTTTGTGTCCGATTTTTCCACAATTGTGGCAGTTTCCCTTGAATTTCTTCTTGTTGGGATAGTTCCTTTGTCCCGATGCCTTTTTCATCTTTTTTCAGATTAGTTGGGGCAGTTTCAACAATATGTGTTCCCCCTATAGTTGATCTCTCATTTGCCTTCTTCTCCACTGTCGTGTTATCTTCCTCGATTCTCAACCGGACGATGAGATCTTTTAGTGTCATCTCCTTTCGCTTGTGTTTCAAGTAATTTTTGAAGTCCTTCCATGAAGGAGGCAACTTCTCTATCACTGCCGCAACTTGAAACTCCCCACTAATCACCAAACCTTCAGCGAGGAGATCGTGGATGATAACCTGCAACTCTTGAACTTATGTAACAACAAACTTGCCATCTACCATTTTGTAGTCCAGAAACTTGGCAGCGATAAACTTCTTTAGTCCAGCATCTTCTGTTTTATATTTCTTTTCCAACGCATCCCATAGTTCTTTTGATGTTTCCACATTACTATAGACGTTGTAAAGATCATCCTCCAGTCCGCTAAGAATATAATTCTTGCACAAAAAATCTGAGTGCTTCCACGCCTCAGTTACAACAAAACGTTCATTCTCAGGTGTTGATTAAGAAACCGAAGCGACCTCCTAATAAACTTTTGGAGGCGTAAAGTAGTTAAATAGAAGAACATCTTTTGTTGCCATCGTTTGAAATCAATTCCGGTGAATTTTCCAGCCTCACGAGTCGGTCTTCAGTGCAAGATCTGGAGGACGCATGACATTGCTCGTAGAACCAACCGTAGAAATTTGGTGTGGTAATGAGTGATGGCATTCAAATTTGGAGTCATGTCTCCCATTTCTGTCGCAGGAAACAACAGAAAAATTTAATAAACGGTGAAGACTTCGAACCGAATCAGTTTTGACAGCAACAAATATAATACACAACGGTGAAAATTTTAATTCTTCAAACCGAATCAAGGTTAGTCAAACAGATTTAGAAATACTTGAAATGGAATGCAGTAAATTGTATGTTGTATACTTGATGAAGTTTTTATATCTTCAAATCAAGTACTCAAATGAGTAGAAAGTTATGAAAACTTTAATCTCAACCGGAGTAGAAAATCCGAAGATTTTAGTCTCCAACTAACATACAAGTTCGTTACACCGAAACATCAAACATACACGTTTCTTTTTTTTCTTTCTAGAAAGCACAGTTTTATGTTAAAGAAAAATAATTTTTTTTTCTGACACGTTCTGTAATCGTTAAAGAAGAACAAATGAACACAGAAATAATTATTAAATTCCTTAAGCTTGTTATTCCCTGTGTTGAAAATCAGAAAACGGAAACCAACAACTGAAAACGGAAAAAACCAGAAACTGGAAAAATAATGGAGAAAGTGAGAAAATATCTGAGACCACAGAATTCAATGTGTGTCCTTAAGGAATTTAATCCCCTCAATGTACCCGAGGTTATGAATTACTTCCTCTCAGGATAAAACGGATATACCTATCGCAGGAG
This sequence comes from Przewalskia tangutica, assembly GCA_029844215.1. Taxonomy (NCBI): domain Eukaryota; kingdom Viridiplantae; phylum Streptophyta; class Magnoliopsida; order Solanales; family Solanaceae; genus Przewalskia; species Przewalskia tangutica. Next base: position 18,062,293 of record CM056736.1, read on the forward strand.
TGGCGGTACGTCCAACGCCTACGACTTCGACGAACTCAAATTTGGCAACGAAACACAGTAAGACTCGATAGTTTTATTTCTGAAAAAAGAATGCAGAAACAAAATAATTTCAATCAATCAGATCATTTGACCGAATCTGAAACGACGACTGCGCGAGAGGAGTCTCTCTTCTCAACCCTTTAAGAGCTAGAAGAAGTGTTTTCTAATGTAAGCACATAACTTTCCCTTTCTACCATCAATGTGGTACAAAACTCCTTTTCAAAGGAACTTTGCTTTGAACTTCATTTTCCTTCCATTGTCTTTTATTTTTTTTTCCCTCCATTTCTCATTCACACCAACTTAGTTAGCTTCAATCATTAACTAGCTTTAACAGTAATATGTAGCTATAGTATCCTATTAATCATTACACACTCTATTTAGGGATAGGCTTTCAAGAGAGAAAGAAAGGGAAAAAAATTAAACTTGTGATTCTGAATGGGTCATAATGTTTGTGGTAAAAAGAATTCTTATTAGATGATAAAATATAAAGTTTGAAGTTAAATTATTTTTAAATTAAAAATATGTTATTCTTTTTAAAACCAACTAACGATAACTAAGGAGTTGGATGTTATCATTTCTACTTAGCATGATCCGGATGCTATACAAAATTTCACCAATTGTTCGGTCAAGATATAGAAATGACGAATAACAAAATAGTATATTATGAAACGGTAACAATGGAGTGGGATGTTATCATTTCTACTACGCATGATCCGAATGCTCTACAAAATACAACCAAATGTTTTGTCACACACTACAATAAAAGATATTGAACAAGAAAAAATCTACATAAACTTTCCAAGAATTGTCTTATCAAGTGAAAAAGCAAATGCTGTCAATTATTGTAGAATCACTAAATTGATATATATTGTTGTGAAGGGAAGCAAGAGAAGATGCCTAGCTCTAGGGATGTCAATGGGGCGGGGCGGGGGCGGGGAAGGGTATCCCATACTCGTACCCATCACCTAAAACACATCCCCACCCCGCCCCACCATCCATCACGGGTAGTAATTCTTTCACCCGCCCCACTTACTTCACGCGGATACCCACTTACCCGGCGGGTACCCATTAATAAAATGCTCAAATAATGTCTAGCAATTGTTTTAGTCACCAAAATGAAAGTTATATAAGAAAAAGGAAAAAAAAAAAAACTTTTCCACTATGGTGTATCGAATATCAAGTCTAAAACCTTGCCAAAATATTATGAATATTAAAAAACAATAAAGATGAAAATATTTAACAAAAAAAAGGAGAACAAAGAGAATAAGAAAAAGAAATGTAGACATTACATGCGGGTTATTCAAGTCACATTTGAATCAAGAAAGGGCCAAATAAATTTGTAAATAGCCTAATTAAACTAATAGATTATACGGATATGGGCGGTGAGTATGGTCGGTGTGGGTGCGGAGTATGTAAGCGGGCTAGTGCGGGGCGAGTCTTATATGAAATCCACCCCCGCCCAACTACCCATGGCGGGTAGCACTTTTGATACCCATACCCGCCCCACCACCCACCAAATCATCCCCATACCCGCTCCAATTGGAACGGATACGGGGCGGTACCCGCATTTACCCGCCCCACTGACATCCCTACCTAGCTCTGACCAAGACAACTAGATGACAAGCAAGTTGTAGCAGAGGAGGTATGGCTCTTGTACCCTCTTTCTTCCTTTTGTGAAGCATTTAAATTGGACTTTTTGCCAATTTTCACTTTCCAAAAAGCCAAATACCTAACATGGACGGCAATAGTTATACACATACAAATGTAGACAATGCATAGATGTAGGATATAGGGAAGATAATTCATGTTTTGAGCATCCTTAGCTTTTTTTTTAGACAATTCAAGAAGTATGGCTATAACATGGGGTTGTCACACATTTTAGGATACAACATATGCCAAACAAGTGAAAGGGAAAAAGCCAAACCAATCTTCACAAAAGATATATTTTCATTCACACTTTAAAAAAAGGTAGGAGAGTAAGTGGATGAAAGCTTGTATTGAATGTGCATCTCTTTTTTTTCTTTACTTTTGGTCTTTGCTTTCCCATCTTATGAATTATGATTCATTCTTTGGTCTTTCTCTTTGTGAGAGTCCTTATCCATCCATGTCCATGTCCATGTCTAACCTTCACTCCATCCAATTTGGTGCCCACATGGCAAACACTAGCACCACCACCTTTGGCTGATGATCTCTTTAATCTGATGAGGTGGAAGATGTGTCCAATCCGCTTCCGCCACCTAAGCTGCATACGCGGCTTTGTGACATGCTCTATTACTGCTACTTTATTGGACCCTACACTTTTGTTCCAAGACATATTATCACAATGCTTAAGTGACACCTTTGGCACTGTGTCAACTGCTCCCTTCTCCCATGAGCCTACTCCATTATTTTCAAACTTTATTGATATAAAAGAGTCTACAAAAAAAAAGTTAAAATTTGGGAGTTAGATCTATAATCAAGAATGAGTAAGAACAATGATCGTTTAATTTTACGTGCATTTAAAGTAAAAAAGGGCCACTTTAGGTAATCATAAAAAAAGAAAAGGCACTTATTTGGTACCTAATGTTCAAAATTGTTACTTCAGATTACCACAATTTCAACTTTTTTTTTAACTTCAGCAAATAGAGAATTTCTCTTTTTTTTTCCCCTTCCTATTCCAATCTGCTAAAGATTTTACGTATATATACAAAAACATTAACCCATCGCAAAAATAGTTAATTTAAATGGCAATAACATAAAAGTCACACCAATCAAGACAGACACTTTCACAATGAAATATCATGAATTTTTTATACTAGTCTCAAAATCCAGGAAAGTAAGCCAATAATCAATTGTTCCTGCTCATTCTAATTGGAGCTCGATCTTATGAGATCGAGTTGGTTTGAGTGTCCTAATTCTGGCGGAATATTTTCGAGATGTTAATGAGCAAGACTTACTTCTATCTATAGACAGTGTGAGGGTAAAAGAATGGAAAAAAAGAAATTAATGCTTAATTTAAGTACCTTCATAACTGCAAGTGGAAGAAGCATCAATATGAAGATCAAGAAAACTCTGTTTGCGAGAATGTCTAATGTCAAGACGACTGAAAAGAGAGCTCAAAGCAAACATCTTTGGTAGATAATGAATTCTTGATTGATGATTAGTATGATCATCATCATTAATCTTCTTCTTATTTTCTCTCGAGAAGCGCATGTAATCTCTCTTTCCCTGCAGATTAATAATCTTCTTGTTCTTTTCTTGCTTACTACCCAACACTAGAAGCCGTTCATTCAAGCACAAAGCACATACTCCAATTACCACTTCTTTTGGATGGAAATAACACAAACAAGTGTTGTCATTCATGTTATTAGTTGTAGAGAAAGATGAAGGAAAGAGGAGGAAGAGTTTCAAGTTTAACAAGTAATAAGTGTAACAATAACGAATATATGTGTGAATAGAAAGTTGTGTGTTTTTACGTGTGCAAAATTTCTATTATATATATGGCTGGAGCAAGTCTTAACCCCCCTAATATGATCTTGACACGTGACTGAGGGTGTGTTTGGTACGGAGGAAAATGTTTTCGACTGCAAAATATTTTTCTAGAAAATTATGAGTTCTTTGAAAAATAAGTGAATTTCATATTTATTTTCTTATGTTTGATTGGTTAGTAGAAAATATTTTTCGAAAAATACCCACCCAAGCCCTATCCAACCCCACCACCCCACACCCACCACCCACCCCAAGCACTCACCCATAGTATGGTGAGGGTGGGTCGGTGGTGGATCGATGGTGTGTGGGAGGGGATTGGTGCGGAAAACCAGGAAAAAAAAACTTTTTTTAAAAAAATTAATGGGGAGGGGGATGTTACACCCCGTACTGTCGTACTTTGAGTTCATCATAAGATAGTCGACATGAGCCAAGGAAGAGATGACCCTTAAGGATGTAAAGAATGTAATCGAGTTAAACTTTCAATAGGTCACATGAGTTCACGAATTGCTAAGTCGTTTGCACTCGTATTTTGAAGTTATGATGCTTATGTTGTTATACCGATAACCTTACGCCATGGTACGTCATTGGTTAATGTAACTTTCCGAGGAGGTGTAAGGTCTTGTTAAGAATAACGAAGGTATAAGACTAGTTTAAGGAAGTGTCGGGGAGTATCGCAGTTCAACGAATTGAAGAATGCGCGTCTCGACGAAGTTTGGCAAGTGCGGAAGTGTTCTGCGTCACATATGAAGCCTGCCCCGCAGATTGGGGTGCATATGAGCTTAGAGCAGGAGAAAAGCTCACTGCCCGGTATGCCCTAGGATTTGCGGTCGCATATGGGCATATGTGATGCATATCCCATCGCATATCAGAGGTGGTGGCCAACAATCCTTGTCTATTTAGGCGGTGCAAGCTCATTTTCTTGATTATTTTGTTCAAGACTCTTCCCCACACCTCTCTCAAGACCCTCTAACACCTTGCAAAGGTTCATGAGCAATTTCAAAGCACATATATCAAGTTCCAACACCAAAAGCTAGGATTGAGTGAAGGATACTACTTCTATGGAGTTGCTATCTTGGTTCAGAGTTATACTTTCTATATAAGGTAAGATTAACATTTTCTTGGTTGTGCTTAAGTTTATTCATGTGTTGGCTAAATGTTTGGGTGAGGAATTTACTAGATAGCACTCTAAATGGCAATGGATGTTGTTGTCTTGATGGGTTGGGATTGATTGCATGACTTGTTATGGCTGAATATCTTGGAAAGTAATCTGATTATGTTGTAAATGATATTGTTGTATCTATCTAAGTGTTCGTCTTGTTAATAGAGTTGCAAGCTAGGAGTAGAAATGGCTAAAAGTCATGTTAAAGTTGTTCTTGTCTTGGATGATTTGGTTAAAATTAAGCTTGATATTAAGTGGTTGAATTTTGTTAATAGTTGATGAATGAAAAAGAAAGCTAGAAAAAGATAAGGATGTTATGTTGATATTGAATTACCATTGATAAAGGATGTGAAGTTCTAGGCACGTCAACTGTTCGATGAAATGTTATAGTGAAATCATCTTTAGTTATCAAGCTAATTTTGATGTGAATCATATCTAATACACAAGCTATCATTCAAAGAATGTTCGAGGACTTGTGAGCTATCATCAGCTAGGCGACAAAAGTATGTAAGACTTATCCTTTCTTTCTATTAGCGTGGTCATAGAGGAAATGTTATAGGATGAATGTTCCTTATCCGATCCGATCCTCAAATGATAGAAGTGTAGTTGTCAACTTTTAAATCTATTGTTATATGATTGGTTTGAGTTCCTGGTTGGATTGTAATGATCGTTGTACACAGTTCCATAATAATAGGCGGGGGTTAACGACCTTGTGTCACTCCGTCCTGTTCTTATTGGTATTTTGAGGTCATTCATGCATTATATATATTTATGACACCGAGTCACGCTATAGTCTTCTGAGTATGACACGTATATATGCACACCACTGTTGTTGGGTATGATAACATTGAGTCCTATTAAGGCCGGGTACGATAATACCGCGTCTCATTTAGGGTCAAGTACGATATAATATTTGTATTGACCTAAAGTGTGGCTATATATATAGCTGATTTTTCTATGATATTATGCATTGCATATGCCTTCAGTGGCTTCCCGAGGTTCAGGTGATTTTTTTACTTTGCTTTGCTTTTGTTGATGTCCTTACTTATGTTATATGTCTTACATATTCAGTACATTCTTTCTTACTGACATCCCATGTTGGGGCACTGCGTTTCATGCTTGCATGTGCTGATAGACGTTCGGACGCTCCCACGCAGTAGGTGACCTGATTCAGCTGTTGTTATCATGCTCCTTTCCTTCGGAGCTGTCTATACTATTGGAAGGTGTTGATTTTGCTGCATATATGTACATCATGGGTATGTCGGGACCCTGTCTTGACTTTTTGTCACTCTATGTTATGTTTAGAGGTTTGTAGACTAGTGGCAGGCGTTCAGTTGCTTGATATGGCCTTGTCGACCATGGTTTATGTATATATATGTTGTTTGGGTTTCTTCTGCTTGCAGGACATTGTTGCATCTTAAGTTGATATTGTTAAGTAGATATTTGTCAGCCCATGTCAAGCTTCGGGTGGTTCAGGTATTATGATTGGTACGCTCGGGCCTTAGGGTGTCGGGTGCTAGCCACGCCCTTCAAGATTGGGGTGTGATAGGGTGGGTGTGGGCAGGTCGGTGGGAGGATGGTGTTGGTGTAGAAAACCAACAAAATTAATTTAAACGTAATTGGTGTGGGGGCTGCGGGGTGGGGGAGGGGTTGTAGAATACCATTTTTAAATAAAACTATTTTTAGGGGGGTCGGGGTGATGGTGGGGGAGTGGTGTAGAAAAAAAAATTGAGGGTGGGGGTAGGAGGTGCATAGGGTGGTGGGAGTGGTTGGTGTTTGGTGGTTGGGGTGAGTTGGGTGATGATGGGGTAGTTGGTTGAATGTCACTTGTGAGACTTGTTTTCCCTACTTTCATTAAGGAAGTCATTTTCCTCATTTTGAGGAACTTATTTTCCTAACCGTTTGGCAAGTCAAGGGACCCTGAAATCCGCTCCTTAGCTATAACGTTCCAGAGTCATGCAGAACAGACACTAATCGTCCTCCAATAACTGTTAATTAATTGGACCTTCAAGGAACGAGTAGAGTACAAAAACGAAAGATTCGAGTAACCCTCCGAGCTATGGATATTCTAAAAAGGCAGGAGCGAAGCCACTCGAACGAATGTGAGAGGAGCGAAGCCACTCGAACGAATGTGAGAGGAGCGAAAGGAGACCCTTGAGAAATGAACAGTTAAAGTAAAGCCTCAACTTTCATAGAACATGTAAACCATCCATGTCTTTCTTGTTCCACTGGCTAGGAGATAATTGGCAAATTTCCCTTTCGTTATTACTTATTTCTTTATGTCAAAGAACAGAAGCTGGAAACATCGTTTTTTTCATTCTTTTCTTATTAAGAAGTCATAAGTAATGGTGAATCCGTGTAGCTGTCAACTTAAATGGTAGTTGTTTATTCTCACCCGGTAGCTGTTTTTAGTGAATAATATCTCTTGCTTGGAGCTCTTTTTCGTCCTTGAAGACTCTTTCAGACTCGTTCGTATCCCATACCCATGGTCTACTTCACTATTCCACAACTATCATGCTTTTATGCTTTCCCTCCCTTTACTGGTTATCATACCAATTAGCAGAGCGAGGGGAAGAGTAAAGACAAGAAGAAAGCAAGAGTTCCGGCATCTAACTTTACTAGTTTCATTTCTGTATGATAGTCACCCCTTTCTCACTGCTACCTTTCTCAGTAAAGCAGAGTGAGAGCTTGAATACAAGACCCACCCGTCGAGCAGGGACGAAAGTCGGCCTTAGTGATCCGACGGTGCCGAGTGGTCTATTCTCCAATCACCCTAAAGCAGCGGCGAGGCGGACATTTATTTTGCGAGTTTCTGCTTTCTCTTCTTTTTTCTTTAAGGAAAGCCAGAAAATCCAGGGAATCGACGTCCCCCAAGCCATTAGACTTCCAGAGAAGAGGAGTTCGGTCGCCATTAAAACCCTTCTCATTAACCGAGGAAATATCCAATCCAATTCCGATACTGGGTAGGATTCACCAGCCTCTAGACATAGCACATAAGCCAACAGTAGTATGAATGGGACATGAACTATTCGGCCTCTTTCAGGAAAGGGCCTTACACACGGACACCGGCCGATCCCACGATGCGAGCAAAGGAAGGTCTCTTTCGCTTACGAGCATTTGTAAGAAAGCGAGTCTCGCATGAAAGGTTGGAAAGAATGCTTTTACCTTATTTCAGGTGGGTTAGTGCGTATCTGTTCGGGCGGAGGCGGACAATGAAAAGACAGCAGAACTCATGGACACACTAAAGTGAAATGAAAAAGAAGTCACGGGCAGCAGATCTGACGAGCTCAACTTCCACTGAAAAGAGAGGCTCGACCTCAACCTCAGATTCGAAGCCTGATGGTAGAGATTCCCTTGATCTTCTTTCTCGTGATACTACCCGGGCTAGTCTTTTCCTCTGCAAGCCTATGTTAAGTAAGCCGTGCCAAGTTGGCCTTCATCGGCTAGACCGAGGGCGCCGCTTTTTCTCTTCTATGTTTATTGTTTTTTGATGAAAGGCAGAATGCCAAGGACCCCTTCCTCTTCCCCGAACGGAGGACCGCCCATCCTCGCCTATTCATCCAAGCTTGCACGCTCTCTCCGGGCCGAATCAAAAGGGCTATTCATAAACAGTCTTCATTGCTTCTTACCTCTTATCTTATTGTAGGAGATAATTGGAGAGAGAAAATCCTATCAATTCCTTTTGAATAAGGCTACGCTCCTTCAAGCCTTTGAAACTACCACCCACCAGGATCCCGCTCTTAGTTATAAAATAATTTATCTACTAGGAGTTTCTCTTTACAGTCTTTAAGTGGTCGTACACCACAGCACAGAAAGAAATTCTCTAGAAATAGGTCTAGAAGGGGGAGTTCTACGAGTTCGAGCGACGTGCTATAGATAGGCGAGGTCTTGCTCTTATTAGTGTCGTAGCAGGTGTTCCCCTTTAGGTGATCTCGATCAGGCCTATTCTTTGACTCTCCTATAGTGTATAGTATATTTTTTCCATCTTCCTACTAGGATAGATATTCTAACAACAAACTACCTAGCTTAGCTAGTTGGCAGCTCTTTTCAAGTATTCTTGTCACGACCCGACCTCGGACCCGTGACTGGTGCCTTAACCCGGGCACCCTTGTGATACAACATCAGAGAAAACCAGCGGAAGTAAACTCATAACAAGAAACCATAGACAATATGAAACGGCTAACCCAAAATGGCTACCTTTCCGTAAACATAAATATAACAAAACTGAACAGTTACATCCCTTACAATCCAATTTATAACAGGACTACATGCCTCTAAGAGTTTGTAACAACTATGACGGGACAGGGCCCCGTCATACCCCTGAATGTACATAATATCTACAACCTTAGGGAGAACCGTACCAAAAGTCAAGCTTCCGGAGAAATGGAGCTTCTGACACCTGATCAAAGATCCTAAGAATGAGGATCCACCACCTGCTTACCCTTACCTGCAGATGTAACGCAGCCCTCGGCGGGGTCAGACACAATATGTACAAAGTATGTAAAACTGGAAAATACTGTAATAATATCATAAGTCTAAAATAAGCTGTAGTCATGGATGAAAATCAAATTACATCAGACCGTGCCTTACTAACAATGAGTAACAAGTATAAACTTTCTTGCATAAAAATAGAGGCTCATGATCAAAACAGGTCACCCGCCCGTAGTATCATTAAGCAATCCTACTCGGGACTATTTCACCCGTGATAGTCCCGTGGACCCGCATGAGGTCATCCGCCTCGCACGGGACTATTTCACCCGCACGAGGTCATCCGCCTCGCACGGGACTATTTCACCCGCACGGGACTATTTCACCCGCACGCGGCCCGCATGAGTACAAGCGCCGCACTCGCATCATGGGTAGCAAATCCATGGAATACGTAGTAATCATCCTAATGGACGCATACTCGTGGACCATCCATCGTGTCAGTATGTCCAAAGGAAATAACAAGAATAACCCGGGGTCTACCCCGTAAGAATACATAACCTAGCACAACCGGCTATCATACATAACATAAGCGCTACCGGCTTATCATAACATAAGCACTACCGGCTTATCATAACATAAGCAAGTTAAGAAATCCCCTAACTTCTTATTAACATTATTAATCTATCCTCTCATTTTAGTTTACTTAAGGCACTAACATGTCATTTAAGAGAAAAATCCGGGAATTCAACCCAAGTACCACGTACCTCTAACCTTGTTAAGAATGGCTCCTTTTTTTATATAAAACTTCCAAGATACTAATAATCGTAGTATCAAGTTACGACTACTTTTCAGGACAAGTCACATTTCCTTTTAGAAATATAATAGGCTTCCAAATCAAGTGACTTCACTTCTTTTAAAACCTTAGGCAATTAATGCCTTAAAACCAATTTGTCTTTCATAAATTCAAATCATTTATCCGTACTTATTTTACTAGAGTAAATCTTTCTTTTGTTAACCTTCCATAAATCTAATATAACCAACTTCCCATAAAGTCGTTATATTAACGTTATACCTTAGTCAAATACATTTCTTTACATCCAAGGGACTTATACTTTTAAAACGAAACAAGTATCATATACTTAAAACACTTCAAGTCCCTTACTTCGAAAACTTAAGACATCCTTAATACTTTTTAAAGAAATGAGTTAATCCCCTTACTCACCAAGCGTGGCCATTTTTAAAACAAGTAAAGGACATCAAAGTCTTGTACGTCTACCGTACTATATAAGTGTAATTACTCATGCTCAAGAGATAGGAAAGTTCCACATACCTCTTCGGGTCAATCCACTTGCAAGTCCAATATACCGCACGTAGTATGTTTAACCTATAATGACCATAATACGTCCATTAGCCTTTATCTTCAACGTAGAACATTCTAATAGAAACGTCCCTTATTCCTACGGAAAATTGGACAACACTTCCTTTGTTTCTACATACTTTGCCACCTTTTTCAAGGCCGAATTCAATAACCAAACACGCCACCTTTAAGGCTCAACAATCCAATCAACACAAAGGGGATTACACGCCTAACTTGGACGTGTAAAATTTTGCCCCACAATACATAACAACTAATACAAACTACAAGGTCCAATTTGACAACTTTGAGGTATAACAACATAAATTCTTATCCAATTCCTTTTTAATCCAAATCCTTATCCAATTCTTACATGCAAATATATCTAAAGGCAATATTGACAACTATAAGTCCTTTCTTCCACACATGCAATCCAATTTACTAGCAAAAGAGAAAGGATTGTTACCTTAGAGCTTACCCAAATTAGTCCAACAAATTCCACTTGCCTTCCTTCCACAATCACCTCCACAACCCTCCTACAAGCTTATCAACAAATTTCCTTCTTGCCACCTTTTTCTGAAATTTCTCTAAGCCTTGGTTTCTTCTTGAATTTCTAGAGAGAAGGGAGAGGAATTTTAGAGAGAAGGAAGAACTTTTTTTAGAGAGAAGAAGGAGCTTTGAAGAATGACCAAGTCTTCAAGACTTGGTCAATAAATAGGACATGCACAAAATCAGATGGGGGGGGACACTTGTCACCCACCCACGGCCTCTTTTTAAAAAAAACAGTTCTGATTTTTCCTAGATTCGCAGAAAAACCCGCCTCGGCGCCGCGGCTCTGCAGTCGGCGTCGCGACGCTGAAACCTCTGCAACCTTCCAGCACTTCCGGCGCCGCGGCCCTGCATCCGGCGTCGCGGCGCTGTGGCCCCCGTCCGAAAATACTTTCTGCTCGACTGCGCACTGAACTTGTAACCCCCATAACTTTCTACTCCGATGTCCTATTGACGAACGGTTTGTTGCGTTGGAAACTAGACTCAACAAACTACATGCTAGGCCTTTGAAACACCTACAAACGCTTAATGAACTACGAGATACGCCGCTCCAAAGTTGACTAAAACCCATCCGAAATATTCCATCAATCCATCATTCTAAAATTTAAGTCTCAATTCCTTTCGTACGTTCTCACAAGCTTGACCTGAATTACGGGGTGTAACAATTCTAATAAGAGATATTTTCATCAAGCTTACTAGAATATTCGAACCTCGACAAAATGACAGTTTCATCTTATTATAGCTAAAGAATCACCACACGAGAAAGGTCATTTTACGAGAAACTTCCCTTTTTAGCTTTTAATTCGCATGTTAAAATATGCTTCCCAAAAAGCAAGAGCAGATTTGGTGCATCAATTCCTTGCCAATGGCTCGCTTCGAAAGCCATAATCTCTTCGATCCCTTCATTTATGTGCCAGAATAGAGAGAGATTTGGTCGGGAAGTGGTTCCCGGGAGTACAGGGAGGTTGAACAAAAGATGGCACTTTTTGACTTGAAAGCCGAGAGGCTAAAGAAAAAGTCCATCAACCTCGTGTTGAGTCGTTCCATCCCGGTGGGTGAATACATACTTGTAGCGATCAAAGGGCATATTTATTATTATTTATTACTTATTATTTAACTAAGCTTCTCCTTTTTAGTTAACAACCTATGTTGGGCTGACTAAGCCCACTATCCTACAGGGCCCCTCTTGTGTCGGGCCCCCATTTCTCATTTTGTTGATTGAAAGAGAATAAGCGCTATCCATTGAGTAAAGAGAACTTAGAACAACAAGCGGCGGATGAGCACACTAGCGCGAAAGCTGTTGCTGCTATGTTCTCAAAAACTGTTCCTTTTTTTCCTTTCATTTTCCAACAAGCAGCGGATGAGCGCACTAGCGCGAAAGCCGTTGCGCAACAAGGATGAGCGCACTAGCGTACCTGTTCATCTTCTTCTATTTGCAGGTACACACACTTGAGGAAAAGTAGTTTTCCATATCCACCCCACAGACAATGTTGAATCCCAAAGAGCAGGAGCAGGTTCGGGCCCATCTAGCTCACAACTTGTTATGGCGAGACAAGACAATCAAAAGCCATATATATATATATATATATATATATATATATATATATATATATATATATATATATATATATATATATATATATATATATATATATATATATATATATATATATATATATATATATTTAGGGTCATGTACCCATTAGCTCAACTCTAAAAAGCTCTATACGCTCAATAGCGGTGTTTAAGGCAAATAAAATAAACAGCACGCTGGCTCTTTCCTAACACACAGCTCCAAACTAAACTCGCGAGTTTAGAAGTTTAGAAGCACGAAAAGGACACTTCACTCAGCGCTTTAGCCGCCACCGACTGTGGGCATTGAAGTTCACCGGATTAAAAAGGATAAACAGAATGTCCAAAGAAAAAGAACTAGCCAATCTTCTTCACAAGCGAAGAAAGGGAGAAACGACAGAAAGAAATAAGGATCTTCGACTAGTCGGATCTACTCTACTACAAGAGGCGAAAGGTAAAAATATTTTTAAATTTTTTTTACCAAATGAACATGATAAAATTGAAAAATATTTTCCTCCATACCAAACGCACCCTGAATGTTGGTCATTTATCGAGGACGAGTTATCAACAAAAAACTCTCAACGCTAACTTTTGAAGTATTAACTATTCTTAATTTCAATTATCGTAATAGGTGTTCTGTCTTCTTTTTTTCTCAAGAATTTAAGTTACCAAATTTTGAAGATTATGTTAAAGCAATGGATCTTGTGCTTAATTCAATTCCAAAAAATAATTGAGAGGATTGTCCAACACCATATAAAGAGACCTCAGGTTCCTACGTGAGCCAATGTGGAACTCAATGACTTGCATGTATGTAGATATCATTGAATGACTTGATAGGTAAAAAGAATTTGCATTAACTAAATATATAATTTAAACTCATTTATCTTTATATACCTTTGTAGAACTGTAACTGTTTTTTAACATGTTATAACAAGTTACTATATGCTTAATTTTTTAAGCTTCTAATAGTATCATGTTGGGTAAACGGTCCAAGAATACTCTTAATACACTATGATATTGTTCGTTTTGGACCAAGCTCGTACGGTTTTCTACAAAAAGCCTTACACCATTAAGAGAATCTTACACCTTATATGTAAATTTTTTTTTCCTTTCCACTTTCGATGTGGGACTTTATACGCACACTCCAACAATCTTCCCCTCGAACTAAGTTTCACAATCCATCACCATTTTATGAAATTACATGGGCTAATTTGGAGATTAATTATGTGTCACCCACATCACTCTTAGAGTACTTATGACTACCAAATTCGGCTGCTACTTTGTTGTGTAAGTATCTTCAATCTTGGATAATGTACTGCATCGGGTAAAGATAGTACAATGGCCCACTAGACTAAGGGCACCGTAACTCTTAAAGACACACTCCAAAGCCATCGCACTCCACCATCTCTTCATACTCGTCTCGTGAACCAGTGGTTCTGATACAAGTTGTTGGGCTAAAAGACCCAAGAATACTCTTAATATGGTGTGATATTGTTCACTTTGGTCAAGCCCGCATGGTTTTCCCTAAAAGGCGTCACACTATTAAGAGAATCATACACCTTATATGTAGGTTCTTTTTTATTTTCCATTTTCGATGTGGGACTTTGTTCGCACACTCCAACAATCTCCCCCTCGAACTAAGTTTCACAACCCATCACCATTTTATGGGATTACATGGGCTATTTTAGAAATTAATTGTGTGTCACCCACATCACTCTTCGAGTATTTATGGCCACTAAAGTCTACTGCTACTTTGTTGTGTAAGGTCTTCAATCTCGGGTAACGTACTGCACTGGGTAAAGGTAGTACAATGACCCACTAGACGACGGGAAAAGACTCTTAAAGCCACACCCCCACGACATCACACTCTGCCATCTTCATACTCGTCTCATGAACCATTGGCTCTGATATCAATTGTTGGGCTAAACGGTCCAAGAATACTCTTAATACGGTGTAATATTATTCGTTTTGGGCCAAGCCCACATGGTTTTTTACAAAAGGTTTCACATCATTAAGAGAATTCTACACCTTATATGTAGGTTCTTTTCCTTTCCACTTCCGATATGAGACTTTGTTCTCATTTCCCCCTCAAACTAAGTTCCACATGACTCATTACCATGATTCACGGGTCTGCGATTTAACGTGTCTATGTGCCACCCACATCATCAAAATATTTACGGTCACCGAAACCCAAAGGTTGTGTATGCGTCTTCAAAGCTATGGGAAAATATTGTAAACCATTCATAGACGGGCAAAGGCACTAAGTCGGGCCCCATGCCACACTCCGCCATCTTCATACACGTTCTGTCAACCACTGGCTCGGATACTGATTGTTGGGCTAAACGACTCAAAATACTCTTAATATGATGTGATATTGTCCGCTGATGATCATTTCTAGTTGATATTGGGAAAATTCTTATTACACTATTGGCGTATATAATTTTAATCTTTGTTGTAAAAGACTACTTGGACCCTTTATTCAGTTATTGTGAGCAACCTGGGAGATATAATGGGTAAAATATTTAGTTAAAACTTAAAAGTCATGTGGGGGCTACTTTTGGGAAGGAAGGGTGGGGGGTCGCCTAAGTAGACTAGGAGTATAACATAAGAACTAAAGCTTGTAATATGATAATGAAATTGGAAGGTACATTGAAATAGCCAGCAATCCAAAGGCTAATATCAGTACTAGTTGGACCATTTCCAACTATGTTAATTTAATAGCAATGGCTATACCTATAGCTATGGTCATCTAAAGATTTTGGACTGTCATCTACAGCAACCTCATTAAATAATTCTTCTACAGCAGTCAACTGATCTAGAATTAATCATCAGTCATCACTTTGAGTTCTAGGATTTACTTAGTATGACTTTTCTTTCTTGTTTTTTGTATACTAAATTACAATAACAACAATAACATACTCAATATAACTGTAGGAATGGGGTATGAGGAGGATAGAGTATGTCTATCTTATCCTTTCCTCGTGAAGATGGAGAAGTTATTTTCGAAAAAACTCTAGGCTCAAAAAACATTTCAAAGCAGTTTGAAAGAATGAACGTGGCAATAAAGAAGACATGATAATTAATTAGGATAGCATTACATAGAATTCTTAAAAAAACTTGTTTTTTCTTTCGTTGTTACTTTTTCATAAGAAAATCTTGACCATATGATATAATCGCCAAATATAAAAAAGATGAATCATACTCTTATATATTCTCACTTAATTTATGTTTTCTTTGTTTTAATTTGTTGAGAGGTAATTTAAGTATTAGAGCACATGGCATAAACAGAGCCGTTTCAACAAGATTGGGGGCATAAAGTCAAACTTCATAGAGATGCCCTAACTTTTTAAAGGAAAGACCGTCATATATAATTTTGTTCACTACTACATTTTTAATCTAATGCAATGGTTCATAGAAGGCTAATGCAACGACATATGTAGTACTGTTGCATTAGATATGGCTAATGCGAGGGGTTCAAGAGTAACAAATCAGAAAATTATGCTAATGTAACGGTAGAACATGACCGTTGCATTAGCCTGGGTAATGCGACGACTCAAATTGTCTAATTCAACGGCAAAACACGACTATTACATTAGCCTATGTAATGCAACGGTTGTCCTTGACTAATGCAACGGTCAGTGTTTTAATATCCCCCAAATCTTCATTTTATTTGCTTATACCCGGTCCCCCCCCCCCCCCCACATCTTCTTCCTAAACCCTAGCGCGCGCCCATCCCATTTTTCTAGCCGTCTCATCCCCTACCACACCTCGTTGTCGCCTCGTCGGCCTTTTTCACTCGTCGTCGCATTCATTTCGTCGAACTGCTCTTCCCTCTTCTCAAAGGTTAGATTATGTTTTACCGTCGTTTTACCTTCCCCCTTCATATTTTACCGTTGTTAATTCAAGGTTAGATTACTATATATGTATAGATTTGCTCAGATTTTACTGTCGTTGCTTCATCGAACTGCTCAGATTTTATTCATTGTTCTTCCCACATTTTATTTATTTGTAAATTGTATTTCCAAATTAAATTACAGAGAATGTATGAAAGACTTACGTTAGTATCTTAAATATTACATTGAGAAAATGGATTGTGGAACTAAGGAGTGGTGGATGGCTGCCAAATGAAGTGATGAATATGAAAGAGGAGTAGACGAGTATATTAAAAAGGCTTTTGCTACAAAGTCTCAAGGAAACCAAATTTGTTGTCCATATGATAGTTGTCACTATCGTTATTGACACTATGAGAATGTTGTGAGAGATCACCTAATATGTAATCGTTTTGTGCCAAGAACATATAAGTTATCTGAATTGAAAGAGAAAGAACTAATCTGGATCATGATGAACAATAAAATATGAATGATTGCAATGATGACATAACAGGGTTGTTGAATGATGCTCGTGATGTTTTTAGAGAGGAGCCGAATGACGAGGCAAAAAAGTTTTTCAAGTTTGTTGAAGAAGGTCAGGAGGAACTATAGCCCGGATTCAAGAAACATTCAAAGCTTTCCTTTATGATTAGACTATCTATTTTGAAGCGTGATCACAGACTTACCAATGTTGTATTTGCTGATATATTAGAGTTTGTAAGGGAGGTGTTACCCGATGCAAAATTGCCTAAGTCTTTTAATGAAGCGAAGAGTGTTTTAAAAGTATTAGGGTTGGATTATACTAAGATAGATGTGTCACGACCCGACACGGCGGTCCGCGACTAAGCGCCCTAATTGGGTACTTTTATACCCACTTGTCACGTATAATCAGACTGACACTAAGGACAATATAAAATTCGACAGCATAACGCTGCAATAATAGCACATGTCATAATAGGCAAGCCGACAAGGCCTCTACACACGAATAATCATGTCTCCTGAGGAGTCACATCTAACCAACATAATAAAATATGCAAGCCGACAAGGCTGCCACCACATAGTATCACCTATATATGGGAACATCCCAAAAACATAGTACAACAACACAGATGATCAAAACAGGCTTACAACCCACATACGTACAACCCACAACTGTCTACATACCTCTATGAGAAGGGTAACGAAATATGACGGGACAGGGTCCCGTCGCACCCCTAAATAAGCATAGGTCTAAGATTAAAGATCTGTACCAAACTGACTAAGATCTGAATCAATGGAGCTTTCCCAAACAGCTGAGTGGAAACCCTAGGCTGGCGGATCACCAACCGAGTACTGCACTGCTGGCATGAAATGCACTTCCGAGGAAATGGGGTCGACGTAAATAATGCATCGAGTATGCAAAACACGGCATCGTAAGAAGAAAGATCATAAATGGCCAAAGGATATCATGAGACATGTATAATAATCAAATTACCATTTCAACTGTGTTATATACAAATGAGAGTCAATTGTACCTTATAAAGTGAGAGTCATGTATGTCCGTATAAAATCATCATATATACATAAACTGCCCGGCCCTTTGGGACGAGGTAAGGTCGTGTAAGGTATACTGCCCGGCCCATCCTTGGATGCGGTAAAGTCATATAAGGTATACTTCCCTGCCCATTCTGGGACACGGTAAAGTCATATTAGGTATACTTTTCGGTCCATTCTGGGACGCGGTAAAGTCATATAATCACATCTGCACGAATAGAATATCATGAGTAGTTTTATACATATCATGTATCATTTTAAAACATCGTTTGGAAACTCAATAAAATCATTAAATAAACTTTTACTAGAAAGTCAAGGTACTTCTCATGACACATATCTTTAGGAATTAAACTGTGTAGAAATCATGTACGTCCGTCGTACGTTCATTAAATCATGCCAAAAAGAAAGAAGGAAGATTTTCACATACCTTACTGTCGAACTAACCAACTCACTAATTAAAGTACGTCTCGTCTAGCACTTCAATCTATAACAATAGTATTTCGTTCGACAATTCCATGTCTTCTAGCTTACTTAACATGTATCGAATGATGACTCTTTTTTCTATAGAAATTTGGGCAGCACTTCCCCTATTTATATACATATTCACAACTCATAAACAATGTCAACAATACCAATAACCAAACACAACTTAAGGAATGTACCAAACAGCCCCCATACACTTCATTATGCTACCAATTAAACATTATTTTTCTTTTCGTTCATAGAAGACAACAACTACAACAACCAAGGGGATTTATCCACTTATTTCTCATGTTAATCCATCCTCTTAGTCCATATCAAATCAGCCCCAAAAACAGTCCATATACCAACAATAACAAGAATATAAAATAACACATTCCTACACTTTTCATTCTTTAAGACATGTATTAGTAATTACCACAATGTATGTACATGTTCATAACTTAATTCTTAGCATTATAATCTTAACAAAACAGCCCCTAAAACACCATAACGGGGCTCACGATTTCTGGACAGATTCGGTCCTATTCAACATAATATCACCACTCTCTTTACAACTTAAAATCTAATTTCATATTTCAATACTTCCATATAACCAATTATAACTTAAACATCATGGTTTTCCTTCAATTTTCAACATGCAATCTGTGACAAGGATAACAACAATAATACTCAAATTCAATGTATACAAAACAGTCCCTAATTCGGTCATATCACTCAACAATCATATGCAATCTCTTATTTCCAATTCTTCTTTAACATGAGTTTAACTCTTAACTACAACATTACTTATTCTTCCAAATACTCCATAAAAAGAAGAATTTTTACCTTAATTTTCTTGCCAAAACAGTCCCAGATTTTGGTCTCTGCACCATCCACTTTACACCATTTTTTCATCATTTCTTCAACTCAAAGTGACATGCATGTGTTCTATAAGTTTAATCCACCTTTCTTACATGTTTTTCTTCAAAAAAACTCATCTCCAAATCTGAAATTTTGGAGCTTATTTTCGGTCCAGTGGGTACCGAAACTCCACTGCTTGGGGATTCACCTTTGCTTCGAAATTCAATAGATGGATTTATCTTGGAGAAAAGTTGATTGAATTCTTCAATTTGTTATGGAAAATAGGAGAGGGAATTCGGCCATGAGAGAGAGAGGGATGAGGGAGTGGGTTTGAAAATAAAACAATGTGGGGAGATGAAAGGTTAATAAGGTTTAGGGGGGAAATCTGAAAATTACTTATTACACTTTGGTCCCTAATTGTATAATTAAATCAACCCCTCAATTAATAAAATAAATCTTAAACCCCACTTCTTTTAAATTCCGAAAATTTTGTAAGGCCTCGTATTCTTAATGTCATAATTCTTATAATACGACACTAATCCGTAACGGGAAATATGCAACTTATTATTACTAACTTCCAACGTCCACACGTTGTAACCAACACTTCTCCGGAATCACATTCTTTTGTATACTAATTTTCGGATTAGCATATATGAATATACTCTATATCCAAGATTCGAATCTTATTCCTTAACTACGTTCTCTAACCATCGTCTTAAAACCACGAGGTGTAACATCATTCCCCCTTTAGAAACATTCGTCCTCGAATGTTCATAATATGTCTTATGTTTTAGAAATTTCGAGAGTCTCCTTTATAGCTATGCCTATCCACCTATACTCAGCAAACCAACAGATGTCTCACAGGGCCACAAATGAAATTATAACTTTAAAACAGTCCTTACCTGATATTTTACCTCAACAAAGCCTAAATAACCAATATACTTTCAGACATCATGTAGATACCCTTAAGGTAGTCCGCATACGAATACACCATTTGATGTATAAGACATTTCTTTCTAACAATATCTTATTCAATTCATTTATCAAGATCTTTCACTTACTTGGACATTTCTAACACCACACCATGGTCCATGCCCGTCACTATGTAAATATGATTGAGTTAAATATGAGGTGCAAACAGGTAAACACTTCAGTATAGCAAAGCCAATTCAATTAGATATAAAAGGTCAGTGTTAATATTATTTAACAATTTGGTAGATGTGACATGTCACAGAATGAGCTAAGGGAATGTTTTCTACTGAAATTGGCATACCTTTGATATTAGACAAACGGGAATTCAGGTAATCAATTCACAGAGACACATAATTTAAAATACAAAGGTAGTCATCTAAATGGAACATGTGAGGTATTCAATATCGGTTAAGTGCTTAAACTAAGTGCCCAAAATCTTACATTCCCTATGTCATTGGGTCAATAACACTGAGACCTATCATGATACTACACGGTTCATTTATTTGCTAAACAAGAACTTAAAACAAGATACTAGGTTTGTTATTATTACTTAACATGAGGCAGACAATTAAGGTTAAGATACAAGCATTAAATATTGATTATATCAAATCCTAACTTACAAAGTGAACCAAGACATCATCCCTTCCTTATGCATTACAAAATCTTATATACATTATATAGAATCAGCTCTGGACATCAACCTAGTATACAGGAGTATAAACAAGATATTCAAGCAGCTAGTGAACATTTGGAAACCAATACACTTATCATATCATACTATTGATATCAAACAGAGGTGACATACCACTAAATAATCACAACTAATATACCTCACATCACTTTTTATATCATATAAAAACGTATCCATAGCTGTTTAACAATACAGTAATCTTATATATACATGGTTTATTTACCTCTTATATGACCTTTATCTTTAGATATCAGGTTCATACATCTTAGGCAAAGACGATCCTACCGGGCTAAACTAACACATTATCCTACATGAAAACTTAGCAGGGATTGATATCATTAAAGGGAAGTAAACAGATGACTATGAAATACAACACCTTTGGAAACAATGTATTGAAGATAGAAAAGGCCAAATAGGAATTCATATAGTTGCATACATTAGCATGACAAGATTTCATACTTATCTTCAGACAACCAGATCAGCAAAGTAAGATTTTAAATTATTGCCTTTTGTACCAAACCATACACATACTATTCCATCAACCTATTATGTATGTGTCTTGTTGGAACATGTTTTTATGAAAATTAATATCATTATCTCCCTAAACCATTCAAACAACAGATGTTGTACATATCATGCTATTGAGCCCAACATACGCTTAATACCCCACACTAAGAGTAACTTTCGAACAACGATTGTAAATTAAATACTTAAGTTAATCAAAACATGTTAATATCTTATTTAACAATGATTAGCAGGACTTCATCTATCACAAGTCGACACTTTATTTAACTTACTAATTCAGAACTATGGATATATCCCAATCATATTAACATTAATCAATAATGATCAATCATAACTGCTAACATACCATGAATTAGTAAAGCAGGCTCAGAATAGTTTCAGGAAGTCGACACCTTAGATAATATGACTACACTACTTACAGATAGCTAAACCAGTTTTCAAAACAGTACATTGGTCATCACATTAAAGCAAATAACCCATACACGCAACTTCAATCTAATATGTCAATCCATTAAATCAAATCTTGACACTTCATATATAATTAAGATCTTTAAATTAGCAATATTAGCATTAAATCAACTAAGTAGCCTTACACGACTAAACAAATCTGAAATTAACATGACAGACTATTCTAAATCAGCTTGAAACATTTATCAGTTATCTAAAAACAGGCACATTCTCCTGGTGAACTATTTCAGACCTAAACAAACTGAAATATACCCTAATAGTAATAAGTGTCAACCAACCACACTAATTTACAAATTCATTCATTTACTTTAACACAGGAAAAACCATCACTTAAGTCTAGACATGTACATCCCTGAACAATCGCATCCACCACATACTTTAACCAAGCTCAAGCGTCAAATATCATATTAAAGAAGGCCTTATCTACGGTCTCAACGATTATCTAGCGTTCTAATATTCTCAAATATTCTGCTTCCCAAGCTTACATTATTTTTTCCACTTATACGAGTGATGTAGCTTCTCATAATCTCAAAAAAAAATTGCCCTTCTGGCATATCAATAGTTGGGGTATAAATCGCAACACCTTCCAAACAATTACTAAAGTTTAAACAACTCATGATACCCCATAATTACTTCAGGCAACATACATATGGCCTTAATAAATATATTCATATAGATGCACATCATCATCACACCAACTATACAACAATCTTACCAACCGATATACAAAGTCCATATATTCCCTACTAGGCCGATGTCGCTTCCTTTGGATGCATAGTTGCAACACAATAATTCGTTAGAGGTGGATTATCCTAATAACATAGCTCTATCGCACGATCTTAAAGTAAGAAGAATAGAAACCAACCCTAAATATTCGACAGCCTCCTGCGTATAAGTATGGTGCACAACATTTCCATACACAAGACTTGTCGCGCCCTTTTTCGGCCGCGGCATTTATTTTCTAGACTCCTGCTGCTCCAATTAAAAAAGGGTTAGAAAAATAAAAATAGAAAATGCTAATAAATTAAAGAGGCTTAAAGATTTTTAAAATGCTAAAGAGTGCTAAAAGGCTAAAGGGTTGCTAGAATGCTATGGTTCATGAGTCGCCACCTAATTAGTTTGGGTGAATTAGGACACCTAAATGTTTAACTAGTTTAAAGTGAAACATTAACTCCATTTTATGGTCTGCTAAACTTAGTGAAATTCTGGGTAAGGGTTCTTTATTAATCTAGAGGGAAGGGGTTAGGCACCCTCTAAGATCCGCTAACTTGCGGTTGTCCTGCCAAACCTAGGGTAATTATTATGTTTAAAAATGCAAAAATAAAAGCTACACCTGCTTAGTAAAATGCGAAGATGTTAAAATGTTAAAATGTTTAAAAGGTGTTTTACAGTAAAAGGTTGCTAAAGGTATTAAATGCTAGAAGGGCTCCTGCTTAGAAAAGTGTTAGGAAATAATAAAAGTGCTAAAATGTTTAAAAGACTTAAAGATTTCAAAAGGTCAAGGGGTGCTAAATGGAAAAGATGCTAGTGGTGCTAAAGGTATTTATATTATTTATAAAAGATGGTGTAAAATTGATTTATCATAGATGCATTTTATAAAGGATTTAAAGGACTTGTGCTACATGTAGAGTTTAAAAGTGTTCATTTACCTTTATTTATAAATAAGTGACGCGAAACTAATTTATAAGCTAAAGGTATGCACTTACTTGAAAATTTGATTTATGTGGCCTAGTGCAAAAGACGGTGATCATTTGACAAGTTTAGTCATGCGTGGCAATCCTAAAATAATTAACTTAAAGTGGAAGCAAATTTCTAGTATCCAACTACTCGCTAATTTATTGATTCAAGATTCAATTATTCTAAGTGTTCTAATAATTAATGTAGCGTTAGACAATTAATTACAACAAATGAATAGGGAAGGATATGAATTAACAATGGTAACTCGAAGAATGGCGATATCCTTTCGCCGCGGTTTGGAAATTCCTATGCTAGATGAGTGCACATAAATGTGGGCCTTCTTTTGAAGTAGCTCAAGATGAGTTTCGCCGTGAAACTCTTTATTTTGCTCCGGTGCGTGCCATGTAAAAGATAAAGAAAGATAAGGATTAGCATCAACCCAAATAAACTTTATGAAAATGATTAAAACATTGAAAGCACACGATATCCATAATTCAACTGTTGTTTAGTTATATTATTCTAAGAGATTGTCGATTTCAAGTAGAAATGCCGTTGAACCACGTGGATTGGGCAATGAACAAAAGATTCAAAGATGCTAATGAATTCTAAATCTCACAAAAGTTAACTAGACCCATATACAAGAGCCCATAATAGCACTAGCAGTTGTAGTTAATCTGACTAGGTCTTAGGAAAGTAATTCAGGCCCAAACAAATATCATTTCAATTCTTTCCTCTCATTATAAGAGGAGGAACAAAACGACCAACACATAACATATGAAGAGGACTCAAATAAGAAGGCAACTGGTGTGGCATGAAGTTTCCAGATTTTTTTTTTTTAAAATTGTAGGGCAGATTAATTATGCACATATGGTGAACCATACAACAATGCAAAGCAAGGATGGGAACATGACAGGCCCAAGGACATATACCCTATGATATACACAGCAATATACTAAACATATAGGTATGATATACCGAGTATAGTATTTATATATTTTTGCATATACGCATTTTTAACTCAAGACAAAAGACAAACAGGCCAACATCGATTGAACCAATACTCATTAAAATTGAACTTTCAGGATTTGTGCAGAGTTTTCAATTTCCAATTACCACTTAGAAATCAGTCACATTATGATACAAGGTTCCTAAATGCTTTATGCACACATTAGCTTAGGACAGCATGCTTAGCAAGACATTAGGTAGATTTCCAGCATATATGAATGAAGCCATGAGATAATTATATATGGTACTAGAATGGCATAATTCAACCAGTGGTCTCAAGATATAATAGGCACAACATTAACCTGCCCTCCTTTTACAATAACTAAAAATGAACATACAAGCAAGTTTGCTAGTTCGTGAAGAGTCAACGACACACCAGGGCATGAACAAACAGACTTCATGATTTCTAGAACTAGAGAGAAAGATTCAATTTTGCAGATATGTAGAAGACACAACAACTTCTTATATTCGACAACATACTTGGTATAAAATACTAGGCATGTTTCTAAATTCCCAAATCTCGAACATAACAATCCTAAGCCAATAGTTTAAGCACGTGCACACCTAATGCGAGGTAGAGCCATTTTATACCAGAATGTAACTTATCCAAATCATTCCCTATGTTCTTTCCTTCATATCTAAACCATTTAAGAATACAACAATACAAACGACTGAACTAAATCACCGATAAAACACAACAAAGTAAATAACTGAGAGGATTTCTAGTTTACCTTCTCCGGCGCGAACCGAGGCAACAGATCAAGTCGTCGGTCCACCCGACGGGTTATTGCGCGCGATTGAAAGCGGTAAGGCTTGCTATCGAGAATACTCACCGATGCGATCGACTTCCGCAACTAAGAAGAAGGGGTTTTGAATCGGTGTTCTTGCTACTTCCTCTTGAACTCGACGATCGATGCTATGACCGCTCTCGCTTTTCGCTCTTAACGGGTATCTCATGTTCGACCGACGCCTCTCTCGCTTCATCGCCCTAAAAATCGACCGCCTCGCCTCCTCGCTTGTACTCATCGTGCTCTGCGATTCGATCGATGATTCCTCTACTCCTCGCTGCGTGTGCTTAGATAGTCCTAACTCTAGGTCCTAATGTTGGTCAAGAATAAAGGTTGATTCTGGCTATTTCTAGGTGTGATTTGGTATTGATTGCTAAGATTGTGAGGGATTATTTGAATTATATTTCTGGTGATGTTTATGGTAAGAATCGATGGAGAAGTTAAGTGGAAACCCCGGATTATCTGGCGAGAATCTCGTGGTTGGTGTCGCGGTGACGGTAAGCGGCGAGATGGGTGTGTCTACCGCGTTTAGGTTTTCTTGTTGAAGGTTTTGTGCGTTTGAGGAGATGATAGAGGTTTGAAGTATAATAGCGAAAGGCCTTGAGTTATTATCTTGTGGGTTGGTAAGTGGAAAGGGTTGGGCAGCGGTATTGGGCAACGGTCGCGGTCACCGGGACGCGGGTTTGGACGAATTAAAGGGGTGTTGGGCTGGGTAGTTATTAGGGTGTTGGGTATTAAGTTAGTGGGTATTTAATTAGGAGTTAATTAATTAATTAGTGGTGAGTTTTAGGTATTTAATTCTAGGTAAGTGTATTATTAATTAATTAGTGATAACTTAAATTAACAAATGTGATTAAATTATTTAGGTGCTCCATTAATCTAATTGTTATCAAAATATAAATGCGCGTGCTATTTAATTAATGCTCAATACTTTAGACCGCTATTATTATTTAAAAATCTTATTATTGCGCATTATTATGAGTCAAATTAAAAATTGAATTGCGTTTAGATTAAATTATTTAAATGCTAAATGCGAGTATGATATTTAAGAATCGCTTAAAGCTTTGCAAATGATTACTAATAAACGCGCTATGCTACCTGACACGACGTTATCGCTAAATTATTTATTTTATGCATTTATTAATTATTTAAGAATTGCGACAAAGCTTAAAGTTAATAAATGCGGGCACGGGACTCTAAGTGCTTAAAACTCTACGTAAGACGCGATGCCATTATTAAATTGTTTATTTATGCCTGTATTTATGTTTTATCGCTGCATTTTATTATAAAAATCGTAAAAAATTATTTTACAAAATTAGTCTAATTTTATAGTTAATGGCTGGACGGGAGGGTCAAAATTGGGTGTCAACAGCTGTCCCTCTTTGTATGGAGATGATGGAAGAATCTTCGGACAAAGACGTTGACTCATAGCCAATTTTGTCTCGATCTTCAGAATTGCAAAAATGTTGGGCAGGTAGACAAGGCTGACACAAAAATCAAAAACTGTCCCAGTGTCGAGTTATGACGACACTGGGTTACTATGGTCGAAACACCAAGGCAGGCTAACGCGGACTCAAAGATGTCCCAGTGTCGAGTTATGACGACACTGGGCTACCATGGTCAAAACACCAAGGCGGGCTAATGCGGGCTTAAAGATGTCCCAGTGTCGAGTTATGATGACACTGGGTTATGGTGCAAAAAGTAAAAGAAAATAACTGGCTTGAACCTGGGGTGTACTGCTATGGCTTGTGGTGCTGGGTTCTACGGTGGAGCGAGTGGACCGACGCTTGAGGCCGCTTCTGCCAATCGTTGGGAAGGTTGGCCCCCCAACAGATTGCCCCGGTTCGCTGTAAGAGAAAATCCACGTTGTGCTCCTGCTGCTGCATGCTAAGACTTGAACAAACGGTTAGTGCATAACTGCTAAGGCAAAATAATTTTAAAAAACAATGTAACTGTGAATAGAAAAGGTTATCCTGCAAAAATACGACGCTTTGTGTTGATGCGACGCCGCGAACGCCGTGGATTTCGCCTTGCACGACGTGTTGCGATTGTGAACGCGGATATGTTGTCCTTGCTGCAATTGTCCTGATACTAAAGCTCAAGAAAGAGTTAGTGCATAATCGCTAAGATAATAATAAAGCATGCGTAAGAAATGCAATTTCGGAGTATAGAAATCGCCCTCGCGTGATATCCGACGATGGCGCTGTTTTGGACTTGGCGTCGCTTTCAAGGCCGCCGTTCAGACTTAGCGCCGCTTGACTTAGCGTCGCTTTCGACGTGGCGCCGCTTTCGGACGGAGTCGCTTTCGACCGAGTCGCTTCCGGACTTAGCCGCTTTTGGACGTGGCATCGTTTCGGACGGAGTCGCTTTCGACCGAGTCGCCGACTTAGCCGCTTTCTGACTTGTCGTCCGCTTTCGGACTTGTCGTCGCTTTCGGACTTGTCGCTTTCGACTTGGCCGCTTGGATTTAAGGCCGGCGTCGCTTTCGACTTGACGCCGTTTTGGACTTGGCGTCGCTTTCGCACGTGGCGCCGCTTTCGGACGCGAGTCGCCGACCGAGTCGCCGACTTCGCGGCCGATAACGCCGTTGTTCGACGGGGCCGCCTTGGCGTCGCTGCGTGGACTCGCGGCCGATAACGCCGCCGTTCGACGGGCGGGCCGCTCCCGTAGAATAAATGCTCCCGCAAGCTAAGCCGAGAAAACGTTAGTGTATACCGCTTAAACAAAATGATAAATATATACGAGAAGTGCAATTTTATGGATAGAGACGCCGCCCCGATATGCTCGACGAGATCGACGCCGCTTGCACCGCAAATCGATTTAATTGTTATGATGCCTTTGTTGCGCGCGCCGTTGCCGCTTGACTTTATGCCCGAAGCCGACGCGCTTAGGTTTTGTTGCGAACTCAACTTTGATCGCCGATTGTTGATGCCCTTTTCGCCGCTTTGCCGCGACTTTGGATTGTTGTCATCCTCGCTTTGTTGCTTTTGGTCGCTTCGCTATCTGAAGAAACCTTTCGCCGTATTTTCTATTTCGCTATTGTACTTTCCGCCTCGTTAATATGAAGAACTCGCGCCAAAGAAAAATTTGTGAGTTTGGCGGGGCGGTTGATTCGCGTTGACTTTGTAGTTTTGACTCTTGATATCGGACGTCTGCTTTGTTTGGGACTCATAACCCCGCCTGGTTTCCTACCTTGTCCCGCTTTGAAAAGTGCGGTGTTTGGCCCGGAGGGTCTCAATGGAGTCGCTTGTATGTTATATGCATTCTTGTTATTTTAGAACGGCGGAAAGTTTCCTAACGGTGTGACCGGCCGCTTTAGGCCGCCACGTATCCCCACGAGGGAATCAGTCATGACGTAGTTCATTACAAGTGAAATTGGGTAAAATTAAAATTTCTAGATGTGGGACCGGCTCGAGATCACGCCACGTATCCACCAAGCGGAATCGTGTCAAACGTAGTTCCAATTATTACATATAAAGGCAAAATGCATTAAACTAATTATTTCAGACTCCTACCGCCGGCGCAGGCACGAGTCCATTTCTTCGCTTTGTGTCTTCAACGGCCGGTCTTCAGCAGATCACCTCTTGCAAAGACACAACTAGACGAATGACTTATTCAATGGTTAAACAATCTCGGCGAGCGAGCACCTCCTTTCTATGGCGGTTGGTTGATGTTTCAACTTTCTTCCTTTACTGGTGGCGTAATAGTCCCTTCCGCATCGCCTCTTCATTTTCACTATCATGCTCATACGGGCGTCTTCAGAACCGGAAGAAAGTTATTATTTGCATTGAGAGGAGCATCTTTCAGCTGAATGACTCCTTCTTCGATTAATTCCTCTACTCTGTCCTTGAGTGTATAGCAATTTCGATGTCGTGACCTGCTGACCGGAGTGGTATGCACAATGTTTAGTCTTATCGTGCCCTGGAAGTAGGCACAGGAGTATTTCGGGAATTGGACGGAGTATTCTCGCGGCTTTTTCTCATACACTCGAGCTATGGGCTCGGCTAAAGGTGTATAGGTTTTGTTGGTTTTCTTTCGCATCTACGCGGGGGGTCCGCTTTGGAGTGCGAGTTCGTGATTGTGGTGAGTATTTTGGATATCTTTGGTTGGGTATGGTAAATGTGATACGGGGTGGCGATCTTGATAATATGATGGATTCGAGTGTTTTGGTAAAGGCGGTGGGCTTTGATATACCGGATGTTGTTCTCGCCTATGCTCCGAACGACCGTGATGGAGGGTGATGATCTCTTCTCCTGCGGAGGTACCTCCGATGGAATTTGACCGCATCGCTCGCTAGTTGTGCGTAGGTCGCAAGTTTGTAATCCCGCTGTCTTAATGTTTCTTCCACGAAGTCGCCATTCTACGACTTCGCAAAACTTCGCCCAATTACACCGATCATTCTTTCATAATATGTCGCGCCCTTAACGATCGCACAACAGCGTGGTCATTTCGCCGCCATTGGAGGTTGGACCTTCGCTTCGACCGCCACCTCGGGCGTATTCTCGAAAGTTTCGTGGATTTCTTTTCAAGTTTCATAAGATAAAATCTGCCCAGACCGTGGTGTTGAACCCGACCGCCCATGAAATCTTGTGCCATGGCATTCCAACCGCCCCATTTTCGAGGGTCTTGGCATGTACGATCACGCAAATACGGTTAGACTCGATGAATAGCTTCATGATGATTGCTTGATTTTTACCAACTCCAATCAATTTATCGCAATATGACCTTAGATGAGCTCGAGGATTCTTTCCATCGAACATGTCAAATTTGGGCACCTTGTACCCGGGTAATTCAACGTCGAGTGCATGCATAAGTTTTCATACTCTAAACCTTCCTCCCCTTTGTTCATTTGAATGCTTTTGAATGCCTCTTTCAAGCTGCGTATTTCTTTTGCCACATTTTCATCAGCTCTAGCTCGAGTTTGCCGCTCCATTTCCTTGTATTGATCGTCTCTTGAGAGGATGCACATGATAAATGGTTGGCTTTCGATCGGATGTGCTAATCCTCATATTGTTTGTGTGCCATCCGCTCGTATTGGGTGGCTTGGCAATTTGGGTTGAGTGGGAGATATAAGTAGGTGGAGGTTGAGATGTGTATATAGTGATCGGATCATTTTGGAGGTCGGTTTGCAAATTGACCGCGAGTGACATTTTGTGTGGTGGTATGTCATGCGGCCTCTGCGAGCTCGGAGAAGTGGAGGCTCGGGCTTGTGACACGATTGCATTTGTCCCTTGCTCGGGAGTGGTGCATTCAAGCTAATGGACATGTTTGTGATATCTCTGAGCCTTTCTATTTCGCTTGCATGATTTCCATTTCTCGCAATAGTTTGGCGAGGTGTTGATCATCGTGTTTCTCCTTCGACGCCTCGCATCCTCTACATGAACGGGGATGAGTCCTAAGTTGTTTCGCCCTGCTTACGGATTAGTCATTTATTGGATGATTGGTTTCTACTAATCAACGCGAATCAACCTTTGGGATAAGCTAAAAATAAACCTTTAACAAATGAAGCAAACCAAGTTAGTATAATATGCAAAAAGTTGCAGACAATATATACTAATAAGCAAATTGTAAATCAAGTGCGTGTTCTAACATGTTTGGGACCTCTTTTAATGCCAGAGGTGGGCCTAAACGCCAGATATGCGAGGTTATGACGGATTTGTCCAAGTCGCCAATCGTAATGCTTTCGTTGGAAATGGCGACCAAACGACGGCACTTTTCCCAATTTCAGCATGACATGATTAGGTTTGGATTTGTCTATCATTGTCACGCTACACATAATATCTTTGGTCGTTGGGTTGAGAAACCCGTCGACAAGTTTGGTGTCTTCCTAATTGTGGTGTCAATGCCAAGGATTGACCCACCTAAGGTAAATGCATGCATGCCCTAAAATAAGGGTGGTATAGCTTTATCTTAAGTTTGCTAAGATTTGGCTTTTCTGGACGCGAGGTTCCCGAGCGGACAACTCGAGTGAGAAGGCTACGCGGCCACCGGTTAGACCGGGCACTCCACGTATATTACCAACTCTCCTAAATTTGGTTTTTGAAGAAAGAATTTTGCTGATGCACCCAGCGCACCTCGCATGTAGTGTGTGATTGTGTGAATTTTCCAGAGTGGAAGAAATATGAGCGGAATGCCAGTTTAAGGAAAGCAGTAAAGCAGGTAGCAATCAAAAATAAATAAAACAAAATACAACACACAAAAATTAAATGCAAAATAATTGCCAAATAATAACCCTAGGTCTGTTGTGGTTAAGAACCTAAAATCCCCAGCAGAGTCGCCATTTCTGTCGCGCCCTTTTTCGGCCGCGGCATTTATTTTCTAGACTCCTGCTGCTCCAATTAAAAAAGGGTTAGAAAAATAAAAATAGAAAATGCTAATAAATTAAAGAGGCTTAAAGATTTTTAAAATGCTAAAGAGTGCTAAAAGGCTAAAGGGTTGCTAGAATGCTAAGGGTTCATGAGTCGCCACCCAATTAGTTTGGGTGAATTAGGACACCTAAATGTTTAACTAGTTTAAAGTGAAACATTAACTCCATTTTATGGTCCGCTAAACTTAGTGAAATTCAGGTAAGGGTTCTTTATTAATCTAGAGGAAGGGTTAGGCACCTCTAAGATCCGCTAACTCATGGTTGTCCTGCCAAACCTAGGGTAATTATTATGTTTAAAAATGCAAAAATAAAAGCTACACCTGCTTAGTAAAATGCGAAGATGTTAAAATGTTAAAATGTTTAAAAGGTGCTTTACAGTAAAAGGTTGCTAAAGGTATTAAATGCTAGAAGGGCTCTCGCTAGAAAAGTGTTAGGAAATAATAAAAGTGCTAAAATGTTTAAAAGACTTAAAGATTTCAAAAGGTCAAGGGTGCTAAATGGAAAAGATGCTAGGGTGCTAAAGGTATTTATATTATTTATAAAAGATGGTGTAAAATTGATTTATCATAGATGCATTTTATAAAGGATTTAAAGGACTTGTGCTACATGTAGAGTTTAAAAGTGTTCATTTACCTTTATTTATAAATAAGTGACGTAAACTAATTTATAAACTAAAGGTATGCACTTACTTGAAAATTTGATTTATGTGGCCTAGTGCAAAAGACGGTGATCATTTGACAAGTTTAGTCATGCGTGGCAATCCTAAAATAATTAACTTAAAGGGAAGCAAATTTCTAGTATCCAACTACTCGCTAATTTATTGATTCAAGATTCAATTATTCTAAGTGTTCTAATAATTAATGTAGCGTTAGACAATTAATTACAACAAATGAATAGGGAAGGATATGAATTAACATGGTAATCTTTCGAAGAATGGCGATATCCTTTCGCCGCGGTTTGGAAATTCCTATGCTAGATGAGTGCACATAAATGTGGGCCTTCTTTTGAAGTAGCTCAAGATGAGTTTCGCCGTGAAACTCTTTATTTTGCTCCGGTGCGTGCCATGTAAAAGATAAAGAAAGATAAGGATTAGCATCAACCCAAATAAACTTTATGAAAAATGATTAAAACATTGAAAGCACATGCATATCCATAATTCAACTGTTGTTTAGTTATATTATTCTAAGAGATTGTCGATTTCAAGTAGAAATGCCGTTGAACCACAGGGATTGGGCAATGAACAAAAGATTCAGCATGCTAATGAATTCTAAATCTCACAAAAGTTAACTAGACCCATATACAGTAGGCCCATAATAGCACTAGCAGTTGTAGTTAACGGACTAGGTCTTAGGAAAGTAATTCAGGCCCAAACAAATATCATTTCAATTCTTTCCTCTCATTATAAGAGGAGGAACAAAACGACCAACACATAACATATGAAGAGGACTCAAATAAGAAGGCAACTGGTGTGGCATGAAGTTTCCAGTTTATTTTTTAAAATCAGAGGTGATTAATTATGCACATATGGTGAACCATACAACAATGCAAAGCAAGGATGGGAACATGACAGGCCCAAGGACATATACCCTATGATATACACAGCAATATACTAAACATATAGGTATGATATACCGAGTATAGTATTTATATATTTTTGCATATACGCATTTTTAACTCAAGACAAAAGACAAACAGGCCAACATCGATTGAACCAATACTCATTAAAATTGAACTTTCAGGATTTGTGCAGAGTTTTCAATTTCCAATTACCACTTAGAAATCAGTCACATTATGATACAAGGTTCCTAAATGCTTTATGCACACATTAGCTTAGGACAGCATGCTTAGCAAGACATTAGGTAGATTTCCAGCATATATGAATGGCTATGAGATAATTATATATGGTACTAGAATGGCATAATTCAACCATGGTCTCAAGATATAATAGGCACAACATTAACTCCGCCTCCTTTACAATAACTAAAAATGAACATACAAGCAAGTTTGCTAGTTCGTGAAGAGTCAACGACACACTGTGGCATGAACAAACAGACTTCATGATTTCTAGAACTAGAGAGAAAGATTCAATTTTGCAGATATGTAGAAGACACAACAACTTCTTATATTCGACAACATACTTGGTATAAAATACTAGGCATGTTTCTAAATTCCTGAAATCCGAACATAACAATCCTAAGCCAATAGTTTAAGCACGTGTGCACACCTAATGCGAGGTAGAGCCATTTTATACCGTAATGTAACTTATCCAAATCATTCCTATGTTCTTTCCTTCATATCTAAACCATTTAAGAATACAACAATACAAACGATCGAACTAAATCACCGATAAAACACAACAAAGTAAATAATCGAGGATTTCTAGTTTACCTTCCGCGCGAACCGAGGCAGCGTAAGTCAAGTCGTCGGTCCACCCGACGGGTTATTGCGATGCGATTGAAAGGGTAAGGCTTGCTATCGAGAATACTCACCGATGTGCGACTTCGCAACTAAGAAGAAGGGGTTTTGAATCGGTGTTCTTGCTACTTCCTCGAACTCGGACGATCGATGCTATGACCGCTTCTCCTGTTCGCTCTTAACGGTATCTCATGTTCGACCGATGCCGCCTCTCGCTCTCATCGCCCTAAAATTGACCGCCGCCTCCTCGCTTGTACTTCATCGTGCTCAGATTCGATGATTCCTCTACTCCACTCGCACGTGCTTATATAGTCCTAACTCTAGGTCCTAATGTTGGTCAGTAAATAAAGGTTGATTCTGTGCTATTTCTAGGTGTGATTTGGTATTGATTGGCTAAGATTGTGAGGGATGATTTGAATGATATTTCGGGTGATGGTTATGGTAAGCATCGTTGGAGAAGGTAAGGGGAAACCCCGGATTCTCTGGCGAGAATCTCGGGGTTGGGGTGCTGGCGGTGACGGGGTAAGGGCGAGATGGGTGTGTCGGCTGCGTTTAGGTTTTCTTGTTGAAGGTTTTTGTGCGTTTGAGGGAGATGATAGAAGGCTGAAGTATAATAGGCGAAAGGGCTGCTGAGTTATTATCTTGTGGGCCGCTGGTAAGTGGAAAAGGGGTTGGGCCCGCGGTATTGGGCCTACGGGCAACGGGTCGCGTCACCGGGACGCGGGTTTGACGAATTAAAGGGGTGTTGGGCTGGGTAGTTATTAGGGTGTTGGGTATTAAGTTAGTGGGTATTTAATTAGGAGTTAATTAATTAATTAGTGGTGAGTTTTAGGTATTTAATTCTAGGTAAGTGTATTATTAATTAATTAGTGATAACTTAAATTAACAAATGTGATTAAATTATTTAGGTGCTCCATTAATCTAATTGTTATCAAAATATAAATGCGGGCGTGCTATTTAATTAATGCTCAATACTTTAGACCGCGGCGCTATTATTTACAAATCTTATTATTGCGCATTATTGCGGAGTCAAATTAAAAATTGAATTGCGTTTAGATTAAATTATTTAAATGCTAAATGCGAGTATGATATTTAAGAATCGTTTAAAGCTTTGCAAATGATTACTAATAAATGCGGCTATGCTACCTGACACGACGTTATCGCTAAATTATTTATTTTATGCATTTATTAATTATTTAAGAATTGCGACAAAGCTTAAAGTTAATAAATGCGGGCACGGGACTCTAAGTGCTTAAAACTCTACGTAAGACGCGATGCCATTATTAAATTGTTTATTTATGCCTGTATTTATGTTTTATCGCTGCATTTTATTATAAAAATCGTAAAAAATTATTTTACAAAATTAGTCTAATTTTATAGTTAATGGCTGGACGGGAGGGTCAAAATTGGGTGTCAACAAGACTCTACTAGACACAGTCTGTAGACATTCCGAGGACTAACTGCTCTGATACTACTTTTGTCATGATCCGACCCGGCGGGCAGTGACTAAGCGCCCTAATTGGGCACTCTTATACTCATATGTCACGTATAATCAGACTGACACTAAGGACAATATGAAATTCGGCAGCATAACGCTGCAATAATAACACATGTCAAAATAGGCAAGCCGACAAGGATGTCTCTACACACGAATAATCTTGTCTCCTGAAGAGTCACATCTAACCAACATAATAATATAAGTAAGCCGACAAGGCTGTCACCACATAGTATCACCTATATATGGGAACATTCCAAAAACAGAGTACAACAACACAGATGACCAAAACAGGCTTACAACCCACATACGTACAACCCACAACTGTCTACAGACCTCTATGAGAAGGGTAACGAAATATGGCGGGACAGGGCCCCATCGCACCCCTAAATAAGCATAGTAAGATTAAAGATTTGTACCAAACTGACTAAGCTCTGAATTAATGGAGCTCTCCCAAACAGCTGAGTGGAAACCTTGTAAGGCCTCGTATTCTTAATGTCATAATTCTTATAATACGACACTAATCCGTAACGGGAAATATGCAACTTATTATTACTAACTTCCAACGTCCCACACGTTGTAACCAACACTTATCCGGAATCACATTCTTTTGTATACTAATTTTCGGATTAGCATATATGAATATACTCTATATCCAAGATTCGAATCTTATTCCTTACCTACGTTCTCTAATCATCGTCTTAAAACCACGAGGTGTAACAAGATGCATGCCCCAATGATTGCATGTTGTATTGGAAAGAACATGTAAATGCTACAAGTTACCA
The DNA here is from genome assembly GCA_029844215.1 of Przewalskia tangutica. Lineage (NCBI taxonomy): Eukaryota > Viridiplantae > Streptophyta > Magnoliopsida > Solanales > Solanaceae > Przewalskia > Przewalskia tangutica. Next base: position 18,098,775 of record CM056736.1, read on the forward strand.
TGTTTGTGATACGCCAAGATGGAAGTCGACTGATACAGAAAATGACACACAACATGAAAATGGAAAGATCCATAGGATTCCTAATAAGATCCTTAGGTACTTTCCAATAAATAAACGATTTCAAAGGTTATTTATGTGCGAAGAGACGGCGAAGTACATGACATGGCATGCTGATGGGCGTGAAAAAGATCAAATTTTACAACATCCAGTGGATGACCAAGCTTGGAAAGAGTTTGATTTTGTATACTCAAAGTTTGCAGAGAATCCACGCAATGTGAGTTTGAGGTTAGCCACAGATGGATTTAGCCCATTCAACGTGATGAGCATTGTCCATAGTACATGGTCTGTTATATTGATCAATTATAACTTGCCTCAATTGATGATTATGAAGCCAGAGTTTTTGATGTTGACTTTACTTATCCATGGTCCTTCTTCCCCGGGTAATGATATTGACATCTATTTGCAGCCACTAATCAAGGATTTGAAAGATTTATGGATGTATGGGTTGGAAAGTTACGATTCTTCAAGCAATTAAAGGTTTGACATGCGTGTATCTTTGATGACTACTGTTAGTGATTTTCCAGAACGCATATTCGGATGAGGGATATTCTGTCTATCAGGCAGAGCTGAGTTGGCAGCTCTGGAAGCACTGAGACCGACTTTGGTCGAGCAACCGCTACATTTCTCGAACGGCCACAGCCGCCTATGCAATGTTGTCCGGGTGGAGCACAAAATGATATTTGACATACCCTTCATGTTATTATGAAACAGATTCTGAGAGATTGTCTTATAGTAATAAGAATTGTTACAGGGCAACTCGTAGATTTCTTAATCCAACTCACCCTTGGCGTCAAAATAAGAGGAATTTCGATGGAAAAACTGAGGAAAGAAGTGAACCTATTCCTTTGAAAGGAATTGATATTGAGAATATGTTGCGTGATTTTTCAAATGAATTTGGAAAGAAGAGAAAGAAAAAGAGGAGTAATGATAATGATGATCAAAATTCATGGAGAAAGATATTCATACTTTTTCAGTTGTCATACTGGAAGCATTGTTCTAATCACCATAATCTCGACCCAATGCTTACAAAGCTTACAAAGGTTCATGCGCGTACAAAACAGCTGTCAAAAAGAAGAAGCATTGAGGGCCAACAAAGCTTACAAAGGTTCATGCACGTACAAAAGAGGAGCGTCAAATTATTATTTTGAACTCATTAGGCCAGCCAGTTGGACCTACAAAGGAAATAATTGATGAATTTAAATTTTTCTTGGAAACTTTGGGGAAGAATTCCGAGCTTGCGCCACTGAATTATACTAGTTTTTCAAGTCTTCTCACACATGACAAAATATGAGATTATATTTTGGTATGTTGCAATATTGTTCTTTGAAATATTACGAGTATATTCTTGGTTCTAGACCTTTATCTATTACTAATGTGTCTCTTTAATTATTGATATAGGAAAAATATATGGTTGCTGGAGATGGAAGGAAATATGTAATTGATGCATTTAATGCAAGTTGACGTAGTTATGAATGCAGATTTAAGAAGAATCGCTTCTATAAATATGATAGTGATGAGTTAAGATGGTTTCACAAATCTGACATTATTTCAGTACCTCAATTTCATGACCTCTTAAATTATTGGCATTGTGAACAGATTGAGATATTCAATTAAATTTGCTTATATTTTCGTGTAATAATGAGGTAATTTTATTCTAACTTATTATTTTTATCTCACAGACAAGAAGTAAGACAAATAGAGACAATCGTCTATTGTTAGATGATATGCACACGATGGATCGTAAGTCGTTTGCAATGTTACGTCATGAATTGGTATACACTTTTCTTTTTCAATAATTGAATTATCTCTTTGCTTCCATTAATTTTGACTAATTTTAATTTGTAAAAGTTTAAGGCTTAGGTATTTGTGTGATTTGTGTGCTAAATTTCATTTTGTTTTTTACAGCAACAAGAGGATCCGAATAAGAAAGAACTTTCTCAAGCAAAGGTCTACAAAGAATCAAGGAAAAGAGTTTTAGGGAGAACATATCATACCAACAATGAGAAAACTGAACAGAATATTGTGAGTTAACAAACTATATTATCATATATTTGCGTACTTTTGATAATTTAGTAAGACAATGACTTAACATTCTATAAATAGGCAAAGATAGATGTTATGGAGTCCACCCAACACGTAGAAGGTAGCAACTCTAAAGATCTAGATCTTTACTCTGAAGTGCTTCAAGGTCCCAAAAATAAAAATCGCTTACGACTTGTCGAAAAAGGTGTGACAAAGACAGATTTGAAGAAAAAAGAGAAAAAATCAGGTTTCATAATTCCGGAGGAATTCTTGCAGAATATGAAAGCTGAGTTAGTGCAACAGCTTGCACCGGCCGTTGCATCGGTGATTATATCACAACTTCAAGAAGCTAATCCTGGAATAAATCTTGTCATTCCTGCTTTTGTGAGTCCATCAATTCCAAAAGATGCGTCTAGTGCACCACATGTCAGTGAACCAAATGGGCAGTCTGTTGGGACAGTTAATCAGGTAATTTTTGTGTTTCCCTTCTTTTCAACACACAGTAATATTCTGGAGCTTGAAATTTTATATATTATTATATTATGAAATTATATATTTTTATATGAGTAAACTACATTGAAGTTATTATTTATAATATTTTGGCTAGTCTATCATTTTTTTACTTATGACTATTCATTATGTTAACATGTAGGTGTGTGGTGAGCTAAATGGAGAAGAAATCTAGCAATCTAACAAATGGTGGGGTTGAGGCTCTTATCGCACGTTTGTTTTTTAGTCAATTTTTTGTTTCTAGTACTTATGCTAAATTTGTTATATATATATAGAGATACTTTTATGAACAATTATTTTGTAATATGTCATATGGGGTCTAATATTGTAATATCGTATTTTTTATGTCAATGACAATATTTTTTTATTATTATCTTTCTCTTTTTATTATTTATTTTGTCATTATTTTTTTGTTATAGCCGTTGCATTAGGTGACTCTAGGCTTGACAATAATTAATACAGTTTCGTTGCATTATCTCACACAGTCGTCGCATAAGATATCAAATAACTAATGCAACGCCTTCCTATACCGTCGCATCACCTTCTTCAAATTGTCGCATTAGATATGCACCTAATGTGACGGTTAAATATCGTCGTTGCATTAGGTGCATATCTAATGCAACGGCTGTACCAGGCCGTCACATTAGGTCGATCAGTCATTGCATTAGATCTAATGCAACGCCAACGGATGCAACGGCTCCTCGTCGTTGCATTAGGTCTAATGCAACGGCGAAAGGGCCCTATGGTGACGATTTTGAGGCATCGCATTAGCCTTGAAATGTAGTAGTGATTTAAATCCTATTTTTCTAACTTTTAAAAATGCTCAGTCATTAATTATTATTTTATAATTGATTTATTTTAACAAATTATTTTCAATTGATAATAGTCAACCCATTCAATCTCTCTTGAGACATAATTGATTTAAGTAATATTTTATCAATTTTAATTTCGAAAAACATCTTTCGGGTGAGGCAATAATTATAGAAACTATTAACATTATTCTCTAAGCAATAAATGTATTTGAAAAGAATTAAGACTTTTTATTAGTAACTTGTAAGCCGTAGTAAGTTATCGTTTGAGATACTTTTCAATATTGAGAAGAAGAATAGTAAAGGGAAGAATGAAAAAAAAAATATATATGAATAATAATTAGGCTCATATTAGTTTTTACGGTCCCATAAATGAGACAATAAAATTGTTACCCAATTATCACGTAAAATTATTCCATTCTCAATTATTGCAAGGATCTCCACATTATAATGTAAAAAGTTATTGTACTTTCTCTCCGAAAAAATTACTCAAATTTAACAGTACACACAACTTATTTTAATATATATAATACAACTTTTTTTAAAAAAAATGGGAGCCCCAAAAAGTTGGGGCTCAAGCAAGCAATGGCCTTATAGCCGGGCCGCCTCTGGCATAAAATCGTAGGAAACACAAAAATCTAGCACAATAACAATGCTATATATAAACCTACTAGCTAGTACATGTTAACCTACTAGCTCGTTAGATGGTAAGTCTTTGTTTATTTAATTCACACACATTAAATGTTTGAAAAAGTGTCGCTTTTGATAGGATATATAAACGACATTTACCTGAAAATTTAATTCAACTAAATAGTTCAAAGATAAAACATGCTAAAGATTGACCGTAACAAACTCCATGTTCTTTTTCCCAAAAAAAGGTGGATCTCCCACCCTGTGATCACACCCCTGGCCCGTAATTGTGAAAGAGTTAATCAGTAATTTAAGCGATTTTAAAGGTTAGGCCACGTCTGCAAGCTGTGCGCCTCCAACTCCATGTTCTTTGACACACTGTCACATTGGTTGTAACTTTAATGAAATCATAAATAATTTCACTTTTCCAAAGTTTGAGAGAAAAATGAAGTAAATACTGAAGAATGAAGGAGAATGTTTTATTCCTTTTTTCTTGATTTTCCACATCTTTTATGCTATTTTACATACTTTAAACTTTTTGTATTTGAACCAATTCAGCCCATGCCCAATTGTCTGTAAAGCTATAAAGTGCAATAGCATAAAGCCATAAACCAACCGACTCAATAGTTTGTCGAAGTTCAGTTGCACCTTAGATTTAGTTTGGATTAACTGATTGTAAATAGTTGATAAAGTTTAAATGCTAAAAAGTATTTTTAATCGTTAGAAACTGATCTTATAAATAAACAGTTATGTGTTTGGATAAAAGTATTGAAACTGCTAATAAATTTGGTAAAAAAAGTACTGATAAGATACTCGTTTGTTAGAATGACTAAAATATTCTTAACTTTTTGTAAAAAAAATTAGTATAAAATATTATTGTAATAAAAATTAGTATAAAATATTATTGTAATAAAAATAGGTATGATGGATACTTCTTCTTCTTACGTGAGTTGTTTCCACTATTACAGCATCTACTTTGACAACTATGTTTTTTTTGTCCTTAGGAAGCATTATAGAACAGAGAATCTGCAGAAAATAAACAATATATTACCAAAGTAAAATTCAAACTTTCAAAAATTAAAATTTCAAACTTTCAGGTATGAAATTAGGCTCTATTAAACCTAACATCAGCCCTAAAAGAAACCATTAAAATTAAACTCTAGACCTGAAGTCTGTCAAACCTCGACTTCCATTCAATAGGTATGAATTACCACTCAAACTCTAGACTTGAAGCATACAAAATTACTTTTCCAAAAAAATCTTTATTATGGTATACATGACATATCAAACAAAAAAAGTTTGGTATTAAATATTTTTATAAGGTTTCTTGTGAGTCAATCCAACTTTTAAATAAATTGAATTGGGCACATCAAAATGCATTGAGTTAATAAATGGACAGATCGCCTTTTTATGGGCTAATTTTACCATCCCTAAGATAAATGTCAGGAAATTATAGTGAACATCGATCTTAGTAATAGTTGTTGGAAATTTATTAAATGTGAAATAAAGTTAATCCTATTAATTATCACTAAATTTATTAAATGTGAAATAAAGTTAATCCTATTAATTATCACTACTACATTTCTAGGCTAATGCGACTGCTCAAACTCGTCGCATTAGGTCCCTTTCGCCCGTTGCATTAGACCTAATGCAATGACGACGGGTTGTTGCATCCTCTGGCGTTGCATTAGATCTAATGCAACAACAAAATGGACCTAATGCGACGGACTTGTACAGCCGTTGCATTAGGTGCATATCTAATGCGACGGTTGTACAAGGTCGTCGCATTAGGTGCATATCTAATGCAACGACTGATGGACCTAATGTGACGACCCTGTACAGCCGTCGCATTAGATATGCATCTAGTTTGAAGAGACTTAGAACGCCTAATGCAACGCCATAAATGGCTAATGTGACGGCCCTTTACAGAAAGGCCTAATGCGACGGCCCTGGACATCCGTCGCATTAACTGGTTTGTCTTACTAAAATGACAAAATAAATAATAAAAATTACAAAATAAATAATAAAAAGAGAAAGATAATAACAAAAAAATGATTTGTCGTTGACATAAAAAGTACAATATTACAATATTAGACTTTACAAATAAAACATTTTTTTTCCATAACATGAGTTCTAATCCGACAAGTAGTTGGTTCAGCCAAACAAAGCCCAGTATCTTTTGCATCATCAGATAATGTTTTCTGATTAGGTGTTTCCACAGCAACAATCAATTCTTTCCCATCCTCAGCAGCCTCGACACCAGCAGTTATAAACAAAGCAGTCACCACTTCATTACTTGTTGGACTACTAGCTCAGTAACTTGAACAACGAGGGGGCCCGCACGTCGGAAACTTCGTTTCCTCACATGTGCACACGTTGTACCAAGGATCATAAATTTTCTAAGTGAAAGAGATATTGGTACGTATAAAAAAAAATTGAGACGTAAGTTAATAGATGATTATTGGGCAAATGACAATGGTTTCACGTTGGTAAATGAAGGAATAAGTGTACGATGTGTGAAAGATGAAACGAGCCTGAAAAATGCCGCAGGGCCTCGAAGGACCGCGGCGCCTCCAGCTAAGCGTCGCGCCGACGACGTCAAAACTCTCTGAAGTTTTGGCACCGCGACGCCTCTCTGCAAGGCCGTGGTGCTAACTTTCTGAAGTTATGGCGCCGCGGAGCCTCCCTGCAGGGCCGCGACGCTTGAGTTCCAGAAGCTGCGATGGGAGACGAAAAGACATGACTCTTGGACTGGTTTTGAGGCATTAAGTCTCCATACTTCCCAAATGAATTCAACCATTATTTGGCTGAATTAAACCTCCATAATCAAGGCCATTACATGGTCATTCAAGGCCATTACTTGGCAATTGGAGGATCATCTTCTCAACACTATAAAATGAGGTCTTAGGCTCATTTGCAAAAACACTCAACAATTCAGAAAAGTATCTTCCTCTCTTGCAATCTCCACTCACTCAAAGATCTTTCTTTCATAGCGAAAACTTGAGTCTCTTTTTCTCATTTGTTTGATTGTTGTTTTATCTTGGGAGATAAGTTGTCATTACACCGTTAAAGAATAATACGGGACAATATTATCTTAAGGAAAGATGAATATCAATCGACTCAGCAAGCCATCTTATTTATTTATTTTCAGATTGTTAACCTCCTTGTTGTTGTTGTTCAAATTCTCATTTCCTTGTTACCACACTTTTTACTCACAGTCTTAAGATAATATTCATTGTTTGAAACAACAATATGTCTGCTGAAGATCAATTCAACGCTGAAAATAATGTCACTGCCCAAGGCAATCTTAATGCCTTCACCGCCGTCGCTCAAAGCAACACCGCTGCCTTTGACCCCACTGCTCAAGGCAACAACACTTCCTTCAACACCGCCGAACAAGGCATTTCTAATGCCTTCCAAAACACTGCTTTCGGCACAACTGGTGCCAACACCTTTTATGGCACTACTAGTGCCTCTACTGCTGCTCCAGGCATTTACAACGCCTATGCTAATGCCCAAGGCGTCCACAACGCCTATGCTCCTGCTATAGGCGTTCCCAATGCCTTTGCAACTGTTAAAGGGGGTGCCACTGCTCCTACACCCGCTGGTTTTCACCATGAGCGTCCTGAGAAGTTCATGGGTGCTCACTTTAAGCGATGGCAGCAAAAGATGCTATTTTTCCTGACGGTTATGGGAATGTCACGTTTCCTAATCGAAGACCCTCATAAGTTGGGAAAGACGTGGACCCTCAGCCAAATGATTTGCGGGAGACGGCCAAGGTATCCATGTCGTTGACGACATGAATTTGGTTCGTGAGGCATGGAAACATAGTGATTTCATGTGCAGGAACTATATTCTAAACAGTTTGTCTGGTCCTCTCTACATAGTATATTGCACCGTTGAAACTGCCAAGCAGTTATGAGACAAACTTCAGAAGAAATACAACATCCAAGATGCGGGTGCCAAGAAGTTCATCGTTGGGAGATTTCTAAAATTTCAAATGGTGGACAACAAAAGTGTGTCATCTCAAATCCGGGAATTTCAAATGATTGTTCATCACCTGGATTTGGAAGGGTTGAGGCCTAACGAGCAACTTTTGGTTGCCTCGTTAATTGAGAAGTTACCTCCTTCGTGGACTCATTTCATGAACTATCTAAAACTGAAATCGAAGGAGATGACCTTAGATGAACTGATTATTAAACTCCAGATTCAGGAGGACAACAAGAAGGTCATGCCAAAGGGGAAACAACCCGCTGAGGATAAGGCGAACCTGGCGGAAGTCAAAGGGAACCGAAACAAAAAGCGGAAGTTCCAAAAGGTTGGTAAGCCTGCCCAAACAACTGAAAAGTTCAAGGGGAATTGCCATCACTGCGGTAAAGTTGGGCACATGGCCAAGGACTACCGCAAGCTCAAAAACGAGAATAAAGAGAAAGGCAAGGCCAAGGCTAACATCGTCGCAGACACGTTCGTAGACAATATGATCGAGGAATTCTCAGCGGTGGTTCTTGAAGCAAACCTCGTTGAGAATCTGATGCAGTGGTTGTTGGACACGGGTGCTACCCGTCACATATGTTCCAATAAATAAGCCTTCTCCACTTATACACCAGTCACAGACAATAAATTATTCATGGGAAACAATTCTTCTTCAGATGTGATGGGGGTAGGAAAGGTGATCATAAAGATGACGTCCAGGAAGGAGCTGACTCTCAAGGAAGTGTTACATGTCCCAAAAATTCGAAGAAATTTAATTTCTTGACCTTTTTTGTTAGTAAATGTTGGTTTTAGGCTAGTGTTAGAGGCTAACAAGTTTGTAATCACTAAAAACGGAACATTTGTAGGAAGGTGCTTCGTCTGTGAATGCCTCTTTAAAGTTAACGTTGTATCTGTAATGCCTTCGTCTTCCAATATTAATAAAACTAAGCATTCTACTTACTTGATTGAGTCTTCTAATTTATGGCATCATAGATTAGGACATGTTAACTATCAATCTATCCAAAGATTGGTAAAGTTGGAATTACTGCCGACTATCGTCATAAACCCTCAATGTAAGTGTGAGGTATGCGTAGAGGCAAAACTTTTCAAGAGTCCATTTAGATCTGTCGAAAGGGAAACCGCTCCTCTAGAACTCATACATACTGATATATGTGATTTGAAGTTCGCTCAAACTAGAGGAGGGAACAAGTATTTTGTGACTTTCATAGATGATAGCACAAGGTTTTGCTACCTTTACTTACTTTAAAGTAAAGATGAAGCCTTTGAAGCGTTCAAACGCTACAAAGCAGAAGTTGAGAACCAACTAAGCGGACGGATCAAATCAATCTGTAGCGATAAAGGGGGAGAATATATAGCGCCTTTTGAAGAATTTTGTACCCAATCGGGTATAGTTCATCAAACGACGGCTCCCATTACTTCCCAAATGAATTCAGCCATTATCTGGCTGAATTAAACCTCCATAATCAAGGTCATTACATGGTCATTCAACGCCATTACATGGTCATTCAAGGTCATTACTTGGCCAATTGGAGGGTCATCTTCTCAACACTATAAAATGAGGCTTTTCATTTGCAAAAACACTCAACAATTCAGAAAATTGTCTTCCTCTCTTGCAATCTCCACACACTCAAAGATCTTTCTTTCATAGCGAACACTTGAGTCTCCTTTTTTCACTTGTTTGATTGTTGTTTTATCTCGAAAGACGCTAGCCGCGCCCGCCTTTTCCAGTCGACGCTGTGTTCAGACGGCGTATGGGCACTTCGAAGCAATCCAGATACTGGCTCGGCCTCGCAGCCCACCACGCAATGGGCCCCACTCAGAACGATATTGAAGCAGTGATGCACACGCTTGGCTTGACTCAATCGGACCTAATCGTACGTGGATACAGTGCACGCTACACGTGACATCCAACCAAGGTAATCTCTCGCCTTATTCCAATTGAGCGATGTCGTGGTATAATTGTTGGTAATGACAGTTCTATTCCATTAAAGGGTTATGATAATAAAACTTTGTCCCCTCCTCATCCATCACTTGTCCTGAAAAATACCCTTCATGCCTCAAAATTGATTAAAATTTTGGTGTTTGTCCATAAATTCACCACTGATAATTGGGTCTCTATTAATTTTGATGTGTTTGGATTTTTTGTGAAGGATTTTAAGACGGGGAGTCCTCTCATGAGGTGTGACAGTAGGGGGGATCTTTATCCAATCACACCGAGTCTCAACATCTCACGTCAAGCTATGTCATCCACTTTTGCAGCTCTTGCTCCTTCCTTGTGGCATGCTCATCTAGGTCATCCAGGTCATCAATTTTATCTGTTTTTGATAAGAATAAGTTTATTTCTTGTAAGGGTACGCGTAGTACTCCAAATTGTCAATCTTATTCTTTAGGGAAAAATATTAAGTTATTGTTTGTAGCTTCGAATTGTCATACTTCAATGCCATTTGATATTATTCATAGCGATTTATGGAAATCTCATGTTCTCAGTTCTATGGGTCATTGTTATTATGTGTTATTTTTGGATGACTATTCTAAATTTTTATAGACGTTTTCAATTGCGAAAAAATCATAAGTTTTTTCATCTTCACAAAATTTAGAGCATCAAAACCCAATTCGAACGGGAAATAAAGAACATTCAATGTGATAATGGTAAAGTGTATGACAATGGAGAATTTAGGGAGTTTTGTGCACAAAATGGGAAAGCAGAACGAAAATTTTGTACCATCAATAACATTATTCGCACTTTATTGGTTCATTCTTCCGTCCCATCATTGTTTTGGAATCATGCGCTATAAATGGCTACCGATCTACTTAATATTCTTCCCTCTAAAGGTTTGACATATTCCTCTCCTCTTCAAGTTTTATATAATAAGACTCCTTCGTATTCTCATCTTATGGTCTTCGGATGTTTATGTTATCCACTATTTCCATCCACTACGATCAACAAACTTCAGACACACGTTACTCTACTTTGTGTGTTTTGAGTTATCCATCAAATCACCGTGGTTATAAATGTTTTGATTTGTCATCTAACTGAATCATCATTAGTCGTCATGTCTTCTTTGATGAATCTCAATTTTTATTTTCTAAAGTAGAACAACTTGTGCCTAGTTCTAATGATTTTTTGGATGATGTTATCTCCCCCTATATTGTCCCTCATTTTTAAAAAAATTCAGAAAATACGTCGCCGCAGTCGCTAAAACTTCGGAGAACAGGGCCTCAAATCCATCAGTGGCGCTAAAACTTCGTAGAGAGCTCGCAGCTTCTTCCGACGTGGCGCTTCGATGTAAATTTCCGAGAATTCTCAAAATTCACTCAATTCAGCTCAGAGTCATGGTCCAATCACTCGCAGTCAAAGGGGTATTTGTCATTGTTTCCAACTATCCTTCTTTATGAAAAAACAAAAGGAATATCCCTTCACTATCTTTATATATAAAGTATTTTATAAATATTTCCTGTGCATAATCCACATGGTTACGCTACTTTAACTTTTATAACTTATCTGGTCAAATTTTCAAAATCTACTTATTTTGAAAATAAAATATTTTTGAAGATTTCGCATGATATTTGACTAATTAATTTGAAAATCATTTTTATCAACAACAACAAATAACATATTCAGTGAAGGGTAGGGTGTACGCATCATTTTTATCAATATTATAAAAATAAATTGTGTTTGGCCAAGCTTTCAATAAGTGCTTCAGAGAAGTTACTTATCTTAATTTCTGAAAACAATTTATGCTATTTCCAGAAAATATTTATTATTTTCCTAAAAGATTGACCAAACACCCAACTCTTTCCAATAAATATTCTTTACTTTCCAAAAGTTTGGCGAAAGAATAATCCTCAAAATCAATTACCAAATCACAAGCATGCTTAGTAGTCACGAGTTAGGGATCCCTAAGTGATATGTATCTTCCTCTCTGTTTCTTTTGTTTAACCGAAGCAGCTTTTATTTTATTAATAATATCTTCAAATCCATCCACTTTATCACACTTTTTTTTTATTCAGGTCTCGGGTGGCATTCGTACCTCCATATCCGCTAATATCTGCACAAATACTGATACTAGGCTCCTGGAGGTGATAGGACCGGTCCTTCAGCACCCCACCACCAGGTAACACATTATTAGTCACTCATTACATAGTCTTACTTTGTCCATTCCATTTTACACTGCAGTTTAAAACATCACGGAGTTCCATTAGAAGCTTTGACTTGTGTTGTTGTTGCTCTTCTTCTTTTTATTATTATTATTATTATTATAAGGAGAAAGAAGAAAGGAATTATGACGGAGAGAATTATAAAGTGGAAATTAAACGCTCATCAATAAATTAAAAATTGAGATAACCAGTAAACTTGATTACTAATTCCTCTTGACTTGTACCAATATTCACAACTGTAAATATGTTATTTCTGTCCGAACAGGATAAGGCCTCCAGTTTTACTCTAATCTAAAATATACAATGATAGCCCCAAACTTTGTTACATTACTTTCTATGCGCTATATCCAACTTTGACCTATGTCAATAGAAGTTGAGGTGCCGGTGCAGTTAAGGAAGGTGCACTAAACAGAACATTGGAACCTGTTTAACATTCCCAATTACATCAATATAAAATAGCTTTGAAACATGGGCCAAGGAAAGAGGAAGACCAAACAAAGATATCATCATAAGAATTTTTTTTGTGCGGATTGTCCTTCGAAGGCATTGGTTTTTAATTTTTGCCCTTCAAATTATTGGTTTTTAATTTTTCTCTTTGCTTAAAAAGTGGGTGAAAATACCCTAGGTTCTTGGTTTGAACCCCCATTCTAATAAAAAAGAATCGCAAGACAAAATTTCGTAGAAATTATGTCTAGTAAGGCATAACTAAACTTTGCCTTATAAGGCAAAATTTGTCATGTTTGCTAAAATTCTGCCTTATAAGTCATAATTTGCCTTGAGGCATTTTTTGTGTAACTATGCCTGAAGGCAAATTTTTGTTGAAAAATTAAGAGTATGCCTTGTCCGGCTAGTTACACAGAAACTATGCCCCGAAAGACATAATCTCTGTACAACTTTGGCTGAATAGGCATAATCTCTATGAAAATCTTGCGTTGCAAATTTTTTTCTTTGTTTTGCCTCTACTGGGATTCAAACCCAGAATTTCCAATTTAGTAGACGCGCGAATAAATGGTACTTTGCCCACAAATTTTCATTAAATGGGAAGTAGGGAAAAAAATAAATATTCTCAATTTGATGGACAAAAATTAAAGACCACCCGGAAATAAGGGTCTTCCTGTGAATTGCCCAGATTATATCACTCATCAGATTGTTGCGAGTAAATTGGTTTAACTATTTTGATTATCATGTTTAAACACAAAAAATACAGGTTTGGCTCTCCTATCTCATTTAAATAGTTCCAACAAATGAACAAAAATACACATGATATAGATGTTTAAATAAGTTGAACATTTACAGAAATACAAGAACACTGGAACCTGACTTGGAACATTAGAACAAACTGAGAACTAAATCAGCAAAATGGATCCACCTGCTTCTCAACAAAGGTTAGTTATGTAGTTTGCACCCACAGGCCACAGCATAGCATCATATAGATGTTTAAATCAGTTGAACATTTACATGTTAAAATTGTATCAAACATTATTCGATAAATTCAGCAAATTGTTCTTTACCATTCTAAGACGTCTCAAAATGAAAATTGTTAGGGATCTTATCAATCCGACAAAGCGAACCAAGTTATAAAGAAACTGATGCCAATGCTCAATAGATTTACAACTTGTCAAATAAAAATGCCCGATTCCGCGATTCAGGTACCTCCAAAATGGATTAAAATTCATCCTCAAGGGAATACTCGATAAATCAAGTACGCTAGTCATCACCATATATGGTATTTCTCTTGTACAATACCGGGGAGGAAAAAATAAGAAACTATAATGTAAACTAATATCAAAATATAGCATACAATTCTCCAAACCTATGACATCACGTCCATTAAAAGGACCGACCTCATCATTGTTCTGACCAAAAATCAGTTACCTAGACAATTTCAGATGTTGCACTACAAAATGAAGAATGAACTAATCGTCATCACAGGATTTGAGCAGCAGTGTTAAGTTTTTCTGCGAAGCCCAGTTGTGTCCTTGTGAGGCTTGCCAAATAGAGCAAGAGCAATTGGTCCTGCAAGGAAAGTTTAATTCAGGTTCAGCCAACCCGATCTGCTTTAAGCTTCATTCATATCAATGGTAACTGACAAACTCATTAGCGCTTAAGTTGTTTTCTACAAGATCAAGAAATTTAAAGGTGCCAACACAGCCACACAATAATTCTACGACCACTCACAGAGCCCGTTCAAATTTTTTTCATTGAAGCAACTACGGCCCTAGACCCTTTTTGTAGCACATACACACTATGATATTGCAACTTGACCCTTATGCTACATTCTATTAACATAATGAATCATGATTGTTTGTTCAACACTTACAAGTGCTTAATATGAGAGATCGTATGGAATCTATTGTACAAAACTTAAAATCGAAAACAGAAAAGAGAATAAAGAGGAAGAGCTAACAGGAAAGTGGGAAAGCCTGGTGGTTGAGGTGAAAGGGAAGTTATTTCGGGAAAAAAAAAGAACCAAGGCTGGAAGTTTTACAAGGAGAAGAGATGGTCAGGTATGAAAAGCACAATAAACCTGTCGAAGTTCACATTACTAAGACTACATTTTCCAGGTTATCTTGCCCAAGATTGATACATCTGAGTTTTTACTATTTACCATTTAATATGCAGTAAAAGATGTATGATTACCCAATGAGGTGATAACATGGCTGTCATTCTTGCAGGAACTTCAGCTGCTGGCTGGTCAATTAAGGGTGATGTTTTAGGTTGGACAGTGTGCTACTTTAAACGGGGACTGAGGAAAGAAGAGAAACGGACCTAGATAGTTACAGTAAGGGGTAAGAACCAGCGGGGTGGAGGGCCGGCAAGGCAAGTGTGCATGGATTGGAAAACCCATGGACAAGAAGAAAAGGAAAGAATCTATCATTTTGTTGTCATACCTAAAAGTGTTTAAACAGAATGAGAAACTTCATAGTTTAAGAAGTTGAAGCAAAACTTGCTGAAAGGATTAGCTCAAGGCGGAAATTGCCACAAAGCTAATTGGATGGTCACTCAAGTACTTCTCCTTTCCACAAATAACCCCCAAAACGTGATTCCTGACATTTCTAACTACAGTGCATAAAAACTAGGGAGAAATAAAATGATGTCTACATCCTTACTTTCTTTTCCAAAAGAAATTCCACTTGGTTAGGAGGGTGGAGCCGGAATAGGGAGGAAACATTGGAAATTAGCAATCCAATTTAAAGGTAAAACAACTACCTGGAGACCATCATTAACAAGCTTATCAAAGTCTTGAGGTGAGAGCTTGGGAAGGGAAGCCACGGTATCAGATATGAACCTTCCGATTTTATTGTCTGGTGGCACACGTCCTTCCTGCAAAGGGATATCCATATGGAAAATGACTTAAACAGGAGCAGAACAAGTGCAAAATTTGAGTGCTGCAAGTTCAGTTACCACAACATCGTCAACATATTTGTAGATGTCATCAATCAGAGCAAGTAATCGTTGCATTGAGGCTTCCATTCCTTCAAGATCGTTGGGGAGTTTGTCTACCGTAGTCGTCTTAAGTATATCAACTAAAGTAAAGGAACATAAGAAAACTCCAGTGAGAAACGTCATTTTGCAAAGGAAATTAACATGACTTGTGCCCTCTAACTCTTTCTATCAACAACCATAAAGTAGATACTACGACCCTTTCAATTGGAATACATTTAGAGTATAGCTACTTTTTGCATCTATCCTTTGGATGGATGATAATTAGATCACCAAAATTATTATAATGAACTCATGTACAAGGGATTCAGTATACTGCTAATAAGCAAGAAATCATAACAACACTTCTCAACAACATTCCCCCCACCCCACCACCCAACCCCTTGGTTCAGTCAACTCCAATACCCTGACATCAGTTACAATATGAAAAAAATCAAATAAGAAAAAGGAAATACAAAGAATATGCAAGAACAATAGCCTATCATATATGGTATGGGAGTTAAGCAGAGACATACATCCAATCCTTTCAGCTTCAACCATGCGCAGGTCCAATGGAATTTCCTGAAATTGTGCAGCAAGCTGCTGATCTCCAATAGACAAATGCACAGAAACAAAACCTTTTACAGAAGCTTCTCCATTTGTGAATCCAGTGTCAACAGTCAAATGTATAGGATTTGTAGTTTCTCTAGAAAAAAACTCATGGATCAAAGCACTACCACCTGTGACTCCGGAACCTGTAGAAAACCTGTGAAGTCCAAGTATCAGATATTCACAGTTGCATGAGCTCAAGTTTTACAAACTTTGACTCGTTCACTACTACATAAAGTAGGATGTTCATAGGTCAAGGAACAACTTTGGTGGATGCAGTTAAATATTCAAGATAAATGAACTTGCAGTTAAATATTCAAGATAAATGAACGTAAAAGCAGTTACTAAGTATAGACATATAACAGCAAGAATTCAAGTATGTGATATGCAACTTATAATTGCCAGTATTAATAAGTTATGAGGGCCAACAAGTAGGTGTATTCTAACATTTTGTATAGCGAATACAGTTTTTTTTTATGAAGTAATAAGGATTTATTGCACTTTTGGGCGTAAACACATGTATACTAGTGTATCAAAAAAGTAGAAAACCTACAATATGATTATGATTTTCTACCAATACACCCAATCTCCTATACATAAAGGAGCCTCATGAATGCACCAAAAGAAATAAGGATAAGACGTTATTCCTTAACTGTGCAAGAATACTCTCTACACCCTCAAGAGCTCTCTTATTTCTTTCTCTCCAGACTACACACATAAATGTGGGTGGACCAACCTTCCGCGCCCTACGTCTAATCCTACACTTTCCATAGGTTCAGGTAAACAATAGTTCTTTCACAAAGCCATACATAATCCATTGTATTCCAAACCATTTCAGAATTTTCCACCATAATCGAGAAGCTGCCCGACAATGTATAAGAAGATGATCCACGTCTTCACCTGAATCCTAACTCATGAAACACCGGCTGAAGTACGTAATCCTCCTTTCTCTCAAGTTCTCAACCGTCAAAATTACCCCTTGCTGCTTATCCTCCTCGTTCTCAAGTTCTTAACAAATATTACCCCTCTTGCTGCTTATCCTCCTCGTTCTCAAGTTCTTAACAAATATTACCCCTTTCGCTGCTAACCAAGTGAAAACACACCTTTGTCAGAAGCTTAGGAATCCACGTCGATGTATGTTGAAAGGCTTCCTCTTCATTGATCTCATAAAATGACTTGACAGAAAATGCCCCATTGATCCCGCCCCCCACATTCAAACATCATGATGATCCTAATGTGTTCTTTGTTTGTGAAACAATTCAACTAAACTTTGGAATTCCATCATCCAAAGCTTGGGGATTCCTCATTAAACTCATGTCCCAAAATACTTCTTTATCTGTAGTCTCAGAACTTGTTAACTAAACTTGTTGGAGTGTTAAGTCCTAATATGAAATTCTGAAAATATTAAGGGAAGTCTCACAATGTTATCCCGCACCACAAGTTCCCCCAAAAACTAACCCTCCTACCATACCCTACCCTTAATGACACATTACCGGCTAAACTCTTCCAACTTTCAAGATATTCCTCCACATCCTGCACCCATAAGGCATATTCGCATCTATCGTCCTCCAACCCCCTTCCAATACCCCATATTTATCTGTTATCACCTCTCTCTCCACAAAGCATGTTCCCTAACCCAAACCTCATCAACCATTTCCCCATTAAAGCCTTGTTGAAACGGAAGACAGATTACATTTAATTGGATTCTCTAGTTCCTTCTTCCTTCTTCCACACATCATTGCCGTTCTTTTCAACATCTTTCAAGTGCTACATACATTAAATTGGAGGTATCTCCAGATGACATAAAAAGTGCCATGACCAAACTAAAATAATGAAGCAAGAGTAATCAAGCATAGACCATTAAGCTGTCTATACAAATAGAACTTCACAACCATATCGTTTGTGTTTGACTGGCTCGTTAGTGAATGCAAATGCAAGCACTTGATTACAGCTTTGCACGATACCATATCTATGAATCATAAGTACACCTCCACTGCTCTGCTACCAATCCCCAAATAAGCAAATACACAAATATATCATTCTTAACTCTTTTTACTAGTAGGTTTGCTTACCCGATAGAGGTACCTCTCAAGGCCTTCTACAGAAGGAAAGGGAGAAATTGAATCAGCCACGACGAATATTTCAAAAGTGCAACAAAAGTAGGAAATAAAATGAAGTTTGACTGTATGATTCCCTGATAGAGACACCTCTCAAAAAACATAATGCTGGAAGCTCTATATGAAAACAGAGTTTCCCCCGTATCTTTATTCTCACTAGCACTACAGCATTCAATTCTTCACCTAGTTATTGTAGCACTATATTTTGCAGATAAGAAAGTATTTTTAAAAGCGGAGCAGATGAGGGGAGCGAGCCATTAGTCCCATAGGTGGGGGCACCAACCCCAAGAATTTTGTATTTAAAACATATTTAAACTATAGAAAATTAGAGAAATACATTAGAATGTACGACATCAAGAATAATGTAAGTCACCAATTTTTTAAAATATTAAACAATATATTTATGTATGTATGCATGTGATGATGCATACACACATATATATTAGGGTCAAATAATTTAAATAAAATATAGAACGAAAATGTTAAAAGATAAAGAACAGAGAATACAAAGCGTAAAGCATTTCTATAACGCATTAAGCCTCATGAGATTTTAGCCACCTACGGTCATCTGTGGTAGTTTCCCCCAAACGAGTCCCAACCTTGCCTCTTAATATGTATATGGAAATAGAAATTGCATACGTTCACAATTCAAACATCTTTTTCATCTATGGTCAACCATGGCATGCTTCAGATATCATATTCCAGTTTCAATCAGATGAATAAGAATATGCAGCCTACTTATATTATAAGGCTGATGGACACTAAAGACTTCATGTGTGCAGCAATACAGAAAAGTCTCCAAATCTGGAAATAGTTCGAGCTAAGATTTAGCCACAGCAGACAACACTTAGCAACACAAAGAAACTTTACCCCCCACCCCCTACCCCACATTAAAAAAAAGGAAAGGTGGAATTACCATCCAACAATGACTTCCTTCGGATTCACCTTCTGATGAGATGACAACATATTGTGATGGTAATCAATATCCAAGGCAACCTAAAATGGACAAAACACCAAAAAAATGTCATCAGGTGCATTATAAAACCATCTAGAAATAAGTGCGGTCTATAATTTTCACAAAAAAATACGGTCGTGATAGAAATGTGTTTTCCTCTCATATTGCAAAGTTAAGAACAAAAGGCAACACGGGAAAGAAGAGAAGGGAAAAAGATATAGCAATTTGCAGAAACTGCTCTATCGCAGTGTTGTTAAAGGTTTGCTTCAGGTATGCATAAGCTCAATACCATGCAAACTAGGCGCTTAACTAGTGTTGTCAAAGAACACATCCATAACAGCCGAAGGTCCACTGGGGCCTTTGAGTACATTAAAAAGGTAAATTAAAATATTACAACTAAGTGAAATCTCTGAAGTGAAAATCATTAAATTGCCTTTCACTATTTTTCCAGTCGCGTGCTTTCGTGATAGACTGAGCCCGTTTGAGTCTCGTATGAACTTTAAAACCCGACAAAATTATATAAGCGCATTTTTAAGTTTTAGACAAGTCAATTGACTTATATTAACTTCCGATAAAAGAATCGATCCCCTCTGTTTCTCTTCTTTATAATCTTTAGTTCTACTCAGTACTCACATTCTCGTCTCGTCTCGTCTATATGCATTTACCTTCCTCACATTTGTTGTTCAGATTGATATTTTTTTTTTGATGAAATAAGAAGGATATCATTAAAAAACACACCAAGAAGATGCAACATTGCAGACAAAAAGCTACCTAAGAGCTATCGACATAGATCTATGGAACTGATAAATTCTAAGAAAGAGTCAACAGTAACTACAACTACAGAGGAGAGGTTGACCCAACTAAAAAGACAAATTAGACATCTACCCCTAAGAATGGGGATTGGAGTTGAGATGCCATCAAAACACCTTTTGTTCCTCTCTAACCATTAGCACCACATGGACTTCCCAACTTTTCAAGATCTCCAACACACAAAAACCTCTCTCAAGGTATTTGGCATGACCCAAGAAATTCCGAAGAGAGACAAGAACATATTCCAAAGATTAGTTGCCACCGTACAATGAAGAAACAAATGATTAATAGATTCTGAGTAGGACAAGCACATGTAGCATCTGTTGGATAAGTGGAACTTCCTTCTCATAAGATTATCTTGAGTTAAACAAGAACCCTTAAGAGCGACCCAGCCGAAACATATTACTTTTTGAGGTAGATTAGTTCTCCAGATAAGTTTCCAAGGCCACGCATCATTAAGTGTCTTCTTAGATGCAAATAGCCTTGTTTGACTGAATAGGTGCCATCCTTGCGACTTCCCCAAGCGAGCTTATCCTTACCTTGATCATTGAATGTGCTGCTTTGTATGATGGCCGTGAGAGCTATATAATCTTCCACCTCCCAGTCATTTAGATTTCTTCTTAGAATCAGATTCCAGACATTGCCTTCCCTACACTGAGATATTGTTGAATCAGGGTTAGATGAAATTCGAAAGATGGTTGGAAAAACATTCATAAGGGGGATATTTCCCAAGTGTCTTTCCAAAACTGAATATGCACCCCACTTCCCACCTTGAGAGAAGTATTGCTAGAGAAGACCTTCCATAAATTCCTTATAGCTTTCCAAACTCCTGTGCCATAGGGGGTTGTAACTTGATTAGAGCACCAGTGACTAGTGCTACCGAATTTTGCCTGAATCACCTCCTTCCATAGACCAGTTGTCTCTTGATTATACCTTCAGTGCCACTTCATTAGCATACATTTATTATGTAATGCCAAGTCTTTAATCCCTAAGCCTCCAAATTGTTTTGGCATGGAGACTTTGGCCCATTTTACAAGGTGAAATTTGTGGTCCTCGCTATTACCTTTCCAGAGGAAGTCTCTCCTAATCTTGTCAAGTCGCTTTCGCACCTGGAATAGGGAAAAGGGACATAAAATAAGTGGGAATACTATCCAAGACACTATTAATAAGTGTTACCCTGCCCCCTAGTGAGAGATATTGTTGTTGCAAGGAAGCCAATATTCTTTTAAGCTTTTCCACGATAACATTCCATGCCCCAACTTATGTGTGATTAGCACCCAAAGGTAACCCCAAATATGTAGTAGGAAAAAGACCAGTTGTGCAACACATAATGTCAGTGAATTCCTCCAAGTTAGGCACCTCATTAATAGGATAAATGACACTTTTTGACATGTTAATGTGGAGTCCTGATATGGCTTCAAAAAGCATAAGAGTGAGGTTAAGGTATTGCACTTGCGATTTTTCAGCTTGGCAAAAGATCAAGGTATCGTCAGCAAATAGGAGATGTGATATGGATACTGTTGGACCAGATCCATTGCCCACCTTAAATCCTTCTAACCAATGTAATTGTTTGGCCTTTTCTAACATGTTACTCAACCCCTCCATCGCCAGAATAAATAAGAAGGGTGTTAGCGGGTCTCCTTGTCGGATGCCTCTCATAGGGGAGAAAAAACCCACCGGACTTCTGTTTACTAACACTGTTTTTCAGATTGATCATGGCCACCATGATTGGTAAAGATAAACAATGACATTTAAAATGTGAGGAAACATAAAAGAAGAGATACTGAACTGGTGAACATAAAATATTTTCCAAAGTCTAGTAGGATCACTCTCTCCTATCAAAGTCGTTGCCTCGTTATCAATCTGCAATACGATCAGTGCTACCTTCTATTCAGTTGCTACTCATTTCTTAATATATTCAGTGGATGGTTGATTTCTTTCTGATATGTCAAAATAGTATTATGTGTTGCACAAACATGGTATCAAAAATTACAATTTCCTATACAGTGACGTGTTGATTGATGCAATCAAATATGATACTATTAGCAACTTCTGCCAAATACGTCTTTTCTTTTCTTCTTCCATTACTTTAGCAATCATTATACCCGTGTGTTCATTGCACTAGAACTATTCTTTTTTTGGTAATTAAAGAATTTTATTAATCACCAAGTGCATATTTACAAAACCAGGGAAAGATAAACCTATGCTATCCCCTCTCACAGTATACCACTAATCCAACAGAAACCAAAAAACTACACTTTGAAATCCAAAAAACAAACTAAACTCCTAGTGAGTATAAGAAAAAATGTGTAGTTGAGAACTATGCTCCTTTGAAAACAAAGAAGAAAGACACGCTTTAAGCTATAGAGGAAGCACTGCTACTGTATATTATCTACATGAAATCCATCTGTCTAGTATCTCCTATGCATTGTTAATCATTAGTCTATACATACAAAACACAAATTCCTTTTTTTTTTTTAGAAAATGGTAAGTGCATACAAAACACAAATCGTGATTAAGCAACTCATCTAAAGTTAAACAAAAATACCTCTATACCCTAACAACTTGTTTGGATGGTTGTTACCTATTGTATTGCATTGTGTTGTTAGTTTAAAAACAATTTTTGTTTTGATTGTTACTTATTATATCATATCGTATTGTTAAATTCACCGTTATGTTTACAACGGATTTGGTGTGATTGCTTCATTACCTTATTTAATTTTTCTCATTTATCTTTTTCTTATTATCTAATAATTCTATTTTATCCTTTACCCTACACTTTTATAATAGCTCTACGTGTACCCTACTTTTCTTATGTATGCATTATCTAACGGAAAATGATACAATCTATTCAAAAGTTCTATTCATCAAAACGAATACAATACAATACAATACAATACAACACAACACAACACATTATTGTAACAACCATACAAACAAAGTGTAAATTTACTAAAATTTGCACAATAGCATAGTCTCATTCAACTAGCAGGTTATCACTGTTCATTATAAGTCTAAAAAGTTGCACAAATTGACGAAAAGAGAATTGTCTTTTACCAACACAGTAAAAATACTTATTTTGAGAATTTAACCTGATCCTGTGACTCGCTATGAGGAACGGCATAGGAATTGCGAATGTCTACAGTACCATCAGGAAGTACAGATCCGAGAAGAGTACCAATGATTCGGTCGGCTTGATCGGGACGTCTGACGTAGCAATCACATATGTTGAATATCACTAAAGGGTGAACCTTAGCAGATAAACTCATTGGAGATGGCGAAAATTGCAATATGGTATGATCACTCGACGCCATTGTTGAGGAAGAACAGTAAGCGGCGGCGGCGGACAAAGAGTAGTTTGGGTAAAGAGAGAAGAAATTTGGGCCGAATGGCTTTTTTCCCTTTTAGCCAAGTACCAAGAATTTTTATTAGAAAAGTTAGGCGTTTGGCCATAGGATTTGAGCCTCAATTTTTTTTTGAAGTATTAGGAGTCGTTTGGACACCGGTTAAAGTTCTGTTTGAACATGTAATTTAAATTTTTTAAATTATATTTTTTTTATAAATATACAAACTTAAGTTGTGAAAATCATCAAAATTTTCTAAATTCTTATACAATCTTACCAAATTAGCAAGTCATAGTTCATAACAAAATTAATACGCTATGAGAATATCTTTCTAAAAAATACAACATCAATTGATCAAACTTTAGTTCAATAAAATGAAAAATTAAACATGAATTGTAGTTAATTACTCTTTAATATAATCCTCTCATATTGTTGGTAAGAGTAAATTTGTTGTAAATATACTATCAACTTATAGATATTTTAATATTTGATATAATGGTTGAGAAACATGATTGATAAATATATTTATAAACTTATGGATTTTTTTTTTACAAAGTATAAATTTATGTGTTAATTTTTATATTTAAAAATTTTAAAATCTTGATTTGGAATCTCGAATCATGTCTTTTTGGATGATTTGGGATGAAGTGAAATCATAAGATAAAATCGCATGTCCAAACGCCTATTTAATAGAGTATTGTCATTATTTACTAAACTAAAATATCCAATCCAAATAAGTAATAACCCCGCGATATTAAGTGGTACGGAGAGTAATTTTAGCGTTTATACTTTATAGTGTGTAGAGTTAGAAAGTAGGTCAAAGAAGCATACGGGTGGTATTTTATATTTATTTTTAAAAACTTATGTATTCGTATTTTTTAGTATTTATTATAGTTTTTCTTTCTTTTTTATTATTCATTTTTTTCTTCTTCAAATTTTGATATCTTTTTCTAATAACAATAAACTAAATGAAACTTGTAAACTAAGAATAAACATAAAAAATGATTTAATAAAAGAATTATAAATTAGTTCGATAGGTCGGAAGTTTGGAGAACGACCTTAGAGTCTAAAGGTTTCATGTTAAATAGGACTAAGATTTAGTGCATGTTTGGATTAGCTTTAGGGTACCTACTTTCGTGAAAATCAAAAAATTGACATGTTGGCTGGCCAAAATCAATTCTGCCAGAATCAATTTTGCCATTAATTTCAATTTGAATTTTACTATTTCTTTTATTACCCTCTTTAATTTTCATCAACAACTCTATCCACTTTCATTACTCTCTTTAAATATCTAGAAATAATTAATAAAAAAAATCAAATATACAACTTTCATTATCCTCTTTAAATATCTAGAAATAATTACTAAAAAACATTCAAATATACAACTTTCATTACCCTCTTTAAATATCTAGAAATAATTACTAAAAAAAATCAAATATACTACTCATGTTCTGTTTTTAGTATGCTATTATTAATTTTAGGACATTTCTCGTACTTAGGAATGAGAAAAGTGCAACTCATTTGGATTGTCCTTCTCCTTTATCTATTGTCTTCTTTCAAATACTTCGAATATTATTAATATTTTAAATGCATCAAAATGTGTTCTACAATTTTAACTGAAAACGGATTCCAATGTACTTTTTAAAATAACTATTAAGTATAATATTATTTTCTTTTTCTATAATGTATTATTAATAGAGTACATGCAAAATTAGTATTGTAATAATATTTAAATACTATTTGCACTTTAAATTAGTATTGTAATAATATTCTACTAATATTTCAGTACTATATTGAACTTTAAATTCTATTATCTATTTGTAATTTTTATTTACATACTTTCATTTATTTATATGTATATTTTTATTTATATGTATGTTCATTTTGGTAATTCTACATTCAAAAGCAATTTTGATCAAAACTATCCAAACATAAATCAATTATAAGAATCACTTTTACATTGTTGCATCCAAACATAAATCACTTCTGTCATAAGCTAATTCAAACACACCCTAAGTATATGGAGTGCAAATTCAGTGACTTGACACATGAGACAAACGTGGAAGTGAATATTGAGGCACAAACTATATCCAAAAGAGTAAGCTTCAAGTATCTTGGGTCCATAATTTAAGGAGACTGAGAGATTGATGATGCTGTTGCACACCGTATTGGAGCAGGGTGGATGAAATGATTTCATCTTGGGTCCATAATTTAAGGAGACTGGGAGATTGACGATGATGTTGCACACCGTATTGGAGCAGGGTGGATGAAATAAAAGCTCACCTCTAGGGTGTTTTGTAATAAGAAGGTATCTCCTAGGCTGAAAGATAAGTTCTACAGAGTAGTGGTTAGACTAACATTGTTGTACAGGGCAGAATGCTAGCCAGTCAAGAACGCTCACATTCAGAAGATTAAGGTAGCGGAGATGAGAATGCTCAGATGGATGTATGGTCATACTAGGAGAGATATTAGTAGAAACGTCGTTATACAGAATAAGGTCGGAGTGGCCTCCGCGAAAGATAAGATGAGAGAAGTGAGACTGAGATGGTTCGGACATATGAAGAGGAGGTGTGAGGATGTGTTAGTTAGGAGGTATGGGAGATTGGCGATAGCAGGAGTTAGGAGAGAGAGAGGGAGAGGTAGAGGTAGGCCGAAGAATAATTTGGGAGAGGTGATTGACAAGCCATGTCACAATTTCAGCTGAGTACATGACCTTAGATAGGAAGATTTGGAGGTCGAGGATTAGGATAGAAGGTTAGTAGTAGTTGAATTTTATCGCACTGCGTGTGAGATATGTAAGGGGCTAGCCTCTTCGCCTCCTCTTCTCATTGTCTTTGTAGTATTATTTAGGTTTCACGTAGATCCATACTCTTATGTTTGTATTACTATGTGTTGTTTCATTTGTTTTGTATCGTGATATCTTGTTGTCTTATTTTCCTTGAATTCTTGCATTAATTACATTTCTTTTGAGCCAAGGGTCTATCGGAAACAACATATCTACCCCACTAAGGTAGAGTTAAGGTTTTCGTACATCCTACACTCCACAAACCCACTTAGAGATTACACTGAGTATGTTGTTATTATTGTAATTATAAATTAGTTGCAAACTACAACTAAATTTAACCACTGTAGATTAAGTTAAAAAGACATAACCTATAACGTGCACAACATTAATTTTAAGTGCGCTTAATATTCAATTTTTTCAATTGAGTTTATTTTTATTAAGTAAATGTTTTTGTTATAGAAAATTTGAAGAAGGAAAGAATGATAATAAAAAATAAGAATAATAATTTTAAAAATGACTGTAAGATGCTACAGAAATGCTTTTTTTTTTTACTTGTCAAACTTGTACTTGTTAATTTTATCCATAGTATTAAAAGTAGTAAAAATATATATATTTGTCAAACTTTTTCTCCATCTTCCTGATTCTTCTTTTCTTTGTTCTTGCTTCTCTTTCAATAAATCATAAGCACACAATTGAAATTGAAAAAGTGAGATATGAATTGATTACCTATTACATTATTTGTGACAAAAATTGAATGGATAACGGTTAAATATACGTACAATATACATATGATATACATGTATATTGGATATATTTCCTAAGCCAAATGGGCCAAAGTCGAGAAGCCCAGTCATGGAGGTCCAGTCCAGCCGAGATCCCATCACGGGCAGATTTACCTTAGTGTATATTTGGTATATATTGTGTAGTAGTCTTTTATCTTAATTAGTCTTGTACTATTACCATAATTGTATAGTTAGTCTTTCTGTAGAATAGGGATTTAAATGTAGAATAGGAAAAGAAATCCTATTGTAATTTGTATATATATGTCTTTCATCAATAAGAATAATCAAGTGATTAATTCTTTCAATAACGTTGTACAGAGTTTATGTTGTGTATCCCTTATGATTTGGTTTGATTTAGTTAAAAAGTATTATTGTTGGATTTGGTTGAGTTTGAAAAACTTCTTGAAGAACACGGAGTGGTAATACTAGTTTTTATAGGTTTCAGTTGAATAGAGCTATTGAAAATTATTGGGATTGATATAGGAATGTCACAAATTAAATCTGAAGTTTTTGTGACCTATTTTGAATCAAACAAAGTGAAAATTTTACACAAAATTATGATGATTCGTCAGGATTTATGGGCAATTTCTAGCGAATCGTCAAGATTTGTGACATGGTCGTTTTCAACCAATTACAGAAGTGCTGTTCCACATTCTTTTGACAAACTGAGGTAACTGTGATCTGCAGATCAATGCAAAAATCTAAACATTATCTACAACACCGGATTTTGGCTATACTATGACTAGGAATTAGTTTCATTTCATCATTCTAAAACTTAAAAACAATTTCTCCTTTTAACTGCTGGTACCCATTCCAATCAGCACTGCATGCATCACCGAGTAATCCTCTCTTCTCTAGCCTCGCACTTGACAGGAGATCGACAATTGATTCATATACATCCTGTAAGTAAAAAATGGAGTATCCGAAGGTTAAACAGAATCAAACAATGTTGAGTCGAGAGATGACTCTCTATCTTTAAAATAAGATTGTCATGTTTATATACTTTTACGGTAATGAGCAATAGTCTTCCAAGATAAAACAACGACTATCAACAAAATAAAACAAATTGTGTTGATTCTAGCGAAAAAATAAATATTATTGCGTTTTTGTTTGTGTTTCGAACAGATCAGAAGAAAAGAGTTTTTGTTAACTCTATTTTTCATTATAGAAGAGTTCTGTGTGTGTTCAGAATTAGCAGAGGAGAAGAACTTGAACATAGGAGTTCACTATATAAGGAAGAAGAGGGGTGAATTTGCCCGTTAGTTGCAACGTTTCAGAACCATTGCAGTTTTTCGAAATTTTCAGATCCAAAATGCAAATAAGAAACATTTCAGGTACCAAAAAGAAAATTCTGAAAAACAGCCCGCATCCCGCGAACCCGGACCGAACGGGAGGGTGGGGCTTAGCCCCGAACCCAAGCTCACCTAGATCTTCCCACTTATAAACACATGATCACCCATTGGGGGCCCAAGCCCTTACTCAAACTTAGAGCTTATATATTGCTCAATTTTTCCATCTTCTACCAATGAGGGAGATTTATCATTTTTTGCAAAACACTTCATATTTTCATGTCTCAAACACCTTACTTTGTGTACCAATGTCTCTTTCATTTCTTAGCGAAATTTGACGATATTTGGCACTAACATAATCTACTCACTTAGTAGATTAGGCATGTGTGAAGAAGCGATATTTTTGATATGTGAGGCCCACAAGTTCAAGTCATTAAAGACGGAATAAACTCAATCCCACATTAGTGAATTTCCAACAACCCCCTCTTGAAAGAGAATTGGTCCACACAGGGTGCCAAAGTTCAGCAATCTTTCAGCGGAAAGATATTGCACCAGAAAATGTAGCTTTCGGCTTTGAACCTTCCTTAGTCGATTACCAGAGTCGTCTCAAACATTTTGGGGGCTCTGTTCTAATTCGTAAAAGTAGGATCTTAATGTAAATATACGATTTCAATAATTAGAAATTACTTTAAATTGTAAATAACAACCAATACAACTTCAAGTTAATCAACTCCTACTTTGATTGGGCTAAGACCTGTGAATTATGATCCTTTACAGTAAATTCTGGCTAATACTACTTAATAAAAATGAAAAAAAAGGGCCCCTAAAATTTGTCATTTTTCAGGGGCCCTGTGCAGTAACACATCTCGCACGGGTTCAAAGATGGCCCCATCGATTACCATCGGATTTAGTTACTCCACGATGAACGTGATGTCTTGAACCGTCAGTGTTTAGTATAAACCAAGACAATTGTAACAACACAATAACTCTCCTTATTCATTTGTTCTTATTGTTTTATCTGTTGTGGCCATGGATAACTCTTGTATTCTTAAATGCGTACATTTGAAGCGACATGCCTTCACACTTAAATATATGATCTCTTGTAAGGCATATTGCTCTACCCCACTCGCAAGTGTTAGGAATCATTAAAAGTTTCAGAAACTTATCATTTACCTATGTAGCACACAATGTCTAACGCGGGAATGACTTTGGAGTTATACTTCTTTAAAGAATGATAATTTGAAGTGCTCTTACTTCCCATTGAACCAAATTCTTGGGATCTCCAGTCAGTAATGTTGGGTTACCACCATAAAGATTCTTATTGTTTGGGTTTTAAGCCCATTCCCATAGACGGGCAGAATATTTGATCTTTGGCTCGACCTTTAGTTAATGGATCCGCTAAGTTATTCTTTGATTTGACGTAAACAATGGAAATGATACTCATAGTGATCAACTGTCTAACGGTCTTATGCCTCCGGCGAATATGTCTAGACTTGTCATTGTACATATTACTATGTGTCCTTCCTAAAGTCGATTGTCTGTCACAGTGAATCATCACCGAATGTAAGGGTTTATCCCAACAAAGTATATCCTCTAAGAAGTCGTGATACCACTCTGTTTCTTCTCCTGCTTTGTCCAAAGCGATAAACTCTGATTCCATCGTGGATCGGGCGATGCATGTTTTCTTAGAGGAGACACAGCCCCACCACTAATTGTAAAAACATACCTACTGGTGGATTTGGTGTTCTTTATGTGCGATATCCAGTTTGCATCATTGTATCCTTCCAATAGGGCTGAATATCTTGAATAATGTAATCCATATATCAGCGAATATTTCAGATATCGTAGTATCCGATTTAATGTCTTCCAATGATCATTTCCAGGATTACGAGTAAACCTAGCAAACTAATTGACTAGATAAGCGATATCGAGTCGGATGTAGTTTGTAATGTACATTAAACTACTAATGACTTGTGCATATCGCTCTTGGGATATGGGTCACCACTATTCTTATCAATTATATGATTCATATCCATTGGTGACTTCATAGGGGAACTATCAAATGCATCAAATTTTCTCAAAAATCTTCAATGTAATGAGATTGCTGAACTGTTCCGAAGTAGCAAGACGAGTGAATGAAAGCGCTGTAAGCAGCCTGTAGGCTATTGACTTCTTCCTGCTGATCACTCCCTCATATGTTGTAAGTGTAAGCAATGTCATCCACGTTCCATCCAAGCTCGGTTTTTTCTGAATCTTCGTGGAAGAAGAAGAAGCGGTTCACCAACCACTACATCTGTAGATCCCACCAAATCATTAAACCTGACACTTGTCAAAGCTTAGTGGCAGGTTTTGTCGGAAAAAGAATGTTTTTCAGCGGGAGTCTCATCTGGGTGGCTGGTTCAGTCGCCGGCCCCGGACTCTCCCAACCCTGGTGAACCCGCAGCTGGCAGCCAGAATTACCAGATGCTTGGGAAAGAATGAAAGTAAATCCATTACCGTGGAGAATGAGTAAATAAGATACATCTCCCTACGGTCGAGCAGCTAAAGCTCATTTCCTTTTAAAGTTCCTCTCCTACCCCCCACATGGTAGCGATCCAACTAAAGATTTTGATTCCAGTGGGGTTGAGATAAGACCAGCCCATCAGATGTCGTAGAAATCTTAATTTCTAAGATTACATTTGCAATACCCATATATTTTATGTCAAAACATTATTTCAACATATTCTTAGATTCCAGGAACAAGTTCAGACTACTTCCAGTGATGAGCATGTCATCTACGTAAAGACATATCATGACAAATGAGTCTGAATTTCATTTGATATAGATACATTTATCACATTCAGTTATGGAGAAACCTTTTGATAATAATATATTATCAAACTTTTCATGTCATTGTTTCGGGGCTTGTTTGAGTCCGTATAGAGACTTAACAAGTTGACACACTTCATTTTCTTGTCCATGAAGTACATACCCCTCGGGTTGTTCCATGTATATTTCTTCTTCCAATTCTCTGTTTAGTAAGGCTGTCTTAACATCCATTTGATGTATCTCAAGGTCACACAATGCTGCAATGGCTATGAATACCCTTATGGACGTTAATCTAGACACGGGAATATGTATCGAAGTAATCGAGACATTCCTTTTGTCTGTAGCCTTGGACTACTAATTTGGCATTGTACTTGTCAATAGTTCCATCTGATTTATACTTTCTTTTGAGTATCCTCTTACAATCCAAATGTTTTCTCCCGAAGTAAGATCAACCGTTTCTCAAGTATGATTTTGCATCATGAAATTTATTCCACTTTCTATATCTTCTTTCCAAAGCAGTGCTTCTGGAGTTTACAATGCTTCTTTAATTGTCCTTGGTTCATTTTCAACCGTATATGTTTGAAAGTCTAGACCAGAGGTTTTGTCCTTTTTGGCTTTTTTGCTCCGTCTTGATTCAACCTCTGGAACCCCTAAGTTCTTTAGGTCTGGAACACTAAGTTTCGAATAGTCAGTAAATTTTGAGTCATGTATCTAGAATGTCTTGTTCCGGATAATCAGAAACTCCAGGGTCTTGTTGATCTTGAGCATTTTTTTCATAACATTGTTTGCGCGAAATTATTTCTTTTTCCTTTCTAAGAAAGATCTGTTCAAAGAATTCAACATTCCTTGATTTCATGACCGTACCCTCGTGGATATCAAGTATCTCCGACTTATACACTAAGAATTGATAAGCACTACTGTTATTTGCATATCCGGTGAATATGCAATCTACAGTCTTAAGTTTAATTTTGACCTGTTTTGATTTAAGGGACTTTGACTTTTGCCATACAGCCCCACACTTTTAAATATTTGTAAATGGGTTTCTTTCCTTTCCATAATTCATATGGAGTTTTATTCTTACGCTTATGCGGAACTCTATTGAGAATAGTATTAGTGGTAAGAATCGATTCACCCCACATGTTTTGGGCTTAATCAGAATTGATAAGTAAAGCATTCATTATTTCCTTTAACGTACGATTTTTGCGCTCGACAATACCGTTAGACTGAGGCGAGTAAGGAGTGGTTGTTTGATGAATAATGTTTAATTGAGCACATTATTCTTCAAATGGTGCTATTTATTCTCCCACATATATCACTATGAATTGCCTTAATCCGTATGTTTAGTTGATTTTCAACTCTTATTTGTAATGTTTAAATGCTTCAAACGCTTCATTTTTACTTTTTAACAAGTAGACATAACAATACATTGTACTATCATCAATGAAAGTCACAAAGTACTTGTTCCCCCCTCTAGTTTGCACAAACTTTAAATCAAATATGTCGGTGTGAATAAATTCTAGATGGGCGGTGTTTCTTTCGACTGAATGGAAAGATGACTTGATTAATTTTGACTTTGCGCACACCTCACATTTATGTAGAGGATTTATGTCGAAAGAAGGCAACAATTCCACCTTTACTAACTTTTGAATGAATTAGTAGTTAACGTGTCCTAATCTATGATGCCATAAATTAGAGAACTCAAGCAAGTAGATAGAAGACTTTATTTCCTTTGATGAACGAATTACAACCATAACATTCATTTTGAAGAGGTTGTCACATGCGAAGCCACTTCCTACAAAATTACCATTCTTAGTTATTACAAATTTGTTGGACTCAAAAACTAATATAAAACCATATTTGACCAACAGTGGCGCTGAAACCAAGTTCTTCTGGATGTCAGGGACGTGCATCACATCCTTTAGAGTGATCTCTTTTTGACATACGTCATTTTTAGGACAATCTTTCCAACCCCTGCACTTTAGAGGTGTCGTTGTTACCTATGAACAACTTTTTTCCCATGACTGAGACGTAATAGGAGAATGCATTCTTGTCAGAGCAAAGTGACGGGTTGAACCCGTGTTTATCCACCATTGCCTTGCGTTCTCTATTAAATTTACCTAAAAACACCATTGTCGAGCAATCCACAGTCTTGTTGTCAAGATCCGGAGAATTACCATCGTCTTGTACAACGTTAGCCTCTGCCTTGCGTTTGTTCTCTCTTTGTTCTGTATTCTGTGTATTTTTGTCTATATAGAACTTGAACAAAGGAGTTCACTATATACAGAAGAAGAGGGGTGAATCTGACCGTTAGTTGCAACGTTTCAAAACTGTTGTAACTTTCCAAAATCTTCTAGATTCAGTTTTGGGTTCTCGAGTTCACAAGTCACGAGCAATGGGCAGCGGGCAGTTTTTCGGAAATTTTCTTTTGGTTCATGAATTGTTTTTTATTTATACTTTGGCCCGATAAGAATTCAAAAAGTTACAACGATTCTGAAAAGTTTCAACTAACTGTCAGATTCACCCATCTTCTTCCTTATATAGTGAACTCCTATGTTCAACTTCTATATAGATGAAAATACACAAAATACAGAACAAAGAGAGAACACACAGAACAAAGAATATACAGAAGACAACACAACATTTTGTTCTGTTCGAAACAGAAGCCCAAACTCTTATCTTCTATTCTGCTCGACATACATAAACAGAAAGACACATATTCAACAATTTATTCTATATTTATTTCTTCGCTATAATCAACACAGTTTGCTTTGCTTTGTTGATAATCAATGTTTTATCTTGGAAGACTATTGCTCATTACCGTAAAAACATATATACGAGTTAATTTTGTTCCCCCTCTAGTTTGTGCAAACTTCAAATCACATATATCTATGTGAATAAGTTCTAGAGAAGAGGTATCCCTTTCGACGGATCTAAAGATAGTATTAGTGAGTTTTGCCTCTATGCACACCTCATACTCACGTTGAGGGTTTACGTGGATAGATGACAACAACTCCAACTTTACCAACCTTTGGATGGATTATTGACTTGTTGCAACAAGTTGTATAGTTGTTGCAACAGGTGTTCCACTTGTTGCAATAACTCAACTATCTGTTGGAGTCACGATTTTTATGCAAACGTAACCCAAAAGTCGCTTCCAATGATTATTGACTTGCTGCAACAAGTTGTATAGTTGTTGCAACAAGTGTTCCACTTATTGTAACAACTCAGCTATCTGTTGGAATCAACTTCAATTTTTGTCTGAAACAGAACCAAAAAACTGAAGCTGCTTCCAACAAATTATTGACTTGCTGCAACAAGTGTACTACTTGTTGCAACAAGTAATACACTTGTTGCAACAACTCGATAATCTGTTAGACATCTTCAACAGTCTGAAACATTACCCTAAAAAAACTGAAGCTGACTCCAACAGATTAGTGACTTGTCGCAACAATTTTATTACCTGTTGCAACAAGTAGTCCACTTGTTCCAACAAGTCAATAATCTGTTGGAACAACTGCTGCAGCTGTTTCATTTTGTTATAGATTGGTATGTACTCTCATGACCAATTTTTTGTTAAACAAAATATCTTCAGGTACCTCGAACACCACTAATGTGGGACTCAATAACAATAGGGGTTGATTGCCATGGTGAATGGATCAAGAAGAACAATTGATATATTTGGCGATGGAATGGTAGTGACACGTTAGAGGCGATAACGATGACTGTCCAAAGAGATGTTATGTTCGATGATTTTGTGAACCTAAACATCACCTATTGCGAATTAACTTGTGAACCAAAAGATCTTGACATCACTTACATGCATAATTTTTTGAAAATTAGAGGGTCTTGCCATTTAAGATAACTGATCAGGTTCGTTTGCGTGCTTATTTGAATGATATAGCTAGGCCCATTTTAAGGGTATACATTGTTGGAAGCCCGGTAGAGAACCACAATTTATCTCAAGACCTACAAGATGTAATTAGAAGGGAGTAATTTGGGGTAGATGATAATGAAAGTCAAGAAAGTTGACCAGGTTTCTTGATAGTAAGTTGTGAGCAACACACAGCAACTATTGGTCATACTAATCTTCTACTGTAACTCGTAAAACGGATATAGTCATTTATTGTATTGTACTTGTTGTTTTGACACAACACACGTCCCCTCCACACATGTTCCAACACTAATATGTTTTTTTTTTATGGCGATGATTTTATGGCGACAAGCGATCGCTGATGATGAAATGTTTCGACGTTGAAAGAGATTTTAATTTTTTCTTTTTTTCGATTGATTTCATAGAGGGTTTTTGAAGAAATTTCAAGTGAGTGGTATGGGAGTTCGACTTCATGACCGTCTTTTGTTTCCCTTAATGAAAAAAAATATCAAAATTTGTCAACTTGGGTAATAAGTTATTGGCCCATCAAATTACCAACTACAAGTTCAGCGTCATCGGCCACGATTCAGTTGCAATAGTCGATCTGCAAAGAAGATCTTGTACTTGTAGAGTTTTTGACCTCGACAAAATACCTTGCCCACATGTTATGACAGCTCTTCGAGTCCAATATGGTGAAGACTTTGGAAGACGAATTTATGACTACTCATCTCCATATTACAGGTTGGAGAAATAGAATTACATAATTACATACTGTGAGGAAATAAATCTCGTACCTTCTGAAGAATATTGAGAAGTTCCTATGGAGATTTAGAGAGAGAAATACCTCATCCACATGTTGATCCGAACAAACTGGGAAGAAGATAGACAAATAGGAGGCGTGGAATCGGGGAATCACTTGCAACGAGGAAAAACAAATGCCCCATATGCAAAACAGTTGGCCATAAAAAAACTACATGCCCAAACCGAATTGTTCCCTAGTTGTTAAATTTGCAATGTCTTGTAATAATAATTACTATTGTTTGTGTTTGTGAAATTGGATTTTATGACATTTTTATGTTGTTTCTGTTAGTAAAATTGGTTTAAATGATATATTGATCTTGCTCAAATCACCAATGTATGTTATGTGGTTTTGCAATTTCTGAACAGTTTTCACCAAGTAAAACTTTTGTTGCAACAATTGTGTAACTTGTTGGGATTTTGTCAACCAGTAATCGAACTTGTTGCAGCAACTAACTTAACTTGGTTTTCCAACAAGTGACAGGACTTGTTACAGTAAGTTCCTATAGTGTTTTGAGTTTTTACAATAAATGGAATGAGTTGTTGTAGAAAGTCCTTAACTTGTTTCATCCAACAAATGAAGTGAGTTGTTTCATCCAACAAGTTATATGACTTGTTCAACAGTTATGTTACCTGCTGCAACAAATTATGTACTTATTGCAACAGGTTATAATACAACTGCTGCAACCGATTATGTACTTATTGCAACATGTTATGCAACTGCTGCAACAGATTATGCAATTGCTGCAGTAGATGTAATTACTGCAACAGATCATAAAATTACTGCAATAACTAGGATATAAGTCACATATATTTATTTATTAATAGAGAAAACCAATGATATTTAATGTTAAACAAAGGGATTCAATGATATTTAGTGATCAATATATTTATCTACTAACATCCTTAATGGATTAGACGATAATTTCATTGATTTGATGGAAAATTCTAAGCGTATATGATCGGTGTATTTTATATACACTTTTTGAGTCATTTTTAGTTAGTATTTTACTCATTTCATTTATGTTTAGTACAGTATTAGGGTCGTTTTCCTTTCTTTTGTGTCACTGGTAAAAATGGAGAAATGACGAAAAGGAGATGAAATGAGCATAAAAGAGATGAAATTGCACACAAAGGGCCAAGAAATGAAGTCTAAGAAGTTAGGAATTATAGAGAAAATCGGGAAGTCCGGACGAGAAAGACGACGAAAGCGGAATTCGCGAAAAAATGTCACCGCGCGTACGGAAGGAAGCCATGGCCAAAGAGTGAAAGTCGAAGAGTTCTTTGAATTTGAGGGCCAGTCACATGCAGCGCGACGCCGAATTGTGAAATCTTTGGGCGAATTTGACATGTTTGAGAATCCTAAAGGGATAACTTTTCCTTCAAAAGGGATAATTTTTCATACCTAAAGAAAAACCTTTTCCTACCTAAAACTCTTACCTAAAAAGGATTCTAATAACTTTTCCTTTCCTACATAAATCCTTAACCCTTCACCTAAAGGATTCTTTGGCTATAAATACTACATCATTAGAAGAATTATTCATTCTCCATTCTACCATTCACCATTCTACATCCATCCATCCACCATTCCACCTTTGTAAATATTCCACAACACAACCCTTGGATGCTTGGCGAGACTCATTCTTAGTAATTTTCTTTTCTTTCTTTACTTTAATTCGGTTTTGTATGATAAACATGGAATTAGTTCTGTCATATTTATGGCTAGGAACTAATTCTCTTATAAACTTTCTATGTTGAATTTCTTGAACCTTATGTTATAAATTAATGCACGCTTATGGTAATTATTCTTATTGAGAGATCTATCCAATAATTGAGTTGAATTCTTGGTAGCTAATTGACAACTAGTTATCACTATATGATTTCTAATCAGTTACGAAAAGGGGATTGTGAATATCTTTGTAAGTTGGATAGACAATCTTGAATTGGGGATGAAAATACCTCAATTAGATTTGTAAGCGTTGATGAGAGGCTTAACAACCCTAATTTTGCGCATTGTGCGTGACGGTCAACTAGGTTTTTGTGCTTAATCCTCCTATAGCGTTACCACTTATCGTGAAAGTTAGGTAAGGAACAATCTGGGGTTGAGTGTTTATATAACCTAACGGGAGTATAAAGCGATTTTAAACCCGCTTTCTCCAAAGAAGAATACCATAAGTTAATGTATTAGTAAGTAGCATAAGCGGATAGTAAGGATACATAGAAGCCCTATTCTCATCGATCTGAATTAAATCTTTATATTTAATTAGCTTTCATAACTCTTAGTTACAAACCAAACAATCAATCATTAATTCACCAAATAGATACTAGAAAATAGATAATTGGTACTTGAACCCTAATCCTGAGGGCGATATTCGGCCTTATCTAAGACTATACTACTTGATACGATAACGTGCACTTGCGTTTAAAGTGTGTGCATATTACGCGCATCAAGTTTTTGGCGTTAGGGATTAGGCAATAGTTCAATATCAAATTATCTATTTTTAATTTCTAATTTGGTTTTAATTTTATTTTTACGTTTTTCGTTATTAAAAAAAAAAAAAAAATCGAGTCGTGATTCGTTGTTGGTTTTGATTTATCTTAGGATCCTTAAGACATGGATTTCTCATGTCAATATGATCGAGCTCAACCATAGAGGAAGAGAGGAGGAATTACGAGAAACTCTACTCGATCTCACGAGGTCCCAAACTCTTCGGTTCATGGGCGAAATGAGGTTGGGTATAAAGAAGTTGGAAACGCAAATAGCAAAACTCGCGATCATATTCAACAAGCGACAAATTGAGGAGCACGAATCACAACCAACTATTGAGGAATGCGGCAAGGCGGTTGGTGTAGAGAAGGAGAAGAGTGCGAGATCCAATTATTCACCTTCGATTCCTTGGAAAATCTTTTCTTGTACTATTGCGGAAGAAACACCACGTTTGTCAAAGTTGACTCCCAAACAGAAGTCAAAACCATCAAGGGCACCCCTAGAGTTGAAAGATGTAGGGAATCTCACCGATCCTACATTAGAAGAACACAAAAACAAGCGTATCTTGTATACTTGGGGATAATCGTATATTTG
Source organism: Przewalskia tangutica (assembly GCA_029844215.1). NCBI lineage: Eukaryota > Viridiplantae > Streptophyta > Magnoliopsida > Solanales > Solanaceae > Przewalskia > Przewalskia tangutica. Next base: position 18,137,630 of record CM056736.1, read on the forward strand.
AGGCGTGTTTGAAGCAATTGTTGTAGTTGAAGTGAGACTGCAACAATAACTCTGCGGATTGCAAGCGATTCGCGAGAAGGATCCAATGGGCACTCGGAAAGGTTAATTGCGTCCGCTAAAAGGCGTTAAAAACAGCTTGTTGGGAAGGCAACCCAATATTTTTAATTATGTTATTTTAATTTGTCTTTATTTTATGTTATTTTGCTTAGAAACGATCTCACGATCTTGGGTTCTTGTTTTGTGTTGTTGGATGACAGGTGGGTAGCTAAAGCGAGGAAAAAGAGCAAAAAAGCAAAAAAAAAAAAAAGGAAAGCGATCGTAGCGCGCTAAAATCGAGGCGTGTAACGAAGGGCCACGATCTTAGCTTGGCAGAATCTCGAGGGCAGCGCGGAACTTAGAGAGCCATATTTAGTGCAAATTCGAATTTTCCTCTGAGACCTCCATTATGGCCGTGTGTTGTGTCGAAGTTGTCCTTTTTCTTTTATTTTCTTTGAGTCTTGCACACATTGGGGACAATGTGTGATTTAAGTTAAGTGTTTTATTTGTGTCTTGTTATGTTTCAATTAAGTCTTTTTTTCTTTTTTAATTTTTTCTTTTTTTCTTTCTTTTTCATAATTGTCTATCAAAGATCATAATTCTTTGTAGTTGCTAGAAACACCTAGTGAAGTAATGTGGAATAATGTAACTAATTGAAGCAACTATCTAAACACCTAAGTTAGATATGCCAAAAACTCACGAGAATCATACATTTGGAGTTTCTTGCTTGAGTTATGCATGCTAAATGATAAATACTTATGTGTTATGAGTGCTTGCTATTTGGCGAAATAGTTAGGATATGCGTGTTAGGGAGATGACTCGGGCATTTCTTTGATAGCCAATTCTTACCATTCTTTTCTATCCCATACTTTAAAAATATCCCTAGTCGACCCATTGAGCCTAAATTTGAAACTTCTTCTTTGACACCTATATTCCCACAAATTGTGCCATAAGTAAAAATGTGAAGTAGTGGAATCAATTGTGTTAAAAAGAGACAAAAGAGTGAATGAGCTTATTGCACTGATAAAAAAAGTAATAAGAAAGAGGCAAAAGCCTAAGTTTGGGGGTGCTTGTTATTATAATACTCTTCATTCTCCCAAAACAAAGAGGGAAAAGATAGAATTGAAGTGAAGAAAAGAACAAAGTGAAAAGGGAAATACTGAAAAGCTAAAGAGTTTATGGTACACAAAAATGAGCCTAAATGCCTATTTTTACCAACCCCTACCTAAGCCTACATTACAACCCTTAAAGTCCTGAAGATCTCTTTTATGCATATCCAGGATTAGTGGAGAATAGCAAGTAAGCATGTCATAGGATTTTTGAATTTATATGCATGATTTAGTATATTGACTTCCATTAAAGCATGATAAATATGAGTTTGCGAAATATCTAGCTCAATGTGTTTAGTGTCTTTGAAAAATTTCATGCTACATGTTCTGCGTATTATTACGCTAACCTTCATGTTTTTCTAGATAACACTAAATGCAAAAGTGATCAATGTCGGTGAGTCTTTTATTTTTCGTTTCTTGAGTCTTTTATTTCTTTCTTTCTATCTTTGCTCGAGGCGAGCAAAGGTTAAGTTGGGGGTATTTGATCGGTGTATTTTATATACACTTTTGAGTCATTTTTAGTTAGTATTTTACTCATTTCATTTATGTTTAGTACTGATATTAAGTCGTTTTCCTTTCTTTTGTGTCACGGTAAAAAGTGGAGAAATGACGAAAAGGAGATGAAATGAGCATAAAGAGATGAAATTGCACACAAAGGGCCAAGAAATGAAGTCTAAGTTCAGGAATTATAGAGAAAATCGAGCGAAGTCCGGACGAGAAAAGACGGCAAACGGAAATTCGCGAGAAAAAATGTCACCGCATGTGGCTGAAACGAGCCATGGCGTAGCTGAAAGTCGAAGAGTTCTTTGAATTTGTAGCGCGCCATGGCTGATCTGCGAAGGCGCTGAAGAATTGTGAAGTCTTTGGGCGAATTTGACATGTTTGAATCCTAAAGGGATAACTTTTCCTTCAAAAGGATAATTTTTCATACCTAAAGAAAAACCTTTTCCTACCTAAAAACCCTTACCTAAAAGGATTCTAATAACTTTTCCTTTCCTACATAAATCCTTAACCCTTCACCTAAAGGATTCTTTGGCTATAAATACTCTACATCATTAGAAGAATTATTCATTCTCCATTCTACCATTCACCATTCTACATCCATCCATCCACCATTCCACCTTGTAAATATTCAACAACACAACCTTCGATCTTGGCTTGAGACTCATTCTTAGTAATTTTCTTTTCTTTCTTTACTTTAATTCAGTTTTGTATGATGAACATGGAATTAGTTCTTGTCATATTTATGGCTAGGAACTAATTCTCTTATAAGGCTTTTATGTTGAATTTCTTGAACCTTATGTTATAAATTAATGCACGCTTATGGTAATTATTCTTGTTGAGATCTATCCAATAATTGAGTTGAATTCTTGGTAGCTAATTGACAACTAGTTATCACTATATGATTTCTAATCAGATTCTGAAAAGGGGGGATTGTGAATATGCTGTAAGTTGGATAGACAGTCTTGAATTGGGGATGAAAATACCTCAATTAGATTTGTAGCGTTGATGAGAGGCTTAACAACCCTAATTTTGCGCATTGTGCGTGACGGTCAACTAGGTTTTTGTGCTTAATCCTCCTATAGCGTTACCGCTTATCGTGAAAGTTAGGTAAGGAACAATACTGGGGTTGAGTGTTTATATAACCCTAACGGGAGTATAAAACGATTTCGTAAACCTGCTTTCTCCAAAAGAAGAATACCATAAGTTAATGTATTAGTAAGTAGCATAAGCGGATAGTAAGGATACATAGAAGCCCTATTCTCATCAGATCTGAATTAAATCTTTATATTTAATTAGCTTTCATAACTCTTAGTTACAAACCAAACAATCAATCATTAATTCACCAAATAGATACTAGAAAATAGATAATTGGTACTTGAACCCTAATCCTAGAGGACGATATTCGGTCTTATCTAAGACTATACTACTTGATACGATAACGTGCACTTGCGTTTAAAGTGTGTGCATATTACGCGCATCAGTATACTTCCCAAATCGAACGATCGTTGGTGTAATTTGATGAGAACAACTTGATTCACCCATATTTAGGTGTAAACAACGAAAACCAGTGATATTTATTATTTACTAAATGTTCCTAACCAATTTGATGGTATTCTGAGTCAGGACATATGATCAACTAAGCGTATACTTTCCAAATCGAGCGATCAGTGGTGTAATTTGATGAGAACTACTTGATTCACTCATATTTAGGTGTAAACAACGAAAACCCAATGATATTTATTATTTACTAAATGTTCCTAACCAATTTGATGGTATTCTGAGTCAGGACATATGAACAACTAATCGTATACTTCTCAAATCGAGCGATCGTTGGTGTAATTTGATGAGAACTACTTGATTCACCCATATTTAGGTGTAAACAATGATAACCCAATGATATTTATTGTTTACTAAATATTCCTAACCAATTTAATGGTATTCTGAGTCAGGACATATGATCAACTAAGCGTATACTTCCCAAATCGAGCGATCGTTGGTGTAATTTGATGAGAACTTGATTCACCCATATTTAGGTGTAAACAACGAAAACCCAATGATATTTATTGTTTACTAAATGTGAAGCTTTTAAACAGGTTACTCATCTGTTACAACAGATAATGCATTTGTTGCAACAACTAACTCATCTGTTGCAACAGATTACAAAATTGTTGCAAAAGATGGGTTAGTTGTTGTAATTTTTTCAACAATTGAAAGATTTATTGCAACAACTGACTCATCAGTTGCAATAAATTATCAACTTGTTGTAACTTCTAAAACAACAATTAGATTTATTGCATCAACTAACCCATATATTACAACAACTGAACCATCTGTTGCAACAAATTTATATCTTATTGCAATAACTGACTCATCTGTTGCAACATATTACAAACTTGTTGCAACAGAAGGGTTAGTCGTTGCAACTTCTTCAACAACAGTTAGATTTGTCGCAATAACTGACCCATATGTTGCAAAAACTGAACCATTTGTAGCAATAAATTACAAACTTCCATATGTTGCAACAACTGAACCATCTGTTGCAATAAATTATAAACTTATTGCAATAACTTACTCATCTGTTGCAACATATTAAAAACTTGTTGCAAATGTTTGTGACTTGTTTAAAACTACTGAGTCAGGACATATGATCAACTAAGCTTATACTTTCCAAATCGAGCGATCGTTGGTGTAATTTGATGAGAACTACTTGATTCACTCATATTTAGGTGTAAACAACGAAAACTAATGATACTTATTATTTACTAAATGTGAAGCTTTTAAACAGGTTACTCATCCGTTACAACAGATAATGCACTTGTTGCAACAACTAACCCATCTGTTGCAATAGATTACAAACTTGTTGCAATAGATGGTTTAGTTGTTGCAATTTCTTCAAAAATTGAAAGATTTGTTGCAACAACTGATTCATCTGTTGCAACAGATCACAAACTTATTACAACATATTATCGACTTATTGCAACTTTTAAAACATCAGTTAGATTTATCGCAACAACTAACTCATATGTTGCAATAAATTTACATTTTGTTGCAAAAACGGACTCATATGTTACAACAGATTATAAACTTGTTGCAACTTCTTCAACAACAGTTAGATTTGTCGCAACAACTGACCCATATATTGTAACAACTGAACCATCTGTTGCAACAAATTACAAACTTGTTGCAACTACTTACTCATCTGTTGCAACATATTAAAAACTTGTTGCAACTTCTTCAACAGCTGTTAGATTTTGTGACTTGTTTAAAACTACTGAGTCGGGACATATGATCAATTAAGCGTATACTTTCCAAATAGAGCGATCGTTGGTGTAATTTGATGAGAACTACTTGATTCACCCATATTTAGGTGTAAACAACGAAAACCAATGATACTTATTGTTTACTAAATGTGAAGCTTTTAAACAGGTTACTCATCCGTTACAACAGATAATGCACTTGTTGCAACATATTATTAACTTGTTGCAACAACTAACTCATCTATTGTAACAGATTACAAACTTGTTGCAACAGATGAGTTAGTTATTGCAGTTTCTTCAACAATTGAAAGATTTGTTGCAACAACTGACTCATCTGTTGCAACATATCACAAACTTGTTGCAACAGATTATCAACTTGTTGTAACTTCTAAAACAACAGTTAGATTTATCGCAACAACTAACTCATATGTTGTAATAAATTTACATATTGTTGCAAAAACGGACTCATATGTTACAATAGATTATAAACTTATTGCAACTTCTTCAACATCAGTTAGATTTGTCGCAATAACTGGTCCATATATTGTAATAACTGAACCATCTGTTGCAACAAATTATAAACTTGTTGCAACTACTTACTTATCTGTTGCAACATATTAAAAACTTATTGCAACTTCTTCAACAACTGTTAGATTTTGTGACTTGTTTAAAACTACTGAGTCAGGACATATGATCAATTAAGCGTATACTTTCCAAATAGAGCGATCGTTGGTGTAATTTGATGAGAACTACTTGATTCACTCATATTTAGATGTAAACAACGAAAACCAATGATACTTATTGTTTACTAAATGTGAAGCTTTTAAACAGGTTACTCATCCGTTACAACAGATAATGCACTTGTTGCAGCATATTATTAACTTGTTGCAATAACTAACTCATCTATTGCAACAAATTACAAACTTGTTGCAACAGATGAGTTAGTTGTTGCAATTTCTTCAACAATTGAAATATTTGTTGCAATAACTGACTCATCTGTTGCAACAGATCACAAACTTATTGCAACAGATTATCAACTTGTTGCAACTTCTAAAACAACAGTTAGATTTATCGCAACAACTAACCCATATATTGCAATAACTGAACCATCTGTTGTAATAAATTTACATCGTATTGCAATAACTGACTCATCTGTTGCAACAGATTACAAACTTGTTGCAACAGATGGGTTAGTCGTTGCAACTTCTTCAACAACGGTTAAATTTATCGCAACAACTGACTCATATGTTGCAACAATTGAACTATATGTTGCAACAAATTACAAACTTGTTGTAACAACTTACTCATCTGTTGCAACATATTAAAAACTTGTTGCAACAGATGAGTCAGTTGTTGCAATTTCTTCAACAACTGTTAGATTTTGTGACTTGTTTAAAATTACTGAAACCACTGAACATAATGTATTGAACATAACTTAAATAATGAACACCTAATATATACTTAACAAAATGTCTTAGAAAAGTACTGAACACCTAATATATACTTAAATTACATAATGTCATAAAAAAACTCCTAATATATACTTAAATTGTTCAACAAGCCACATTTTGGCTCCAAAAAACGCAAAATCAATGAACTGTTTATCAACCCATCTTAGGGCTCCGACACTTTTTCAATGACACATAATGCCCATCTCCATTGCATCATCCCTACAGAGTTGTCGCTGATTAGACTTTCGAATTTTGTCACAGTTGTGCCGGTAAGTAAAGACTCCATAAAAGCAATTGACCACGAACCACATGCCCTACTAGTGACATTGCGAGAGAAATTCTGCAGCCTATTGAATTCCCACGATTCATTGAGTAACTTTTCAGGCAAGTGTGCGAATATTCCACTCTGTTGCAATAACTTGGGCCACAATTCCATTACCAACTCCATGAAACAAAAGAAATCAGCTTTTTCATAGACAGGAACGTTGTAGTCATACACATTTACCACTCCCTCTTCAATCATGAACTCGAAAGTGACAAAATGTGTGGTATTAATATTCATCATTGTTAAAACCCTCTTTGCACAGCCCACGAGCAGCCTCCCGGATAGGGTCTGACACCTCTACAATTATCATCATCCCACTTAAATTCAGCAAGCCTAACCTTCAGAGACACGACATTTGGAACTATACTCTCTTTTATCAATTATGCGTACCTCTTGGACATGTTGTAAAAGTTGAGGTCCAGGATTATGTTAGTGGAATCATAGTACTCAGGGAAATTGATTTGCCTCATACACATTAGAAACAGGACTTCATCTACATACTAAAGTAAAAATAGTAAAACATTTAGTTACTTGGTGCAACAGATTCAATAGATTATCTACTTGTTGCAACAACTAGTTAACTTGGTGCAGTAGATTCAACAAAATAAAGGAACTGTTGCAATAGCTAGTTAACTTGTTGCAACAGATTATCTACTTTTTGCAACAACATACTGAATTAGATAGATATATACAAGTGTTGAAACTTACCCAATCCTCCCACCAAATTTCCATGTTTGTCAGAGCCTTGAAGTCTGCTTCTCCAAATTCATGCATTGAGTACATGACTCTCCCACTCTTTTTGGACTTGATTGCAGTCTCAATCTTTTTCTTTCTTTGGACATGTACATGCTTGAAAATGTCCACCTTCTTTAGCACTTTTGGCCCAACATCAAGAAGAGGAGTCTCAATTGACTTACTGGGAGTAGCAACAGATCTTCTTGATCTAACTGATGCAAGTGCCTTGGAATTGCTTTGCCCCTCATCTAAGCATGAACATGAGTATAAGGTGAGGAAAGATTCTTTGATGGTTTGATACCTCTCTTGGATATCAACCTCTGCATAGAAGTGTTTGTGGCTTCTTGGGCATGCACCAATTCCTCTACCTTTCTAATTAAATTATCCTTGCAAGTGGTGCACTCACAAGCACATGAGGGCACCTTAGAAGTACCGGCACCAACATCAACAAATATTATACCACTCAATCCACCGCCACTAAAATTACCACCAAATTCGGAAAAATCACTCAATCCAGGAACTGGAGTAAATCCACCAATATTAACATCATCATCTCTTAATTTTTCCCTAGCAAACATCACCAACACCACCACCACCACCAATAATATCAACAGGTTGAACAACACCACCAACATCATCAGCACCACCAACAACATCAACAACAACATCACCACCACCACCAACTACAACATCATCAACCCTAGTGATGGCTGTCACTCCAGCCAATTCCCCTTTGAACCCATCAATCAATCTGTCAGACACATATTCTATGGGCACAAACGTGACAAGACATGACATCTCAAACTCTCTTATTATTGAGACAAGTCATGGGTTCACAATCTACAACAAAAAAGTAGATATATCATAATGATGCTAAGTCATAAAAAGCAAAACCTATTTAACATAAGTTATCAGGTTGTTGCAAAAGGTTACACATCTGTTGGGAAATGTCCAACAGATAGGTAACTTGTTGCAGCATGTATCTCATCTGTTGGAAAATTTTCAACAGATGGATAACTTGTTGCAGCTGGTTTGCTCATCTGTTGGATATTGTACAACATATTAGTAATTTGTTGCAACAGATTATTATACATGTTGTAAAAACTTACTGTAACAGATTCAGAAGTTATCAAATTAGCAAATAAAGTGATATGTTGCAACAGCTGTGGTACTTGTTGGAAATTATCCAACAGATTATCAACTTGTTGTAGCAGGTTTATCATCTGTTGGACATTTTCCAACAGATGGGTAATTTGTTGCAGCATGTTACCTATCTGTTGTAAAAAACTAGTTGCATGTTATAACAAATTCATCTGTTGGGTAACTTATTGCAACATGTTAATTATCTGTTGGACATTTGCATAACTTGTTGCAATAGAGGCATGTGTTGTTGCAGCAGATTATAAATGTTGTTGCAACACCTATTCATCTGTTGTGTTCTAATGCTTACAGCTTCCTTAGGGTGGTTGAAAAGATCAACACTCAATTTTGTGTTGTTCCTGGCAGTGAGTCATCTAAGAATTCTTGGATAGGTAACTTCTTCGGAGTATTCCTTGACTTGATGTCTGAGGTGAGGAATGGTTTCAAATGCCCAAGCCTAGAAAAAAAGATGCCATAAAAAATCAAAATAGTGATTGAAATAAAAAAAGGTAAAACATTAAAGAAAACTTACCATGAAAGCCCAAGGGAAGCCATATAGGTTTTGTGTCTTCCCCGTTGGCTTCATATCCTTCAATATTCAGCAGTCAAGCTAAAACTTTGAAAACTCCAGGCATAGTTGTTGAAGGAATCATAGTCCTCAGCAAGTTTAATCAATCCAAGCGGTATGTTGTAGTTTACGTCTCTTGCCCAAAGAACACTATGCACAAACCAAACTAAGCACAGTGCCTCCTTGTGTTTTTTTGAGAAAGTTTTGGACTCCAAGTCTTGCAACAATTTCTTTTGAATGTAGCTCTTTCCCACTAAGTTTACCAAAGAGACATCATTCTTAGCTTTGGAACCCTTTGCTTTCTTGGTTGCTTTGGGCGTCCAGACTGGCTTGGTTAATACAACAATAGGAGGAGACTCACAAGGATAACATCTCAATCAGGTAACTATGGAAAACTCCTTCATGCCAAGACAAACCGGCATGCCACAGTAATTGATCCAAATCTCATTCTTTCTATCACAAATAATCTTACGTTTCAAAAGCTCAGAAACCATTGTCATTTAAAATCGGGCACATGTATCTTCAGACAAATCTAAATAGAGTTTTAAGAAGCTAGCCCTAAAGAAATTCTCCAACCACTGCTGTCGGAGAATGCTCCTGAAGGTGTCAAAGTCCTTGTCTATGGTTGATCTAACCACAAAATCACCGGACAAATCCTTATTTCCATTCAGCGGCATCGTCACGCCGTACTTTTGAATGTTGAAACTCTTGACGACATCCTCAATCGAAGGTCTATTGGGATCTGTGGCAATACTAGAAGACTCAACAAGATTGACATCCACATTATGTTTCATTTTTCTTCTTAACTCGGCCAATGTCTGATCTGTTGATTCTTCTTCTTCTTCATTACCATTTTCAGTTTCTGCATCTTCTTCACCTCCTTCATCCCATTCAGCTCCTTCATCCCCTCTATCTCCTTCTTCTTCATCTCCTTCTTCTTCACTTACTTCTTCTTCATCTACTTCTTCTTCATCTCCTTCATCATTTTCTTAATTTTCTTCAGCCGATTTTTCATCATTTTTTTCACTTTCTTCTCTAGTTTCTTCACTTTGTTCATTTTTATCACTTTCTTCTTCATGCCCAACAGAGGTTTCACGAGTTTCCTCTATTTCTGAAGCCCCAGTTTCACTAACTCTTTCCTCATTTGTTAATTGACAAATAGCAGTCACAAGTTTATCTAATGGTTTTGCACCTTAGCTCTTTTACTACTTTCTCCCTCAGTTGGTTTCTCTCCTTTTCTTTTAACTGGAGTCATTTTATCTACACACATGAGATAGAAAAACAGTTTTAATTGGTTAGTGCAACATTCAAAGTAAATAGGGAAAGAAATATGTTGCAACAAGTAATCAGTTATTGCAACAGATTAATAATATGTTGCAACAAAATACGAAGATGTTGCAACAACTTATTACTTGTTACAGCAGAATCTTAATTTGTTGGAAATAGAAAAACAGTAGCAACAACTTAGCAACTGTTTTGATTTTTTACAACAGCTTGTTAATATGCTACAACAACTGCTTCAGATGCTGCAAAAACCTCAATAATTGTTTTGATTTTATCCAGCAACTGTTGGATAAAATAAAAACTTTTCCTAAACCATAGAATGACAGCAACAACAGCAAAAACATCTAAATTTAACAACAAAACATCTATATTTCACTACAAACACACAACCATCACAAATCTCACTCACAACTTAAATAAAATACACCAAACCATACAACCTCAGCAGATGTTTGCAACTGTCAATCAAGTGCTGAATTTGCTGCAACAGGTAACCTCAGTTGTTGGAAAACATCAATAAAATTGCAAGCCTTTTTTTTCGAAACAACAAGGAGAAGAAGAACAAAAACAGCACCAAAAACCATAATTTCACAACCACAACCACTATTTACAAACTCACAAACCCCAACAAGTGCAACAAATACACGAAACTACAACAAAACAAACAACATTCAAGAAAAATCCATGCTCTTCTTCATCTTCTCTAACCAAAATCATCATTTTCACACTCTGATTTCAAAACCCTAACTTTTGAACCAAGTGAAAAAAAAAGTTTACCTGAGAATGAATAGAGAAGCAACAACAATGGAGAGAGAGAAATGAACATCATCAATGGAGAGAGAGGAACGAGCAACAACAATGGTGGTCGCCGGTCACCGATTTTTTGCAGTAGCAACGGAGAGAGACAAGGGTCGTGGGGAAGTGAGTTGGAAGGAGTTTTTGTATAATGTGTGTGAGTTAGAAGAAGTTTTTGTATAATATGTATGAGCTTTTGTGTATTTTATAAAAAATTATAAGTTTTAAAAATTATAATTCAATCTCAATTTTAATTAATCATATTTTAAAGATAAATTTGACCTTAGCCGGTCAAACTTATCACCGTTTGTAATTATGTGAGCTTTTTTGTCGCCGCAAGTTAAATCTTCACTGTAACATATTTAGGAACTAAGGAGAGACCTGATTTGAAAATGGCAGCTTGGGCTCCTCTTTCTTACACTTTCTACACACTTGGTTTCCCTTCTTCTAAAGCCCCAAGAACCTCAATTCATCACAATTTCTCCATCAACAAATTTAATCCTGTAATCATCAACCATACCAGACGTTCCTCTCCCAAAACCTCTCTCTCATTCCAACACTCTGTTCCGGTACTACTCTCTCTCGTTATTGCTCCTTTTTGTGCTCTCTATCATGCTTTTATAGTATTTTGCATGCTTTATTCGTTTCCGTTTTTTTTCTTTTGCTTTGAATTGCTTGTCCTTATGATGAGAGGTCTACACTCTAACCTCTCCAGACCCCACTTTGTGGGATTACACTGGTTATGTTGTTGATGTTTTAGTTTTTGTTGGTTAATTGGGTTTCCATGGAAAGTTCATGTTCATATTTTATTGACTACTTGTAGTCTCAGTGACAATCAAGGTCAATCGTAGGGAATTAGCAAGTTTCCCTCACCTCCTTTTGTACATAGCTGCATTGGCTGAAAACAATTTAAGGGTGTGTTTGCTACGAAAAAATGTTTTGTTGGAAAACAAGTGTGTTTCTTATTTATTTTCTAGTTTTTGATAAGTAAACAAAAAAATTATTATCCCAAGAGGATTGCAGTCTAGCAAAACAGTATGGAGGTGGGGAATGGGGGTTCGGGGTGGCGGAGGTGGGATGGTTAGGGTTGGGGGGTTGGGTGGGCAAGACAATAAAGTTGGAATGTCACTTATGAAACTTGTTTTTCCTACTTTCATTAGGAAAACCATTTTCCTCATTATTAAGGTACTTAGTTTCCTAGAGAAAATATTTTCCAAAATATTTTGACCAACCAAATATGGGAAAATTAGAAAACAATTTTTGGAAAATATTTTCCTCCATACCAAACATACCCTAAAATTTCTTCTTCTTATAAAAAAAACATAGTTTATCCCTTTTTAATGTTTTTGATAATAGAGATTAAGTTATCTTTTATTTCTTTTATTAGTGGATTAGTCCTAGAGCCATATTATCTGTCTTTGATTTCCTTTAAAGTGTTGGTCACTGTTAATTTTAAGGTTGGTGTTCTTCGTGTTTGTGCTTGACGTGCTGATTTCCTAAGCAGGTTTGTAAATATTCCTACTGACCTAAATATTGTGCTTAATTGTGTGTAAAGTGGGAAAATTATAGGAAGGAGGAGCGTAGGTTGACGGCATTTCTGAGCAAACTGCATTTTGTAATGGTTGATTTACATATTGATTTGGCTTCCGATTAAGAAATTGTAAACGGTGAGCTGGTTATTGAGTAGGGGACCCATATTATAGGAGCACTAATGCTACTTCTTGCAGCGAAGTAGTGTGCAAATACCTCCTTTGTAGTGGTTGACTTGATGAGCAGTGTTTTACTTGTGAGTTTTAATATCTTGCATCTCCTGCGAACTACTAGCTAGCCCTTGGATTTATTGCTTATGGATTTTAATTGTGTTTAATGGTGGGTGAGGGTTAGATTGTTTTAAATCCTTTAATTTTCCCATTTCATTTAACCAATAAAATATAAAGAAGCACTTCCTGTCACTTTTGAAGTATCTGCATAAAAGAATTTCGACAAAAAATTCCATTCTAGCATTAGTTGCCTCATAAGTATGATATGTATTTCTTACTTGCACGAACTATAGGTTGAAATTTAGAGATTCTAAAATTGGTTTTCTAGATATCTTTTAGAAGAGATGCATTCTATCTAGCTATGTTCACATTTGTTAATACGTTCTTTTATATGGTTGATATCACCTTAGTTACATGATCTAACTCAATGATTCTCATATTTCGCCATCAAAAGATTTCGCTTGTCGTAATATTACTGCAGTGAAACTGATAACGACACAAAATAATTTATTGTAGACAAGTGATGATGAGGACAGCCTCAGAGAATTGGAAATGTCAAAAGATGAAGTAGATGATAAATATTCATCTAGATTGAAGTCCCTCATGCAAGTTTACAAGGAGGCCATCCTAGTTGGAGATGTAAGGCTTATATCCGAAATTGAGGCGGTCATATCCTCATTGGAAAAGGAGAGAAATGACTTGGCTCAAAAAGTATCTGCACTATCAGAAGATATCAATTCTGGAAAGGAAAAATATATCCGTTTGCAAGCAGATTTTGATAATTATAGGAAAAGATCTGAGAATGAGAGACTAAAGATCAGGACCAATGCTCAAGGGGAAATGATTGAGAGCCTCTTGCCCATGGTTGATAACTTTGAGAGAGCTAAGCGACAGATCAAACTAGAAACTGAGATGGAAAAGAAAATTGATGCAAGTTACCAGGGAATATACAAACAATTCGTGGAGATAATGAGGAGCTTGCGCGTCGCTGCTGTTCCAACTGTTGGCAAGCCATTTGATCCCGCGGTAAGAAATTACTGATTCTCTTCTAGGGAAGCACAACCAGCAAATATACAGCTGTGGATCCATGTTATACTCTACTTTGTCATGGCCAGCACCACATGTCAAATATGCTGTCCTATTTTCTTTATTTGTCCTAAATTTTGGAAACCTATGTCACTCATTTGGCCAAACTGTGTCACCCTACTGCCTCCTATGAGTCATTACTACCTATATTTCTACTTTCCTCTGAGGTTCAAAACTCATCAAAATTATAAAAGAATATGTTAAAGCAGTGAACAAATTATGATAAGTGGAAAATGGATGTATAATTTATGGCTGCCTTTAGCCCTTTACCCTCCTTGAAGTTAAATCTAAAGGTCTTTATAGTGGACCGTTCTATGCTATTTGTTCTTAAGGGCAGCCCGGTGCACAAAGCATCCTGCATTAGCAGGGTCCGGGGAAGGGCCGCACCCCAAGGGGTGTGATGTCTTGTTTCAATCTAATCAATGAACTAGGTGCCAAATTTAAAAGACAACATTAAGGCTTCTCTACCCATTTAAACAGGGCATGTTTTATGTTTACTTAAGTAATTTGAACTAGTTAGATACTTTTTCTAATTTTTGTTGTTAAACACGGTTAGTAAGGATTCATATAGCCGACTTCAACTTGTCTGGGACTGCAGCGTAGTATTAGATGTTTGAGACACTGAATTATCTAGGATTGGCCAGTGGGCCGGGCCACCAGTCGGGTTAAGCGAGTCGGGCGGGGTCGGGCGGAGAAGAGGCGGGCTGGCGGGTCGGTCGGGCGGGACCATGCGTGTCGTCCGGTCCGCTGGGTAGAAGTCGGGGCCGGGTCGGGTCGGGGGACGGGGCCAGCGTTTTTTTAAAATTTTTTCACTAAATTAAAAATACTAAATTACTAACAAAGTAACATTAACATATACTTGTCATATTAATATAGTCATATACATATACTATAATATTAAATATTATAAACTTATAGTATTATAATTATAGTATTATACTCATATATATAATATATTTATAAAGTATAAACTATAAAGTAGAAACTATAACAGTATAAACTATAAAGTATAAACTAAATAATTAAACAAAGACAAGAAGAGTGTAAAAAAAACATCCCAAGACTGTTTTTGTGCCTCTTATATTATTAATTATTTCATTGAAATATACAAGATTCAAAATTACAACATTGTAGTGTACTGTTGTTGAAAAAAATTGCAATGAAATAAATTACCAATTTGAAAATATTTTTTCTAGTTTCTTTATAATTTCTTGTGGTTCTTCGGTTGGAATTGGTATATCTTGGTCAAATTGTTCCACGTCGCTACTCATGCTTCAGATAAAATGTCGTTGTAGTTGTCGTCTTCTTCTTCGTTAACCTCTGGTTGACCGCACCTCCTTCGCTCCGCTCGTATCCAATCTCTGAATAGTACCGCCATCTCCAAGCTATCTCCGGCTAATGAGTGTCTGTGCTCTCCTATTTGAAATCTGCCTGCAGAAAAAGCGCTTCGAAGCGATTGATGGCGCAGAATGTTCAAAATATCTCGCCATCATTGAAAGTGTCGAAATGTCTTCTCAT
Organism: Przewalskia tangutica; assembly: GCA_029844215.1. Classification (NCBI taxonomy): domain Eukaryota; kingdom Viridiplantae; phylum Streptophyta; class Magnoliopsida; order Solanales; family Solanaceae; genus Przewalskia; species Przewalskia tangutica. The sequence continues at coordinate 18,153,198 of CM056736.1, forward strand.
TCTGCGTCGCATCCAATATTTCACAAGTCTTCCTTTCCTTCATTGATAATCGCTTGGTAAGGTAAATTACCTGCAAAACAAAAATATCGAACTCATTAATTTGGTTAGCTGGTACCACCGCATTCTATTTACGAGGCTTTCAATAGAACTAATAGTACTAGCCCGAAACAACATGCCTTTTTTAGTTTGTGTTGAAGAAGAAGATGGTACAAAAGTCGGTTGGTTACTAGCACTTTCTTCTTTGGTAACGCCGATATACTTTTTGTATTCATCTTCTACGCTATTCAACACTTCTTCTAGCGTTAGTTGATAGGTGGCTCAACATTTAAATTTTTGGGAGTTGGAGGTGGTATGCGTCCATACGCTTATAAATATTTTCAATAAGACTTTTACAACCCTCTACTTTAATAGTCGGGTTTAATACAACACCAATAATATAAATAGGGGGAATAAGAATAAAATATTTCTTTAATTTCATAAACATTTTTTTAATAGCGGCAGTATAAGCAGGTTTTTCCATATATTCTTTAAGAAGTAAAAATATTATAGCTATATAAAACAACATAGTTGAAATAGTAGGATAATATAAAGTAGAAAATTCTTTTGTTGCTCGTTGAAAATTTTCTAAAAATACAATAAGTTTTCTAATTTTCTCCCAATCATTATCCACAATCATATCATTTGGATTTTGATTATGGGCGTTAAAAAATAAAGTAATAGGTTTTCTATAGTCATAAGCAACAACTAGTTGGTCATATAAAGAATTCCACCTAGTTGGTACTTCTTCTGAATTTTTACGTAAGATAGTCCACAATCGTGACAAGTTTTTATATTCTTTTCTCTGTTGAATTCTATTATTTTTAAAAATAAAGTGTATAGCAAATTGTATTTTTCAAGAATATCTTGAAAAAGTGAAAGACCATCCTTTACAACTAAGTTATAAATATGACACGCATTTGATATGAAAATGTTTTGGAAAAGACGAGTTAAAACATCTCTTAAAATACTAATAGCGTAATTGTTAGAAGATCATTATCTAATGTAATACTCATAACTTTATCAGTTATTCCGTAATAATCGCAGACTGAATAAATATTTTCTGAAATAAACTCACCAGTGTGCATACTATCTATATATCTATATGCTAAAATACGTTTTTGCATAGACCATTTATAATCTATCCAATGACATGTATTCTGTTAAATAATCATGGTAGTTAGTACTACGACTATATCGAAGTTAGAGCGACTTTGCAATTTAAATGATATAATGCATAACGTAAATACTGTTGATATTCATGCAAATTTAAATACATCTCTTTTAACAGTTGATCTAGGAAAACCTTTATAAGCAGGATTATACATATCTCTAATATAATGAATAAAACCAGGAGATTCAGGAAATGAAAAAGGCAAACCCTCCACATCAACTAATTTTGCTAGTGATTCCCTATCTTTATGTTTATCGTATTTAGGGCCTCTGACTCCCCGTCGTAGGGTTAATTTGACTGTACTTTTTAAAAGCAAGATATGTGAACCTTGTTCCGATTGAGAGGACGCTTTCTCACCATCTTTTTCAATCATGTATTGGGCATGCAAGGCTTTATGTTTTTGCAATAGGTGTCTTCCTAAACCCCCCGTCCCAACATGACCTTGTCCAGTTTTAAAAGAATAAACATTTTTACAAGTTTTACATACAGCTACTTTATTAGCTACGTCCCTGTCAAAATATTTCCATACAACTGATTTTAATGGTCGTTTCTTGGGACCTGCCTCATAGTAGGGGGGATAGGAGGCATTTCACTAGTGGGTGTATCATCATCTTCATTAGTAGGTGTATCATCATCTAGAGTGTCATCTAAATTAAAATCTTCTTCAATTTGAGGATAATCATTTGTGTCAAGATCATATGGTATTTCAGGAAACATTTCAGGATCTATAAAATCATCTTGTCTAGGAATAATTTGGAACAGAATACTAGAAGAAGTACCATTGCCACTTGTTACAGCCTACTAGAAGAAGTACCCTTGCTGAAAAGACTTTTTGCTCTTTTCATTTTAATTATGATAATAAATAGTTAAAGACTTAAAGATAATGAAATTAAATGTGCTAAATGAAATAAAAACAAAATAATAATTTAATGAGAGAACGAATGTACCAAGCAAGCGTAAAGTCGACGTGTAATCGAGAGGTTGAAAATTGAAACTTTGCTCGATAGATAATCCTCAAGCTAGTTGCCAACTTCACTCCCAATTCTCAAATTAATAAATAGATTGAATATGTAGTAGACAATGTTGTATAGAGATTGATTGATAATTGATTGAGAGATTAGAGAGTAGAAAGATTTGTGAAAATAATAAGAAGAGGAATGAGGTATTTATAGTTGAAAAATTGGGTTAAAGTGTAAATATAATAACTTAGGGGTTAAAAATAAATATAAAGGGGGTAGGGGGGGTTGGGGGAGGGGGGATGCCAAAAATGGCCGTTGTCCAACGGCCAAAATGTAAAATTGCCATTGGACAACGGCTATTTTACGCAAAGGAGGGGCCCAGGCGGGGCGGGGCGGGATCGGGGCTGGCGGGTCGGGGCGGGACCATACTGTCCATACAGTTCGAGCCCCGGTCCCGCTTTTTTTTTAATAGCGGGGTCATGTCGGGGTCGGGATCGGTGTCGGGTCGGGACCGGGACGGGGTCGGGTCGGCCCGGCCCACTGGCCAGCCCTAGAATTATCTGAATCATAGTTTATGAAGTTTGCCATGTGGTACATAAACCTCGAGATGCACCAGTTTGTTATGATGATTGAAGATACTAAAAGAGCACTGTAAGAATTAATCCCTTGATTATTCTTATTGATGAAAGATGTATATATACAAGTTACAATAGGAAAATCCTTTTTCCTATTCTACATCTAAATCCCTATTTTATATGGAGACTAACTATACACTTATGGTAATATTACAATACTAATTAAGGTAAGACTAATATATAATATATACCAAATATACAATAATAGAATCTGCCCTATAAGACGTGATGGGCTGCTGGATCAGTCCGTGATCCGTGATGTTCATTGGGCTGGGCCGTGATGCATCATTGTTCTAAATAAACACATAATATACATTTATATATTGTATATTATGTGTATATTTAACAAGCACATCGTAAAATCATATGATGAAGTTGTGTTAATGCAGCTTTAGCTAAAAAATAAAACACGACGAAACAAAGAATCAGCATATACCAAGTATATGGGATTAAACTAGTTGACCGTGTAAGCTGAAGTGTGATTTAGTGAACTCCTAATATTCTTTAAAACACAAATTATTTATTATTGGAATGAAAGGCGCTTGAATAGAGATACGGATGTAGAAGATTCATATGGGCGATCTCAACTAATTTGGATTGAAGTGCAGCTGTTGATATAGTTTTTGAAGTAAAACTTATGAAACTAATGGAGTATCCTTGCACCCAAAGATGTGACTTAGTAGTCAATGAGTAGCCAAACCTTGGTGACCTGGATTCAAATCCCAATAGAGACAAAAAACACTAAGCGGTTTCTTCCATCTGTCTAAAATCTTGATAGACAGACTTACACGGTACTTGTGCAGGTGGTATCGGGAGATACTAGGTACTCTGTGGAATAATCGAGGTGCATGTGAGCTGTCTACCACCATATAAACATAAGGACTATCCTTTATATGTTGCCTTTGAAGATTCTAAGTTTATATTTTGAGATGTTGATTATAGACACACATGCGCAGGCAGACTTATGTATGTATATACATATATGTTTAAATGTATATCCAACAACAACAATAACTATGTCTCAGTCCCAACAAGTTTGGGTCGGCTATATGAATACACAACAAGGCTGGGATCTAATTTAGAAGAGCTCTAAATGGTTGGGAAGTTGAGATCTTTATAACGTTGCTACAGTTACTGGGAACTTTTGGTGTTTTATGTGACTGCCCTGATAGAAACAGATGGAGATTGAATATCAAAGGGTCTTTCTCAGTAAAATCTATTTACTGGAAATTGAATCAAAGAGGCCCAGTAAAGGTAAATTGGCCATGGAAACAAGTCTGGAAAGTAAATATTCCAGTGAAGGTGTCATGTTTTGCTTGGCTGGTGATTAGGAAAGCATGCCTAACTCAAGTTAATTTACAAAGAAGAGGTTTCCAGATTTGTTCAAGATGTCTTCTATGTGACCAAGAGGTTGAAAGCAATGAACACCTGTTTTACACTGCAAGACAAGTTTAAATCTGTGGCACATGTTCTGTATCTTGGGGATAAATTGGGTTATTCCTAGCACTACTTTGGGACTTCTAAGCAGCTGGTGGAGTATAGGGAAGAGAGGTGGTGAGGAGGAGTGGTGGAAGATCATCCCTGCCTTCATCTGGTGGAGTGTGTGGAAGGAAAGGAATGCTAGATTTTTTGAAGGCACTAGTAGTTCTATCCAGAAAATTAGGATGAATTGTCTTAGTTTGTTCTTTTTTTGGTGTAAACAGAATATGTGGGGGGAAGTAGGTGAATTAGTTGACTTGATAGGCAATGTATAAGAATATAGGTTTTTGGACAGGTTTTTTTTATACCCTTTTGCTGTTTGTAAAGATCTAAACTTAGCACCTTTTTTGGGGTGCTTAAGTTTTTGTTTCATAGTAATACAACTGTTACCTTCCTAAAAGAAATGAATACGCATTCTTCATTTAAGCTATAATAATAATAATAATAATAATAATAATAATAATAATAATAATAATAATAATAATAATAATATTAGAAGTCCTCATATCTTGTTTAAATGTATATGCATATGAACTAAATTCATATAATCATGTTGTGTGCCACTGTTTTCTGAAACATTAGTACATTCATGGGTTTGCAAGCTAGTCATGGAAAAATATCCAATGAGTTAATTAATCGTTTAATGAGTATCTTCGGCCACTTGATACAGCATCGCACATTGAAGGTACTTTTGTGTATCATTTGGATGTTCTAGATAAAGTTTATTACTATATGTATTTGAGTTATTCTGACTGTATTTATTTCATAAAATTGTTCCATATCTCAATTATGGTATGGAGATCTGTGAGGTTGTTATAGCAATCAATTGTAGTGACGATTTCTTTATCTATGTTGGTGGCATATCTTCATTAGAAGGCAAAACGACATCTAAAATCTTGTAATGCATAATCTTAAAGCGATCTGTGAAGCTGCAAGAGACATAGATACAGATCCATTGCCAAATGTGATCCATTACTGAACCTGTTTCAATGTGAAGAGTTCAAGACCAGCCTGATCTCTCATATAATTGCTATTGTGTACTGCTGAGTGGTGAATGCACTACCATGGCGTATTCGATTTTATTATCTGTATGTTGCTTTAATTTCTCGTCTGAGTCGGATCGTTTCTCTTGCTTTGCTTTGCCTACTTTGCCTGTGATTATGCTTTGTCTTGAGCCGAGGGTCTCCCGGAAATAACCGCTCTACCTATCAAGGTGGATGTAAGGTCCTTGCCTTTTCTCATGTATTCTATTCGCCTATACGAGGGAAGCCAGGGAGTACAGAGTATCCTCCCCAGACCCCACGTTGTGGGATTTCACCGGGTATGCTGTTGTTGTAGTACATTCATGAGTTTATACATATCCATGCTACTTGGGCTGCTTTCCCCAACTTTGCTTTATGAGAAATGGAAGAATACTGTTATATAGAAAAGGTTTTATTAGGTATAAATCATCAGAAAGTTGTCCTCATTAAAAAAGAGTTATCAGAAGGTCGGATATTTCACATCTTTCCATAAATTACAAAGAAAAATGTTAACTTGGCATGTTTGAATATCTATTCGTTTTGAATGTTAATGTTTATGACAAGTTTGGTAAAGTTTGTATGAGGGATTGCTGATATTTGTTACCATGGGAGTCTTGGCATTTTAAAGATGTACCTTTTGGTGCTTCTAACCTTCCAAAAGGAAATAAGATGGACTAAATTCAAAGTAAACATTGCTGTCAAATTTAGAATTTTTAACAAAAAAAGAGGCTTCGTAGTGTTGGGAATCAAGACGAAGATATGAAGTTCAAAGGATCGATAAATTCTCTGAGTTATAAAATAGTAGTCTTTTATCCTTGTACAAACTACATAGCTTTACACTCTAGCATAGCATATGCCTTCAAATCTCACATACACAGGTCGTATGACTGATGCCAAAACTTATTTGTACTTAAATGGTAAGGTAAAAATTAGTGATAACTTTCTTTATTGAACTTGAACTTTTATCAAGTATGAAAGCATGTACAGTGTTGCCTTTCTAGTGTGGAAACAAAAACAAATAGTTGAAGAAGTAAAGAGAGTTTTATTATTCTAAGACCTGTATCTTTTTAAAGATTATTGTAAGTTTCGGAAGATCTGAATGTTAACCAAGAAACTTCGTAATAGCATTCAACAAACTATTAGATTATGCTTTGAAGTAACTGGAGCTAGTGCTATCTAATGACAGCAACAAACTCGTTGAACTTCTGTACATTACATTCAACTGCTGGTCAAATCGAAAAGACCATTTCTTCTGTAATATTTATTATAAAGTATTTAACTATCTTTTTTTAGAAGCACTGAAGAGAGATTCGAGCAGTTGTGGTTTATCATTCTTTCGCATCGACGATTTCCGTCTTGCTTTTCCTCTTATTTCCTTTTTAGTGTTTGCTAAGCTAGCCCTTTCAAAGTCGAACATGTCTAAGACTTTTTCTTTTCATCAAGTTAACTGAAACTGGGAAAACAAAATTAGAAAAAGAAAGAATTGAAAAATAGAGAGGGAGGGGAAAAAAGGAAAAACAGAACTAGTGAGTGATTTTGCTTTAGATTTTCAGTTAAGAACCAACCCTCGTTGAAGTACTCAAGATGGATCTGACGTTATTCAGATTCTAAGTTTAACTGCAATCAGTTTTCTCCTTCTAGTATTATTTTTCTTTCTTCAATATTTATAAAGAGAAACCTTTCCCTCTGTCATCTGCTTAAAGATATGAGTGTTCATATTCAGTTAGAAAAGACCTAAATCTAATATGTTTCTGTTAGTTTCTAATTGCATTGTCCGATTTTGGTGCGATCGGAAAATATTTGATTATGAGCTAATTGAACACTGGTTGACAGCGACAGTAAAATCAACCTATAGCAATATAATGTGTTGCATCATCTGATTTTTGCTGGAATGAGAAATATTTGATGACGAGCTAGTCGAACACGTGTTTTATTGACTTGGGATTGTTTTGTTTTATCTTATTTTGTTCGGGTGGTGGGTGTGAGCTTGCTGGTAGTATTCATGTTACATACAGTCTTATCCAATGCATGTGGGTACTAATAATTGGACACGGGCTTCTTTTCTTGGTACAGCTACATGAGGCCATTGCTCGTGAGGAATCTCAGGAATTTAGTGAGGGAATTGTAACTGAAGAATTCCGTCGTGGGTTTTTACTTGGAGACCGCCTTCTAAGGCCTGCAATGGTCAAGGTTTCATCAGGACCTGGTAAAAGGGTACCCTCTTCAGTCACACAGAAATCCCCAGCAGCAACTGTCGGTGTTGATGAAAGCTAGTTCAATTTCACAGGGATACAGTCAATTCTTTGAAGAGCGAAGACTATTTCCAGTCATATAAATGGATTTGAATTCTCATCAGTCTTGGCAATCCTCTGCGATAGGGTACAATAATTTATTCCTAACTCTTTTTTTATGTTTCTATTACACAACGAGAAATAGGGGAATACTTCCTTTGAATGTTAAAGAGAATATGCTTGTTTTGCTGTTGGTCTAAAGGCTTGTGAACTCTCTTTTGCGTTAATATGAAAAAGAACCACTTTCCTTAATGAATCATATATTTGAGTGGAAAGATACTGCTGAAAATTTGGTCTGAAGATATTATATAGGTATAAGTGATATTAAATAACTTGTAGTTAACTCACAGTTAACCTGAAAAGAGAAATCTATATGTAAATGTTACCGTTACAAAAAAAAAGAAAGAGAAATCTATATGTCTGTCTATCTATGTATCTATATAAGTTGGTTTAAGAGAAAGTGAGGTGACACCTCTCATATGAAAGTGCAAAAGGTGGGGGAGTGGGGGTGAATTGTACTCTATTTTATTTTTCTTACTCAAGTCGACTAGATAAGAAGACAGTCGACTGAGTATAACATAAATAAACAGTATAAAGTGCAGCAAAGTAGCAACAACAACGTACCCAGTGAGGTCTGGCCAGGGTAGAGTGTACGCAGACCTTACCTCTACATTAGTAGGTAGAACGGCTGTTTCCGAGAGACCCTCGACTCAAGACAAAGCATAAGCACAAGCAAAGCAAGGGAGACGGTCAACCCGGACAAGAAATTTAAAGCAGTATGAAAATGCTGGTATCAAATGTGAATAAGCCATGCTAGCACATTCTGAAAAAGAAGCAGTAACTAATGCAGGTACATAAGATAAGCAAAGTACACTAAATAACACATAGCAGTAGAAATGCTACTATAAAACAATACTGCACCTACTAGTATGATAGACTAAGCGGACCTACAATAATAACACTACAACTACCAGTTTGTAAGCGTAAGTAGGGCTACGCTCGACTACCCACTACCCTTCTACCCTAATCCGTGTCCTCCACAATTCCCTATCTAAGGTCATGTCATCAGTAAGTTGCACCTGTGCCATATTCCTTCTAATCACCTCTTCCCAATATTTCTTCGACGTACCTCTACCCCTCATGAACCCATCCATAGCCAACCTCTCACACCTCTGCAATGGGGCAATTGTGTCTCTCCTCTGCACATGCCCGAATCATCTCAACCTCACTTCCCGCATCTTATCCTCTATCGAGGCCACTTCCACTCTGTCCTGGATATCCTCATTTCTAATGCTATCCCTCCTATGCCCACACATCCATCTCAACATTATCATCTCCGCAACTTTCATCTTTTGGATGTGCAAAGTCTTGACTGGCCAACACATACAACATAGTCGGCCTAACCACCATCCTATAGAACTTGCCTTTAAGTTTTGGTGGCACATTTTTATCGCACAAGACTCTAGATGCGAGTCCATTTCATCCACCATGCCCCAATATGATGTGTGACATCGTCATCAATCTCTGTATTCCCTTGGATAATAGACCCGAGGTACTTGAAGCTTCCTTTCTTCGGAATGACATGAGTACCACGCCTGTCTCCAGGTCACTTCTGTTACTGAACTTGCACTCCAAGTATTCTGTCTTGGTCCTACTCAACCTGAACCCTTTAGACTCTCTTCAAACCTCCAGCTTAGCGTTCACTCCGCTGCGAGTCATCAATCAGGACTATGTCATCTGGGAATAACATACACCATGACACCTCCCCTTGAATTTGTCGCGTCAGACCATCCATCACCAAGACAAATAAGAATGGACTAAGAGCTGATCCCTGGTGCAACCCCATCGTCACTGGGAAGTGTTCTGAATCCCCTCCTACTGTCCTACCCTGATCTTGGCTCCATCATACATATCCTTGATCACCCTAGTGTACGCCAGAGGTACTCCTCTAACCTTCAAACATCTCCATATAACCTCCCTAGGGACTTTGTCGTATGCCTTCTCGAGGTTGATGAAAACCATATGTAAGTCTCTTCCTCCCCCTATACTGCTCCACCAACCTCCTAATAAGATGAATGACTTCTGTAGTCGAACGCCCCGACATGAATCCAAACCGATTCTCAGAAATAGACACGCCTTTTCTCACCCTCATCTCCACGACCCTTTCCCAAACTTTGATAGTGTGGCTTAGCAGCTTAATACCCCTATAGTTGTTGCACCTTTGTTCTTGTACAAAGGAATCATTGTACTCCACCGACACCAAATATTTTTATACTGGTTGGGATCCAATGTGGATCTTAGTCCAGTCCCTAGGTTACAAGGGTGTTCTCTGTTAGCTTCTAGTGAACTTGATTACGACAGGTTTGTGTGGTAATGTTCAACTACCACTTCAGTGCTCAGCTATTTTTTGGTGATTGATACAAAAATCTTTCCAACTATGATCTATCTCTCCTCTCTTTTGTAAATAAAGAAAATCTACTAATGTAGAATACAATACTTTGAATAAAAGTAAAACAGAGATCTTGTTTGCTGGGCAGACTTGTATTTTTTTTCTTCATCGTCTTCAAATGTATTTATATGAGAGACAGCTAGCTGTTGAGAGAGACTAGGTCCTGATTGATTTGAACAGAGAAGCTGTCACGCCCCGACTTTTCCTAAGTCTTTACTTAGGGCGTGAAGGCACCTGGACAATTATTTTCCACCAGGAGCACCATCTAATTCTCTTTATTTAGAAATTTAAACTTATATTCAAATACAGAGCTATTATTAAAATAACAATAAAAAAATTTGTTTATGACTTTATTAAAAATATAACGCGAGCCCATGCTCGTGCAAATATTGTTTCAATATAGACATACTGACAAATATTATTCTAAGTTGGGAGGGAGACCATTCCACACGGGCATTTCCCGAGACATTGGGCCGACATTACGAACTGGCGAGTACCAAGCCCGAAACAATGGCCTTGGTATGACAAGAGGCTGCGGGACGATCGCTAGCCTTGGCGTGGAGCCTTTCCTCTATCAAGCTTTCCTGAAACATGTTAAATAAAGAGTCACTTACCATCCGAAATGAGTGAAACTTACCACGCAATTCAAAGTAACACCACAATATTCCAAGCGCAATCACATTATAACGTAATAAGCATATTGCAAAACATATCAGGTTACAACATTTTTAAATATGCAACAACTCCTCATAGGAAATTATCGATTTAACTAACATTTCATTTTATCTCGTATTATACGTTAAGACATTCCCCTGCATTTCCACATGTTTATTACATTTATATATTTGTGAACGCGTATTCACTTTTCATATTTATATATAGGTGAACATGTATTCATCTTTCATATTTGTTGCGGCATGCAACCCGATCCATTATATTTACGTATTTGTGAACACGTATTCACTTTACGTTTTGTTGCGGCGTGCAACCCGATCCATTATATTTACGTATTTGTGAACGCGTATTCACTTTACGTTTTGTTGCGGCGTGCAACCCGATCCATTATATTTACGTATTTGTGAACGCGTATTCACTTTACGTTTTGTTGCGGCGTGCAACCCGATCCATTATATTTACGTATTTGTGAACACGTATTCACTTTACGTTTTGTTGCGGCGTGCAACCCGATCCATTATGTTTATATTTATATATTTATGTGAACACGTATTCACTTTTCATATTTTTCAGAAGATCGAATAAATAATATTCTCTTTCCCAACATTCTGTCATTCATACTTGTAACGATTATAACTTTTTAACCATAACTCCAACTAAAATGTTTCTCAAGCGGAAACTAAGGTAAGACGGGGATCTTTCACTGTAGCAAATTTCATTTAAAACGACTTTGGGTAACTAACACAAATTTATCCTCAAAACAGCCCCATAAAATTTGTTTCGGCAGAATTTTTATTAAACAACACCCAATCTTAGAATAGTCATAACTCCTAATCTGTAAACCCGTTCAAGCCCCATAAAATCTCAAAACGACGAGAACAGAGAGCTACACGTCTCCATGTGAACCATCCTTTCATATTCTGTACCATTTGGTACAGTTTTACACTTTTATTCGCTGCCCTTCCTGGATCTCGATAGATCCGAGGCAGAAACTTTAAACAGCGATAACTCTCAATCCGTAAGTCGGATAGACCCCCGTAAGGTCTCAAAATGTCCAAAACAAAGAGATCTAGAACTTTCATTTAGCAACAATTTTCATATTCCCCACATATTAGTACAGTTTTACGTTTCAACGTCCTGCCCTTCTGGATTCCGATGAATCCGAGGCAGCAACTTCAAACTACAATAACTCTCAACTCGTAAGTCCGTTATAATAAATCTTTATATATATCTGTCCGTAACAGAGAGATTTACAACCATGTAAATTTTCATATAATTCTAATAAGTAAAACTCAATAAAAACAGTCCGTAATTATACCTTTCCGAATTTCGGCCAAATCTAAGTCAGAAACTTTGGACTATGATAACTTTCAAACCGTATGTCCATTTTACCTCATTTTTGGTTATATATGATCATAATAGAGAGGTGTACCACTCTTCCGAATTTCATCAAATTCTAACAATTATAACTCAGTGAGAACAGTTCGTAAAGTTCACGACGCAACTAGTTGTCTAAACAATCGAACTTTTCAATACTCAATTCTTATTCTAACATGTATTGAACTTAAAATAAAGGATGTTACCAAGAATTTCTGAGTGAGAAAACTTACCTTGTAAGTGTGAAGATTATTGTTGTGTGGTTGCTAAAATTATCCTTACTCTCTAGTATTTTGCTTCTTGTTCTTCTTGCCCTCTTGGTATTTTTTCCTCTTCTTTTCACTTGTTTTTTTCTGATTTTCTAACCTTTATGTTATGTACTTTATTTGTGTGTAAATACAATGTATAAGTGGAGAGTTTTATATAACCTATGGGAGGTGAAATGACAAGAGTTGGAGGGGAAATGAAAAGGGGAAGGAGGAAGCAAGATGTGCGTCATCTTTGCACTTTTTTGTTTTTTTTTTTTTTTTGTTTTGTTTTCTTATTTTCATTTCATCTATCTATTTATCCAACTTTAACACTAACTCTATCCCATGCAATTTATTCTTTGTTTTCTTATATATATATTTTTATTAACTCAACCACAACTATATATATTTTTTTTCCGAATTTCACATTCTCTCCTCCTTAAGCAACATTCGTCCTCGAATGTGAATAAGGTCGTAAAATAATCACATAGACACAATAATGTTTATTGTTATTGTAACACTAATTTGGGGCTTCACATTCTCTCTTCCTTAAGAAGCATTCGTCCTCGAATGAGAATAAGGTTGTAACACATGCATATAGACACGCAAATGACACACATATGAAGTACTATGTAATGCATTTTTTTTTACCTTAGTCAAATAGGAATGGATATTTGACTTTCATCGCCTCTTCCGCTTCCCATGTGGCTTCCTCTGTGGAGTGATTCTTCCATAGGACTTTCACGGAAGCAATATCTTTATTTCTAAGGTGTTAGACCTTTCTATCAAGTATTTCTACCGGAGCCTCTTCATATTGAAGCTCTTTATTAAGAACTATCTCCCGGGGAAGGATGACGTGACTTGGATCGTGCAAGTATTTTCGTAACATTGACACATGAAATACCGGATGCACTGCTTTCAGCTCTTGTGGAAGTGCTAATTCGTAAGCCACATTCCCCACTCTTCGCAAGATCTCATATGGCCCAATAAACCTTGGGCTCAATTTCCCTTTCTTACCAAAACGCATCACTCCGCCGTTGGGGACACTTTTAAAAATACTTTCTCCCCTCTTGGAATTCAAGATCTCTTTTAGATGATCCGCATAAGACTTATGGCGGCTATGAGTGTTTTGATCCGCTCCCGAATCATCTGTACCTTATCATTTGTTTCTTGAATGACTTGGTCCGAGCAATTTGCGTCTCACCCACTCGAACCATCAGTGGAGACCTACATTTTCGTCCATATAATGCTTCAAACGGGGCCATTTGTATGTTAGAGTGAAAACTATTATTGTGGCGAACTCAATTAGACATAGATGGTCGACCGAACTTCCGAAAATCTAACACACAAGATCGCAACATGTCGCCAAGTGTTTGAATTGTTCGCGACTTGCCCATCTGTTTGCGGGTGGAAAGCGGTGCCTAACTTAACTTTTGTCGAGACCTGCTGAAAACTTTGCCAAAAGTTTGAGATGAGCGAGGAACCCTATCTGAAATAATTTGTAAGGAATCCGTGTAACCGCACAATCTCCTTCAAATAAATCTGTGTGTCTTGTGGTGCGCGTCGTAGTCTTGATCGGTAAGAAATGAGTGACTTTGTAAGCCGATCAACAATCACCCAAATAGAATCATACCGCTTCTCGAGTTTTGGTAGACCGATTCTGAAATCCATATGAATCGCCTCCCATTTCCACATGGGGACTCCGATGTCTGAAGTAATCCGCGAGTTTTTGATGTTCAACTTTCACTCTTGACATATAAGACACCTCGACAAACTCCATGGCGTCTTTCTTCATCCCGTCCCACGATGGTAATTTGCCTTGAGGTCACGATACATTTTGTTGACCACTGGATGAATGGAATATCTTGTGTTGTGACCTCATCTAAGATCTTCCTCCTTAGATCCTTTACCTAGGAACACATAACCTACCCTTATACCGAAGGCGGTTCCGCATTATCTCCCAATGTAAATGTGAAGGTTTTCCTGTTGGATCCTCTCCGAAATCCAACAAACTCCGTATCCTCAAACCGACTTTCTTTTATTTACGAAGCTAAAGCGATTGCGAGGTATCATGTACTACCACCCTACCTTCACCGATCTCGTTAAGCTAACCCGAGGTTTCCCAATCTTTGTACCTCGAACAATACCCTCTTTTGTATTGCCAAATGAGCAGCGCCCGTTGATCTCCTCGAGTCGTCGGCCACCACCACGTTAGCTTTCCCGGGATGGTAAAGAATACTAAGGTCATAATCCTTAAGCATTTCTAACCATCTTCTTTGTCGAGATTCAAATCCTTCTGCGTGGTTATGTCTCGCAAACTCTTATGATCTGTAAATATGTCCACATGCACACCATACAAATAATGTCTCCATATTCGTAAGGCAAACACCACCGCGACTAATTCCAAGTCATGAGTTGGGTAATTCTTCTCATGTATCTTGATTGTCTAGATCATCTGCGATAACCTTTCCAAAGCGCATCAAGACACATCCTAACCCAACTCAGGCGTATGATAGGCGTGAACCTTCTTTGCCCGGATGGTAGGTTAGGGGATGCGATGAGTCAACAATTCCTTTAGTTTCAAAACTTGCTTCACATGCTTGACCATTTGGTACTTAACCGCTTTTGAGTCAACGGGTCAAAGGAAGCGTGAACTAGAAAAACCTTTACGAATCTTACATAATACCCAGCCAACCCAGAAACTTCTAACCTCTGTCGGAGTGGTCGGTTTGGCGATTCTTCTTCTTCTATCTTACTGGGTCTACCATAATTACATCCTTGACACAACATGACCCAAAAAGGCTACCTTTTCCAACCAAAATTCACACTTTGAAAATTTAGCATATAGTTTCTCCTGTTTCAAGACTTGAAGCACTACCCTCAGATGCTCTTCATGTTCTTCAACACTCTTACTGTAAATTAGGATATCATCTATGAACACGATCACGAACAAATCTAGGAATGGTTTGAAGATTTGTTCATTAAATCCATAAAAGCTGCTGGGGCATTGGTTAACCCAAAAGACATGACCAAGAACTCATAATGGCCGTATCGGGATCTAAAGGATGTTTTGGATATATCATCCGGATTTATTTTCAGCTGATGATATTCCGAACGGAGATCAATCTTGGAAAAATAGCTAGCTCCCTGAAGTTGGTCAAAAAGATCATCGATTCTTGGTAATGGGTATCGGTTCTTGATCATGACCTTATTGAGCTGCCGATAATCGATGCACATTCGGAGCGATCCGTCTTTCTTTTTCACAAACAGGACTGGTGCACCCCAAGGGGAAACACTAGGCCTTATAAAGCCTTTATCCAGAAGATCTTTCAATTGTTCTTTTAACTCCCTCAATTCAGCTGGGGCCATTCGATATGGAGGAATAGAAATGGGTCTTGTACCCGGAATTAACTCTATAGCAAACTTCAC
Source organism: Przewalskia tangutica (assembly GCA_029844215.1). Taxonomy (NCBI): domain Eukaryota; kingdom Viridiplantae; phylum Streptophyta; class Magnoliopsida; order Solanales; family Solanaceae; genus Przewalskia; species Przewalskia tangutica. Next base: position 18,168,972 of record CM056736.1, read on the forward strand.
TTCTCTATCCGGAGGAAGGCCTGAAAGATCTTCAGAAAAAACCTCCGGAAAATTTCGAACAATGGGGACATCATTCACTGCTGGAGATTCTTTTTTGGTATCCACTATATTAGCCAGATATGCGTACTCTACTCTGCGACTTCTCAATAACTTTTGAGCCCCAAGGTAGGAAATAAACTGACCTGAGGATATTCCAATCCTACCCCTTATAACAACTTCTGGTTCTCCGGAAAAAGTTAATCTCACTATCTTTCGCCGACAATCTAACATGGCATAACATGCCGACAACCAATCCATACCCAAAATGACGTCGAAGTCTACCATATCAAGTAGTACTAGGTTCACCATTGTTCCCCTGCCATTCACTTCTAATGGGAAATTATTTACCACCCGAGAGACCCAAATTTGAGGCCCCTACTGGTGTCATAACCTCAAAAGGTTCACATAAATAAGAAGGTTCTACGTGTAAATTCTTAGCAAAGCCCATTGACACATATGAAAATGTAGAGCCGGGATCGTATAATACAAATGCAGGAATACTCGAGACTAGCAAAATACCTGTGACCACCGCATTAGATGCTTCGCCTCATTCCTGCAGGCAAAGCGTAGAGCCGATTAGAATTGTTGGGTTGTTGACCTCCCTGACTCTGGCGGGGTTGGTTTCCCTGATTTCCACTGTAGGCAGCTGTGGTTGCTTCTGACCTCCCCTGAAAAGATTGAGTTTGGGTCCTCTTCTTGCAATCCCTGGCATAGTGGCCTGACTATCCACAGTTATAACATGTCTTCGTTAAGAGCCGACATTCTCCATTGTGTTTCCTTTGACAAATCTTACAAATCGGGTTGTCACCTCGCGTTGTTAGGGTTGGTGGCCTTGTCCTTGCTACCTTGGTAATTAGACCAATTGTGCCCTTAGGCTTGAAATAAGAGGCCCGCGATTGGTTGGTCTGAAGATCCCTTACTAAACTCTTGCTTGATTTTGACTCTGGTTAAATGATCGGCGTCCAAATCTCTTCTGCGAATATTCTCTTTTTGCTTTAGCGAAACCTTCTACCCTCAAAGTCATATCGACAATCTGAAGATAAGTTCGATCGTTGGCTAACGCCACAACCTTCTCTGCTATGTTCGGGTTTAAACCCTCTACAAATCGCTTGACTCTATCCATTTCTGTAGGGACGACATATGTGTTGTATGCCGATAACCTCACGAAATGTGTATCATATTCTTGTACACTGCGGTCACCTTGCTTCAATTGTTCAAACTTCCGTCTGAGCGCATCCTTGCGCGTATTAGGCATAAATTTCTCAATGAATGCCGCTCTGAAATATCGGAAAATGATTTCTTCTAAAATTTCTCCACCACACCCGTGTGTCGTCCACTAACCGTGCGATTACCAAATTGACGTCATGCGTCTCCACACATCCTCGTGTAAACAGTAGGTTTTCTACCTCATCGTGAAATACTATTGGGTTAGACTTGTAGTCCTTCCCTGTATAGATATGTTCCATTCTTCTCACAAAATTTGCCCCATAGTCTATCTGGTACCTCTCCTACCTTTTCGGTCGGTGGTGCAGTCACATCTGGTTATTTTATCGTTGTACATTCCCTTCCACAATCCTTTGAAGGAGGTAGTGCGAGAATCAATTCTTTGAAAAGACTCAAGATAGGCACGAGAAGAGTATGAAAGAAGTGAAACTTTAGGATGTTATTCCGTTTACTTATTACTAAGGTGGCGCGCACACCGTCGCAATAAGTAACCGTTCAAACACCCAACTCGAAGAAACTTCCTAGAATCTCCTAACCTGGTTTAGCTTTGATACCAACTTGTCACGCCCCGACTTTTCCTAAGTCTTTACTTAGGGTGTGATGGCACCTGGACAATTATTTTCCACCAGGAGCACCATCTAATTCTCTTTATTTAGAAATTTAAACTTATATTCAAATACGGAGCTATTATTAAAATAACAATAAAAAAATTTGTTTATGACTTTATTAAAAATATAACGCGAGCCCATGCTCGTGCAAATATTATTTCAATATAGACATACTGACAAATATTATTCTAAGTTGGGAGGGAGACCATTCCACACGGGCATTTCCCGAGACATTGGGCCGACATTACGAACTCGACGAGTACGAGCGAAACAATGGCCTTGGTATGACAAGAGGCTGCGGGACGATCGCTAGCCTTGGCGTGGAGCCTTTCCTCTATCACGCTTTCCTGAAACATGTTAAATAAAGAGTCGACCTACCATGCAAGTGGTGAACCTTACCCTGCAATTCAAAGTAACACCACAATATTCCAAGCGCAATCACATTATAACGTAATAAGCATATTGCAAAACATATCAGGTTACAACATTTTTAAATATGCAACAACTCCTCATAGGAAATTATCGGTTTAACTAACATTTCATTTTATCTCGTATTATACGTTAAGACATTCGCCTGCATTTCCACATGTTTATTACATTTATATATTTGTGAACGCGTATTCACTTTTCATATTTATATATAGGTGAACATGTATTCATCTTTCATATTTGTTGCGGCGTGCAACCCGATCCATTATATTTATGTATTTGTGAACACGTATTCACTTTACGTTTTGTTGCGGCGTGCAACCCGATCCATTATATTTACGTATTTGTGAACGCGTATTCACTTTACGTTTTGTTGCGGCGTGCAACCCGATCCATTATATTTACGTATTTGTGAACGCGTATTCACTTTACGTTTTGTTGCGGCGTGCAACCCGATCCATTATATTTACGTATTTGTGAGCACGTATTCACTTTACGTTTTGTTGCGGCGTGCAACCCGATCCATTATGTTTATATTTATATATTTATGTGAACACGTATTCACTTTTCATATTTTTCAGAAGATCGAATAAATAATATTCTCTTTCCCAACATTCTGTCATTCATACTTGTAACGATTATAACTTTTTAACCATAACTCCAACTAAGGTGTTTCTCAAGCGGAAACTAAGGTAAGACGGGGATCTTTCACTGTACCAAATTTCATTTAAAACTACATTGGGTAACTAACACAAATTTATCCTCAAAACAGCCCCATAGAATTTGTTTCGGCAAAATTTTTATTAAACAACACCCAATCTTAGAATAGTCATAACTCCTAATCTGTAAACCCGTTCAAGCCCCATAAAATCTCAAAACGACGAGAACAGAGAGCTACACGTCTCCATGTGAACCATCCTTTCATATTCTGTACCATTTGGTACAGTTTTACACTTTTATTCGCTGCCCTTCTTGGATCTCGATAGATCCGAGGCAGAAACTTTAAACAACGATAACTCTCAATCCGTAAGTCGGATATACCCCCGTAAGGTCTCAAAATGTCCAAAACAAAGAGATCTAGATCTTTCATTTAGCAACAATTTTCATATTCCCCACAGATTAGTACAGTTTTACGTTTCAACGTCCTGCCCTTCTGGATTCCGACGAATCCGAGGCAGCAACTTCAAACTACAATAACTCTCAACTCGTAAGTCCGTTATAATAAATCTTTATATATATCTGTCCGTAACAGATAGATTTACAACCATGTAAATTTTCATATAATTTTAATAAGTAAAACTCAATAAAAACAGTCTGTAATTATGCCTTTCCGAATTTTGGCCAAATCTAAGCCAGAAACTTTGAACTATGATAACTTTCAAACCGTATGTCCATTTTACCTCATTTTTGGTTCTATATGATCATAATAGAGAGGTGTACCACTCTTTACGAATTTCATCAAATTCTAACAATTATAACTCAGTGAGAACAGTTCGTAAAGTTCATGACGCTACTAGTTGTCTAAACAATCAAAAGTTCAATATTTCTTTTCAATACTCAATTCTTATTCTAACATGTATTGAACTTAAAATAAAGGATGTTACCAAGAATTTCTGAGTGAGAAAACTCACCTTGTAAGTGTGAAGATTATTGTTGTGTGGTTGCTAAAATTATCCTTACTCTCTAGTATTTTGCTTCTTGTTCTTCTTGCCCTCTTGGTATTTTTTCCTCTTCTTTTCACTTGTTTTTTTTCTGATTTTCTAACATTTATGTTATGTACTTTGTTTGTGTGTAAATACAATGTATAAATGAAGAGTTTTCTATAACCTATGGGAGGTGAAATGACAAGAGTTGGAGGGGAAATGAAAAGGGGAAGGGGGGAAGCAAAGATGTACGTGCATGCTGCACTTTTTTTTTTCTTTTGTTTTTGTTTTGTTTTCTTATTTTCATTTCATCTATCTATTTATCCAACTTTAACACTAACTCTATCCCATGCAATTTATTCTTTGTTTTCTTATATATATATTTTTATTAACTCAACCACAACTATATATTATTATTTTTTTTCCGGATTTCACAGAAGCAACCCATAGGATTTTATCCAAAAAAATCTTTGACTAATTGATCCTTTCCAAGAATAAGGATGAAGCTTTAATTGCTTCCTTTGTAGCCGTTGTTGACTGCCTTGAAAATACTGCCTCATTGATCTCGAGTGATAGCAGTCTTCTTCTTTCTTTTGGCAATAAATTTGTTGGTCATTCCTCATTTGCATGATTCGCTACAACTTCTTCTAGGGTTAAGTCATGCCCCGATCTTCTTTCCTTGTGAGTTGAGAAGTATTCGATTTATTCCTTGCGTATATCAAATCTTTTTATATGCCCAATCTTTCCTTCCTTTGATATGAACTCGCAATTAAAGAGAGAAGAAAATGGAGTATTCTAAGGAACTGCTTGAGTTCCTGAACAAACACTCAACAGAGAAGAGGATAGGAGAAAGAATTGAACTGCTATTATGATTTATGACTCTCCAAAAGTGAATTACAATTCCCTCACCACTACCCTATATAGTCATAGCAATTAGCAGTAAAATGCGAAAAGGAACTTGACAGAAATAACAGAAAAATGGAAAGTGGAACAGTAGTAACTGATTATGAAAATCTGTTAACTGCCACAGTCATGTGCAGCTCACGTGACTCTAACAACTACACCAACTAACTATCTAATCAGCTAATTAATTCTGAATTAATATTGGAATCATAACAATGCGTCCCTCTTCAGATGGTCCTTGTCCTCAAGGATTGAAAATCCTGCAAGTCTTCCCAAGTTCTATCTTTAGGAGCAGTGTTGAGCCATTTGACAAGGACCTGATAATAGCCCTGCCCCTCTTAGGAGCCAGTCTTCTATCCAAAATAGCTTCAGGTGCCATAATAAGATGAACAGAATCAGAATGCACCTCAGGGAGTAGTATAGAAGCAGTGTGAGTGCCCAATTTCTTCTTTAACTGAGAGATGTGGAAGGTAGGATGAATTTTGGAATGTGGAGGCAAAGCTAAGGTGTATGCAACAGCTCCTACCTTAGCAACTTTTTGAAAAGGACCATAGAATTTTGCTGATAGCTTCTGAAATGAGTGGTCTTTGAGTGACAATTGCCTATAAGGCTGCAACCTAACATATACCCAATCACCTATGTCATAAGATCTGTCCACTCTCTTGTTATCAGCCTGCACTTTCATTCTGTTCTGAGCCTTCTCCAAATTGAATTTCAAACTTCTAATGGTAGCCTCCCTAGCTTGTAAACTCCTGTCAACAGTATCAATAGCTGAATCAAAGGGCATGTAAGGCAGAAGAGGAGGTGGCTTTTGTCCATAAACCACCTCATAAGGTGTTAGTTGCGTGGAAGAATGATATGAAGTGTTGTACCACCACTCAGCAAGTGGCAACCATTGAGGCCATTGTTTGGGCTTCTCAAAAGTCATACACCTGAGATAACACTCAAGGCACCTATTAACTTCAGTCTGGCCATCAGTTTGGGGATGGTAGGCTGTAGAAGTCAATAATGAAACCTTCTGTAACCTGAACAACTCCTTCCAAAATGTGCTGGTAAAGATAACATCTCTGTCAGAAACAATTGTCTTGGGCATACCATGGAGTTTGAAAACATTATCCATGAATACTTGAGCCACTTCCAAAGCAGTATAGGGGTGCTTCAAAGCTATGAAGTGTGCAGCTTTACTTAGTCTATCCACCACTACAAAAATGACCTCCTTGCCTGCAACTTTAGGGAGCTCTTCAATGAAATCCATAGAAATGTCTTGCCATACCTTCTCAGGGATTGGGAGAGGTTGCAACAATCCAGAAGGTGCAGTATTGACATTCTTACATCTTTGACAAGTATCACACTCCCTGATAAATGTATAGACATCTTGCTTCATTTTCTTCCAGAAAAATTCCTGCCCGAGTCTCTTCAAGGTTGCAGAAATACCTGAGTGACCAGTGACCACCAGCTGAACTATCATGATAGAATGCAATAAGCTTCTTCCTCAAATCTGCATTAGACCCTACCATCAACTTGCCCTTCCTGCTCAAAAGACCACCTTGAAACCTGTAATAAGGTTTACAGTCCTGAGATGTTTGGATATCTTGTACCAACTTCTGTAATATAGGATCCTGCCTCCAGGTTTGTTTGACCTCTTCCAGTAGTGGAGTATGAGCACCAGAAATGAGGCAAAGCTGAGCTGGTTCTTCCTTCCTTGATAAAGCATCAGCTACAATATTTTCCCAGCCTTTCTTGTAGGTGATCTCATAGTCATAGCCCAACAACTTAACCAGCCACTTCTGTTGGCTAGGTGTAGTAATCCTTTGTTCCAACAGATATTTAAGACTGGTGGTCAGTCTTAATAATGAAATGCCTTCCAAGTAGGTAAGGTCTCCACTTATGTACAGCAGTAACCAAAGCAAGCAATTCCCTTTCATAAACTGATAAAGCTTGCTTCTTGGTTGATATACCTTTGCTGTAGTATGCTATAGGTTTCCCATCTTGGACCAAAACAGCACCAATGCCTTCTCCTGATGCAGCTGTTTCTACCACAAATACTTTAGAGAAATCTGGTAGTGCTAGAATAGGAGCAGAAGTAATAGCTGGTCGCAGCCTTTCAAATGCCTTAGTAGCTTCAATGGTCCAGTGAAAGCTTCCCTTTTTAGGTAGATCAGTCATTGGTTTGGCAATGTTACCATAACCCTTAATGAACCTCCTGTAGTAACCTGTCAAGCCTAAAAATCCCCTGAGCCCTTTGAGAGTAGTTGGCACTGGCCAACAAAGAACAGCTGCAACCTTACCACCATCCATAGCCACACCTTTAGCAGAAATGATGTGGTCCAAATAGTCAATTTCTGTCACTCCAAAGGCACACTTGCTTTTCTTGGCAAACAATATGTTGGATCTTAACACCTTGAAAGCCTCCAAGTGTAACAAATGCTCCTCCCATGTGGAACTATAGATGAGGATATAATCAAAGAATACCAAAAAAAATTTCCTGAGATAGGAGTGAAATATTTGGTTCATTAAAATCTGAAATGCTGAAGGAGCATTAGTCAAGCCAAAGGGCATGACCAAGAATTCAGTGTCCATGATGAGTCCTAAATGCAGTCTTAGGAATATCATCCTCAAACATCCTAATTTGATGGTAACCAGACCTCAGATCCAATTTGGAAAGTACACTGCTCCATGTAACTCATCAAGCAGTTCCTTTCCTCAATTACAGGAATTGGCAACTTGTCCTTCACTGTGCAATTATTCGATTCCCTATAGTCAACAGACATTCTCCATGTTCTATCTTTCTTTTTCACTATGACAATAGGGGATGAATAGGGACTAGTACTGCATCTTATAACACCAGCAATTAGTAGTTCATCCTGGGGGTGGCCAGTGGGCCGGGCCGGGTTTGGTGGGATCGGGACCGGCGGGATTCTCCGAAGTCCCGTCCCGGTCACGTCGGATCGGGGTCGGGGCGTTTTTTTTTGCACTTAATTAAAAAAATAACATATATATAAACAATTCAATAATTGAACAAGAGAGTAATAAAAACATCCCAAAGTTGTTTTTGTGCTTATATTATTTAGTAGAAATATGATTTTTTCTAATACAATATACATATACAATTGTCAAAATTACAACTTTGTAGTGTCGTTCAAAAGTTTCAAATGACATAGTAAAATTGCAATTAAAGAAATTACATTTTTTTTTAAAAAGTTCTATTTTCCTTATAATTTCATGTGGTTCTTCGGTTGGAATTGGTATTTGTTGATCAAATTGCTCCACGTCGCTTCCACCACCTTCAGATAAGATGTCGTTGTAGTTTTCGTCTTCTTCTTCGTTCATCTCCGGTTGACCGCATCTTCTCCGCTCCGCTCGTATCCAATCTCTGAATAATACTAAAATCTTCAAAATGTCTCCGACTAATGAGTGTTTGTGCTCTCCTATTTGAAATATGCCGACATAAAAAGCGCTTTCAGATGCCGTTGATGACGCTTGAACGTTCAAAACATCTTGAGCCATCATTGAAAGTGTCGGAAAGTCTTCTCATTCCCCCTCCAGTATTTCAGCAAGTCTTCATCTCCTTCTTCATTGATAACTGCTTGGTACGGTAAAACATCCTGCAAAACAAAACATCAAACTCGCTAATTTGGTTAGTAGTGTTAGCACCGCACATTCTATTTCTGAGGCTATCAATACTAGCCGCAGAAACAACATGTCTTTTTGAGGTTGTGTTGAAGAAGAAGATGGTATGGAAGCCGGTTGGTTGCTAGCACTTTCTTGGTGATAATACCTATAAACTTTTTTTGCATTCGTTTTCTATGCTAGACAACACTTCTTTAGTTTGTTCAATAGGTGGTGGGTCATTTAGATTCTTGGGACATGGAGGTGGTAGTACTGCTATACATTCATAAATAGTTTTAATAAGTGATTTACATCCGTCTATTTTAATAGTCGGATTTAATACAACATCAATAATATAAATAGTGGGAATAAGAATAAAATACTTTTTTTTATTTTGATGAACATTTTTTTAATAGTTGTCTTATAAGCTGGTTTAGCCATATATTCATTAAATAATAAAAATATGAGAGCTATATAAAACAACATAGTTGAAATTGTAGGATAATATATACCAACAAATTCTTTTGTTGCTTGAAAATTTTTCTCTAAAAATACAATAAGTTCGGCAATTTTGTCCCAATCGCTATCTACAACCATATAAGCTGAATTTTATTATGGGTGTTAAAAAATAAAGTTATAGGTATTCTATAGTCATAAGCAATAAGTCGTTGCTGGTACAAAGAATTTCACCTAGTGAGTATTTCTTCGGTAATTTTTCTATAAGGTAGTTGGCAATCGTGACAAGTTTTTTATATTCTTTTTTTTCGTTGTATTCTATTATTTTTAAAAATATAGTTTATAGCAAATTGTATTTTATCAAGAGTGTCTGCAAAAGTTATAATCATCCTTTACAATTAAGTTATATATATGACACGTACATCTTATAAGAAAATGATCTGGAAAAGATGAGAGTTAAACTATTTTTTAAAATTGTAATAGCATAATTATTAGAAGAAGCGTTATCTAATGTAATAGACATAATTTTATCAGTTATTCTGTAATAATGACAAACAAAATAAATATTTTCTCCAATAAATTTATCAGCGTGCCTATCATTTATATATCTATACGCTATAATACGTTTTTGCATAGACCATTTATAATCTATCCAATGACAGGTACCGTTAAATAATCATGACCGTTAGTACTACAACATATATTAGAAGTGATAGCACTTTGCCATCAAAATGATATAATGAGTAACGTAAATAATGTTGATATTCATGTGAAAATTTAAATACATATCTCTTAATAGTTGATCTAGGAAAACCTTTAAAAGCAGGATTATACATTTCTCTAATGTAATGAATAAAACCAGGAGATTCAGTAAATGAAAAAGGCAAACGCTCCACAACAACTAATTTTGCTAGTGCTTTCCTATCTCTATGTTTATCGTATTTAAGGCCTATAATTCCCCCCGTCATATGGTTAATTTGACCCTGTGCTTGGTCCGGGACAGTATGTAAACCTTGTCCTGATAGAGGGGGCGCTTGCGCACTCGGTTTTTGAGCCTCATATTGGGCATATCTAGCTGGGTGTTTTTGTGCTATGTGTCTCATTAAACCCCCGTCCCACCGCTATCTTTTCCAGTTTTAAATTTAAAACATTATTTACAAATTTTACATATAGCTACCTGATTTTCTACGTCCCTAATAAAAGTGTCATGCATTTGATTTTAATGATCGTTTTGCTGGACCTCGTCTCATACTAGGGGTAATAGGAGTCATTTCAGTTGAAGGTGCACTAGTGGGTGCGTCATCTACATTAGTGTGTCTCATCTAGATCATCTTCTAAATTAAAGTCTTGTTGAGTTCCAGGAAATATCTCATCGTCTAAACCATATGGTATTTCAGGAAAATCTTCAGTATCAACAAAATCATTCTGTCTAGGAATAAGATCTTATCTAGGAATAAGATGACTAGAAGAAGTACTCCGGCCCTTGTTACCCCTAGTAGAAGAAGCTTTACCCTTACCCTTACCCTTAAGCATACCTCTTATTGATTTCATTTTAATTATGCTAATAATTAGTTAAAGATAATGAAATTACGTGCGCTAAATAAAATAAAGTAACAATAATAATTTAATGAAGGAACAAATGTACCAAACGCCGACGTGTAATCGAGAGATTGAAAATTGAAACTTTGCTCGATAGATGATCCTTAAGCTAGTTGCCAATTTCACTCCCAAATGAATAAATAAAATTGAATATTAGTAGACAATGTAGACTTGTAGAGAGATTGATTGAGAGATTGTAGAAAGATTTGTGAGAAAGATGAAGAGAAAATGAGGTATTTATAGTTGAAAAATTGGGTTACAGTGTAAATATAATAACTTAGGGGGTAAAAATAAATATTAAGGGGTAGGGGGAGGGAGGAGGCCAAAAATGGCCGTTGCACAACGGTCAAAATGTAAAATGACCATTGGTGCAACAGTTATTTGTGTAAAGGGAGGTTTCGGGCGGGATCGGGTTGGGCTGGAAGATTGGGGCGGGCCGAGACCGAGTGGGACGAGGCCATGTCCCGTCCTGGTTCGAGTTCCGGTACCATAATTTTTTTTATAAAGGGGTCGGGACCGGGTCGTCCCGGCCCACCAGCCATAGTTCATCCACCATCTTTTCTATCTCATCTTTCTGAATCACAGCTACCTGTAAGGTCTAATATTCACTGGAGATTCCTCCTTTCAAGATAATCGTATGGTCATGCTTCCTGTTTGGTGGTAATTCTTTGGTTACTTCAAACAAATCTTCATAGCTACTCACCACAGCCTGCAATCCCTCCAGTTCATCAGTACTTTCATCCTTGTCCTCCATAGTCCACAAACTAGCACCTTCTTCTTGAGAATATCTTCTCATGATTCCTACTGACATCATGCACATTTCAGCAGGTTGGCCAGCAACTTATCCATCTTCTCATGTGGTATCATTTTGACATAAGGAGGTTGTATACCCCTCAAAGACACCTTTTGCCCCATAACTGTGAATTCCATCTTCAATTGCCTGAAATTCCACATAATATTTCCAAGGGTAATCAACCATTGTATACCTAACACCATGTTACATCCACCAATAGGTAGAATTAACATGTTTGATTCAAACACCACCTCTTGCATTCTCCAAGTAAACCCTTTGCAGACATGGTTTCTGTTGACCTTGTTCCCATCAGCTACAAACACAACAAAAGGATGTATATTGTACAAGACACACCCCAACCTCTTGGCTGTATTGAGATCCAAGAAATTGTGTACTTCCAGTGTCAATCAACACTTGTATTGCTTTTCCTTTCACAGAAGTAGTCACCTTCATTATTCTAAAATCATGAACACCATTCATGGCATGTACTGAAACATGTGGCATGATTGAACCCTTATCATCAGTGGGAAACCCTAGAGCTTGAAAGTATATGTATGTCCTAGAGATAATCTGTATTAGGACAAAATGTACTTTATACACATTCGTATTTATATTAATGATGATTAATATTATGACATTTGCATTTGTTGAATTATTAGTTGATTGTTTATAATATTCTATAAATGCATCCCTAGAGTTCATGTGTTTATTAATGACGTGAGAATTAATATTATAACGTAACTCTTAAATTACCTCGACAAATGATCATCGAAATTGGGATATCGATGATATGCGATACGTCGACATGTGGTCTGCATCATATCCTTAGGGGATGTAGTATGTCTCACTTGCTACGAGTTATGGCAACTCGTGATGGACGCATGGATACTTGTTGAAGTATTGGTATATCCTACTGATACACTGTTTGTTATATGTCTAAAGTGTCATCGGTGTGTGGGAGATAGTAATCCTTAGACTTGAGGTCGATACACACCTTATTCACGGAGTAATGTACTTTGATCCTGTCCTAAGCTCAAATGCCTTATAGGTTGAGACGCGGCTTGTTTTGGGTACGTTACGAAGTGGATTAAAGGTGGTAGTTGGACCAAGATTAGGATTCATTCCTTGAATGTATATTCGAGAGAGCACTCATATACTCATAAGATATTAGGTTGACTAAGTCGTTGTCCAACGCAATGGACATATCTTGATATGGTCCTGTTGTCAACTAATATAGATGTGCTATAATGATCAAGTCATTTGGATATACACTTGACAAATCCTAAGCTTGATTGAGTGTGTCGTGAATGAAAGGATTTTATCTTCCCACATATAGGTTCAAGTTCATATGTTTCGTGTAGTTAAACTTTACATATTGAGTTCGTCTTCCGGCGCAGTCTAGGAGTTCCGTGAAGATCCTAATGTAATTAGTATCGATATGTAAAGGCCTGAAGAGTAACACTAAGTCAAATGTTCCGTCGATTGAAGGATGTAATTAGAAGGAAATTATATATATGTTCGGTTGATAACCGAGACATTAGAAATGGGAATAAGGCAGAAAATTGGGACAGGGCCGCGGTGCCTTTGATTCAGGGCCGCGGTGCCAGAAACGCATGTAGGCACCGCGGCGCCACTTACTCAGGGCCATGGTGCCGAGGCGCGTTCTAGCAGTCCGAATTCGACCCAGTCCATTTTCTGCTGGGCCTGGCCCATGGGAACCCTAAAACTTCTATTTTCAACTATAAATAGAGGGTTTCCCTCTCCCATTTCACTACACCAAAAGTAAGAGACTAATCTCTTCTAAAGCTCTGCTGGAATTCCTAGCATTCTAGACTTAGCAAATTACATCAAAGTTTTCCAGAACTTGCAAATCGAGGGACGTTTGCGTGTGCACTCTCAGACTACACAAAACTTCCAGATTTGAGATTGCTATCTACAAAATTTAAGTCTTATATCGAAGTATTACATTATTGTTTTGTGTTATTGTTTTACATCATATATTCATACTACAGTTTGACCGAATGTCGGGTTTGAAACATAAATTTTCAAATTCTGCAGCGTATACAAATCCGACAAAACGCCTACAGTGGTATCAGAGTCAGGGGTGTTTTGTGTGTTTATATGATGAATATTAATGATAATATGGATTAAGATTTGTTTAGATCTATTTTTATGTTGTTAAAGTCTTTAAAATCCTAAATCTTTAGAACACATGGTCCTTGTGCCCATATCTGTTAAACATAATTATGTATTCGAGAAAGTCATTCCAATATATAACTCCTCTAAGTTGACATTATCCGGCTCGATTTAGAGCATGGTGCATTGAAACGAAGAACTAGAAGAAAATTGAAAGTGATGGTCGATGAACATATTGTTTTAATGGTGATGGTGATATAAGTGATATATCTGAAGATATGACCATAAACCAGTTTTAGAGGTTCGAATTTTCAGATCTTGTGTTTCTGGAGGTAAGGCACCGCGACTCCAACATGGAGCGCCGCGGTGCTGCTAGGGTTTTTATGGCGGCACCGGAGCTCCACGATGGAGTGCCGCAGTTCTGTTCTAGAGCACCGCGATGCTGTTTATCCAGAAATCTTAAAATTGATTTTTTGACTTACTGCCTCTGAGGCACCGCGCCGCTGTTAGGTCGCGGTGCTCACGGTAATTTCTGGATCGCTCTGCCTTACGAGGCATCGCGGTGCCACATGTTAGGGTCGCGACACTAATTGACATTTTGTAGTTCTAGTGCTCACTGCCTCTGAGGCACCGCGGTGCCACCTGTTGCGGCCGCGGCGCCGACGACGGTGATTATAAAAAAAAAAATCGAAAATCAGAAACAAAAGTTTAAAAGTTTCAGATTCTGAATCTGAAGTTTTAAAAGTTTCAGTTTCTGAAAATAAGTTTTAAATTGAACAGATTTGGTCCTTTCGGACAATTCTATAATTAAAGAAAGTTTCTATAAATTGATTTGAAGTTTGAAAATTGCAAACAAGTCCCAAAACTTGAAAATATTTTCTGAGAGTTGAAATTGTATTTTCTGAAATTATAGGAGTTCAGAATTGAGCTTTTAAATTCCTAAGGGACTGAACTGTAAATTTTAAAAGTTGGCAGAATTCCTGAAAATCAGAATTTTGAAATCAGAAAATGTTTAGGGACTGTTTGGCATAGACATAGATTATAGAGTTTAGACAAATAGACTCATTCTTATCATTAATGATATATTATTATATAATATACAAATGTACTAAGTGTTTGAATGTGATGCATTTAAATTATTAGCATAGCGTCTGCAATTATTATTTGGGTAGGCGACGCCCAGTAATTGTTTAAATTTCAATGACCGCTATACTTGTCTGGGTAGACGACGCTCAATATGTGATTAAAATCATCTTATATCATATCTATTGGATTTGATGGTTACCCATCTAAATGTGTTTAGAAATTGCATGATAGGATGTCATATGATGTATGACATGGTTGTTGATCTTGAATGAAATCCACGAAAACCGAAAATTGAAAATGTTCCCCAAACATTAAAATACAAATCTAATTAAAACGCGTCGTCCATTATAATTGTTAGGGTGCAAAATGTTTTTCGGCGATACGAGTATTTATGCCAAAACATTTGCTCTAAATCTACGAGGACTCAGACCCTTTCATAGATGTGTTAAAGTGAAGTAAATGATAAACTTTTGTTGGTATTTACACCAAAGTGTTTGCTTGCAAAGACTAAATTTACTTAGACATTTAAACGCAGTCGCGTAATGAGGTCGACTTGTTTAGATGAATCTTAGCGCCAAAGTGTCGGACTAATCTAAAGACGCAAGATTAAAATGAAAGATATTAATCAAATCAAGAGTTGTAGAGATGTTTTACAATTGGTTGAGAACCTACCAAAATGTGCTATTAAAGTTATCAGCCAAAGCAAACGCGGATATAACATATGTTTGGATCTTGGCCCATAATGACCTTTAAAATATTTTAGGTCCGTATTCTACCTTGGGGTCGTAGAAGTATGAAAAATAGTGAGAGCTAATTAAACAAAAAGCCATGTTAAATTAGTATATAATGAATGTGTATAATTAGGAGAATAAATTTTGATTGCATTTTTCTGTTCTATCTATATCTTCAGATCTTCAGAATGTCGAGTTTTTCCTTGAAAATGCTAATGGAGTCCAACAGATTAATTGGACCCAATTCCATAGACTGGCTCAAGAATGTGAGAATTGTCCTGAGACAATAAATGATTGAGTATACTTTGGATCGGGTATTCCCTACAGCTCATGCGGAGGCCTCTGCTGAGTATGTCACATTCGATAAGGTTGCTTACGAGAAGCATTTTGAGGATGCCACTTCAGCTCATGTTTAATGTTGTCTTCTATGTCAGGGCCCAACGAAATGTTAACACATTTGAGGAGTCTCTATGACTCGCAGTCTCAGACAATGAAGTATGAACTGCTCATAGAACTTTTCAAATGTAAGCTAAATGAAGGGGGCCAGGTGTCCACATGTGTTAAAACTTGACAAATCCTAGGTTTGATTGAGTGTCGTGAATGAAAGGATTTTATCTTCCCACATATAGGTTCAGTTCACATGTTTCGTGTAGCTAAACTTTACATATTGAGTTCGTCTTCCGGCGCAGTCTAGGAGTTCCGTGAAGATCCTAATGTAATTAGTATCGATATGTAAAGGCCTGAAGGGTAACACTAAGTCAAATGTTCCGTTGATTGAAGGATGTAATTAGAAGGAGATTATATATATGTTCGGTTGATAACCGGGACATTAGAAATGAGAATAAGGCAGAAAATTGGGACAGGGCCACAGTGCCTTTGATTTAGGAAAGCGGTGCCAGAAACGCATGTAGGCACCGCAGCGCCACTTACTCAGGGCCGCGGTGCCGAGGCGCATTCAGCGATCCGGTCGACCAGTCCATTTTATCTTTGAGTCCGGCCCATCAGGAACCCTAAAGCTTCTATTTTCAACTATAAATAGAGAGTTTCCCCCTCTCATTTCACTACACCAAAAACAAGAGACTAATCTCTTCTAAAGCTCTGCTGGAATCCCTAGCATTCTAGACTTAGCAAATTACATCAAAGTTTTCCAGAACTTGCAAATCGAGGAACGTTTACGTGTGCACCCTCGGACTACACAAAGCTTCCAGATTTGAGATTGCTATCTACCAAATGTAAGTCTTCTATCGAAGTATTATATTATTGATTTGTGTTATTGTTTTACATCATATATTCATAATACAGTTTTGACCGAATATCGGGTTTAAAACATAAATTTTCAAATTCCGCTGCGTGTACGACCCGACAAAACGCCTACAGAGCCATCATAGCATGAAGAAAATAATATGCATAAATACATTCTCCTTAATCTTTAATATATCAAACTATCTTAAAATTGCTTGCAGTTTTACCCAATTAGAACGAAAACTCAGCTTCTAAAATGTGAGGGTCTTGTTAATTTATCCTGAGCCTGAGAGTGTATCGAAAACAACCTCTCTACCTCCCAAGGTAGGGGTAAGATTTGCTCCCCAGACTCCACTTGTGGAATTATAGTGGATATGTTGTTGTTATTGTTGTTTCTTAGGAAGACAGGAAATTAATGCTTTACTGCAACAAATTCAATTAGCTCAGGAATAATTAAGGTTAATCTATCTATTTATGCAGTATATCTTTTGTTGGTTTTGTAGTTGGTAAATTTCATACCTATTTGTTGTAATTACAGATGCAATGTTATAAGCTCGTACCTTTTCGTAGTGGTCGTCTTCTTTCATGAAAATCTGTTAATATGTTCTTATGTTTCTGTTAAAATATATCGGCCATATTGGCCCAGCCGAGAATGGCCCATCCGAATGGGTCCATTTCCTTTGTATATTTGGTAAATATTAGACTTAGGTTTGTAGTAGTGTAATATTACCATAATTGTAAAGTTAGTATTCTTATAAAATAGGAATTCTTAGGTAGAATAGGAAGATGATCTTCCTTGTAAATTGTATATATATGTCTTTCATTAATGAGAATAATCAAGGGATTATTTCTTGCATTCTTTCATGGTATCAAGAGTCTAGGTTCTCTTTACCTCGCTTCCGCTCCTCAAAATTTCTTCTCTTTTTCGGATTTGTGGATCCTCAAATTCTCGATTTTTGTGTTCTTCCTTTTTAACAAAACCGAGTATCTTCTCTTCCAAAATCCTCTCTCCCAAGTTTCCTTCTCTGAATCTTGTTGTTCTATTCCCTATGGCTGATAAGAACAATTTTCATTCTGCCCTCTCAGTTTCTAACATTAAGAGCGTCATCCCTATTGTTCTTGATCTTGAAAACGTCCAATATGGGACGTGAGCGGAGTTATTCAAGATTCATGTTAAAGCACATAAAGTTCTTAACCACATCATCCCTCCTACTCTTTCAAAAGAGGGTGATAAGGCATCTACATCTACTGTGCTCACTAAAGAAGCATACCCAAAATTATGGGATATGCTTGATTCCAAGGTTCTTCAGTGGATTTATGTCACTATTTCCTTGGACCTTTTGCAGACGATTATGGAACCCAACTCCACAGCTATGGCATCGTGGGATCGATTGCGAGATATCTTCCAAGATAACAGTCATTCTCGGATTGTTATCCTTGAACAGGAATTTTCACAGGTGGCCATGGTGAATTTTCAAAACGTTTCTTCTTATTGCAAACGCCTCAAGGACTTGGCAGACCAACTCAGCAACATGGGTTCTCCTATCTCTAATAGTCGTCTAGTTCTTCAGATGGTTGCAGGCCTGTCAGAGGCCTATAGCGGTGTTGCTTCATTTATTCGTCAGAGTAACCCCTGCTAGGATTTTATCAAGCCCGTTTTATGCTTACTTTGGAAGAAGCCGGATAGCTAAGAAGTCTCAGCGTACGAAGACCGTCTGCTATGACTGCGGGGGTGTGTTAAAGTATATCAGCCATATTGGCCCAGCCGAGAATGGCCCATCCGAGTGGGTCCCTTTCCTTTGTATATTTGGTAAATATTAGACTTAGGTTTGTACCTTAATTAGTAGTGTAATATTACCATAATTGTAAAGTTAGTATTCTTATAGAATAGGGATTCCTAGGTAGAATAGGAAGATGATGTTCCTTTTAACTTGTATATATATGTCTTTCATTAATGAGAATAATCAAGGGATTATTTCTTACATTCTTTCAGTTTCATCAAAGGATGCGTCCCTTGTAAGTCGGTAAAAGTTAAAAGTAGGGGCGGAGCTAGAATTGAAAGTTTATATAAGTTATAAATAAATTATTGATAAGTAATTTTATAAAACAAATACAAAACCTGGGCCAGATTAAAGCTATTGGTTCTACCGAACCCGTAAGTCCCGCCCCAAAGTACTGGTCTTGAATGGGTTTCTCATTAATCTGTAAATAAGATGACCAGCATGATATGAACATATAATGTGAAATACAAAATTATTTGCAGTAATTTCAGATTTATAAAGTGAATTTTAAACATAGAACGAGACCTAAAGAATTCTTCAATATTCCGTCATTCAGAGAAATGTATTAATTAAAGGCCATATGTTTCAAGTCATGTTCATTATTTAAAAAGATATGGTCTTATTTATGAGTTTTAAATTATACATAACGTTAGTGCAATTTTTTTTATATTATCACGTCATTCAAAAGATATCTATAGTAAGCTTTCTTAAAATATAAAATTTGTAATGTTTGAAAATAAGACAAATTATTTATTATAGTAGGTAAAAATGACATGATTGTGTAAATATTACTTATAGTAACGGTGTAATATACAAGCAATTTAAATATGATAACCATATTGATATCTTTCATGAATATGAGCTTTAATTAGTTCGAAAGAGAAGGCAAGCGAAGAGGAGAATATTGAAGCGGATTTGTTAGTTTATGACGATGCTTTTAATCAAGCGCTATTTCTCGATTCATCTGTCATCTAACTACTCCCGAAGGTCCCGAAAGGTACATAATATTTTTTTGAAACTGGTAATAACTCCCGAAAGGTACATATTATATTACATAGAAGTTATGAAATCTGATGCACTAAGCTCGCTATGCGTGGAATCCGGTGAAGGGCCGGACCACAAGAGTTTATTGTACGCAGCTTTACCTCACATTTTGTTAAGAATAGCAAAACATAAATATGGGCTATAATGTAAATATGGGTCATTCTGAATATTGAGCCCATTTATTATCCCAGTCTGTGAGCCCATTTATTAGCATCAGACTATTACTTTTTAATATAGTACAAGGGAGGATAGATATTGCATTATTCAGAAAATTATTGAATAAGAAAACGTTGCTTCTTCTCTCTTACTTTACTCTTCTGCCTTCTCTCTGTCTCCTCTCACACACAGCCATGGTTATCGAGTTCTTCTTCTTCCTTCTCCCCATGCCTGCATGATGCTCTTCATGGTATCAGAGCCCAGATCTAACTTCCGCGGCGACTACTCAACTGGACACTGGTGATTTCATAACTGGACACTGGTGATTTCATAACTGGACACTGGTGATTTCACTGCCTTTATTTCGTTATTCTACTGTTATTCTGTATAGATCTTGTATGTTTGATATAGATCTTGTTCTCTAGGGCAACATCCTCTCTTCGTCTATTAGGGTTTGCCTAAAGAGGGTTCCTCAAAATTAGGGTTCTTGGAAATTAGAGTTTGCCTAAGAACTTCTGGTTTTTTCTTCTTTTCTCTCCTTTTGCATGTTTCGAAGTTGCTTGATTTGTAAGCAATACTGTTGCATGTCGGTTTTTTCCTTGAAGAATTTTTAGGGTTAAGTTTTTTTTTTCTCAAAGAATACACTAAATCGAAATAAAATGGGTACTGATCTAAATCAAGAGGTATCGGCTGGTACTTGAGAACATCTGTATGCGTGGACGGGGCAGATGCGGATGTGATAACCACCCTCTTTTCCTTCAACCATCGGACGTGAGTGGTGCTTCTTTGATTTCCTTCCAACTAGTGGGGACTGAAAAGTATACTGTCTGGAACAAATCAATGAGGATAGCCCTGCTTGGTAGAAATAAAATGGGATTTGTCAATGGAAAGCACCAAAAGGATCAATTTGGGGAAGACCTAGGAGATCAGTGGGATAGAGTCAATGCTATAGTACAAGCATGGCTCATGAATTCTGTTTCAAAAGACCTACTGAGTGGACTGTTGTATGCTGAATCTGCTTTTGAAGTATGGGAGGACTTACGAGAGAGATTTGACAAAATAGATGGGTCAAGAACCTATGATCTACATAGAGAGATTGCCACCATATCTCAGGGAAATGCTTCTGTTTCTGAATACTTTTCTAGACTAAAGACCCTATGGGTAGAATCTCAGTCTTTAGTCCCCCACCTAGCTGTGGATGCCCTAAATCCAGAGAGTTCACTGAGTATCTTGAAAGGCAGAAATTATATCAATTTTTAATGGGCTTGAATGAAAACTATATGCAAGCAAGGAGCCAAATACTTCTCATGCCAACCCTACCCACTGTCAACAAAGCATACTCTATGATTACAAGTGATGAGAGTCAAAAGTCTGTAAATTCAAAGTCTGCTGGGCTGCTGGGGGCTGGGCCTAGTGGAGTTAAACAAAACATGGTCCCTGATCCCACTGCTCTTTACTCTAAAGAAGGATCAGGGGCACAAAAATACAAAAAATCCACTTCTACAACCCTTTTCTGTGATGTGTGTAAGCTGAGAGGTCATACCAAGGAATTCTGCTACAAGGTAGTTGGATATCCACCTGGATTCAAATCCAAAAGAAAAGAGCATGCTGCACATGGTGTGTTTGATTCAAAAAGAAGTAGAATGACTGCTGACACAGAAAATGTCAACTCTGGTCCTGCTGAAGAAAATGTGCTCTCCAAAGGACAGTATGAACAGATTGTGAAGCTCCTCAATCTCAGGATAGATCAGGGTGAAACCACACAGAACAGGAGTTCAAATCATGTCTCCAATACTGCAAATACAGGTATCTCTAAACACAAAGCCTTACTAGGAAAAAATATGGTAAAACAGTGGATAATAGACACTGGGGCAACCAACCATATGGTATCTGATATAAATCTAATTAATAAGGAAACTATATTAGAAAATTTTGCAGACTCTAAAACAGTACACTTACCCAATGGAAAATTAGTTGGTGTAACACATACTGGTTCTAGCATCATATCAGATAGGAGTACAATACATAATGTCTTCTTTATTCCACAATTCAAGTATAATTTGATATCTGTTTCTCAACTAACAAAGGAATTGCAGTGTGCTGCTATTTTCTATCCTGATTTCTGTGTCTTTCAGGATCTTTACAATGGGAAGGTGAAGGAGATTGGTAGATTGCAAGATGGACTTTACACACTAGTGAACCATGCCTCTTCATCTCTGATAGAAAACCAAAAGGGGATAAGTTTGAGTGTAAATAAAAACACTGATAGGACACTTACTGGGGAAGAAATAGAAATCTGGCACAAAAGACTTGGGCACACCTCTAGCAATGTATTGAGTAGGTTGATTAGAGCTAGCCCTGGTACTATAGATAGAATAATAAGAAACTGCAATATATGTCCTTGCTCAAAACAATGCAGGTTACCTTTTCCAATAAGCAACAATAGAAGTACTACAACTTTTAGCTTGATTCACATGGATGTATGGGGCCCCTACAAGGTTCAAACTCATAATGGAAAAAGGTATTTTCTGACAATAGTAGATGACTTTACTAGAATGACTTGGGTTTATTTGCTTAATCTCAAATCTGATGTATGCACTGTTTTACAGCAATTTCTAATGTTTGTACAAACTCAATTTAACAAAACAGTTAGGATAGTAAGGACTGATAATGGGACTGAGTTTGTCAATGAAGTATGTACTGCTATGTTCCTTAGACTAGGGATAATACATCGAAAACTTGTCTACACACCACAACAAAATGGTGTGGTGAAAGAAAACATAGACATATTCTTGAGCTAACTAGAGCCATTAGATTTCGGTCACATTCCCTAAAATTGGGATCAGGCATTGTGCAGTGATGTATATAATAAGCATTACCATCCTCAGTTACTAGGAAAACTCCTTATGAGATGTTATACAAAAGAAAACCCTCTATTAATCATTTAAGAGTTTTAGGGTGTTTGTGCTTTGCCAATAACTTGTCTGTTAATGATAAGTTACTTTCCAGAACTAGGTGTTGTGTCCTTATGGGATATTCTGAAACTCAAAAAGGGTATATTCTATATGACTTAGAGGCTAATGTATTCTTAGTAAATAGAGATGTAAGTTTTAGGGAAAATGAGTTCCCCTTTAAAACTGATACTCCAGAGAAACCACTGTTTCAGAATGAACAAAGTGACATGTCCCCTGTCACTGATATAGTAGACACACAGCTTCATAATACCAGACCTAGTGAAAATCCTCATATCCTTCAAAATAACAACAGTAACATAACCACAAAGGATAGAGAAATAGTTGAACCAAATAGGATAACTCAAGAGGTAGAACTCACCCAGGATCTAATAGATTCTGAGCTTAGTAGTAAAGCAGAAGTGAGAAGGTCCATCAAGACTAAACAACCCCCAATATGGATGAAAGATTTTGTCACTAAAGATGCTAATAACACAACAATACAATACCCCATAGCTAACTATATCTCCTATGACAATATAACTACTAATTATAAAGCCTTCCTTACTGCCTTTTCAGAATTGGTAGAACCAAAAAATTACAAAGAAGCTTCTAAGAATACTAGGTGGGTAGAGGCTATGCAATCTGAAATAAATGCACTACAGGACAATCACACATGGGAAGTTGTTGACTTACCTAATAATAAGAGTCCAATAGGATGTAAATGGGTATATAAGATTAAGTATAAAGATACAGGGGAGATTGAGAGGCTTAAAGCCAGACTGGTTGCTAAGGGGTATAGTCAAACAGAGGGGATAGACTATCATGAGACTTTTTCTCCTGTGATTAAGATGGTGACTGTTAGGTCTGTAATCTCTTTAGCTGCTTCTAAAAATTGGCCAATACATCAAATGGATGTCTACAATGCTTTCTTACAAGGTGATTTACATGATGAGATTTACATGGAACTACCACAAGGTTTCATTAGCCAGGGAGGTGGTAAGGTCTGTAGGCTAATTAAGTCCTTGTATGGGCTAAAACAAGCTCCTAGGCAATGGAATTTTAAACTTACTGAAGCCCTAAGACATATGCATTCGCATAATGAATATGATCATTCTCTTTTCATAAAACAAACAGATGAAGGAATGGTTCTAGTACTGGTATATATAGATGATATTCTCATTACAGGAGGTAATTTAGGTCTGATAACAAGGACTAAGCAGTCTTTACAACAAGTGTTTAAGATGAAAGATTTAGGGGAGATAAGGTATTTCTTAGGAATAGAGTTTGTAAGGTCCAATAAAGGGATCTTAATGCATCAAAGAAAATATGCTTTAGAGCTTATAGCTGAGTTAGGACTTTCTGCTGCTAAGCCTTCCAACACACCTATAGACTGCAACATAAAGTTGACTACAAAAGAATATGACAGTTATAAAAACAAAAATGAACAAGCTGTAAAGAACAGAAAGGTAATAGCAGAAGATGAACTATTAAAAGATGTCAGTATGTATCAAAGACTAATAGAGAAATTGTTATATCTAACCACTACTAGACCAGATATCTCTTATAGTGTACAGATGCTCACCGGGCCAAAGAACCAAAGAAATCTCATCTCAATGCAGCACTAAGAATAGTGAGGTATATCAAGAGTCAACCTGGGCAAGGTATTTTGATGTCAAGCAGCAGACAAGATACACTGACAGGTTACTGTGATGCAGACTGGGCTGCTTGTACACAAACAAGGAAGTCTGTTACAGGGTATGCAGTAAAATTTGGCAACTCTCTTATATCCTGGAAGTCAAAAAAACAGAGTACGCTCTAAGTTCAAAGAATCGAATATAGAGTCCGCTAGTACAAAGGGCGTAGTAACTTGGATACTTGATCTACTAAAGGACTTAGGCATGCAGCTCAACCATCCAGTAACTGTCTTCACTGACAGCAAATCAGCAATCCAAATTGCAGCTAATTCAGTCTTTCATGAGAGGACTAAACACATAGAGATCGATCTACATTTCATCAGAGACAAGATTCAGAAAGGTGTCATAAAGCCAGAATCGACATACGTGAATCACCGGTGATTTACTTACAAAGGGACTGAACAGACTGCAGCATCAACATCTTTGCTCCAAGCTTGGACTTCTGAATATCTTCCAGTAGTCAGCTTGAGGGGGAATGTTAAGAATAGCAAAACATAAATATGGGCTATAATGTAAATATGGGCCATTCTGAATATTGAGCCCATTTATTATCCCAGTCTGTGAGCCCATTTATTAGCATCAAACTATTACTTTTTAATATAGTACAAGGGAGGATAGATATTGCATTATTCAGAAAATTATTGAATAAGAAAACGTTGCTTCTTCTCTATTACTTTACTCTTCTGCCTTCTCTCTGTCTCCGTTCACACACAGCCATGGTTATCGAGTTCTTCTTCTTCCTTCTCCCCATGCCTGCATGATGCTCTTCACATTTATATAAAAGATTGTTTTCACGGCTTGAACCCATGACTTCCAGATTACATGACAACAACTTACCAGTTCTCCGGGGCTCCCCTTCAAGTTATGAAATCTTAATAATTCTCATTATATATATATATATATATATATATATATTACATGTAGTAATAGAAATTATTGTAGTAACTAAGAATCCGAAATAAGGAAGATAAACGATTACAAGCATTCCTAGAATATATATAAAATATGTATATTCCTTTAATAAAATATAGTCCACATTACATTTTGGTCAAATTCTTTTTAATACTGTAAATGGTTCCGTAATTTCACGTTTGAAAGATTAGAGTACTAAAAGCTTGACTAAATCAAGGATTTGATGGATTTCCAATGGAAATTTAAATATGGATTCAAATTCGTGGTGTTATGGTTACTACTAGAAAATCACTATTTTTTCACTGAATTTCTCAAGTGAAAAATATTTACTGACTATTCTCATTGAATGTCAGTGGAAAAAACTTAAATAGTAGTGTAAACACATGAAAAAATTAAAAAGTTTTCCAGTATTTTAATGACAACTTGTTTCCCACCATGCGTTTTCCCAGTAATTTTCCAGTGAGCTGGTTCGGTGAGAATGAGATGGGAAAATCATGTTTTATAGCATAAATTTTCCATTAAATATGGACGGGAAACCTTTTTTTTCCTAGCAGTGGGTTAATTCGAATTTAAATTTTGTTTGCAAGTTTGACAATATTAACATGGGGTTAACTTTGACTTTAACTTAATGATTTTTGGTTCCCTTCTCCCAATTATGACAGAAAGATTCTGAAGTCCTTTTCATAGCAATGGTTCCACCATATTGAAAAGGAAGCAGCTCTTGTTGAAAAAGGCCAAGTTAAGAATGATAATAGCATTTTGTCATGGCCCTATATGTCACTATTCAAGTAATCCTCTCTTCTAAACCTTGTCACAGTGATTTAACTTTTTGAACAACTCTAGATGTTAGATTGAGTAAATATGTGTGCATGCATGTCTACAAGTACAATATTTTAGTACTTGATAGTGAGTAATAAATTTATTGTTAGAGAATGGGCTGAAGACGTGGGAGTTGGTATCCCGTTCGTCTGGTGTTAATATTATTCGGTCTATGTGAATTTTTGTTCATAAGAAAAATTCTGATGGTTCATTTGTGAGACATAAAGCTCGTCTTGTTGGTGATGGTAAGACTCATCAGGTTGGTGTGGATTGTGGTGAAACATTTAGCCCAATGGTCAAGCCGACTACCATTTGTATTGTGCTCAGCTTGGCTCTTTCAAAATCATGACTCATTCATCAGCTAGATGTGAAGAATGCTTTCATACATGGTGATCTCAAAAAAATAATGTATATGCATCAACCCTTGGGGTTTAGGGATACTAGATATCCTAATCATGTTTGTTTATTGAAGAAGTTCTTGTATGAGCTTAAGCAGTCTCCACGAACTTGGTATAAGAGGTTTGGTGATTATGTTTCGACTATGGATTTTTCTCACAGCAGGTCTGATAATTCATTATTCATATATCGTCGTGGTTCTTCGATGACTTATATACTATTATATGTGGATGATATTATCTTGACTGTCTCTTCTGATGCTTTGCGAAAGTCTATCATGACAATGCTCAGTTCTGAGTTTGCTATGAAAGACTTGGGTCCATTGAGTTATTTCTTGGGAGTTGATGTTACTCGTCATGCAGGTGGATTGTTTCTATCACAGAGGAAGTATGCAGCAGAGATCATTGAGAGGGCTGGGATGTCATCCTGTAAGTCCACTTCTACTCCAGTTGATACTAAACCCAATTTGGGTGCTGCAACTGGCTCTTCCTATGAGGATCCGACTCGCTATCGTAGTCTTGCAGGAGCCCTTCAGTATCTTACGTTCACGTGACCTGATATTACATATGTCGTACATCAGGTGTGTTTGTTTATGCATGATCCCAGAGTTGAACATATGAATGCGCTCAAACGCATTATTAGGTACATTCAGGGAACACTTGAGTATGGTTTGCATTTGTATCCTTCGTCGACGTCTACACTGGTCTCCTATACATATGCTGATTGAGGTGGTTGTCCTGACACCAGACGGTCTACGTCTGGTTATTGCATATTTTTAGGTAATAACTTGGTCTCATGGTTTGTCAAGCGTCAAGCCACGCTTTCACGTTCAAGTGCAGAGGCCGAGTATCGAGGGGTAGCCAATGTGGTTTCCGAGTCACGTTGGTTACAAAATCTACTTTTAGAGCTTCATGGTCATATTGAGAAAGCTACCTTAGTGTATTATGACAATATACGTGTCATCTACCTTTCTGGTAATCCAGTTCAGCACCAGCGTACTAAACACATAGAGATGAATATTTACTTTGTTCGAGAGAAGGTAGCTAAAGGACAAGTACGCATCTGCCATGTCCCTTCCAGATATCAAATTGCATCTTTAAAAAGGGTCTTCCCTCGGTCCTTTTTGAAGATTTTAGAGACAGTCTCAGCGTACGAAGACCGCCCGCTATGACTGCGGGGGTGTGTTAGAGAATGGGCCAAAGACGTGCAACCCATTCCGTGAAGAGTCCCACTTCCCACTTTGTATCTATTTTGTATATTTGCTATCTTTCCATATTAGTCTTGTACCTTAATTAGGATTGTAATATTACCATAAGTGTATAGTTATTATTCATATAGAATAGGGATTTAGATGTAAAGTAGGAATAAAATTCTCTTATTGTAACCTATATATATATATATGTCTTTCATCAATAAGAATAATCAAGGGATTAATTCTTTCATTTATCCATACATTGTATATCGTTGTTGAATGCATCTATACCTGAATAACACTAGCATTAAATCTCTTGATTTGGACATATCAAGAGCTTATTAATTGCAAAAAACGAGATGGCATTCTTACATGTATCAATTGATACATGTTAAGTTGCTCGATCGCATGCATCAAAGGTAGGCGTGTTCAAAAATTGATCCGGACCAAAATAATGGACCGAACTGGAACGGACCAGAAAAGACCGGACCCAAGACAACAGGTCCGGTCTTCGGGTCGGGAATTTTTTTTCCGGGTTCCGGTCTAAACCCGAAATAACCTGGGACCGGAACCGGTTATAAAAATAAAGAAATTCTTTATGTTAAATTCCTGTTATGTCTATTTTAGTACTGTTTTAGAGTCTGTTTTAGGGTGTCTTTTATGTGTATTTTAGTATTTTGTACAGTATTATGCGTCTTGTTTTGTATTTTCAGGTCTTAAGCGATTCAGATATGGTAGGGCGAATTCAGGAGGAAATAGGCTGATTTGGAGGCTAAAAGTGCACATCGGATCCCAAGCAATCAATCAAAGAAGCGCGGGAAGCATTTGGAACAAAAATCCGGACGAAGAATATTGAAGGGTCGCGACCCTCAGTAGAATGAGTCGCGACGCTGAAGAGCCGCGGCGCCAGAATAAAGAGCAGAGGCGCCGCGCAACCAGTAAAGAAATTACCGTCGAAGGCGCCGCGATGCCAAACCATCAGAGCCGCGACGTCATGTCACCCGAGAGCCAAACCAAGTTTCTGCCATAGCAACGTCGCGGCGCCACCCTGACAGAGTCGCGACGCCGACGACTGTAATGTGCGAGAAAAACTGAATTTTAACAAGGGTCAAATGGTCCAAAATGGGATTTTCTTGATATATAAACCCTGGGAACATATTTTATGGATTATTCCATCTCATATCATGCTTTTGGAGGCAAGGAACGGAGGCAGTGAACACAATTAGAGACATCAATTGTTCAAGTTCTTTTTCTTTTCTTTACTGTAATTCAGTTTATGTTGGATATTGAATTAGTTCTTAGCATGTCTATGAGCTAATCACTTTTATTAGTGTTATCCTTCAAATCACTTGAAACTCTTTCATAATTTAATGCATTATTAGTGATTTCTTCTCCGTCTATTAAGATCTATTCAACTTGTGTTTATTGTATGATAATTATCTGGCCATCAATTTTCATTACTTATATGGTTTCAATTCGAGATCTAAAAGGGGAGATTTGAATATGCTATAGTTGTTTAGACGTAGGTTTAATCTTGAACGACAGTATCACAATTGCCAGTGTAGTATTTAGGTTATTGATCTTAATCCTCCTATGTGATAGAATTTATTGAAATATAGAAAATTCCACTTAGTTTGAGCTTTTATATGTCCTAACTGGAATATAGAATA
The DNA here is from genome assembly GCA_029844215.1 of Przewalskia tangutica. Classification (NCBI taxonomy): domain Eukaryota; kingdom Viridiplantae; phylum Streptophyta; class Magnoliopsida; order Solanales; family Solanaceae; genus Przewalskia; species Przewalskia tangutica. The sequence goes on from CM056736.1 coordinate 18,198,088, forward strand.
TCTTCGTTAACCTGTTATCTTAATAAAGAGAAAAATCATTAGTCTTGCATTAACAAGTGATAGAGTGGATAATGGAGGAGATTGGAAGCCCTAATCCTAGTATTATCATCCTTAGTTTATTATTGCTTATTGTTTAGTTGTAGTTCTTAGTTTAAGAAACAAACACTCATTAACGTTTACCAAATAGAAACCAAAGGTTCGTTAATCGGTAATTGATAATTCAGTCTTTGTGGACGATACTCGATCTTACCAAGATTGTTACTACAGTGCGATACGTTCACTTGCGTAAGCATATAGAATATTACAACAGTTCCCAATTTAGTTAAATTATTAATTTATTATTATATTCTCAAGAAAATTATATCATTTATATGAGATATGACGGCTAATGACGGCTACTAAGGTAATATTTTCATCATTTTTCTATTTTTCTTCATTTATTTTTTATTTTTACTTATTAATTTTTCTATAACAATTTTTACTATTTACACTTTGTATACCAATAAAAGATGGTGCAAACTCTTATTTGTGCACAAGATTACCTTCGCCCTCAAAAAGATAAAGAGAAGAGGATTGATGTAGAGGAAAAGTTGGAGGAATTGGAGCAACTTGAGAAAGGTATTTTCTAAAATTATATTTTACTTAATAATTTCAAAATAATATATTTTACCTCACTTTAATTATTTTGTTTGTTTATTATTATTATTATACAGAATTGGAAAACTCTACTTTGAATGATGGTGATTGGTGAATTAGAAGTTGTATTTGCTTCATGCAAAGTAATGAAAGAGGTAAACGACCAATCATCTAATACTATATAATGTAAATATGAACTCCTCGTGATTTTTATTTGATATTAAATTTGAACTAATTAGTTTTTTATTGAAACTTTTTGTTGCAGATTGATGTTGATGGTGTAAAGATTTCATTAGTATCATTATTGTTCAAGATTTGAGGAATTTTTTTATTTTTTAATAGTCTTGGATTCAATATTTCTAGTAATTTAGTTTTGGGATTATTTTTGGACATGAAGTTGTAATATGTGACTTAGTTCTTCTTATTTTCTTATACTTTAATTGCATTTTTTTGGATCTCAACTGCACATGAACCACATCCTTATGGTACGTAGTGATAAATATACAAGTACTTTAAGCTTTAATATATGGATTTTGATCAAATCTAAAAGAGATTAAATTAGTTAAATTACTTCAACGTACCAGATTTATAACAAAGCTAATGCAAAGAAAATTGAACTTTCTTTAGAACCATTCCGATCCGGTCCAGGACATATAATTGTCGGTTCGGTCCATGACCTATAATTGTTGGTCCGATCTTCAGTCTTCCATTTTATAATTTTCGATCTTCGATCCGGTCCGGTCCGGGTTTGGACCGGTGAACAGCCCTAATCAAAGGGAGCATATATACCTACAATTACAAATTAACTTTTACACCCAGATTGCAAATGTACGACTTATATCTTCATCCAGTTCTAACATGAATCTAATACTCCCCTCAGTTCCATTTTTCTTAACACTATTTTCTTATCATTACTTTTAATATTATGGCATTGTTAAGATCACAAAAGTTAAAAGTCTTTATTTTTTTAAAAAGTATACAATATTATGACATGTTTATCGTCACAAAATTTAGAAATACTTTTATAATATTATGATATATATAAGATCACAGAAGTTAAAAATCTCCATTTTTTAAAATTTAGTGACAAGTTAAACTATACAGAAAACGGACAATTATATATACAAGCATAATTTTATTTGAAATAACCTCCTTCTGTGGCAAGACATCCAAAGGAGAACCATGGATTGGAACTATAAGTTGGCCTGAGCATGCTACCATGTTAAAAGAAGAAGATTTGGGGAAGAGATTTACAAGATGGCTCTTGCTGGCTGTGTCTATCATGTGTGGGGGAAAGAAATATGAGAATATTCAATTCAATTACTCTCTTTGTCTCAATTTATATGATACATCTTTTTTAGTCAGTTCTAAAAAAAATGACATATTTTTTATTTGATAATAATTTAACTTTAAACTTTATCTTTTACGTTTAATGAGATAATCTATAATCACACAAATATTTTTGATTTGTTTTAGACCACAAGACTCAAAAGTCTACCTTTATTTCTTAAATTTTGTGCACAGTCAAATTATATCATATAAATTGAGACAGAGGAAGTATTAAATATGAGATGCTCTTGGAGACACTGGGACTGGAATTGTATGTCCAGTCTCAACTAGGACTGGCCAACGGAGCGGGCCTGGGAAGAGTGGTCGCGGGTCTGGTGCAGCGGGTGAGTAGAGGTCGGGGTGGCAGGGCTGGTGGGATCTGTCTCTGCCCCGTCCCGATACCGATGTGTCGGGGGTGGGGTCGGGGTGGGTTATTTTTTTTGCCTTTAAATTAAATAAATAACACACACATGACACGACAAGATTGTTTAATAAAAATATCACAAGATTGTTTTTGTGCCTCTTATATTATTCGACTAGAAGTATGATTTTTTTTTTGTAATACAATTTCAAAATTGCAACTTCGTGATATTGAAAGTTGCAAATAAATAACATAGTAAAATTACAATTAAAAGAATTACATTTTAAGAAACACATTTTCTCGTTTCTTTATAATTTCTTGTGGCTCTTCGGTTGGAATTGGTATATCTTGGTCAAATTGGTCGACGTCGATTGCACATCCGTTGGATAAGATTTCGTTGTAGTTGTAGTCTTCTTCTCCGTTGATCTCCGGTTGGCCGCACCACCTACGCTCCGCACGAATCCAGTCTCTGAATAGAACTGTAATCTCTAACGAGTCTCCTGCCAATGAATGTCTGTGCTCCCCTATTTGAAATCTTCCCGCAGAAAATGCGCTTTCGGACGCTTGAATGTTCAACACATCTCGGGCCATCTTTGCTAGTGTTGGAAAATTCTTCTCATTCTCCTTCCCGTATTTTAGCAAGTCTTCACGTCCACTTCATTTTTAATTGCTTCGTACGGTACAACACAATGCAAAACAAAAACATCAAACTCGGTAATTTGGTTAGAAATTCTACCACTAAACATTCTCTGTTTGAGGCTTTGAACAATAGCCGCAGAAATAACATGTCATTTTTGAGGTTGTGTTGAAGAAGAAGAAGATGGTATGGAAGCCGGTTGGTTGCTAGCACTTTCTTGTTGGTAATGCGCATATATTTTTTTACATTCATCTTGAATGCTTGATAAACACTTCTTCTCTATTTTTTTCAATAGGTGGTGGGTCATTTGGATTTTTAGGACTTGGAGGTGGAAGTGTATCTATGCAATCATGAATAGTTTCAATAAGATTTTTACAACCGTCTTTTTTAATAGACGGATTTAATACAACACTAATAAAAAATATTGGGGGAATAGGAATAAAATATTTTTTCATTTTTAGAAACATTTTTAATAGGTGCCTTTTAAGCCCGGTTTTGTCATATATTCACTAAGTAATATAAATATTAGAGCTATATAAAATAACATTGATGAAATAGTAGGATAATAAATACCAAAAAATTCTTTAGTAGCTAGATAAAATTTCTCTAAAAATGTATTAAGTTCTAAAATTGTATCCCAATCGGAATCTATAAGCATATCATTAGGATTTCGATTACGGCGTTAAAAAATTGGGTTATAGGTTGTCTATACTCATAAGCAACACGTAGTTGGTTGTATAAAGAATTTTATCTAGTGCATACTTCTTCGGAAACTTTTCTGTAAGGTAGACCACAATCGTGACAAGTTTTTTATATTCTTTTAGTCGTTGTATTCTATTATTTTTAAAATATAGTTTATAGCAAATTGAATTTTTTCAAGAATGTCTTCAAAAATTGATATACCATCCTTTACAACTAAGTTATAAATATGACATGCACATTTTATATGAAAATGATATGGAAAAGATGGAGTTACGACATTAATAATCTAACAGCAGAAATATTAGAAGAAGCGTTATCTAATGTAATAGTCATGATTTTATCAGTTATGTCATAATAATCGCAAACAGAAGAAATATTTTCTTGAATAAAAATACCAGTGTGCCTACTATCTATATATCTATATGCTAAAATATATTTTTACATACACTATTTATTATCTACCCAATGACATGTTACTGTTAAATAATCATGGTCGTTAGTACTACGACCTATATCAGATGTGATAGATACTTTTTCAGGGTAATGATATAAATAATAACGTAAATATTGTTGATATTCGTGTGCAAATTTAAAAATATCTCTCCTAACAGTTGATCTAGAAAAACCGTTATAAGCAGGATTGTACATTGATCTTATATAATGAATAAAACCATGAGATTCAGGAAATGAAAAAGACAAACCCTCCACTGAAACTAATTTTGATAATTCTTCCCTATCTTTCATTTTATCATATTTAGGGCCTACAACTGCCCGGTCAATTTGACCCTGTACCTGGTGCGGGACATTATGTGAATCTTGTCCCGACTGAGAGTGCATTGACTCACCCTTCATTTGAGCCTTATATTCATCCCACCTAGCTTTGTGTTTGGTATTCAAATGCGTAGTTAAACCTCTCATCCCGCCATGACCTCTTCCCATTTTGAATTTATAAACATTTTTACAAATTGTGCATCTAGCAGCTTCATTTTGTACGTCTCTATCAAAAAAACCCATACAAGTGATGGTACTTTTCGTTCTGGTGGGCCTCGTCTCATACTAGGGGGAATATGAGGCGTTTCAGTTTGAGGTGCATTAGTAGGCGTGTCATCTAGATTAGTGGGTGTGTCATTTAGATTATCTTCTAAATTAAAGTCTTGTTGAGTTCCAGAAAATAACTCATCGTCTAAATCTAATGGTACATCAGGAAATAATTCAGTATCAATAAAATCGTCCTGTCTAGGAGGAATAGGATGACTAGAAGAAGTACTCTTACCCTTATTACTCATACTAGAAGAAGCAATACCCTTACCCAACATACCTCTTAATCCTTTCATTTTAATTATGCTAATAAATAGTTAAAAGATAATAAAATTAAGTACAATAATTAAAATAAAGACACAATAATAATTTAATGAAGGAACGAATGTACCAAACGCCGACGTAACGTCGAAGTGTAATCGAGAGGTTGAAATTGAAACTTTGCTCGATGAATGATCCTCAAACTAGTTGCCAACTTCATTCCCAACTATAAATACTTCATTTTCTCTTCATTCTTTCTCACAAATCTTCCTACAATATCTCTAATAATATCTCATTCTCTCTACATTATAATAACTTAAGGGTTAAAAATAAATAGTAGGGGGTAGGGGAGGGGGGAGGGGTATTTGACCGTTGCACAACGGCCAAATTGGACAAAGTAGTTATGCAACGGCTAGAAGGGGTAGGGGTGTGTGTGGGAAGGGTGGGCGTGGAGTCTGGGGTGGGTCGGGCGGTGTCGGGTCGATATTGTTCTCGACCACGATGATCGACCGAATACCAGACAGAGTGCGGTGGCCTGAAGCGAGGCGGTGACGGCCTGCCTGGCTCAGATACCCGCTCCGTTGGACAGCCTTAGTCTCAACCAAAAAAACAATGATTCTATTTTTGCATATATACTTATATATTCAGAAATAAGTTAAACTCGTTGAATCGACTCTACGTCTTTATTTGTGTTTCCACTGTTGTGATGGATTTGGTAGTAAACAATTACAATACTATGAGACAATTTTTAAACCATAACTGTTAAATATACATACAATTTACACATGATATATTGTATATTGTATGTATATTGAATGTATTTCCAAGATAAAGCCTCCTACCAAAGATTGTCCTGTAGCCTAGCAAATGACTCATCCAAAGAATTCCTATTATTGCATATTTGGTATATATTAGAATTAGTATTGTACCATAATTAGTATTGTAATATTGCCATAATTGTATAGTTAGCCTCCATATAAAATAGAGATTTAGATGTAGAATAGAAAAAGAATTTTCCTATTGTAACTTGTATATATATGTCTTTCATCAATAATAATAATCAAGAGATTAATTCTTTCATGGTATCAATAGTCTAGGTTATTTTCCTTACTTTCGCTACTCACTTCTTTCTCAAATTTTCTAGAAATCCGTGACGAAAAATCCCCCCTCGATTTCTGCAAACTCGAGCCCCTCTGCATAAAATATATTCTTGTCCAAAGTTTGTTCTCTTCATCGTGACTGATAAGAACACGTTTCATCCCGCCCTAACAATTTCTAACATCAAGAGCGTTTTTCCTATCGTTCTTGACCTAGAAAACGTTCAATATGGGATATGGGCAGAATTATTCAAAATTCATGCAATGACACATCAAGTTCTTCACCACATCATCCCTCTGACTCCTACAACGGGGGATGAGACCACCAAAGATGATGATGTACCCACTAAAGCGGACAATCCAAAATTATGGGTAACGCTTGACGCAAAAGTTCTCCAATGGATTTATGCCACAATATCCATGGATCTTTTACAGACGATTATGGAACCCAACTCCACAACTATGGCTGCTAGGAATCAATTACGTGATATCTTCCAGGATAACAGTCATTCCCGCATTGTTATCCTTGAACAAGGATTTTCTCAAGTTGCTTTGACGAATTTTCCTAACATTTCATCTTATTGTAAACGACTCAAGGACTTGGCGGATCAACTTCTCAACGTGGGTGCTCCGGTTACTAATAGTCTCTCGTTCTACAGATGGTTGCAGGCTTATTGATCGGTGTATTTTATATACACTTTTTGAGTCATTTTTAGTTAGTATTTTACTCATTTTATTTATGTTTAGTATAGTATTAGGGTCGTTTTCCTTTCTTTTGTGTCACAGCGGTCAAAAATGGAGAAATGGCGAAAAGGAGATGAAATGAGCATAAATGAGATGGAATTGCACACTAAAAGGGCCAAGAAATGAAGTCTAAGTTAGGAAATTATAGAGAGATCGACGAAGTCCGACGAAAAAGGCGACGAGGCGAATCCGCGTAAAACGTCACCGAGCCGCGGCGCTGGCAGCGGCCATGGCCTCAATGTGCCGAGTCCAGAGTTGCTGATTTTCAATAGCTGGCTGATCACAGCCCTGGCGCCGATGCAGGATTTATGAAGTCTGGGCCGAATTTGACATGTTTTCAGAATCCTAAAGGGATTACTTTTCCTACCTAAAGGGATAATTTTTCCTACCTAAAGGGATAACTTTTCCTACCTTAAAACCCTTACCTAAAAGGATTCTAATAACTTTTCCTACTTACAAATCCTTAACCCTTCACCTAAAGGATTCTTCGTCTATAAATAGTCTCTACATCATTAGAAGAATTCATTCTCCATTCCACCATTCACCACTCTACATCCATCCTTCCACCAATCCACCTTGTAAATATTCCACAACACAACCCTTGGATGCTAGAAGGCTTGGAGACTCATTCTTAAGTATTTTCTTTTCTTTATTTTACTTTATTTCAGTTTTATGTTGGATATTGAATTAGTTCTTGTCATGTCAATGGCTAGGAACTAATTCTATTATAGGGCTTTCCATGTTAAATCACTAGAAACTTATGTTATGATGCATGGTTATGGTTATTCTTCTTCTTGTTGAGATTTATCCAATAATTGCTTTGAATGCTTGGTAATTAATTGATCACTAATTATCATTATTTATATGATTTCTAATCAAACTTCGAAAGGAGGAGGTTGTGAATATGCTGTAAGTTGGGTAGACGTATTTTGGATTGGGGATGAAAATACCTCAATTACTTGTGTAGCTTTAACGAGAGGTCTAAACACCTAATTTTACGCATGGCGTGTGACGATTAACTAGGTTTTTGGTCTTAATCCTCCTATAGAGTCATCCTTATCACCGAAAGGTAGAAAGGAGCAATACTGGGGTTGAGTGTTTATATAGCCTTAACGGGAGTATAAAACGATTTAGTAAACCTGCTAGCTCCAAAAGAAGAAGAACCATAATTCATTGCATTAATAAGTAACATAAGCGGATAATTGAGGAGACTTGGAAGCCCTATTTCCATCACTACTGAAGTAAACACATTAGTTAAATTAGTATTTATAATTGTTAGTTATAAACAACAAAATCAAATATCGGTTACCAAATAGATACCAAAAGATAGATAATTGGTACTTGAACACTAATCCTTGTGGACGATATTCGGTCTTACCTAGACTATATTACTTGTCACGATAACGTGCATTTGCGTTAAAGTGTGTGCATCTTTTCGCGCATCAAGTTTTTGGCGCCGTTGCCGGGGATTAGGCATAGTTCAATATCAATTTTATCTATTTTTAATTTCTAATTTGGTTTTATTTCTGTTTTTATTTTTATTTGTTTTTTTTTGCTCCAAGAACAAATTTCTAACTTGTTCTGCGAGCATCGTTTTATCACCTTTTGTTATTTTCTTATTTTGCAGGTTAAATTCGGGAAAAAAAATATATATATATATATATATATAATAAAATATATATAATAAAATCAGGACACATGGACTACTACTATCAGAGACAGTGGAGTCATCAACAGCAGCTTAACCCACATATGTCAGAGGAAGATCGAAATGAGTTGCAGGCAGGCATACTTATGTTCGCCAAGTGCCAGGCTCAGTTTATGGCTGAGACAAGGAGTCCTCGTAAAGTTGGACACAAATAGGCAATTGATGGATGAGATGAGCAATACAACTCAGCAAATCTGCCTAGCGGCATCATTATGGGAGGTGGTAAGCAAATAGAAGAGCACGAACCACACTCACCGCTGAGGAATCTGGCGAGATAATTGGTGTAGAGAAGAAAGTGCGAGATCCAATCATTCATCTTTTTGGATTCCTTGGAAAATCTTTTTCTTGTACCTATTGCAGAAGAAACACCACCAGCTGTCAATGTTGACCCCCAAACAGAAGGTTCATACCATCAAGGGCACCCAGAGTTGAGAGATGTTGGGAATCTCACCGATCCCTACATTAGAGAGCCTAAAAGACAAGCACGCCTTGTGTACTTGGGGATAATCGTATATCGAGGCCCTTGTTTGAAGTAATTGTTGTAGTTGAAGTGAGACTGCAACAATAACTCGCGGATTGCAAGGCTCGCGAAGGATCCAATGGGCACTCGTAAAGGTTAATTGCGTCCCGGCTAAAAGACGTTAAAGACAAACTTGTTGGGAGGCAACCCAATGTTTTTAATTATGTTATTTTAATTTACGTCTTTAGTTTATTTTATTTTGTCTTGAGCCTCACGGTCTGGTTCTTGTTTTGTGTTGTTGGATGACAGTGGGATCAAAGCTAAAACCGAGGAAAATGGAGCAAAATCACTGAAAAAAAAGGAAAAGTCGTGCCAAGACCGCGGTAAGCGGCGCATGCGCTGAATCTCGTGGCGCACGAACTTCGTAAACCCAGTTAGTGCAAATTCCATAAGTTTTCCTCCTAGACCTCCGTTATAACCGCTGTGTTGTGTCAGTAAGTTGTCCATATTTTTTTGAGTCATGCACACATTGGGGACAATGTGTGATTTAAGTTTGGGGGGATGTTTTATTATTTTTTGAGTCTTTTTGAATTGTTTTGTGTATTTTTTAAAGTAATTTTTGAGTCATAATTTTTTTTTATGATCATGCATGCTGTAGTTACTTGAAACGCCTAATGAAGTAAAGTGGAATAATGTAATGAAATTAGAAGCAACCATCTAAACACTTAGGATAGATATGCCAAAAATTCATAAAATCGAACTATTTGGGGTATCTTGCTTGATTTATGCATTGTTAGTGATTAAACCTATGTGTCTTCCTGCTTGCTATTTGAGGCGAAATAGTTAGGATATGCATGTTAGGGAGATGACTCAGGCATTTCTTTGTTAGCCCTTTCTTATCATTCTTTGCCTATCCCTGACAGTCAAATTATATCCCTAGTCAGCCCCTTTGAGCCTAAAAATAAGACCTTTCTTTGACACCCTATAATTCCATACTTGTGCCATAAGTGAAAAATTGAGATGTTTGGAATATAAAGTGTTGAAAAAGAGACAAAAAGAGAGTAAACAATTTTTATGCACCCCAATGAAAAAGTAATAATAAATAGGCAAAAGTCTAAGTTGGGGGGTGCCTGCTATTCATCATACACCTCATTCTCTCAAAACAAAAGAGGGGAAAGATAGGTATGAAGTGAAAAAGAGAATCAAAAGAAAAGGGAAGAGTTGAAAGAAAAAGAGCTTATGGTACGTAAATTGAGCCTAAATGCCTATTTTTACCTACCCCTGCTTAAGCCTACATTACAACCCTGAAAAGTCCTGAAGATCTCTTATATGCATATCCATGATTAGTGGAGAATAGCAAGTGAACAGGCCATATGATTTTGAAATTGACATGCATAGTTAGGTATTTTTACTTCCATTGAGCATGATTAAATTGAATTTGCGAAATATCTGACTTGAGTGTTTAGAATGCTAAAAATTCATGCTATATGTTCCTGCATAGTATTCTGCTAACCTTCATGTTTTTCTAAGTAACAACAATGCAGCAAAGTGATTAATGTCGTTGAGTCTTTCTAGTTTCTTTTTCCTTGTGTCTTTATTTCTTTCTTTTGATCTTTGCTCGAGGGCGAGCAAAGGTTAAGTTTGGGGGTATTTGATCGGTGTATTTTATATACACTTTTTGAGTCATTTTTAGTTAGTATTTTACTCATTTTATTTATGTTTAGTATAGTATTAGAGTCGTTTTCCTTTCTTTTGTGTCACAGCGGTCAAAAATGGAGAAATGGCGAAAAAGAGATGAAATGAGCATAAATGAGATGGAATTGCACACTAAAAGGGCTAATAAAAGAAGGCTAAAAGTTCGAATTATAGAGAGATCGACAGTCCGGACGAAAAAGTGGCGACGAGACGAATCCGCCGTAAAAACATCACCGGAAAGCCGCGGCCTGGCAGCATGGCTACCAATGTGCTGAAAGTCCAGAGTTGCTGATTTTAGCCGCGCGCCGTCATAGGTCGCGGGCGCCGACGCGGATTTATGAAGTCCGGCGAATTTGACATGTTTTCAGAATCCTAAAGGGATTATTTTTCCTACCTAAAGGGATAACTTTTCCTACCTAAAGGGATAACTTTTCCTACCTTAAAACCCTTACCTAAAAGGATTCTAATAACTTTTCCTACTTACAAATCCTTAACCCTTCACCTAAAGAATTCTTCGTCTATAAATAGTCTCTACATCATTAGAAGAATTCATTCTCCATTCCACCATTCACCACTCTACATCCATCCTTCCACCAATCCACCTTGTAAATATTCCACAACACAACCCTTGGATGCTAGAAGGCTTGGAGACTCATTCTTAAGTATTTTCTTTTCTTTATTTTACTTTATTTCAGTTTTATGTTGGATATTGAATTAGTTCTTGTCATGTCAATGGCTAGGAACTAATTCCATTATAGGGCTTTCCATGTTAAATCACTAGAAACTTATGTTATGATGCATGGTTATGGTTATTCTTCTTGTTGTTGAGATTTATCCAATAATTGCTTTGAATGCTTGGTAATTAATTGATCACTAATTATCATTATTTATATGATTTCTAATCAAACTTCGAAAGGAGGAGGTTGTGAATATGCTGTAAGTTGGGTAGACATATTTTGGATTGGGGATGAAAATACCTCAATTACTTGTGTAGCGTTAACGAGAGGTCTAAACACCTAATTTTACGCATGGCGTGTGACGATTAACTAGGTTTTTGGTCTTAATCCTCCTATAGAGTCATCCTTATCACCGAAAGGTAGAAATGAGCAATACTGGGGTTGAGTGTTTATATAGCCTTAACGGGAGTATAAAACGATTTAGTAAACCTGCTAGCTCCAAAAGAAGAAGAACCATAATTCATTGCATTAATAAGTAACATAAGCGGATAATTGAGGAGACTTGGAAGCCCTATTTCCATCACTACTGAAGTAAACACATTAGTTAAATTAGTATTTATAATTGTTAGTTATAAACAACAAAATCAAATATCGGTTACCAAATAGATACCAAAAGATAGATAATTGGTACTTGAACACTAATCCTTGTGGACGATATTCGGTCTTACCTAGACTATATTACTTGTCACGATAACGTGCACTTGCGTTAAAATGTGTGCATCTTTTCGCGCATCACTTATCCGAGGCCTATAACGGCGTTTCTTCGATCCTTCATCAAAGTAACCCCCTTCCGGAATTCTATCAAGCCCGCTACATGCACACATTGGAATAATCATGTTTGGCTAAAAAGACGGCTCTAGGGGCTAGTCCCGTCTTTATGATGACGTCCTCCACATATTCTCCAAGTTTCGATGATTATTCGGGCCAAAATCATACCCACGGTGGCGACAAAAATAATTGTAAAAACAACGGGAAAAATCACGGGGGCAAACGCGGTGAAAACGAGAATGATAGCTAAAATAGTGGGGCCCAGCAGCAGTGGACCCATGGCAGTGGGGCTGGGGCAGTGGGCCATGGCCCAACAACTCCTCTCCTTCACGCCCAGTAGTCAACAACGTCGACAGTCAGCAGTGGGCTGGACAGGCCCTTTCTAGGCCCAACAGCCAGTGGCCCAACAGTGTAGGGAATTGGGGCTTCGGTACTTCAGCTAGGCCTCGGCAGCAAGCTGGGGTGCTTGGGCCTCGGCCCCCACAAGCCCATGTTATAGCGGGACCCATACAAACTGACATTGAAGCCACAATGCACACACTTGGATTAACTCAATAGGACCGGAATTGGTATATGGACACTGGCCCACTACCCACATGACATCCGACCAAGGTACTCTCTCGTCTTATTCCAATTTGAGCAGTAATCGTGGTATAATTACTGGTAATGGCAATTCAATTTCAATTAAGGGTTATGATCATAAAATGTTGTCTCCTCCCCATTCACCACTTGTCTTGAAAAATACCCTGCATGCCCCAAAACTAATTAAAAGTTTGGTGTCTGTTCATAAATTCACCACTGATAATTGAGTTTCTATTGATTTTTTATCCTTTTGGGTTTTCTGTGAAAGATTTTAAGACGGGGAGTCCTCTCATGAGGTGTGACAGTAGAGGAGATCTTTATCCAATCACACCAAATCTTGGTTTCTCGCGTCAAGACATGCCATCCACTTTTGCAGCTCTTGTTTCTTCATTGTGGCATGCTCATCTAGGACATTCAGAGCCATATATTTTGTATGTCTTAGATAAAAATAAACTTATTTCTTGTAAGGGTACGCGTAGTACTCCGAATTGTCAATCTTGTTCCTTAGGAAAAATGGTTAAGTTACCATTTATGGATTCTAATTCTACTACTTCAATGTCATTTGATATTATTCATAGCGATTTATGGACATCTTCTGTTCTTAGTTCATTGGGTCATCGTTACTATGTTCTATTTTTAGATGATTATTCTAAATTTTATGGACGTTTCCAATAGCAAATAAATCTCAAGTTTTTTCCATCTTCCAAAAATTTAGAGCTTTCATTAAAACCCAATTCGAACGAGAAATAAAAAATATTCAATGTGATAATGGCATATAGTATGCCAATGGGGAATTTCGGGAATTTTGTGCTAAAAATGGAATCAATTTTCATTTTTCTTGTCCTCATACGTCTTCACAAAATGGGAAAGCCGAACGCAAAATTCGTATCATTAATAACATTATCCGAACTTTCTTGGTTCATGCTTCCGTACCCCCGTATTTTTGGCATCATGCTCGACAAATGGCTACCGATATACTTAACATCCTTCCGTCCAAAGGTTTGACATATTCGTCCCCTCTTCAAATTTTATATAATAAAAATTCCCTCGTATACACATCTCAGAGTCTTTGGGTGCTTGGGTTATCCACTATTTCCGTCCACCACAATTAACTAGCTTCAGACCCGTTCTACTTCTTGTGTGTTTTTGGGTTATCCGTCAAATCACTGTGGTTATAAATGCTTTGATTTATCATCAGAATGAATCATTATTAGTCGTCATGTTATTTTTGATGAGTCCCAATTTCCATTTTCTAAGGTAGATAATCTCGTGCCTAGTTCGTATAAATTTTTGGATGATGATATATCACCATATATTATTCATTATTTTTCGGATATGTCCTGCAACCCGACTCCACCAGCGGGGCCACTTCCCGCTGGTCCCACTACCTCGCTACAACCAAGAGTCATCGATCCTGCATTAGGGCGATCTCAACAATCGGCTGGGCCCAAATTTCAAGATCGAGCATGCTCAGCCCAGCCTTTCTCCCATCGCTGTCCGATTTGGGGCTAACAATCCAACGCTCACGGCCATCACGTCTCCGGCAAATTTCCAAAATTCACCCAATTCATCCCTAAGTCATGGTCCAGTCACCCGAGGTCAATGAGGTATTTTTTAACCAAAAAGAAATTTAAATTTAAATTTTAATGTTCTTAAATCACCCTTATTCCGTAATCCGGTGTCTGCCTTAAATGACCCAAATTGGAAGAGTGTCATGACCGATGATATAATGCTCTTATTGATAATAAGACGTGGGAGTTGGTATTCCGTCCATCTGGTGTTAATATTATTCGGTCTATGTGAATTTTTGCTCATAAGGATAATTCAGACGTTTCATTTGCGAGGCATAAGGCTCGTCTTGTAGGTGATGGTAAGATTCAACAGGTTGATATTGATTGTGGAGAGATATTTAGCCAAGTGGTTAAGCCGACTACCATTCGCACTGTGCTCATCTTGGTTCTTTCGAAAGCATGGCCCATTCATCAGCTAGACTTGAAGAATGTTTTCCTACATGGTGATCTCAAGTAGACAGTATATATGCATCAGCCCTTGGGGTTTAGGGATACTCAATATTCTCATCATGTCTGTTTATTGAAGAAGTCCTTGTATAGGCTTAAGTAGTCTCCACGAGCTTGGTATAAGAGGTTTGCTGACTATGTTTCAACTATTCGGTTCTCTCACAGCAGGTTTGTTAATTCATTATTCATATATCGTAGGGGTTCTTCGATGGATTATATACTATTATATGTGGATGATATTATCGTAAATGCCTCTTCTGATGTTTTGCGTAAGTATATCATGACAATGCTCAGTTCTGAGTTTGTCATGAAAGACATGGGGCCATTGAGTTATTTTTTGGGGATTGCTGTTACTCGTCATACATGTGGCCTGTTCTTATCACATGTGGGAAGTATGCAGCTGAGATCATTGAGAGGGTTGGGATGTCATCCTGTAAGTCAACTTCCACTCCAGTTGATACTAAACCCAAGTTGGGTGCTGCAGATGGCTCCCCCTATGAGGATCTGATCCGCTATCGTAGTCTTGCAGGGGCCCTTCAATATCTTACGTTCACGCAACCTGACATTACATATGTCGTACAACAGTTGTGTTTGTTTATGCATGTCCCCAGTATTGAGCACATGAATGCGCTCAAACACATTCTTAGGTACATCCATGGGATACTTGATTATGACTTACATTTGTATCCTTCGTCGACGTCTACACTTGTTTCTTACACAGATGTTGATTGGGGTGGCTGTCCTGACACCAGACAGTCTACGTCTGGCTATTGTATATTTCTTGGTAATAACTTGGTCTCATGGTCAGCAAAACGTCAATCTACGCTTTCAAGTTCGCAGAGACCGAGCATCGAGGGGTAGCCATTGTGATTTCTGAGTCATGTTGGTTATGTAATCTTCTTTTAGAGCACTATTGACCTATTCAAAAAGCTACATTGATGTATTATGATAATATTAGTGTCATCTATGGTTGTCAGCCAGGCGGGTCGGTCGGGGTGGGCGAGTGCAGTGGTGAGGTAGATCGGTCGGGGTGCGGGGTCGGGGTGAAGGGGCGTGCACCACCCGTCCCGATCGGATGTTTGAGGTTGGGTGGGTAATTTTTGTATTTGTCTTTAAATTAATTAAATAAATAAATAACAAACATACACAACAAGATAGTTTAATAAAAACATCCAAGGTTGTTTTTGTGTCTCTTATATTATTCGACTAGAAGTATGGTTTTTTTTTTGCAATACAATTTCAAAATTGCAACTTAGCGATATTGAAAGTTCCAAATAAATAACATAATAAAATTACAATTAAAATAATTACATTTTAAGAAACACATTTTCTAGTTTCTTTATAATGTCTTGTGGTTCTTCGGTTGGAATTGGTATATCTTGGTCAAATTGGACGACGTCGCTTGCACATCCGTCGGATAAGATTTCGTTGTAGTTGTAGTCTTCTTCTTCGTCGATCTCCGGTTGGCCGCACCTCTTACGCTCCACACGAATCCAGTCTCTGAATAGAACTGTGATCTCTAATGAGTCTCCTGCCAATGAATGTTTGTGCTCTCCTATTTGAAATCTTCCCGCAGAAAATACGCTTTCGGACGCTGTTGATGACGCTTGAATGTTCAACACATCTCGGGCCATCTTTTCTAGTGTTGGAAAATTCTTCTCATTCTCCCTCCAGTATTTTAGCAAGTCTTCACGTCCCTATTCATTTTCAATTTATCGAACGGTAGAACACCCTGCAAAACAAAAACATCAAACTCGCTAATTTGGTTAGAAACGGTACCACTAAACATTCTCTGTCTGAGGCTTTGAATACTAGCCGCAGAAACAACATGTCGTTTTTGAGGTTGTGTTGAAGAAGAAGAAGAACATGACATGGAAACCGGTTGGTTGCTAGCACTTTCTTGTTGGTAATGTGTATATACTTTTTTACATTTATCTTGAATGCTAGACATCACTTCTTCTCTACTTATTTCAACAGGTGGTGGGTCATTTGAATTTTCAGGAGTTGGAGGTGGAAGTGTAAATATGCAATCGTAAATAGTATCAACAAGATTTTTACAACCGTCTATTTTAATAGACGAATTTAATGCAGCACTAATCAAAAATATTGGGGGAATAGGATTTTTTTTTTTAAAAAAAAATATGTTTTAATAGGTTCCTTATAAGCTGATTTTTCTATATATTCACTGAGTAATATAAATATTAGAGCTATATAAAATAACATTGATGAAATAGTAGGATAATAAAATACCGGAAAATTCTTTAGTAGCTATATAAAATTTCTCTAAAAATACATTAAGTTCTAAAATTGTATCCCAATCGGAATCTATAAGCATATCATTGGAATTTCGATTACGGGCGTTAAAAAATTGGGTTATAGGTTGTCTATACTCATAAGCAACACATAGTTGGTTGTATAAAGAATTTTATCTAGTGCATACTTCTTCGGAAACTTTTCTGTAAGGTAGACCACAATCGTGACAAATTTTTTATATTCTTTTAGTCGTTGTATTCTATTATTTTTAAAAATATAGTTTATAGCAAATTGAATTTTTGCAAGAATGTCTTCAAAAAGTTTTATACCATCCTTTAAAACTAAGTTATAAATATGACATGCACATTTTATATGAAAATTATCTGAAAAAGATGGAGTTAAGACAATTTTTAATCTTCTAACAGCAGAAATATTAGAAGAAGCGTTATCTAATGTAATAGTTATGACTTTATCACATAATAAACGCAAACAGAATAAATATTTTCTTGAATATAAATACCAGTGTGCCTTTCATCAATATATCTATATGCTAAAATACGTTTTTGCATAGACCATTTATGGTCTATCCAATGACATGTTACAGTTAAATAATCATGACCGTTAGTACTACGGCCTATATCAGATGTGATAGATATTTTTTCAGGGTAATGATATAAATAATAACGTAAATATTATTGATATTCGTGTGTAAATTTAAAAACATCTCTCCTAACAGTTGATCTAGGAAAGCCGTTATAAACAGGATTGTACATTGATCTTATATAATGAATAAAACCAGGAGAATCAGGAAATGAAAAAGGCAAACCCTCCACTGCAACTAATTTTGATAATTCTTCCCTATCTTTCATTTTATCGTATTTAGGGCCTACAACTGCCCCCGTCATAGGGTTAATTTGACCCTGTACCTGGTGTGAGACAGTATGTGAAGCTTGTCCCGACTGAGAGGGCATTGTTGACTCACCCTTCACTTGAGTCTTATATTCATCCCACCTAGCTTTGTGTTTGGTACTTAAATGCGTAGTTAAACCTCCCGTCCCGCTCTGACCTTTTCCCATTTTAAATTTATAAACAATTTTACAAATTTTGCATGTAACAACTTGATTTTGTACGTCTCTATCAAAAAAAGCCCATACATGTGATTTTAATTTTCGTTCTGGTGGGCCTCGTCTCATACTAGGGGGAATAGGAGGCATTCCAGTTTGAGGTGCATTAGTTGGCGTGTCATCTAGATTAGTTGGTGTGTTGTCTAGATGTTCTTCTAAATTAAACTCTTGTGGATTTCCAGAAAATAACCCATCGTCTAAATCTACTGGTACTTCAGGAAAATTTTGAGTATCAATAAAATCATTTTGTATAAGAGGAATAGGATGACTAGAAGAAGGACTTTTGCCCTTGTCACCCCTACTAGAACCAGAAATAACCTTACCCAACATACCTCAGACACCTTTCATTTTAATTTATACTAATAAATAGTTAAAGATAATGAAATTAAGTGCGCTAATTAAAATAAAGAAACAATACCAAATGTCGACGTAATGTCAACGTGTAATCGAGATGTTGAAAATTGAAACTTTGCTCGATGGATGATCCTCAAGCTAGTTGCCAACTTCACTCCTGAGTCCTGAATGAATAAATAAAATTGAATATTTAGTAGACAATGTAAACATAATGAGAGATAGATTGAGAGATTTTTAGAAAGATAATAGATTTTAGGAGATTTGTAAGAAAGAATGAAGAGAAAATGAAGTATTTATAATTGGAAAAATTGGGTTAAAGTGTAAATATAATAACTTAACTGTTAAAATAAATATTAGGGGTAGGGGTTGGGGAGGGGAAGGGAAAGGGCCGTTGTCCAACGACTTAATTTTCATCAAAGTCGTTGCAAGCTAGGAGGGGTGGGGGTGGGGTGGAGCGGGGTCGGGGTGGGGGTGGGGGTCGGGGTGGGAGGTGGAAAATTCAGAGATGGAACCAAGACAAAGCAAAAGGACCCGGAAGGACAAGTCCTTCGGTCCAGACTTTGTAGCTTATTTGGTTCAAGATGAACCACAGACAATTGCAGAAGCATTGTCGATTCCAGAAGCACTGCTCTGGAAGAAGCTATAGAGAGTGAGATAGAGTCCATCCTGCCCAATCACACCTGGGAGTTGGTTGATCTTCCTCCGGGACACAAACCTTTGGGTTGTAAGTGGATCCTCAAACGGAAGTTAAAAGCGGATGGATCTATCGACAAGTACAAGGCTAGGTTGGTAGTCAAGGGCTATCGCAAAAAAAAATGTCTTGATTACTTCGAAACCTACACTCCGGTGTCTAGAATGACATCCATACATATGTTCATCGCTATCGCCGCGTTGCGGGATTTTAAAATACATCAAATGGATGTCAAGACAGCATTCCTTAATGGTGATTTGGAAGAAGAAATATACATGGACCAACCCAAGGGGTATGTGGTTCTGATCGGTGTATTTTATATACACCTTTTGAGTCATTTTTAGTTAGTCTTTTGCTTCTTTTTGTATAAATTTGTGTCGGTTAGGATATATTTTCTTTCTTTTGAGTCACAGTGGTTTAAAGTGGCACATCGGTGAAAATGAGCGAAAAGAAGGCAGAAACAGAGGGTCCAGAGCACAAAGAGCTGAAAAGTTGGCAAACCGGGCGCAGAACAGGGCGGCGCCGTGGTGAAGAACGGGGCGGCGCCGTGGCGCCAACCAACCAGGACCGGCGGAGCCACGACGCCCAAGAAGCAGACCAGCCGCAGAAGTTTCGGCGCCACGGCGCCGGTTGCAGGGCCGTGGCGCCGACGCGGGAAATTTGACAAATCCGAATAGGACTGGGCCAAGACCAAAGAGAAAAAGGTTTTACACGTTTTTGGGGATATAAATAGGGCCTTTTAGGTCAGTTTTGGGGGTTGCACACCTTATCATTCATCATAGCATTACTTCAAGACTGGAGACTCAGTTTTGAGTAATTTTCTTGTTCTTTACTTTATTTCTTTCTAGTATATGTTGGATATTATTTTAGTTCTTAGTATGTCTATGGCTAGGAACTAACTTAATTTAGGGTTTTCCATGTCGAATCGCTTGAACCTCGTTCTTATGAATTAATGCATGTTTTGGTTTCTTCTTATTATTGTTGAGGTTTATTCAATAATTGCTTTGATTGCTTGATAATTAATTGATCACTAGTTATCATCACTTATATGAGTTCTAATCGAAATCCGAAAGGGTTGATTGTGAATATGCTATAGTTGAATAAACATAGGTTTAAATTGTGGACGAAAGTACCTCGATACTTGTGTAGCTTAATAGGTTATTGCTTTTACTCCTCCTTTGTAGTCAATCTTGTCATCGAAAGATAGAAGGGTTCTCCATTGGGGTTGAGTGTTTATATTACCTTAACAAGAGTATAAAATGACTTAGTTAACCTGTTATCTCAACATAGAAGAAGAACCTTAGTTGTTGCATTAACGATTAAAAACGAGCGGATAGTTGAGGAGATTTGAATGCCCTATTTCCACCATATCTGAAGTAAAGTAAAGTAATTTAGTTTGCGTCTATAAACATAGATATAAACAAATCATCAACTCATCGATCACCAAATAGATACCATAGAATAGCAGTTGGTAATTGAGCACTAATCCCTGAGGACGATAACTCGGTCTTCTAGACTATATTAGCGTGTGTATAAATCGCACATTAAGTTTTTGGCGCCGTTGCCGGGGATTGGCGTAGTTCAATATCAATCTTTCTATTCTTAATTTCTAATTTTGTGTTTATTTTTCTTTTATTTTATTTTATTTTATTGTGGAACCATGCGTCGTGATCCGTTTGTTGGTTTTGATTCATCTCAGGGAACCTGCAAGCATGGATTACCACTATCAAGGGTTACAGAACTATCAACAACAATGTAACCCCCATGCCCCACAGGAAGAGCAGGATGGGCTACGAGAAACCATACTCATGCTAACTAGGCACCAAAGTCAGTTCATGAATGAGACGAGAGTGTCCCTAAAGAATTTGGATACGCAAATAGGACAACTCGCGGGCATGCTAAGCAACAGAATACAAGGGAATCACCCTGAACATATTGGGGAGAATATAAAAGAGCAATGACATGCGATTGACCTGAGAAATGGCGAACCAGTGGAAGCAAACTCACCACCACCGTGTCCAGAAAAGAAAGGCCCAGATTTCTCGCAGAAGTTGCAGCGCCACTGAGCAGTGCCACGACGCCGATAATCCTGAGACATTGCAGAAGTTTGGGCGCCACGGCGCCGAATCTCAGGGCCGTGGCGCCCAGGGCTCAGAAGGTACAATGATTTTGGGAGCAGTTGTGGACGCACCCCAGGTGAAAATACCATACCCCCAGAGGCTAAAAACAAGTTCTCTTGACAAACAGTTCTCTAAATTCCTGGAAGTTCTCAAACAATTGCAACTCAACATCCCGTTTGCTGAGGCACTAGAGCAGATGTCGAGTTATGTAAATTTCATGAAGGAGATTCCCAACAAAAAGAGGAGGATAGATGACTATGAAACAGTGGTGTTGACTGAAGAAGGCAGTGCCATCCTACAGAGAAAGCTACCTCAGAAGTTGAAAGATCCGGGGAGTTTCACCATCCCATGCACTATAGGAAAGTTTGAGTGTCAGAAGGCGTTGTGTGATCTGGGGGCAGGTATAAATTTGATGCCCTATCTGGTGTTTTGCAAACTTGGAATGGGAGAAGCCAGACCTACAAACATCACTTTGCAGCTAGCTGACCACTCTATCGTCCACCCTAGAGGAGTCATCGAGGATGTGTTGGTTAAGGTGGACAAGTTCATATTTCCCGCTGATTTCATCATCTTATACATGAGAGATAATGGCATGATCCCCATTATCCTTGGAAGACCCTTCCTAGCCACATGACATGCACTCATTGATGTTCGAAAAGGTGAGTTGAGACTTCGTGTGGAAGAAGAAGAGGTGATTTTCAATGTTTTTCAAGCAGCAACCTTCCCAGAGGCGAGTGACAACTGCTTCGCCATTGATGTGATCGAAGAAGCAGTGTCATAAAATGGGTTCAGAAATGCTTATGCGCTTGAAGAAGTGCTGACACGATGGGATGAGAGTAGTGACAATGACCCGAATCTGATGGAGTATGCAAATTGAATGATTTCTTATGAGCAGTGTGATAAGAAGAGATATGAAGAGCTTGAGCAGATGCCAGAGAGATCAATACCATCCACAGAAAAAGCTTCAGAGTTAGAGTTGAAGACTCTACCAGATCATTTGAAGTACCGATATGTAGGTGAGAATCAATCTTTATCAGTGATCATCTCATGTCATCTATCCACAGTGGAGGTTGAGAAGTCACGAGAATCGAGGGCTCACAAGCGTGCCATTGGGTGGACATTAGCAGACATAAGAGGGATAAGTCCGTTAACAGTGATGCATAAGATCCGTCTAGATGAGCAGAGCAGACCCTCCATTGAGGCACAGAGGAGACTGAATCTAAACATGAAGGAGGTAGTCAGAAAAGAAATCATGAAATGGCTTGATGCTGGGGTAATTTATCATATCTCTGACAGTTCATGGGTGAGTCCGGTGCAAGTGGTGCCCAAAAATGGTGGTATAATAGTAGTGACCAACGAAAGGAATGAGCTCATTCCATCTAGAACAGTTACTGGGTGGAGAATTTGCATTGACTATCGCAAGTTGAACAAGGCAACCAGAAAAGACCACTCCCCGTTGCCATTTCTAGATCAGATGTTGGATAGACTTGCAAGGCACAATTACTACTGCTTCTTGGATGGTTACTCAGGGTATCATCAGATTGCCATAGCTCCAGAAGATCAGGAAAAGACAACATTCACCTGCCCCTTTGGTACGTTTGCATTCAGAAGGATGTCTTTTGGGCTTTGCAATGCACCTGCGACCTTTCAGAGGTGTATGACGGCAATTTTCTTTGATATGGTGGAGAGGACTATAAAGATTTTCATGGATGATTTCTCGGTCTTTGGGTCCTCGTTCAACGAGTGTTTGAGGCACTTGGAAGCAGTGTTAAAACGGTGAGAAGAGTCCAACCTTGTGCTGAATTGGGAGAAATGTCACTTCATGGTAAAAGAGGGGATTGTCCTTGGACACAAAATATCCAACCAAGGTATTGAGGTGGAAAAAGTAAAGATTTCAGTAATCGAAAATCTACCACCTCCAGTATCAACAAAAGGGTTCAGAAGTTTCCTTGGGCATGTCGGTTTTTATAGAAGATTCATCAAGGACTTCTCAAAAGTTTCAAAACCTCTTTCCACCTTGCTAATGATTGGGGTTGATTTTGAATTCAATAAGGAATGCATGACCGCTTTTCAGACACTCAAGGAGAGGCTTATCTCAGCACCCATAGTCATTGCACCAAACTGGGAGCTCCCATTTGAACTAATGTGTGATGCAAGTAATTATGCAATGGGAGCAGTGCTTGGGCAGAGGGTCGATAAGATATTCAAATTCATTTACTATGCTAGTAAAACTCTTAATGATGCATAGTTGAATTATGCCACTACAAAAAAAGAATTGCTAGCAATAGTGTATGCATTCGAGAAATTCAGGCCATACTTAATTGAGAATAAGGTGATAGTATACACTGACCACTCTGCCATAAAGTAATTGATGACAAAGAAGGATGCAAAACCTCGCCTTATCCGATGGGTTCTGCTATTACAAGAAGGGGACAGAGAACTCAGTTGCTGACCACTTGTCGAGGCTTGAAAACATAGAGAGCCAGAACGCCAAGGATGTGCAGATAAATGATCACTTCCCAGATGAGAAATTGTTTCAAGTAAGTGTTGTCTTTAAGTTACCTTGGTACGCTGATTTTGTTAATTTTTTCGCAGCCAAGGTAGTACCCCCAGGATTGACAAGACAACAAGTGAAGAGGTTCTACTCTGAAGTAAAACACTACTATTGAGAGGAGCCAATGCTATACAAGCATTGCGCCGACCAAGTCATCAGGCGATGTATACCAGAGGATGAGATGCACCAGATTCTCACTCATTGTCACACCTTACAATGTGGTGGACATTTTGGGGCATCAAGAACAGCTGGCGTATCGCAAAGTGGGTTCTATTGGCCAACCCTCTTCAAGGATGCCCACACCTTTGTGAAGAGCTGTGATCGTTGTCAAAGAACAGGGAACATATCAAGACAAAATGAAATGCCTTCGAATGGGATCTTGGAGGTGGAACTATTTGATGTATGGGGGATCGACTTCATGGGTCCATTCCCATCGTCCTTTGGGAATCAATACATTCTTCTTGTAGTGGATTATGTGTCCAAATGGGCAGAAGCGGTAGCCACTAAAGAAAATGACAGTAAGTGTTATACCCCGTAGTTCCAGGGTATGTATGTGAGGACGTACGTACGAGAATACGACAGAAATTTTGGAAAGAAAGGAAGATGTGATTTTTCGACGGAAAAGTTTCCGGTTTTTGTGAAGAAAAAGGTTCGTTAATGGGAATTGGATTCCCAGATTTGGTATTTGGGCTTCTTGGATTATATTAGAATTTTGAGATTTTATTTTCGGAAATGGTCACGTGGGACCCACGGGAGAAATTTACGGTTTTGTGGGGCCCACTTTGTTTTTGAGGTTTCCGGTATTTTTGATATTTTCGGAAGACGAAATATTTTGGACGAGTCGGGGGGCGACACGTGTCACCCCCATGTGGCACCTTGGCCGAAATGGTGGGAAAAGTGGCTAGACACTTGTCCCTTGGCCGAAATGGGCTAACAAGTGGCAAGCCACTTGTCTAGCATTTTCGTTGGCCATGTGGTGTGGTGGGACCCACACACACATGACCCAATCTTGACCATACACTTGATAAGATCTTGGCCCCTAATTCCTCTATAAATACCCCCTTAAGGTTGAAGAGTATTTCATCCACACTTGAAGATTTTCCATAGCAAATACTCCCTCCCTTTAGCCCTATTTCGTCCCCCTCCCCCACTTGTGTAGAAAATACTTGGTGTATTGTTGTATAATCCCAAATACCTTGGCCTAGTATCCCTAGTAGTTTTCCAAAGTTATTTCAATACTAGGAGCCCGGAAATACTACTTTATTCCAATAGCCGTAAAGTGAAACCCTAGAAAAATCTTCCTAGCTTGGTTGAAGTATTTAGAGAAGTTGTTTGGAAACTTCTAAGGGTCGCTTGGAGCGGGTTGGAGCGTAAGGAATTGGAGCTAAACGTTGCTCAGGATCGACTTATAAACTTGGATAATTTTTTGGCTTATCGAGGTAATAATCTATGTCCCCCTATTGTAATTGGATATTACATGTTGTAGTAGTTATACTTGAGTATATTATTGGAAGGATGATTATAAAGGATTGAACTGTATTTACATTGGACTGCACTCTGATGAGACTTGTGTAGTATTATTGTGAAGCAGAATTGAACACGTCCGGTTAGACGTGTAATCCCCTGGGAGTTGTTGGCCTGGTAGCGGGCCTTGGTAGGGGAGGGGATGTATGTGATAGCGGGAGGGGAGGTGCTGCCGAATTTTCTGTAGAATAAGGAATCTTGTATTAGAATATTCTACGAAAAGAACTAGAGATTGATAGATATATTGTGGCCTTTATAGGTGGATCTTCTACGCGCGGCATACTTGACTTGGCTTGTGGTTTAAGCTAAAAAGGTATGTGATTCTTCCTATACTCTTGAGCATGATTGTTGTGAACTATATAGTACGGTAGACGTACGTGTGTGAAATGAATTTTGTTTGTTTAAAACATAAAGTGTTATAATGGTTTTATGGGAAGTTAGTTATAACGACTTTATGAAGATAAAAGAAAGATTTGGTTTTGACAGTAAAACGACTTGATTTTGAAAGTTAAGAGACTTGATCTTGAAAGATAAGAGACTTGACTTATAACGACTTGTTTTCGGAAAAGGAGAAGTAACTTGATTTAAATATAGGTTACTTGTCTTGAAAAGAGTAAGTTAATTGGGTTTTAAAAGAGTATACTTGATGTTGTTCTAAAAGAAAAGCACTTGGTTTAAAAAGTATAGAGTACTTGATTTTAAAAGCCTTGTAAAGATTTTTACGAAGGTGAAGTAATTTGGTTTTAAAAGTAAAACGTGTTTTCTTTATATACTACGAGTATTAGTATCGTGTGGCTTTTACGTAACAAGAGGTCTTTTTGAAAGAATGAAAGTATGTAGTATTTCGGATTGTTGATATAAAATGAAAGTACATTAAACTTGTATATGCTTGTTGTGATAGCCTTGTTGTGCAAGTGTTGTGATTCTGTGCTACCGTGTCTCTCGGGGAGGACCGGTTATCTGATTGATTGTTGGACATACTGACGCGTTGGATTTTCCACTATTGAGTATTATCTGGTTATTTCTTTTGGACATACTGACGCGTTGGATTTTCCATGAGTACGCGGCCCACTTTGAGTATTATCTTGTTATTCCTTCGACATGCCGACGCGATGGATGTTCCACGGCACGCGCCCGTAGGATGGTTTCATGGCCATGACTTCCGAGGTGAGATGCCGTACGCGGTCATTGTGAGGTTCAGTTGTTAGTCCATGGACCGCTAATCCATGAAGCTTGCCGCGCGACGAGCGATCACGGGCTTGATTTGTACGTGTGGTTCGTGCACACTTTAGATACTTGTTCGGTCATTTTCTCGCACCCAGAGCCTCGGTAGATAGCTTAAGATACTTGCCTCTGGCCATATCTTGTGAGACGGTAGGCTATCAGACGTTAGCTTAAGATACTTGCCTCGGCCATTCGTGGCTAGCTTTTGACCGGTAGTTGGCTTCCGTACCTTGCCCGTGATGGGATATGACTAGCTTTTGACCGGTAGTTGGCTATTCTACTGCCCGATCGGTTTGATGACGCAGCAGATCTAGTGTTCGTGTTCACATACGGGTGTTGTTTTACATCATGTATCGCCAGTGAGGAATGAGTTCCACGCATAAGTGATATTATGGGCGAGACCCATAGTTATGTGTGAGTGATTATTCGGGATATCGCCCTTACTTGACATAATCACATTTATTTCAAATGGTTTTATAAAATGATGAAATGTGATTTCATTACTGATTTTCGCCACATACTTGGTACTGTTATCTTGACCTCGCCGGGCCGCGTTCACGCCGCAGTAGAGGTACATCGGTTGTGGATCCTCGTTCATAGGATCACAGTTCAGCGTATTGGGAAGCTCCGTTTCTCCGGAGGCTTATCTTTTGGTATGTTTCCCTGAGTTGTAGGTTCTGGTACATTCAGGGGTATGGCGGGGCCCTGTCCCGTCATAGTTATTGTCACATTCTTAGAGGTATGTAGTACTGTTGTGGGCAGGGTTGTAAAGGATTGTAACTGTTCGGTTTGATATATATACATGAAGGCGACCGTTTTGGTTGGCCTGTTTTCTTATGATGTATCTTGTTTCCTGTTTAAGTTTTTATTTCCTCTAATTTTCTCTGATGTTGTATCACTAGGGTGCCCGGGGTAAGGCACCCGCGCCCGAGGTCGGTCGTGACAAAAGTGGTATCGTAACGCTTAATCCTCGAAAGTGTCTGCATCGCGTGTCTAGTAGAGTCTTGATTATCGGTGTGTTGTGCACCACATCTATAATCAGGAGGCTGCAGGACATTTAGGATTTGTTTCCATTCTTCTCACTCTGAGATCGTGCCTTAGAGTTGTGTTATAAGTTGGACCTCTCTGACGTATTTCGTTTTTACCAGCTATGCCTCCGCGCAAGGCAACCCGGGCCCAGAAGGGCAAGGCAGCCGTGGGAGCTGCTAGTAGGATACAGAGGAGTACGAGGGCGCAGCCCTGGCCAAGACTGAGATAGTGCTTGACGGCGAGTTTTGGACGCCGCCACTTCAAAGAGAGTTTAGAGCGCAGGCGTGGCTACAGAGACCACGCACTGAGCCTCCAATCCCACAGACTGGAGCAGAGGAGATGGGTTACAAGGAGATGGCCCGCCATCGCGAGATCGTGGCGACACGAGATAGGCCGATGCAGCAGCCCAGCCCAGAGCCCCGTAGTTCACCCCGCATCGATAGTTTGAGGCTACGGATTTTCTCGAGTCAGATCCCGCCGAGTTCTACGGTCGAGGCCCGAGGATGATCCGCAGGAGTTCATCCGTCGATTCTGAGGATCATGCGAGTGATCAAGGCTTCGAGACCGAGTCCGTGATTTTCGGTTCATCGGCCGCGTGATACCGCAGCCGATCGGTTTGATTCGCGGAGCTGTCCCGGGAGCACGCGCCACCGTTTGGGACGAGTTCTCGAGGCATTTCTCGCCATTTCTTGCCTCCGCAGATGAGAGGCACGCCGACAAGTTTCGATCTTTGAGACAGTGAGGACGCGATTTGGGGAGTACAACGTAGCGTTCGACTCGTTGGCTCGATATGTCCCTGCGTTAGTAGCTAATATGGAGGACAGAGTGCACCGCTACGTCACGGCTTGATGACTACCGCGCAGTCTTGTTCGGTGTATCGCTCACCGGGCATGGACATTGCCCGCATGCAGGCTCATGCACTAGGGTGTGAGGCACGGAGAGACCGACGGATTGTCCAATACCAGCAGAAGAAGGCCAGGACGGCAGGGTCCTTTGGTGACTTTCAAGGCGCACCGCCGCAGCAGCAGACTAGTTATACGCCGTTGCCAGTACAGTGTGGTCCTCTACAGTTTTCAGGGCCTCCAGAGTATTCAGGAGCAGGTCAGGGCTCCAAGGGTTCAGGGTTTCGCGAGTCAGTGTCGTTGGATAAGCCACCCGACCTAAGTGTAGCCATGGTAAACCCCATTCGAAAGTGTCGAGGACTTGTTTTACATGTGGCGCAGGCCATTTTGCGAGAAATTGTCCTACTGCAGGTAGCGTGGATGTTGAGACTCGCCGGATGCATAGGGTTCTTCTCCTTCGATAGCTAGGCGGTGTTCATATACGCAGTGCGAGGCGGGTCGCGTGGAAGTTCCGTTCTAGCGGTCCTGAAACCGCCTATTCTTTTGATATCAGGTATATCCTTGACCCTCTAGAGACTAGTATGCATTTGTGTTAAGATGAGTATATTTTAATTGTTATGTTCTGATAGCATTATGTTGTTGTGATTAGAAAACATGGTTAGTTATAAGAGGGTAGTTGAGATAAGAAGACCACTAGGTTTTCGTGACTTGATTAGTGAGATTGTTCCGGATCGGGGAACAAGAGCTTGGCGCGGTAAATGGGTCAGGTTGAGGCAAGGTTGCGTGTCAACCCGCAGCCCGGTTTGGGGTAGGGTCATTTTGTGGTGATCCCGCTTTGTGATAGGGTCACGAGGGTGCTAGGCCCAAGTTTAGGTAACCATCGTATGAGTTCGTGGATGTTTTCGACTAGAATCGGATCGTGAAGGCCGGGAATGGCCTTAGAGGAAATTGAAGCTAGTGAGATGACCAAGTTTGGGGGTAGTGGCCCCAAAGTTTTGGAAACTGAAGCGATGACTGAAGTGTGGTACGTGTACTAGAAAGAGTTCGAGTGTCGAGAAGGGTACGACGAGAAAGGAGAGAAGCGAACAATGTGTTATGAGAACGGAAGTGATCATTTCTTTTGTGAAGTAAAGATGCGAAGGGAGTATCCTTTAGACCATGGGTGTGAGCTTTTTGTGATGTTAGAGGTGTTTCCTCGTTGGCTTGGATTTGAGTTTTGCGCACATGTTATAATCTGGCCATTGATGGCGTGATTGGTTTCGTAAGTATAGTAGTGAAGACTATACCGGCACACGTTTGATTAGAGGCTTAGAAGGAACATTCGGGACGAATGTTTCTAAGGGGGGAAGAATGTTATACCCCGTAGTTCCAGGGTATGTATGTGAGGACGTACGTACGAGAATACGACAGAAATTTTGGAAAGAAAGGAATATGTGATTTTTCGACGGAAAAGTTTCCGGTTTTTGTGAAGAAAAAGGTTCGTTAATGGGAATTGGATTCCCAGATTTGGTATTTGGTCTTCTTGAATTATATTAGAATTTTGAGATTTTATTTTCGGAAATGGCCACGTGGGACCCACGGGAGAAATTTACGGTTTTGTGGGGCCCACTTTGTTTTTGAGGTTTCCGGTATTTTTGATATTTTTGGAAGACGAAATATTTTGGACGAGTCGGGGGGCGACACGTGTCACCCCCATGTGGCACCTTGGCCGAAATGGTGGGACAGTGGCTGACACTGTCCTCGTCGAATGGGCTAACAAGTGGCAAGCCACTTGTCTAGCATTTTCGTTGGCCATGTGGTGTGGTGGGACCCACACACACATGGCCCAATCTTGACCATACACTTGATAAGATCTTGGCCCTTAATTCCTCTATAAATACCCCTAAGGTCAAGAGTATTTCATCCACACTTGAAGATTTTCCATAGCAAATACTCCCTCCCTTTAGCCCTATTTCGTCCCCCTCCCCCACTTGTGTAGAAAATACTTGGTGTATTGTTGTATAATCCCAAATACCTTGGCCTAGTATCCCTAGTAGTTTTCCAAAGTTATTTCAATACTAGGAGCCCGGAAATACTACTTTATTCCAATAGCCGTAAAGTGAAACCCTAGAAAAATCTTCCTAGCTTGGTTGAAGTATTTAGAGAAGTTGTTTGGAAACTTCTAAGGGTCGCTTGGAGCGGGTTGGAGCGTAAGGAATTGGAGCTAAACGTTGCTCAGGATCGACTTATAAACTTGGATAATTTTTGGGCTTATCGAGGTAATAATCTATGTCCCCCTATTGTAATTGGATATTACATGTTGTAGTAGTTATACTTGAGTATATTATTGGAAGGATGATTATAAAGGATTGAACTGTATTTACATTGGACTGTACCTACAGTAGACTTGTGTAGTATTATTGTGAAGCAGAATTGAACACGTCCGGTTAGACGTGTAATCCCCTGGGAGTTGTTGGCCTGGTAGCGGGCCTTGGTAGGGGAGGGGATGTATGTGATAGCGGGGGGGGAGGTGCTGCCGAATTTTCTGTAGAATAAGGAATCTTGTATTTAGAATATTCTACGAAAAGAACTAGAGATTGATAGATATATTGTGGCCTTTATAGGTGGATCTTCTACGCGCGGCATACTTGACTTGGCTTGTGGTTTAAGCTAAAAAGGTATGTGATTCTTCCTATACTCTTGAGCATGATTGTTGTGAACTATATAGTACGGTAGACGTACGTGTGTGAAATGAATTTTGTTTGTTTAAAACATAAAGTGTTATAATGGCTTTACGGGAAGTTAGTTATAACGACTTTATGAAGATAAAAGAAAGATTTGGTTTTGACAGTAACTTGATTTTGAAAGTTAAGAGACTTGATCTTGAAAGATAAGAGACTTGACTTATAACGACTTGTTTTCGGAAAAGGAGAAGTAACTTGATTTAAGTATAGGTTACTTGTCTTGAAAAGAGTAAGTTAATTGGGTTTTAAAAGAGTATACTTGATGTTGTTCTAAAAGAAAAGCACTTGGTTTAAAAAGTATAGAGTACTTGATTTTAAAAGCCTTGTAAAGATTTTTACGAAGGTGAAGTAATTTGGTTTTAAAAGTAAAACGTGTTTTCTTTATATACTACGAGTATTAGTATCGTGTGGCTTTTACGTAACAAGAGGTCTTTTGAAAGAATGAAAGTATGTAGTATTTCGGATTGTTGATATAAAATGAAAGTACATTAAACTTGCCTATGCTTGTTGTGATAGCCTTGTTGTGCAAGTGTTGTGATTCTGTGCTACCGTGTCTCTCGGGGAGGACCGGTTATCTGATTGATTGTTGGACATACTGACGCGTTGGATTTTCCACGAGTATGCGTCCACTATTGAGTATTATCTGGTTATTTCTTTTGGACATACTGACGCGTTGGATTTTCCACGAGTATCGCCCACTTTGAGTATTATCTTGTTATTCCTTGGACGCCGACGCGATGGATGTTCCACGCACGCGCCCGCAGGATGGTTTCATGGCCATGACTTCCGAGGTGAGATGCCGGGGCATGCGGTCATTGTGAGGTTCAAGTTGTTAGTCCATGGACCGCTAATCCATGAAGCTTGCCGCGCGACGGCGATCACGAGCTTGATTTGTACGTGTGGTTCGTGCACACTTTAGATACTTGTTCGGTCATTTTCTCGTACCAGAGCCTCCGGTAGATAGCTTAAGATACTTGCCTCGGCCATATCTTGTGAGACGGTAGGCTATTAGACGTTAGCTTAAGATACTTGCCTCGATTGCGTGGCTAGCTGGACCGGTATGGCTTCCGCATTGCCCGTGATGGGATATGACTAGCTTTTGGACTGGTAGTTGGCTATTCTACTTGGCCCGATCGGTTTTGATGACGCAGGCAGGATCTAGTGTTCAGGTTCACATATGGGTGTTGTTTTACATCATGTACTGCCGGCAGTGAGGAATGAGTTCCACGGGCATAAGTGATATTATGGGCGTGAGACCCATAGTTATGTGTGAGTGATTATTCTGGGGATATGCGTCCCCTTACTTGACATAATCGCATTTATTTCAAATGGTTTTATAAAATGATGAAATGTGATTTCATTACGATTTTGATTTCACATACTTGGTATCTTGACCTCCTTCGGGGTTGCGTCACGCCGCGGTAGAGTACATCGGTTGTGGATCCTCGCTCATAGGATCACGATCAACAGATTGGGAAGCTCCGTTTCTCCGGAGGCTTATCTTTTGGTATGTTTCCCTGAGTTGTAGGTTCTGGTACATTCAGGGGTATGGCGGGGCCCTGTCCCGTCATAGTTATTGTTACATTCTTAGAGGTCTGTAGTACTGTTGTGGGCAGGGTTGTAAAGGATTGTAACTATTCGGTTTGATATATATACATGAAGGCGACCGTTTTGGTTGGCCTGTTTTCTTATGATGTATCTTGTTTCCTGTTTAAGTTTTTATTTCCGCTAATTTTCTCTGATGTTGTATCACTAGGGTGCCCGGGGTAAGGCACCAGTCGCGGGCCCGAGGTCGGGTCGTGACAGTAAGATTGTCCAAAGGTTCCTCCAAAAGAATATATTCACAAGGTTTGGTACTCCGAGGGCCATCATCAGTGATGAAGGAAGCCACTTTTGCAACAAGCAGCTTGATACACTGCTTTCCCGATATGGAGTCTACCACCGCACCACATTGCCCTATCACCCTCAAGCGAATGGGCAAGCAGAAGTTTCAAACAGAGAAGTGAAGAGCATATTGGAAAAAACGGTGGATGGCTCAAGGAAATATTGTTCTATCAAATTGGATGACGCACTATGGGCATACAGAACAACATTCAAAAACCCCATTGGAATGTCACCATATAAGTTAGTTTTTGGTAAAGCATGCCATCTGCCAGTAGAGTTAGAACACATGGCTTATTGGGCAATGAGGAAGCTGAACATGGATGCCAAGGCAAAGAGGCGTAAGAGGTTGCTACAGCTGAGCGAGTTGGATGAATTCAGACACAATGCTTATGAGAATGCAAGGATCTACAAGGAACGAACCAAAGTATGGCATGATAAGATGTTGATCCCAAAAGACTTCCAAGCAGGACAACAAGTGCTTTTATTCAACTCAAGGTTGACGCTATTCTCAGGCAAGCTCAAATCACGTTGGTCAGTACCGTACACTGTTGTAAGAGCATTCCCCTATGGTGCAGTTGAAGTGAGAGGGAGAGAGGGAGCCCCTTTCAAGGTAAACGGACAGAGGTTGAAACCTTATTTGATCAATGAAATGGAATGGGAACCTGCGTTCGGCTAAAAGACGTTAAAGACAGCGCTATTTGGGAGTCAACCCAAGGTTTTTAAATTTATGCAATTTAGTTTTAGTTAGAACAATCTCACGGAAGGTATTGTTTGCATATTGTGATGACATGTACAGGGCTAAAAAGTGGAGGACGAAAAACGCGAGAGGAGAGAAAAACCAGCCCGGTGTCACGGCGCCCAGCAGAGGGCCATAGCACCGAAATTCCAGAGAGGCGCGGGAAATTGGGCGCCACGACGCCAATCTCAGAGCGCCACAACGCCGGAAGTCCAGAAACTTGCGGAAGTTTGGGCGCCACGGCGCCAGTCTCAGGGTCGTGGCGCCGTGGAGGGATTTTTGAAAAATAGCTTCCCGAAACCATTACCCGCCGCTACTGCTACCATTTTAAACCACAAGTCTGTAAGTTGTTCCGTCCTTTATTTTATTTTTGAGTCTTGCACACATTAGGGACAATGTGTGATTTAAGTTTGGGGGAGTTCTTAGTTTATTTTTGATGTGTTTTTGAGTCTTTTTGTTGTTATTTCTATGTTTATGTTGTAGTTACTTGAAACGTCTAGTGAAGTAAAGTGGAATAATGTAATGGAATTAGAATCAACCATCTGAACACTTAGGTTAGATATGCCAAGAATTCATGAAATCAAACTATTTGGGGTATCTTGCTTGATTTATGCATTGTTAGTGATTAAACTTATGTGTCTGCTTGCTTGCTATTTGAGGCGAAATAGCTAGGATATACATGTTAGGGAGATGACTCAGACATTTCTTTGTTAGCTCTTTCTTACCATTCTTTGCCTATCCCTGACATTAAAATTGTACCCCTAGTCAGCCCCGTTGAGCCTAAAAATACGATCTTTCTTTGACACCCTATAATTCCATACTTGTGCCATAAGTAAAGAAAAATTGAGATTACTGGAATATAAAGTGTTGAAAAAGAGACAAAAGAGAGTGAACAATTTTGTTTCACCCCAATAAAAAATAATAAATAGGCAAAAGCCTAAGTTTGGGGTGCCTACTATTTATCATACACTTTATTCTCTCAAAACAAAAGAGGGGAGAGATATGTATGAGGTTAAAACGAGAATCAAAATAAAAGGGAAGAATTGAAAGCAAGAAGAGATTATGGTACGTAAGTTGAGCCTAAATGCCTATTTTTACCTACCCCTACCTAAGCATACATTACAACCCTGAAAAGCCCTGAAGATCTCTAATATGTGTATCCATGATTAGTGGAGAATATCAAGTAAACATGCCATATGATTTTGAAATTGACATGCATAGTTAGGTATTTTTACATCCATTGAGCATGATTGAATTGAATTTGCGAAATATCTGACTTGAGTGTTTAGAATGCTAAAAATACATGCTATATGTTCTTGCATATTATTCTACTAACCTTCATGTGTTTCTAAGTAACTATTGTGCAGCAAAGTGATCAGTGTCTTTGAGTCAGTCTATTTTCCTTTCTTCGTGTCCTTATTCTTATCTTTTTGATCTTTACTCGAGGGCGACCAAAAGGTTAAGTTTGGGGGTATTAGATCGGTGTATTTTATATACACCTTTTGAGTCATTTTTAGTTAGTCTTTTGCTTATTTTTGTATAAATTTGTGTCGTGTTATGATAGATTTTCTTTCTTTTGAGTCACAGTGGTTTAAAATGACACATCGGTGAAAAGGAGCGAAAAGAAGGCAGAAATAGAGGGTCCAGAGCACAAAGAGCTGAAAAATTGGCAAACCGGGCGCAGAACAGGGCGGCGCCGTGGCGCCAACCAACCAGGACCGACGGATCCACGGCGCCGGTTGTAGGGTCGTGGCGCCGACGCGGGAAATTTGACAAATTCGAATAGGACTGGGCCAAGACCAAAGAGGAAAAGATTTTACACATTTTTTGGGATATAAATAGGGCCTTTAAGGTCAGTTTTGGGGGTTGCACACCTTATCATTCATCATAGCATTACTTCAAGATTGGAGACTCGGTTTTGAGTAATTTTCTTGTTCTTTACTTTATTTCTTTCTAGTATATGTTGAATATTATTTTAGCTCTTAGCATGTCTATGACTATGAATTAACTTAATTTAGGACTTTCCATGTCGAATCGCTTGAACCTCGTTCTTATGAATTAATGTATGTTTTGGTTTCTTCTTATTATTGTTGAGGTTTATTCAATAATTTCTTTGATTGCTTGATAATTAATTGATCACTAGTTATCATAACTTATATGAGTTCTAATCGAAATCCGAAAGGGTTGATTGTGAATATGCTATAGTTGAATAAACATAGGTTTAAATCATGGACGAAAGTACACCGATACTTGTGTGGCTTAATATGTTATTGCTCTTAATCCTCCTTTGTAGTCAATCTTGTCATCGAAATATAGAAGGGTTCTCCATTGGGGTTGAGTGTTTATATTACATTAATAGGAGTATAAAACGGCTTAGTTAACCTGCTATCTCAACATAGAAGAAGAACCTTAATTATTGCATTAACGATTAAAAGCGAGCGGATAGTTGAAGAGATTTGGAAGCCCTATTTCCACCATATCTGAAGTAAAGTAAAGTAATTTAGTTAGCGTCTATAAACATAGATATAAACAAATCATCAACTCATCGATCACCAAATAGATACCATAGAATAGCAGTTGGTAATTGAGCACTAATCCCTGAGGACGATAACTCGGTCTTCTAGACTATATTACTTGTAACGTTATGTGCACTTGCGTTTAGCGTGTGTATAAATCACACATCAGGTTCCTGGATAAGAGACAAAAGTTTGTGGACTTGTCAAATCTCTGTACGGGCAGAAACAAGCCCCGAAACAATGGCATGAGAAATTTGATAATACCCTACTGTCGAAGGGTTCGCCATTAATGAATGTGATGAATGTGTTTACATAAAAGGGAATGCCGATTCATTTGTCATGATATGCCTCTATTTAGACGACATGTTGATCACTGGGATCAGTCCTAGGATAATCCTAGATACTAAGAACATGTTAAAAAAATATTTTTACATGAAAGATATGGGTATCACAAATGTCATCTTAGGGATCAATATCTCTAAGACGTCTGACGGACTGGTCTTGTCTCAATCTCATTACATCGAGGATGTACTGAAGAAATTAGGGATGTACGACAGTTCGCTACTAACAACACCACTGGATGTGAATCAAAAGATTGATAAACATCATGGTGCACCCATTCGCCAGGAGCGGTATGCACAGGTGATTGGTAGTTTAATGTATATCACAAACTACACTCGACCTGATATCGCTTATTCAGTTAACAGGTTGGCTAGGTTCACCCATAATCCGAGTGAGGACCACTGGAAAGCGTTGACTCGGGTATTACGATACCTAAAATACATGCAAAATTACAGGTTACATTATTCGAGGTATCCAACTATACTAGAGAGGTACAATGATGCAAACTAGATATCTGATATAGAAAACACCAAGTCCACCAGTGGGTATATTTTTACAATTGGTGGTGGAGCTGTTTCTTGGAAATCCTCTAAGCAAACTTGTATTGCTCGATCCACGAAGGAGTCAGAGTTTATCGCTTTAGACAAATAGGAGAGGAAGTTGAGTGGCTTCATGATTTCTTAGAGGATGTCCCGTGTTGGGATAAACTCGTGCCTTCTATAACGATCCACTGAGATAGTCAGTCGGCTCTAGAAATGGCATGAAGTTCTATGTACAATGGCAAGTCTCGTCATATTCGACGGAGACATAAGACCGTTAGGTAGCTGATCACCACGTGTATTATTTCCATTGATTACGTAAAATCTAAGGAAAACATCGCAGATCCCTTGATGAAGGATATACCCAGAGATCATATGTTCTGCATGTCTAGGGGAATGGGCTTAAAACCCAATCAATAAGAACTGATATAGTGGACACCCGACCTTACAGACCGGAGATCCCAAGAATAAGGTTCAATGGAAAAACTAAATTGTAAAGGTTCAGTTGAGCGCTTCGGTAGAAGCAAGAGCATTTCGGATTATGATTTCTTCTTAGAAAACATAAATCTAAGGCCGTTCCCATGATATACATAGAGTGCTACCTGCAGAGTAGGTAAATGTTAATTTTCCAAACCTTTCATGATCCTCAAATGATTGAGGTTAAGTTGGGGAAACTTTTAATGATTCTTAACACTTGTGGAGTAGGGTATTGCAGGATACCTTGTAGGAGACCACATATCTAAGTGCGAGGATAGACTGCCTCAAATTAACACACTTAAGAAACCAAGATCTGTCCATGGCCACAATGGACAAAACCATAAAAAAAATAGAGTAAGAAAAGGTGTTGTGTGGGTATCATTGTCTTGGCTTATACTAAACACTGACGGTTCAAGACATCGCGTTCACCGTGCAGTAAATAAGTCTGATGGTATTCTACTATGGAAGGTTTAAAGCAACGGCTACCTATCCAGATGCAACAACGATCCACCTGACGATTGCTAGAAAAGGCACCATGTGTGTGCGCCAAAATCTCTTCCAAGAGGAGATTGTT
This sequence comes from Przewalskia tangutica, assembly GCA_029844215.1. Lineage (NCBI taxonomy): Eukaryota > Viridiplantae > Streptophyta > Magnoliopsida > Solanales > Solanaceae > Przewalskia > Przewalskia tangutica. The sequence goes on from CM056736.1 coordinate 18,236,367, forward strand.
GGAAATTTATTAAATGTGAAATAAAGTTAATCCTATTAATTATGACTCGAACAATTGGGACTCCGCACGATGGAAACTCCGTTTCCACACACGTGCACATGTTGTACCAAAGATTATAAATTTCCTAAGTGGAAGAGATATTGGTACATATACAAAATGTTTGAGACGTAAGTTAATAGAAGGTTATTGGCCAAATGACAATGGTTTCACGTTGGTAAATGAAGGAAGAAGTATACGATGTGTGAAATATGAAACGAGTCAGAAAAACACCGTGGAGCCTCGAAGGACCGCTACGCCTCACCGTCGGAGGCGCGGCGCCTTCCTGCAGGGCCGCGACGCTGACTAGGGCAAAACTCTCTAAAGTTTTGACGTCGCGGCGCCTCCCTGCATGGCCGCGGTGTTGGACATGCAGTGAGCACGACGGGAGACGAAAAGACATGACTCTTGGACTGGTTTTGAGACATTAAACCTTCATTACTTCCCAAATGAATTCAACCATTATTTGGCTGAATTGCAACTCCATATCAAGGCATTAACATGGTCATTCAAGGCCATTATGGCCTATTGGAGGGTCATCTTCTCAACAATATAAAATAAAGCCTTAGGCTCATTTGCAAGAATACACTCAGAAAATTTCCAGCAAATTGTCTTCCTCTCTAGCAATATCCAAACACTCAAAGATCTTTCTTTTCTAGCAAACACTTGAGTCTCATTTACTCACTTGTTTGATTGTTGTTTTATCTTGAGAGATAAATTGTCATCACACCGTTAAAGGAATATACGAGATAATATTATCTTAAGGATAAATTGAATATCAATCGACTCAGCAAACCAACTACTTTGCTTATTTCCAGATTTTTGTTCTTTGTTGTTGTTGATAACATTCCCATTTCCTTGTTACCACACCTTTTTTAATCACAAAAACAACATCTAGATGTGCATGCTTGGAGCATTCATGACAATGTTGAATGGTTATCAATTTGGTTGACTCTCACTACAACGTCGACGTTTGTGTTATATATATTCCACATTGGATATGAGTATGCCCATCATAATTGAGTCACTTGTCCTACATTGTCATTTGTCCCACATAGTCAATTGTCCCACATTGATGTTTTTAAATAAATAGTCATTTGTCCCACATTGGTGTTTGAGAAGAAGTTTGAACTTTCTTGTAGCTATAAAATGAGTTAATTGGTTTGACATGTTGGTCAAGCTCTTGGGCTTCCATTCATTATGGAGGAAAACCAACAGTAGCTTCAATAGTTCAAAACTTTCTCTTATATATATATATATATTTTTTTCTATATCTTACAATGTGAATGTTGATCTATATTTATACTACTAGATCTAGAATGAAGAGAAGAAATCAAAATGCATAACCAACCTAACTTAACAACTTCTTCTAACAAACTCAACCAACTTATAACTACTTAACTCTGCTGCTTCCCGAACTCAATGCATGTGTTCTCTGGGTCCTCAACACCCCACAAGAAGCTAGGTAATCGAAATGCTTTTTCATCCCATCTGATACTAGATAATCTTGATGACTCTGAGTTAAACTCTTGGTCACCAGATCAGCAGGTTGCTCAGTAGTGGGAATATAGGTAGTAGATACTAGCCTTTGTTGCACTTTCTCCCAGATAAAATGACAATCAATATCAATATGTTTCATACGTTCATAAAACACAGGGTTGGCAGATATCTGGATAGCAGATTTGCTATCACAAAACACAAGAACATGCAACTTTAACTATATGTTCAATTTAGTGAATAAACCAGAAATCCAGACCACTTCTACTACAACAGAAGCTAAACTCATGTACTCAGCTTCTGCTGAGCTTCTAGAAATTGTTGGCTGCTTTTTTGACTTCCAAGAAATAAGAGAAGAACCAAAGAATACCAAATATCTTGTGACATATTTTCTAGTGTTGAGACATGATACCCAATATGCATCACAATAAGCAGACAGATATGCAGACTCTCCTGTAGGCATGAAAACACACAACCCTGGTGCTTGTTTGATGTACCTGACCACCCTATAAGCTGTCATTAGATGAAGAACTTTAGGTGTTTGTATGAATTGGCTTAGATTCTGGACAACAAAGGCTATATCTGGTATGGTGTTAGTTAAGTATAGAAGTCTGCCAATCAACCTCTGATAACTGGCTGGATCATCTAATAAAGGATCATAATCACAGTCCCAGCTCCCTCAGTAACTGCATCATCATTCACCTTCTTATCATAGACAACTGAAGTAAGTTTCACATTCAGTTTCATTGGTGATCCAACTGGTTTGCCTGCTGTCAATCCTAAGTCAGCTATCAACTCTAGTGCATATTTCCTCTTATACAACACAATCCTATTATTGTTTCTGGAAAATTCAAATCCCAAGAAGTACCTTAACTTCCCTAAGTCCTTAATCCTGAAGTTCTGTTGCAAGATAAGCTTGGTCTCTTGAATGAGGTTCTTATCATTCCAGTAACAAGTAAATCATCTACATAGATGAGAACCACAACCATCATGTCATGTTCCTTCTTTGTGAAAAGAGAATATTCCAAATAGCTCTGAACAAATCCTGAGGATATCAAGGCAGTAGCTAACTTTATATTCCACTGCCTTGAAGCATGTTTCAGCCCATATAAATACTTCAACAGCCTGCATACCTTCCATTGCTTATGTGAGAAAGTAGACTCATATAAACTTTTTCATTAAGATCTCCTTGCAAAAAGGCATTGAATACATCCATCTGATGCACAATCCAACCCTTTGCTGTAGCAATTAAGAATACTGATCTCACAGTCACCATCTTTGCCACTGGTGAGAAGGTTTCTTGATAATCAATTCTTTCCTTTTGGTTGTATCATTTTGCTACTAGTCTTGCCTTAAATCTTTCAACCTCACAAGATGCCTTGTATTTGATCTTGTATAGCTACTTGCAGCCAATGGCATTTTTATGAGTTGGCAAGTCTACTATCTCCTAGGTATGGTTATCTTCCAAAGCATGAACTTCAGTTTTCATAGCTTATATCCGTTTTTTATCTTTTACTGCCTCAGAATATGATTGTGGTTCATATTCTTCTCCAACTTTCACTATGAAACTCTGATAAAATAATGACAACCCATCATAACTGAGTGTATCAGATAGTGGATACAAACTTGTCTGCATACTCATTGAATATGTTGTAGGCTGAAGAAAATCCTTCATCCATGTAGGTGGTCTCTTGTTCCTGTCAGACCTTCTTATTATTGATGGATCATGTGGAGACAGAATGATCTCAGAAGGATGAGAGTCTGCATCAATGATCTGAGAATATTCACAATTATGATGTAGTTCCTCTACTGCATCATCCATTTCTTCATCAGTTATTGATCTTCTTACTCCATCTGACTCAACAATCTTTTCACATATATCTCCATCTACTACTATATCATCAATATATTCTTCAGAGACTGGAGGAATACCTCTACTTATGTCTGATGTTTGTGAGTCAACTTCATGCTGCTTGTGTTGCCTGAAAGGGAATATTTCTTCATAGAATGTTACATCACTGCTTACAAAAACAGTCATGTTAGTTAGATTCAATAATTTGTATCCCTTTTGCCTGGAAGCATAACCAAGTAATACTGATTTTATGGCCCAGGTGTCAAATTTGTCCTTCTTCACTAGATTGGTGGCATAACATAGACATCCTATGACCCTCATATATGACATGACTGGGACCCTTTTATACATCTTCTCATAAGGTGATACATTCCCTAATACTACAGAAGGAATTCTATTGATCATGTCACGACCCGACCCGACGGGCCGCGACCCGGTGCCCTACCTGGGCATCCTTATACCCACCTGTCACATAAACACACGGATACCAAGGATAATGTAAACATCGGTAATAAACCTATCTTCCGAGGAGTCACAGCTAATTCATATAACAAAATATGCAAGTCGACGAGGCCGCCACTATACATAGAGATATCCAAAACGGCTCACAACCGTACACATATACAAAAACACATCTACCACCCACAAATGTCTACAGACCTCTAAGAATAAGATAATGAAATATGACGGGACAGGGCCCCGTCGTGCCCCTAAATATGAATAAGTCCGAAAATAAGGTTCTGTACCAAAATGACTAAGCTCCGAATCAATGGAGCTCTTCGAACAACTGAAAAGGAATCCTAGACTAGAGGATCACCAAACTGAGTACCTGTACTTGCGGGCATGAACGCAGCCCCCCGAGGAAAGGGGGTCAGTACGAAATAATGTACTGAGTATGTAAAACATGAAGTACTGTAAAGAAGATCATAACTGACCAAAAGATGTCAGGAGACAAGTATAATAATCAAAATACCAATACAACTGTGCCATATAACAATGAGAGTCAACTGTGTCTTATAAAAATGAGAGTCAACTGTGCCTTATAAAAATGAGAGTCAATTGTGCCTTATAAAAATGAGAGTCAATTGTGCCTTATAAAAATGAGAGTCATGTGTGCCCATATAATATACCGTACCCGACCCAATGTGGGACTCGGTGAATATAGTCATATACATATACATACCGTACTCGGCCCCCTAGTGAGGGTCTCGGTGAAATCATATCATATACCGTACCCGGCCCATTATGAGACTCGGTGAATGAAGTCATACATGGATACCTGTCCATAAACTGTGGATACCTGTCCACAAACCGTGGATTCCTGTCCACTTATATCGTACCCGGCCCATTTTGGGATTCGGTGAAATCATCATATATGTATACATACCCGGCCCGGGACTCGGTGAAGTCGTATAATCACATCAGCACGAATAGAATATCATGAGTAACCTTATACAAATTATATCATCATTTGACTCTCAATGGAATAAATAGAATGAACTATCACTTGTAAAATCAAAGGCAACTATTATATCAAGTATCACTAGGAATTTGAAGTCAATAGAATTATGTATGTCCGCCGTACACACATTTTATATAAATCATGCCAAAAGAAGAAAGGATAGTTTCACATACCTTATTGTCGAACTAATCAACTCTATAATTGAAACTCGTCTCGATTAGCACTTCAACCTATAACAATAGTAATTCGTTCGTCAACTCTATGATTTCTAGTATAAATTGTGTCGAATGATGACTCTCTTTTCTATAAAAATTTGGGCAGCATTTCCTCTATTTATATGCACATCCACAACTTACAAACAAAACCAACAATACCAATAACAAGATGAAACTTAAATATATAACTAAAACAATTCCAAATACTTCATATACGCCATCATAATACATTCATTCTCTTTACGTTCATGGAAGACAACAACTACAACAACCAAGGTGATTAATACACCTATTTCTCTTATTAATTCAGCCCCTTAAACCACATTAAAACAATCCTTAAATAGTCCATCAACTCAACAACAAGAGTGTAAGTCTTATAGTTTGCAACATAACACTCTTCTACACTTTAATTCCTTTAAGACATACATTAGTAATTACCACAACGTATATACATGTTTATAACTTACATTTCCAGCATTATAACTTAACAAGAACAACCCCTAATACATCACAACAATGTCCAACGATTTGAATCACGATCCACCCACAAAAAATCCATAACTCATCTCATAATTTCCTTAAAATCCAATTCATGTTTCAGCACTTCCATGTAACTAATTACAACTTTAAATATCAATGTTTCCTTAAATTTCAACATGCAATTAGTGACAATGATAACAATAACAACAATCAAATCCAAGGTATACAAAAACAATCCCCAAAATCGGTAATATCAATTCCAATCGGCTCAACAACAATCACATGTAATCTCTTATTTCCAATTCTTCTTTAACATGAGTTTATCTCTTAACTACAACATCATTTAATTTCAATAACTTAAGTAATAAGAAGAAATCTTACCTTAGTTTAGCCCAAAACAGTCCCTAAAGTCTCGGTCACTGCTCCATTTGTTTTGCACCATTTTCATCATTTCTTCAACTTATAATGACATGCATGTATTCTACAAGTTTAATCCATCATTCTTATATATTTTTCTTCCAAAATGTTCATCTTCAACACCACAATTTCTTGGACAGTTTTGGTCCAGCTCATTGCCGAAAAACAGTGGGTAAGAAGTTTACCATGGCTTAAAAATTGTGGAGGAACTTAATCTTGGAATGAGGAGTTGAATTGATCTTGAACTTAGCTATGGAATGAGGGGGTGTTCTCGGCTGAGGAGAGGAGATGAGGGAGAGTGAAGGAAAGGTTTTTGAACTGAGGTAATGAATGAGGATATATGGGTATATGTGGGCTGATTTTCTTTTTTGCATGCTTGGCACAAGTTCCCACGTTTTAATCATCCTCTCCTCTAAAATTAACCCCGCAATTAATTAATCTCCCACATAATCAATCTTATATATAACATCTGAAAATTTTATGTCCTTATATATATATATATATACACGACACTAGTCCATGCCACACTTGTTGCATCCAAAATTATTCCGGAATCAATTCCTTTGTATACTAATTTGCGAATTAGCATGTATAAATATACTTTATATCCAAAATTCGAATCTTATTATCTTAATTATGTTATCTAATTGTCGCCTTAAAATTACGAGGTGTAACAGATCACATACACAACTACTTCCACAAAGTCTCCCCAGAATCTTGCTGGTAAATGGCTTTGAAACTTAATGACCCTGGCAACCTCCAATATATGTCTGTGTCTCTTTTCCATCACTCCATTCTGCTGAGGAGTATATTGGCAAGAACTTTGATGCACAATTCCTATCTGGGCAAATAACTCATTACATGAAATATTAAAGAATTCTGAACCATTATCTGATCTAACAAATTTAACAAATATATCAAATTGAGTTTTGATCAATACACATAGATTCTTAAGGACAGTAACAACATCAGATTTAATATGCAGCAGAAATATCTAACTCATCTGGTATAGTTATCAATAACTGTCAGAAAATATCTCATACCAGTATAAGTAGGAGTTATGTATGGTCCCCATACATCAAGATGTAACAACTAAAAAACATTATCAACTCTACTATTGCTAACAGGAAATGACACCCTAGTCTGTCTTGCCATAGGACAAACTTCACAATGTTTTATTATAAAGCTAGGTTTATTTTTTAAACTACCTATTTTCCTGAGAACATTCATCGGCACATGTCCTAGTCTCATGTGCCAAAGTTCTACATTCAACTCATATGCTGTAACCACTGATATATGTGTATGTGTCTGCCTCAGTTTATGACATCTTTCTTTTGACTCCAACATGTATAATCCATCCACCTCCATACCAATATCATTCACCTTCCCAGTGAAGAGATCCTGTAATACAAAAAAAATCAGGAAAGAACCCTGCACTACAATTCAATTCCCTTGTTAACTTTAAAACTGAAAGCAGGTTAAATTTGAAACTTGGTACACATAGCACATGTTTTATAAGATCACCTCCTGTCAATATACAATTCCCTGTCTGAGTAATTGTTACAGTGTCACCAGTAGACAATTGAACTTGCCCTGCATTCTCTAACAAATCAAGTTTTTCAATCATCCTTTTATCACCTACCATATGGTTAGTTGCTCCTGAATCAACTATCCAAGTATTCTCTTTATTAGATATATAGTTACATGTCATATGAGCTTTAGGAACTGTTGCATTCCCATGTTGTCCACCAGCATATGTTGTTATGGTTTGATTCATCATATCCATCATCTTTTCAAACTTATCTGGAGTGCATGACCTCAGTAAATAATTGAGTTGTTCATGTTGATCCTGAGATAGCTTCCTGCAACCTCCCAAATTCCTCTGATCTGAATACTCTACATGTCTTCCATAATGATATTGCACTATGACATGTCATTCCATCTGTGGTATCCCTGCCATTACTGCATTCACCTTCTTTTTCTCTTTAAAATATGAAGGATAGCCTATGAGTTTATAACATGTGTCCCTAATATGTCATTTATTTTTACAGTAATCACAATACATCAACTTGTAACATCCTTCTCTAGTATGTCTCTTCATCTGACAATAATCACATAATGCATATGAATTGTATGGCTTCTTTTGTCTGTTTTGAGGAACTCTGTTGATCAGAGCTATGCTCTCAACATCTTCTCTTATAGATGTGTGCCCTCCTGCTATATACTTCTGGTTTTCATCTTGTGCAATCAATGCATAAACATGGAGTATGAGACATCAGAAGTATATAACTCTTTATTTGATTATAACCATCATTTAATCCCATCAGAAATTCCATCAGCCTTTGATTACCCAAATGTTCTATGTATTCTATAGGACTTGTACAATAACATATTAGTGGAGGAATGATTGAATCAATTTTATCCCATAGATCCTTCATCCTTGAGTAATAACTTGACACTGGTGAAATTTGTTGATTCAACATTGTAAGTTCCCTCTTTAATTGATATACTCTGGATAGATTTATCTTATTGAATCTCTCCTTTAGATCCTTCCACACTGCATGAGCAGTAGATCTATACAATATTCCACTCAACAAATTCTTATTAACATTTCTCATAATACATGAGATAACCATAGCATTACATCGATCCCATTATCTTACTTGATTGGGACCAAATGTATCTTGTTTGACAGAACCATCAATGAATCTAATTTTGTTCTTTGTTAACAAAATCAGCTTCATAGCTCTACTCCATAAGGTATAATTCTCCATACATGCTAACTGAATTTCTACTTGCACTGCACCAGCTGTATCTGATACATTTAGAAACAAATGATGGTTGTGATCAACTATAGTTGAAGCATAATTTATATTTGAAGCAGAATTGGATTCTCGTCTGCAATCAACGAGTCAACTGAAAGTGTATTCCTGTTTTCCATAAAATTCTTCAATCAGATGATTTCTCAATAACACAATACTAGAAATCAAATTACACTCCTTACAGAATATAAATAATATAGACCAAATTGAATCAAAATCTTCAGAAAATCAGTTCAGATCTTCATGAAGTAAATTTCGATTTTCTGTTTTGATGCATTGATCGGTGTATTTTATATACACATTTTGAGTCATTTTTAGTTAGTCTTTTGCCCATTTTTGTACAAATACATGTCGTCTTAGGATAGATTTTCTTTCTTTTGAGTCATAATGGTTTAAAGTGGCTCATTGGCGAAAAGGAGCAAAAAGAGGGCAGAAACATAGGTTCCAGAGCTCAAAAAGCTAGAAAGTTGGCAAACCGGGCAAGAAACAGGGTGGCGCTGGCCTCCAACCAGACATCGAGGCCGCGGCCAAAATAAAGCGCCCAAAATAGAGAGAAGCAGAGTTTGTGTATGGCTGATTCTGGGCAGCGTGGCGGGAATTCTGCCAAATTCGAATGAGAATGGGCCAAGGCCTAGAGGGAAAAGGTTAAGAACGACTTGGAGGCTATAAAAAGCAGTTTTTAGGTCAGATTAAGGGTTTCAAACCCTTGCCAATTCATCACAAACTTGGAGATCAAGATTGGAGACTACTTTTGTGTAATTTCTTGTTTCTTTGTTTTCTTTCTTTATAGTTTATGTTGGATATTAGTTTAGTTCTTGGCATGTCTATGGCTAGGAACTAACTTAATTTAGGGCTTTCCATATCAAATCACTTAGAAACTCATTCTTATGAATTAATGCATATTTTGGTTTCTTCTTATCATTGTTGAGATTTATTCAATATTTGTCTTGAATGTTTGGTAATTAATTAATCACTAATTATCATAATCTATATGATTTCTAATCGAAAGCCGAAAGGGGAGATTGTGAATATGCTATAGTTGAATAAACATAGGTTAAATCGTGGACGAAAGTACCCCGATACTTGTGTAGTTTAATATGTTATTGCTCTTAATCCTCCTTTATAGTTAATCTTATCACCGAAAGGTAGAAGGGTTCTATATTGGGGTTGAGTGTTTATATTACCTTAATAGGAGTATAAAACGACTTAGTTAACCTGCTATCTCAAAATAGAAGAAGAACCATAATTAATTGCATTAACAAGTAAGATGAGCGGATAGTTGAGGAGATTTGGAAGCCCTATTTCCACCATATCTGAAGTAAAACAAAGTAATTTAGTTAGCATTCATAAGTATAGTTATAAATAATTCATCAATCATCAGTTACCAAATAGATACCATAGAATAGAGTTTGAAAATTGGACACTAATCCCTGAGGACGACAACTCGGTCTTCTAGACTATATTACTTGTCACGACACGTGCACTTGCGTTAGTGTGTGCATAAATCGCGCATCATGCATGCAGAAAATCAGTTCAAATCTCTTCGATATAAAGGGGTCAGGTTCTGTTTCGTCAATGAAAATATCCCTTAGTGAAAGTGTTGCAATGTTTCGTGGTAACCATTGAGTATTCATAAATACTCAGTGATTTGCAGAAACGAAAGACAGAGAATACATTATAGAAAACAAATTCTGCTTCTGAAATTCCCCTTCTGTGAAATTTATTCTTTCTTTAAAGTCTATGTTTTATACGTGCTATCTCTGCTTCTGAAATTCGTTAGAGTGTAACTTTTGAATTTATGAGAATATAGGTTTTGTATCATGGAAGGTTAATTCCTCAGTGAACCTTTTACATCTGAGAGGGAAATTAATATCTTTAAAGATAATATCATTTTTCGGTGTGCCTAACATGTTATTAATTCCATTACCATATTATACAATAATTTTAAAGGTATTAAGTTTCTGCAATAGAGACAGTATTGGTTAAGGCACAATTGAACGATGGAGACAAATTAGAAAGGCTAAATGGACTCAACTACAAGTGTTGGAGTCTAAAGATGGAGTACATTTTTTTTATAATTGCGAAGGTATTCTATGTTTTGTTTCAAGGCTATCCGGAGGAAGTCACTGATCCGGATGCAACCGAGGCATAAAAGACTGAGGCAACAGAGAAGGTGAATAAATGAAAAAATGACGATTTAGTTTGCCGCTACACCATTCTGCAGTCGCTGAACAACACACTATTCAACGTATTTCACATCCACAAAATTATTGCAGAACTCTGGAATGCTATAAAACGAAGGTATGTAAATGAAGATGTTGGTAATAAGTCTTTTTTTGTTAACAAGTATGTTGAATACAAGATGGTGGATTCTCGACCGGGCATTGATCAGTATTGTTGATTTACCTCCTATGACTAAACATATTGATTGCAAATGGGTTATGAAGATGCTGGTAATAAGTCTTGTTGATTTATCTCATATGACTAAACCTATTGGTTGCAAGTGGGTTCTGAAAAAGAAACTTAAAACTGATGGTACTATTGATAAGTACAAGGCTAGATTAGTAGCCAAATGTTATAGTAAAAAAGAAGAAATTGATTACTTTGAGACATTCTCACCCGTTTCTAAATTCACATCAATCAGAACCATGTTTGTTATTGCATCTATGTATGGATTAGAGGTTCATCAAATGAATGTTAAAACAACTTTCTTAAACGGAGACTTGGATGAGGAAATTTATTTGCATCAACCTGAAGGTTATGTTGTTAAGGGTGAAGAACATAAAATATTAAAATTTAAAAAGTCTCTGTATGAGCTTAAACAAGCACCACGACAATGGTACAAAAAGTTTAAGCAAGAAATTAAAAGGTTCAGATTTAAGAGTAGCAAAGTAGAAAGTTGTGTTTTTACTAAGGTTACTCTTGAGTATAAAGTAGTGGTGACTTTATACGTTGATGACTTGCTTATCTTTGATTTTGACATAAAATGTGTGAATGAGACCAAAGAGTTTTTAAAGCAATCTTTTGACATAAAGGATTTAGGTCTTGTTGATGTCATATTGGGAGTCAAAGTGCTCAAGAGATGATGATCTTATATTCTAACACAATCTCATTACATTGAGAAAGTGTTAACGGAGATTAATTACTTTGACTTCAAGGATAGTACAAGTCCTATCAATACAATCGTAAAATTAGTTCCAAATGAAGGAGAAACTATAAATCAAGAAGAATATGCCAAAATAATAGGTAGTATTATGTATGTGGTGAATCACACAAGACATGATCTTGCATTTTCTATTGGCATATTGAGTAGATTTACTAGCAATCCGGGAGAAGATCATTGGAAGTAACTAAAACGAGTACTAAGGTACTTGAAGTTAATAAGGAATTATGGTCTGAATTACAAATACAATGCATCTACACTTGAGTGTTTTAGTGATGCAAATTGGGCATCAGATGCAAGTGATTCTAAGTCAACTAGTGGATGGTTATTCACTATTGGAGGTGTCATAGTTTCTTGGGCTTCGAAAAAGCAAAGTTGTGTTGTTTTATCTTCAATGGAATATAAATACATAGCCATGTCAATGGCTAGCAAAGAGCTTCTGTGGTGTAGAAGATTCCTAAAAACTATTCTTTTTATAGAACCAAAGAAGGATCATATAACTTTGTATTGTGACGATTTACAATGCAAAGAATGAGATAATATTTGATCATAGTAAACATATTTCTATGAGATATAATCATGTTCGAAGTATGGTTAAGAAAGGAAAAATCACACTCTAATATCTTCCGACAAAGCAAATGCTAGCAGGTCCGTCAACAAAACCGTTATCGGGAGATAAGATCAAAAAGGTCATGCGAGATATGGGCCTATTACCGATATAAATGATGTCTTGATTGAAGCCAACTCTATTATAAGGTACAAGTTATATATTTGGCATCTTATTATGAGAGTTAAAAAGGCAATTAAATATTAGAGAAATCTCGAAACATGTATTCATGCTTTCTTACCCCTTAGTTTAATCACATTGTCCTAACGCTTTCTGGAGTAGTTGGGAAACCCATTACTGAAAATTAGAGTTTAGTTTCTGGCCCAAATTTCTTGAGTTAAGAAATCAATTTGTCTCTCAATTTCATCAGCCGATATAACGGCAGGAGCAAAATATCGGGGGGAGAACATTCTCCTAGAGAAAGAATCCCTTTCAAATCCAACATGCTCAGGCAAACAAGAGTCTTAAAATATGATGGTTGACATATAGTTAGAAACTTTTCATTTTCAAAGTAAAATGAAAATATACTATTGGATTTGTCACCAAGAACTAGTTGACCCAACCAATACATCTATTCATTTATTAACAGCCCTTGCAAGAATGGATGATATGGAGGCAGGTCAGTAATTTCTTTCCATATACTATTAGAAATTCCACCAACCCCTATTGTGGTGAACACCTCGCATCTTAGTTGTGCAAGAAGGATACCTACAATAAGATGCAGAACGCCTATAGAAAAAATGCACCACTTTGAACGTAAATATCCAAATCCAACATGCGCACTTCTAGGTAAAGGGTAAGCAGTAGGTGAACATTTTGGAAATTTACACGATTGTTGCATTACGGGATTACACAAGTAAATACATCGATCTCTTGTTGAGACGCAAACTAAACCATAACAGACAATCCAAAATCCCCAAAAGAGATCAGGCATTGTGACTGCGTATAATTGACTTTTCTCTCTCCTCCTCTTCCGTGTCTACTGTAACAAATTATAGCCTGCAACTTGACCCCAATAAGTTGGGTTCCATAGTAATAAGTTGGGGAGCATTTTCCATCGATTGTTTCAGGTGGTGAGAATAGAAAGAAGGACTTATTAAGGTCATTCCATGAGATACACAACTTAACATAGATAACGTCTTCACCTGACATCTAACAAAAATAGAGGTTATAAGATCAACAATCAACTTATCAAATCATTATTTACAATAATCACTTTCTCCTATCTACATTTCCTCTGCTTTATTGATGTTCTCGTCCTTTTTAGGCTGCAATATCATCAATGTCGCAAAAAAAGTTAGTCGCAAGAGGAAATATTCGTCACAACTTAGGATGAATATAAAGTGAGATTTGTAAATTTTTGCATAAACACATAATCTTTTGTAACAATTGTCGAGACTTATGATTTGGATTATGAATAAAGTGTTTGATCTCAACGTTAGGCATCCTTCATTTCCCTTTCTCTACGACCAGTGTCTACTTTAACTAACACACTCAAAAAATATAATAATCCAAAAGTTACTCTCAATTTGTTTAGTTTGTTTTTGTAAACCTAACTTTTCAAAAACTAAATCAAAGCAAACGGACCACTGTTGAGACTGGTATTGACGAAAGAAGCAAGTCAGTCTAAGAGTTAGTTACACAAGTTTGTTAGAGTCGGTTAGTTACTGTTACACCCCGTAATTCAGGTCATGCTATGAGAACGTACGACAGGAGTTAAGATTTAAAATTTTAGAAAGATAGGTTGTCGGAATGTTTCGGACGGGTTGTTGGTCAACTTTGAGGCGGTTTATGTCCCGTTACATTGAGAGTTCCTAGGTGTTTCAAAGGCCTAGTACGTAGTTCGTTGAGTCTAGTTTCCAACTCAACCAACCGTTCGTCGATAGGACATCAGAGTAGAAAGTTATGGAGGTTACAAGTTCAGTGCGCAGTTGAGCAGAAAAGCAACATCGATCAGTGGCTGCAGTACGCAATCACGAAGTTCGGCGGTTGCAGAGGTTTCGCGCGCCGGCCGCAGGCCGCGCGCCACATGGCCAGGCGGAGTTTTTGGCGAAACCGAGGAAAATCGATATTTTCTTTTAAAAAGGCCATGGGAGGGTGACAAGTGTCCCCCCCCCCCATCTAATTTTTGCATGTCCTATTTATTGACCAAGTCTTGAAGACTTGGTAATTCTTCAAAGCTCCTCCTTCTCTCTAAAATCTCTCTACCTTCTCTCTAAATTTCCTCTCCCTTCTCTCTAGAATTTCAAGAAGAAACCTAAGCTTAGTGAAAAATCTGAAAAGGTGGTAAGAAGGAAACATGTTGACAAGCTTGTAGGAGGATTGTGGAAAGAAGACAAGTGGATTTTGTTGGACTAATTTGGGGTAAGCTCTAAGGTAACAATCTTTTATCTTTTGCTAGTAAATTGGATTGCATGTGTGGAAGAAAGAATTTGTAGTTGTCAATATTGTCTTTAGATATATTGCATGTAGAAATTGGATAAGAATTTGGATTAAAAAGGAATTGGATAGGAAATTATGTTGTTATACCTCAAAATTGCCAAATTGGACTTTGTAGTTTGTATTAGTTGTTATATATTGTGGGGCAGAATTTTACACGTCCAAGTTAGGCGTGTAATCCCCTTTGTGTTGATTGGATTGTTGAGCCTTAAAGGGGGTGTGTTTGGCTATTGAATTCGGCCTTGAAAAAGGTGGCAAAGTATGTAGAAACAAAGGAAGTGCTGTCCAATTTTCCGTAGGAATAAGGGACTTTTCAATTAGAATGTTCTACGTTGAAGATAGAGGCTAATTGGCATATTATGGTCATTATAGGTTGACATACTACGCGTGGTATATTGGACTTGCAAGTGGATTGACCCGAAGAGGTATGTGGAAACTTTCTTATCTCTTGAGCATGAGTAGTTATAACTATATAGTACGGTAGACGTACGTGATTTAAACGAAGTAAATCCATTTGATATACTTGACTTGTTTTAAAAATGTCTAAGTTGGTTGAGTTAGAGAGTTAACTCACTTGGTCTTGAGGAATGGTTTATTCTAGATAAGGTAGACGGGGATTTCTTGACATGAAGAAAATATAGAATACTTGATGTGGAAGTATGGAGTATTGAATTATTCTAAAGATAAGAGACCTGATTTTTAAGATTTAGAAACTTGTTTTCTAAAGTTATGAGACGTGAAGTATTTTGAAAGTTGTGTAACTTGATTTGAAGTATAAGTCCCTTGGTCATAAAAAGAACGAAATTGTCTAAGATATATGGAGTTATAACGGCTATAGGAAAGGATAAGGACGTCTTAGTTCCTAAAGCATAAAGTTAGTATAACGGCTTTATGGGAAGTTGGTTATAATGACTTTATGGAAGGTTAAAGGAATGGTCTTCTTGAGTAAGGTAAACAAAGAGGAAAGAATCGAAATTAAGTAGGGAAATTTGATTTAAAGGTATCAATTGCTTATAGTGTAAAATGGGAGTTTTATGTGAAAGAGAGATCTTTTGAAAGAGTAGAAGTACATAGTACTTCGGGTTAAATTCTCCGGATTTGATTAAGCAATAAGAAAGTGCCTTAAAGTCATAAGAATGAGATCCGTTTTGTATATTAATGAAAGTCTAAAGAAATTACGAAGTTTACTTGGACGTACCGACAGTGATGTGGGATTCCACGGGTATGCTTCCATTGTCTTAGTACGAGTTTACTTGGACGTACCGACAGTGATGTGGGATTCCACGGGTATGCTTCCATGGTCGTAGTATGAGCTTACTTGGACGCATCGAAGCGGTGAGGTGGGATTCCACGGGTACGCACTCGACACGCCACGATGAGGATTAGAGGCACGCAGATGAGTTTACTTGGACGCATCGACGGTGATGTGGGATTCCACGGGTATCTTCCAGTGGTTGATCCTTGGGCACGCTTGCGATGAGGATTCGAGGCACGCACTCGACATGCTTACGATGAGGATTCAAGCACGCGACCGTGATACGTTAAATTCGGATACGATTATTACACCACGGATTAGCTCCGTGAAGTCATGTACGAGATGAGGATTCCACGCGTAGATATATATATATATATACATGTGTTGTATGTGTGTACGCCAACAGTGAGGTAGGATGCCACGGGCACGTCACGTGGTTAACTTTTATACCTAGCGGTCGGCAGTGATGGGGGATCCCACGGGCGCGTTTCGATGTTTAAGGGTTGGTGTTCCTAGCCCTGGTGTGACTATGGTTCATATGTTGAAACAGGCTGTACAGGGTAAAACTGACTTTTATTACTTTCACTTCGGTAAGGCACAGTGTACTGTTATTTGGGTATCATACAGGTCATCAGCTTTATTTTAGACTATTATGATTTATTTACAGTACTTTCAGTTTTACATACTTGGTACATGTTATGCGACCTCCTTCGGGGGGCTGCGTTCATGCCGCAGGTTGAGGTGCGTAGCTTGCTGATCCGCACTCTTAGGATCACTGTTCGGTTCCTGGAAAGCTCCATTTCTCCGGAGGCTTTGTCTTTTGGTACGGTACTCTGAAGTTATAGACTTTTGTACATTCAGGGGTATGGCGGGGCCCTGTCCCATCATAGTTATTATGTAAACTCTTAGAGGTCTGTAGTCATATCTTGTGGGTCACTTTATAAAAAAAAAGGGATTTGAGGTAACTGCTTTTGGGATTTGTATATATATCCCGGGAGGTAGCCTTATCGGCTAACCTAGTATTTATTTCATTGTTAAGTTTACGTATGTTCCGCTGATTATCTCTGATGTTTACCTGTACGGGTGCCCAGGTAGGGCACCAGTCGCGGGCCCGGGATCGGGTCGTGACAGTTACAGTAGCTTAGTTGTACATGAGCTGTGATTGAGAGCTAGTTATTAGATATTTTGTGTGGTTAGTTGAGTAATTAGATTGATATAAGTAGTGTACATTTATATCATTCTTTCACTAATTGAATACAACCTCTCTTCTTCTATTTCTGCACATTTGATTTCCTCTCAATGCATTAACATGTTATCCTCTTCTATTGAGCTCATCTAAGCCTTCATAATTCAATAGATTAGGAAGATAAATTTTATATGGTATCAGAACTTAAATTCCAATAGTGTGGTCTAGATCGAAGTAGCAAAAGCAGGGAGATTGAATCTATCTCAAATGACGATCAATAATGAAGTGCCAGAGAAGCCAGGTCACAATCATCTACTGTATTTGCACTCAACTGACATGTCTGTAGTTGTATTGATTTTGTTACAGTTAACTGGATCGGACAACTACACAATTTGGAGTCGAGGCATGCGAATTGTGATCTTAGGTTGGAACATGATGAGGTTTATTGACGGTACATGCAAAAAAGGAAAATTATGGAGAAAACTTGAAGGATCTGTGGGAGAGCTTTAATGCGATCGTACTCTCATGGATCATGAATTCTATATCAAAGGAATTTCTCAATGGGATAGTATATGCTTCAACTGCAGCAACAGTTTGGAGTGATCTAAAGGAACAATTTGATAAAGTTGATTGTTCTAGAATCTTGCAAATCCATATGCAGATTGCAACAACAACTCAAGGTACAGATTTAATCTCAGTGTACTATACAAAATTGAGGATACATTGGGCAGAATTTGATTCATTGGTACCAATTCCTGGTTGTGATTGTGAGAAATTTAGAGAATTTGTGGTTTACATGCAAAGGTAAAAATTGTTACAATTCTTAATGGGATTAAATAAAACCTATGAACAAGTTAGATAACATATACTAATGATGGTTCCAGCTCCTACTTTGAAGAAAGCATACTCTATGCTAATTGAGAGGGAGAGTCAAAGAAGCATGAGTTCATCTGGTGCAAATGAGTTTAATGAGATGTCTACATTGTTGACAATAAGAGGTTGAAATATGAACATGAATAACAAAAGAAATTATGTGAATAACAAATGAGGTTATATGAGTAGACCTAGTAAAAGTTACAATCTCAATGTGCAATGTGATTTCTGTAAATTGATGGGACATGTCATGGATAATTGATATAGAATTATGGGATATCCACCTGACTACAAGTACAAGAAGAAACCAGGACCACATGAGAAATTAGGATCTCATATTGTACTAAATGCGGTTGTGCACAATGCAGAAGTGGAAATGCAAGAATCTAGTAGGAACCATGTTACACAAGATGAAGGATTTGCACAAATGGGGAAGGAAGTTATGATGATGGAAAAGCCTTACTTCACCCCAAATCAATATGGAAAGGTCCTCAATATGTTAGACAATGACAATGTTGGAGAGTTTTCTGCAAACCTGACATGTACAATTCATGTTTGCTTAGTTTATTTTGATAAATAGGATTGGATAGTGGATACAGGAGCCACCAATCACATGACATCAAATTTGAGCATGTTTGAGAATAAGATAAAACAGGATGGTTCAATAGCTAAGAAGGTACATTTGCCTAATGGTAATGTCACTACAGTGTCACATATTAGTTCTTGTACAGTAGCAGGAGCATGCACTATTAATAATATTTTATTTATCCCAGATTTACAATTTGTTATCAGTTTCCAAAATCATTAGGTAGTTAAAATGTTAAGTTCAGTTTTTCCTGAATTTTGTATATTCCAGGACCTCTATACGATGAAAGTTATGGGGATTGATAAAGAGAATGAAGGACTAAACTTGTTAACACAGACACTTGCAAATAGGAAACACACAACAAATAAAAGATTGTTCTCAAGATCCAATAAGGTTGATATTGCATTGTGGCACAGAAGAATGGGACACACATATATTGGTGTTCTTAGACAGTTGTTTGGTTCTTCTAAGCTATATAGTATCAATGTGGTTGAATATTGTTCCATATGTCCTTTAGCCAAGCATGTTAGATTACCATTTCCTAAAAGTACTAGTATGGCATTTTCTCCCCATAAGTTTTGGGGAAGACCGGAATTGATGAGCAACGCATTCATCATTTTTTTAACGTACGGTTCTTGCGTTCAGCGATACCGTTTGATTGAGGTGAGTATAGAGCTATCCCGATTGGGCACAATATTCTTCAAGTGGCGCTCCGTATTCTTCCCCTCTATCGATACGAATTGATTTAATTCGTACGCTTAGTTGGTTTCAACTTCTGCTTTGTAGCGTTTGAATGCTTCAAAGGCTTCATCCTTACTTTTCAATAAGTAAAGGTAAACAATACCTTATGCTATCATCTACGAATGTCACAAAGTACTTGTTCTCCCCTCTAGTTTGTACAAACTTTAAATCACATATATATCTGTGTGAATAAATTCTAGAGGAGTGATGTCCCTTTCGACGGATCTCAAGGGAGTCTTTGTGAGTTTTGCCTCTACGCACACCTCACACTTATGTTGAGGGTTTACATCGATAGACGACAACAACTCCAACTTTACCAACATTTGGATAGATTGATAGTTTACATGTCCTAATCTATGATGTCATAAAGGAGAAGACTCAAGCAAATAAGAAGAAAATTCAATTTTATTAATAGAACGCATTACAAATATGGCGTTAACTTTGAATAGGCCTTCACAGACGAAGCCCTTTCCTACAAAAGTTCCATTCTTGGTGATTACACATTTATTGGACTCAAACACTAGCCTAAAACTAGCATTAACCAATAAAGGACTAGAAATTAAATTCCTTCTAATATCAGGGACATGCATCACCTCTTTCAGAGTGAGCTCCTTTCTAGAAGTCATCTTCATGACCACCTTTCCTACCCCCAGCACATCAGAAGAAGAATTGTTACCCATGAACAACTTCTTGTCCGTAACTGGTGTATATGTGGAGAAAGATTCTCTATTGGAATAGATGTGACAGGTAGCACCCGTGTCCATCCACCATTGCATGGTATTCTCAATAGGTTTGATTCAAGCACCACTGTCGAGAACTCCTCAATCATATCATCAAGAAGTGTGTCCTCGATGATGTTAGCCTTCGCCTTGCCTTTTGCCTTCTCTTTATTCTCATTCTTGAGTTTGCGACAGTCTTTGATCATATGACCAGGTTTCCCACATTGGTGGCAGTTCCCCTTGAACTTCTCCGTCGTTGGGGCCTTGCCATCTTTATGGAACTTGCGCTTCTTGCTTGTGTTCCCTTTGACCTCAACTAGATTTGCCTTTGCCTCAGCGGGTTTCTTTCCCTTAGACAAGACCTTCTTATTATCCTCCTGAATCTGGAGTTGATAATAAGTTCCTCAAATGTAATTTCCTTTGTCTTGAGTTTTAAGTAGCTCATGAACTCATTCCACGAGGAAGGTAACTTCTCAATTAGTGATGCAACTAAAAATTGCTTATTTGGTTTCATTCCTTCAAAATCCATGTGATGTAGAATCATTTGGAATTCTTGGACTTGGGACATCACAATTTTGCTATCCACCATTTGAAACTTCAGGAATTTCCCAACGATGAATCTCTTAGTACCAACATCTTGTGCGTTGTACTTTTTCTGCAGTATTTCCCACAACTCTTTGGTGGTGTCAACAGTGCAATACACAGTGTAGAGAGGGTCAGATAGACAGTTCAGAATATAATTCTTACACATAAAATCACTATGACTCCATGCATCAAGAACCACGACATGGATACCTTGGCCCCCTCTGGCCGTTTCACTTGACTGAGGGTCCATTTCATCTCCAGATTGTGGAGGATATTCTGTTAGGAAACGAGTCATTCCCATAACAGTCAGATAAAACAACATATTCTGCTGCCATCTCTTAAAGTTGGAGCCCATGAACTTCTCTGGGCATTCATGGTGGAATCCAGAGGGTGGAGAAACTGTAACGTTCCATATGGCAATAGGAAAGACGTTATGTGAGCCTTATGCAATAATGGGAAAGGCAATGGGTGTGCCTTGAGCAGTAGTGGAGAAGGCATTAGGAGTGCCTTGAGCAGCATTAGAAGATTCAGCAGCAAATTGATTTCCTCCGGTCATCTTTCTTAGCACTTACAACATATATTGTCTTAAGATTGTGAGTGCAACGATTGATAGGAACGGAAAGTAAGTAACTATTACAATGATTTACAAAATGGAAACAAGAACAAATATAAGGTTTTGCTGAGTCGAGTGATGTTCACTCTGTCCTTAAGACAATATTACCCCGTATAAATCCTTTTATGTTAAATGAGCAACTGTCTTCCAAGATAAAACAACAACTAACAAATGAGCAAAGGAAAGTGTTTACTAGAAAAAGAACCTTGAGTGTTTGAAAGAATGCTTAGAGAAGAAGAAGTTCAGAAAATCTGATTGTGGTGTATCTCGAATTGAGCCAAAGGCCTTAATATATACTAGTGTAAGAGGGTCTCTTCAAGTGCCCATTTAATGACCATTTAAATGCCATGCAATGGCCATTCAATCTACCAAGTAACACAATCCAATACTGGCTGATTTATGGAGGAAAAATTGACATTTGAATGCTCCAAAACGTCCCCATAATCAGCCAAAATTTTGACTTCCGTCGCACAAACACTGTCTCGTAAGCACCACGACTCAGTCTCGAAAGCGACGCGGCTCTAGTAAGCAACAGACCAATTAGAGCCACGACTCAGTCATCGGGGCGCCGCGGTGCCGCGACCCTGGTGGTAGTGGTGCAGCGACTCCCCGGCTCCGCGGTGACGCCACGACCTTTTTCCGACCTGTTTCGATCTTACACTTCGCACACTTCTTCCTTCATTTACCAACGTGGAACACTCATCATTTGGTCAGCAACCGTCCATCATTCTACGTCTCAAATATTTTACTTACGTACTAATATCTCTTTCACTAGGAAAATTTACGATCCTTGGTACAACGTGTGCACGTGTGTAGAAATGACATTTCCGACATGCGGGGCCCTAATTGTTCGAGTCATAAATAATGGGATAAACTTTATTCCACGTTAATAAATTTCCAACACTAATGTTATAATTGACGAACATATGTATAAACATTCAGACAATGCAGCATAAACGTGGTCATCAGAATATGAGCTGACTGTCACTGTAAAAAATGTATCTTGGGCCTAACTCAACCCCAAAAACTAGCTTGTAGGGTGAGGATTGTCCAAGTCCATATAAGTATTTCATGTTCCCATTTCATTTTCGATGTGAGACTCTTAATACTCCCCGCATGCTCAGACCTCGTTAATTGGAGCGTGGACAATATAATTTGGAGTGCCAACATGATAAAAAGAATTGAAATGTGTTTGACTCTGATACCATGTAAAGAATGGATCTTGGGCTTAACTCAACCCTAAAATCTAGCTTGTAGGGTGAGGATTGTCTAAGTCTATATAAGGAGTTTATGTTCCCATTTCATTTCCAACGTGAAACTATTGGTCCGATAAGCGTACATATGATTTCCCCGTACATATGATTTCCCCGTACATATGATTTCCCCGTCGGGGCTTAACAATCACATTTTCCACTTTCTTCTCAACAACAAAACTAAGCCATCTGTTGATGTCCGATGTGTATGCATCAGGCTCATGGCTGTCGAGCTCGAATGTTTTAATTTTGGAAGAAACATAATGACCTAATACATAGTCAACATAGGATACGTATTGCTTCATAGTAATCATCAGCACTAAAATAGAATGTATCAAGTGAATGCTAGATATAGCTCCACCGCACATGTTACGAGTGTTTCATCTGTGGGCATAAGAGAGAGAATGTGAAGGAGAAGAGAGTCTGGAAACTCACTGATTCGGTCTACAACGCTGGAATCCATGGTTGTTTTTTTGGTCCAAAGGATTTTTCATAGTTTTCCGTTATCCCGATTGTCTTTAATTTTAATTTCAGGCAAAATATAGGAGGAAGGGCAGCCAATGCACTAAGTTAAGGGACGACCACAATGATCTATGTACCTCACCTTTCTGTAAAATATGATTTTCACGGCTTGACATGACCTCCTGTCACATGACATCAACTTTACAAGTTACTCCAAGGCTTCATTCAGACAAAATATAGGAGCAAACTTGAATAATAAGACTATTCAAAACTTAAACATTACTCCCTCTCCCCTAAGAAAATACTACTAACTTTTAGACTAAAATAAGAAATTTACTTAAACTATCTTTAATTAAATAGATATTAAGATTTGGTCATTTAACACTTAATAAGAATAAATTTAGAAAAATAAGCTTATTTTTTTCTTAATTTGGCAAGCGAACACTTTTTTTAACAAAAAAATAAAGATTAAGTGGATACTTTTTTTTAAACCAGATAAAGTAATAATTTAGCTTACACATGTCTTACAATAATTATACAAAATGCTAACCGATCCCCTAATTAACCATTAGCTTATTAATAAGTGAATAAGGGCTAAATATGCTATTATAATATGTAAAATTGAGCGGATATGTTCTTCGTTATAATACCATAAATTATAATACGCAATAAAATTTGTTTTTTTTTTAAATTTAACCAAATTAAAAAAATTAGTTATTACTTCTTTTGTTGACAATTTCCTTTCAACCCCATTGGTCTTTTACCACAGTATTATGTGTAGAGTAAATCAACAGAATTATTGTTATTCAAGAAAATTATTGATTTAGATACTATAAATAAACTTTGCAACAAAAAAACTGCAAAGACATTTATAAACTCTAAGATTACTATTCCATTAAATTTAACAACAAAAAACTTTGCAATTCTTTAAAAATTGCTTGACTACGTATATAGAAACAAAAAGAAAAGGTTAAAATGATGTCGGGTCGGAACGGGCAGGTGGTCTTTAATTTTAGCTCTTAAATTGATGGTCTTTGGTTTTTGTATGTTTATTCGGTCAAAGTTATATGAAATTTTATGAATTTTTTTTAGACTGTGATTATTTGTTTTGCTTCGGCTCGGTAATACTTTTAACTCACAAATTTTAATAGGGGCAAAAAGTCAAAACTTAAAGACCAACCCAGAACCAGCCTTTCTCATATTATACAGCCGGAACCTGTTTTGCTTGACCCGACTCTTCACTAAACAAATGATTATTCTACTGGAGTAGCGGTTCCGTTACCGGAGATAACAAATATACTGTTAACCAATGGAAACCTTATTACCGGTTAGTACGAAATTCAGCTATGCGGCGTTCATTTTAGTTTGATCGAAATCCAATTGCCTAATTTATTCTTCTTCTTTTTTTTTTGTGTGTGTGCGCTATAATGTGATTTTATTTTTTTAATGATTGAATTGCATAATTGTTACTGTTAGGTGTTTGCTTCATGAAAATCAACATCGCTCGCTAATGCTTTTCGTTTGAATTATATTCGTAGTTTGAACATGGACAGTTTTTGGTATTGAGTTGTTAAATATTCAAAATTTTGTTAAATTGGGAAGAAGGGGAAAGGGAAGGGGGGGGGGGGGTGATTGTAGAATTGTGTTGATTTGGAACAGTTAAACATAATTAGAAGGAAGTAAATGGAACCCTAGTGACGTTTGGGTAGTGTTTAATTGGAGATTGAAAACTAATTGGCTGGAATCTTTCTTATGCAGTCTGATTTTTTACTTTGTATTTTTTTATGACAACTTCATAGCCCGACTTCCACACAGGAGAGATAACCCGCACTAGGCAAGTCCTGTGCGACGAGCTCGACCCAGAAGGAAAATCCCCTGCTTTCGTAGGCAGGGGTTTCAAACCTGAGACTTCCATTATGGAAGCCCCATGCTCGACCAACTAAGCCACCCTTGCGGGTTTTATATTCTCTTAAATCAATCAAACTTGTGCCTTTTTTCCATTTGTTTATCATATTTTGGGTATTTTTTCCGTTGTGCATTTTGGGTATAAACAACCTCTCTATCTTTTCAAGGTAGGGATAAAGTCTGCGCAGTGTTCTAAAAATTGGCCTAGGCGCCACAACCTCGTCCCGATTTTGCCCTAGGCGGCCCCCTAGGCGGTCACACACACACACAACTTCGTACCTCTGTGGATGAACACACGACCTGGAAAGCTTCGTACCTCTGTGGTCTTACTGTTTTTGGCATGACAGTTGAAGGAGAGCGTGCTAGGGTTTTCTCATTTTGGGAAAGAATCCAAATGGGGTCATTCCTGACCTTTATGCTTAAGATTTGAGGCATTGGGCCGGGTCTAGGTCACCTTGACTGGGGCTCAGCCAGTTTGAATGGAATTGAAGAAGCCTAGTTTCAATTAAAATAGAAAGTAGCCACATTTTGCAAATGTATCCGTTATTTAAATCAACAAATGATCAAACTTATTTCAATTATAGCCAAATTGAGTCAAAAACTTTAATTTAAGACCAAATTTTACACTAATTTGAAATTTGAAAATTTATATCAATCAAAACCCTTTAGAATTTTGTATCCATTATTTAAATCAATAAATGATCAAACTTATTTCAATTATAGCCAAATTGAGTCAAAAGCTTTAATTTAAGACCAAATTTTACACTAATTTGAAATTGGAAAATTTATATCAATCAAAACCCTTTAGAATTTTGTATCCATTATTTAAATCAACAAATGATCAAACTTATTTCAATTATAGCCAAATTTAGTCAAAAGCTTTAATTTAAGACCAAATTTTACACTAAATTGAAATTGGAAAATTTATATCAATCATAACCCTTTAGTATTTTAAAGACATGCTTTGAAGTTGAGGTGTAATTCCACACACACACATATTTTATGCATATATGATATATATATACAATTGATGTAAAATATTTTTTAAAAAGAACCGCCTAGGCGCTAGGCGGCCACTCCCCGCCCTGGTCCCGCATAGCGTTTTTTGGAACATTGTGTCTGCGTACACTCTATCCTCCCAGACCGCACTTGTGGGATTACACCGGGTTTATTGTTGTATTTTGGGTATCGATATGCTTATTGCGTCTAAGTTTCACATGTCACATAATTGTTTAGTTTTCACCTTCTTGGAAAATAAAATTATCATAGTGTCCCATCTGTTGCTTCATTTGCTTTGTATCTTGCTATCGTGTCATATTTTTTCTGCAATCCTGCTTCGAAAATGTTTTTGAGCTGAGAGTCTATCGGAACAACCTATGTGTACATCCTACCCTCCCCAGACCCCACATGTGGGATTGCACTGGGTATGTTGTTGTTGACGTTGTTGTTGGTGTCCCATATTTCTGATTGTATTTTAGTTTTGTTTGCTACTGCTCTTATAAATTTTGTTTCATTCATGTTTATTACTTTTGCTTGCCATAGCTTGACACTGCGGTCCTACTACATCAAAACCAAAAACTCTCTCAAAAGCTAGAAGCTCAGAAGATTGAGATTGTGGTTCTTGAAGCCCAATTCACTGAATTGAGGGATAAACGGAATCCATATGATAACACTCTAGCAGTTATTCAGAAATCATGGCAAGAGGTATTTTATTTGATTCCAGTATTTGGATGCTTAAGCATGATATTACCTAACATATATTTGTGCTCTCTATATGTGTATTGTCAGTCTGGTCCTCAAAGTACATACAAATGGACATTTAGACAAATGTATTCACAAATGTATTGACATGTTTTCCCATGTCCTGTATAGTATTGCATGTTTCTGAATGGAACTTTTGACTTGCTTCTTTACTAGTTGGTTGCTGAGATGGAAGTATGTTCCATGCGCACAAAGGATTTGTTAAGACGTGGAAATGCAAGTAATCATCAGTGTAGTGAAGATTCTTTCTTAAATCGCCTTTTACAAACTGGTGCAACTGAAAGCAGCTCTGCTGTTAACACTGTAACTCGAACTGAATTTGAACACGAGAAAATGGATGATGAAATGATCATGAAAATATTGCGGAATATAGTAGCCACTGTAGATGACATTTGGCAAATGAAGGACACGTTGTGTGCTGCAGTTCTCAAGGCTCTTCCTGAAGACGGTAAGAAGTTTTCAATTTTTTTATCTTCAATTCAAATGAGATGGCCGTATTCCTTCTCCAGCTTCAATTTATTTTAATTTTTTTTCTCTGTAGGATCATGCCTCCAAAAGTCATCGAATGATTTGCATGAAGGAGTTAAAAACTTTAGACAGGCAATAAATGAACTTCATTTGAAGCATCGATCCGTGTCTGGTGCATTACAGAATCAGAGAGATACTGATGCATAGCATAAAGCTGAGCTTAAGTGTTTAAGAGGTAACTCCTTATTCTTGACTCAAGTTATTGGTAAATATTTTGACATTTTATTATTGGAAAACTCAGAATACTCTGTAATTTCGAAATGTTACTTTGTAATTGGTCACGGTAGGTGCCAACTTGTTTCATTTTGTCAATACTGTTTACCCATGCATGTTGCCTTTGTTGATGTTTAAACTTAAAATGTTTCTTTTTACTGGCAGAATTCTGGTTACTTTTGCTTGGTTATTGTAACTAGCACTTTTTTCCCATTTTGTATTGTTTTCTCGTATGGTTATTGGTTGTAGTGTGTAGACTGACTTTTTCTTTAGTCGTTAAAGCATGATATCACAGATTTCTGAGACAAAAGTTGTGTAGCCCGTGGAAACAGTGACAGCTAATGCAACCTTTACCTTTCACAAAAAAAAAATAACAGCTAATTGTCCTTTCCCATATGGCCTTAAATTTCTTTGACTGAAGTTTGTCAAGCCTCATCTTAAATACAGGTAGGAAGCAAGAAACAATCTTGATTCACCTTTATGTCTAAGTAAAGGAAAACAAACTTTGCTTTGCAATTAGAATATTAAATGCATTAGTGTGATTAATCAAATGCTTAGCCAGCTAAAAAAATAAGAATTTGTTTCATGTGCTTTTTGAGATTAACTTTTGTTTCTGTTATTATGAAGGGGAGTTGGAGAAAACCATTGCACATTTGGATGAAAGTAATAGCAAATTGGCAATTCTAAAAGCAGAGAAAGATGCTGCCAAGGGGGTCCTCTTCCCTGTCCTGAATCTTGGAAATAAGCACTCTGCTAATGATAAGGCGAGAGATAAACAGAGATACATGCAGGATATGGAGTCCACACATAAGGAGTATTTGGTAATTTACTGGTTTGTGCGTCTCTACTCATGTTTGGATCCCACTTAAGTAGGTGAATGTATTATATGAACAAGATCGCGTTTACAGGACCAATCCTCTTTCCGTTTATTCGAAGTCAAGCGGCTTCATGAAGAAAGGATAGACCTATTGAAGCAGTTGTCCAACTTACAGGTTAACTTTGGTTTGCTTGATTTTCTTCTTCCACTCTCTTCGTTGCTAGTGTTCTCGCTGTTTTACTATTGTAGCACCTCATTTGTTTTGCTTCTTCACTATTGGCTTGAATGGATACTTCCTTGACAGAACAAACTAAAGAATGTGAAAGCCATATGGTCTTCCCAGCCATATACCTTGGTTAAAGATCAACTTGCGAAAGCTAAAGAAGATGTATCTCTGTATCAGTCCCTATATGAGAAACTACAGGTTGTAGCTGGTTGGTAGTTCGATTGTATTTTGCTCTTTATTTGGTTTATCTTGTTGCTAATTTTTTGTGATTAAACTAGGTGGAGAAAGACAATCTTTCGTGGAGGGAAAAAGAAATGAATTTGAAGAATGATATAATTGATGTTTTTCGGCAATCTTCCACCATTGCTGATTCCAGAATAGCCTGGTTAGAAAAGGAGATACAGAAACACATGCAAGAAAGAAATATGATTGAGGCTAAGCTCCAAGAAGCATCAAGAGAACCTGGTATATAGAAAAGCAATTGTTGTTGGTTTCTATTTTTTTTCTTAAAATGTGTACTCCAACGTGGTAACATGCATCAATATATAATGATAGATGCCATTTGTTTCAGGTAGGAAAGAAATTATTGCAGAATTTAAAAAATTGGTTTCTTCATTCCCTGAAACAATGGGCAATATGCAGAATCAACTAAGTAATTATAAGGAGACTGCTTCAGATGTTCATTCACTACGAGCTGATATTCAATAACTTTCCAGTATTCTTGACCGGAAGGTTTTGGTGCTAATCCACTAACTTGTACTATTCCATTATTTTTCAGATGGTCATTTCTTTAAACATAATGCTTTTGTTTTGCTTTTTAATAGTTGAAAGAGTTAGCAACGTTGTCTGCTAAGTCAGCTTCCCAAGTGACTGAAATGCTGAAGTTGCAAGCTATGGTATTTTCAACCTTGCTCTTGCCTCTCTGCTTGCAGTATTTCACCATCTATTTTCTGTCTGTTATTTGCTTTATTAATTTTAAGTTAGTTCTTACTTCATTGTATTCTGTCACTTGCAATTTTTTTGGCCTCTTCCGTGAGTGTGTTTGATTTCAGGTGCTTGACAGAGTACAAATTTTAACAGTAGGGTTCTCCTTGGTTTGAATTTCCTGGTGTAGGTTAATGATTTGAAAGAGAGTGATATGCAGTTAAAGCTCATTTTGGAAATGTATGAGCGTGAATCTGCTTTCTCAAGGTAAGACATGGTTAAATGTTTATTGTGATCAAGTGCAGTCACTTACTTTTTATGAGTTTCCTGGTGAACACATAATGTGTTTCGTGTGATTATTTGTTGAATGTGAGCATGATTTAGGAGACTTTATTTTTCCATTTTGTAGCGTAATTATAGAATAGAATATTTTCTTTTATTGGAATTGATTGTCTTTCTTTAATCAATTAAGATTCACTTGTAAAATAGCCCCTTTTATGTGATGTAAAGACATACTGGAATACAAAAAAAAAACCTTTTCTTTTTTCTCAAATTCTACATGGTATCAGAGCCATTATGCCTTTTGAGGTGAGTTTTTCTCCCTCGCAACCTATGTAGCACGGACACGTGAGAGGTGTCCGATAGGACACGGACACGTGAGAGGTGTCCGATACACGGAAACGACAATTTTGAAAAATAGGGGACACGACACGGCAGAGAAACGGCTGTAAAAATAAATTAAAAAATATTTTTATATATATATAATATAATATATAAAATACTAAAATTAATATTATTAAAGCTTCACATTCATAAATAAATTATAAATTTAATTCAAATTTGTTATATACCAAATAACCAAAATACCAAATTAAATATGTACCAAATTTAAAAGAAACATTTATAACAAATTGACAATCAATCAAATATTCAATACATAATTCATAAGACCATAGTCCATAAACTAATACATAAGTATGTCCCAAGACCCAAATTCAAATAAATATAAATTTACTTAAAATAAATCAAATAAAATTAAAACTAAACTTTTTCTAAAAAAATAAAAAAAAATTGTCCCTTCCGTGTGCCCCTTTCCCGTGTCCCCCGCGTGTCCCTGCCGTGTCCGATTTTTTTTTTTTGCTGGGCCCACTCGGAAACGTCCCGGACACGTGTCCGAGGCATTTCGTGTCCGAAACGCTGTCCGACACGGACACCTCACCCTAAATGAGGTGTCCGTGCTTTGTAGCTCACAACAATAAGGTTCCTTTTTCTCAAAAAGAGGTTGAGTTTTCTCCCTCCTTGAAGCTGTCCGCAAAGGCTACTTTGGGCGGATTTTTTTTGAGATTCTTTCTTACTTGGGTTTGTCCGTCAATTCCGAGCCCACCCATCAAGTTTCAGTTTTTTTTTTAAATCACCGGAGCTGGGGTTTCAGCGAGATGGACCTGTTTTTTGGAAAATGGTAAATTTGTATTCTTCGGCATTAAGGAGATCTGTCGAGATAGATCTGTCCGGCGATCTTTTTCAGTTTTTTCTTCTTCTCTGAAAGACTGATTTATAGATAATTTCCTTCCAGAGTTTTAGGAAATTCTATTTTCTGATTTAGAGTCCTATTGAAGCTGTGGGGGGAAACGACTTCGGCAGAAACTTCGTCTTTCGGATGAAATTCAGCATCTTCCTGACTCCTGACCAAACTTGACTCGCCTTCTGTTGCCATATGTAAATACGTGCAATCAGGTACTGCCTTTATTGCTCAGCCTAATTCTTGGATTGTTGATTTTGGTTCGAATAGACACATGACAGGCTCCTCTAAAGGCTTACAAAACTACTCTCCTAGTCCCAAAGGGAATTATGTCAGAATAGCCTACTGGAAATTAGAACTGAGTAGTATATGGGGAGGCGACCTTAGTGTTATTTTCTTTTACTTTTCTCGTTATATACATTGGATTAGTGTGATGGTGGATTTTCTCAAGTCATTTATTTTTTAATTGAACTGAGATATTGTGGCTTTGTAATGATGGGTTTAGCCTGGAATATGTTATAACATGTGTATGTATGAAACTGAGGTGCATGTGTTAGGGATCTGTTTTAGGTGGCTTGATTATACTTTTAATGATAACTAACGTTTCGATGTAGAAAAACGGTTGGTCCTCCATATTTCTGAATATGACATGCTTCCAAGTTCCATCATCCTTGTAAATTAGATGTTATTTATCTGGACATATCACATTGACATTTTGGTTTCTTATGGTGCTTCTAATTGCATTTGATCTGTCTAAGGTATTTTTGAGTTTTGACCAATCATATGTCAATGTTTGACCTTGAGGATGGTTTTTAGAGATAAAATATAGTGAATATCCTTTTTGCAGTGAGTCTTTACAGTTACTGTTTGCAGAAGTTCTTCTACTTTGTAATGCTGAAATAGCATCTAGTGTTCTGTGATAGATATCCTTGATAATCTGTTGAATTTCATATCTTTTAGGTACATATTTTCAATGGGCATATATTGACTTGAATGGGCAACATTACCATGGTGACTGCAGGGATGTTTTTGAGGCTCGGGGTTCTGAGTACAGAGCTTGGGCTTGTGTTCAGAGTCTGAAGACTTCTCTTGATGAACACAATTTGGAATTGAGAGTGAAATCTGCTATTGAAGCCGAGGCTAACTCCCAGCAGAAGCTAGCTGCTGCAGACGCTGAGGTTGCAGAGCTGAGACAGAAGTTGGATGCTTCTAAAAGGTCTGTGGCTCTCTTGTTATTTTGAATGACTAGTCATCATACTGCTGTTGGTAGATCATTCAGAAAATTGTCTGTGTGCTTTAACAATAAGATGCTGTCTTCCCTACTAGGAACTGAAGTTATTATGTACTCCCATACATGAAAACTCTCATAATCCTGCTAACGCTGAATGCTTTGTGCACCGGGATGCCCTTTTATACATGAAAACTCTCATAATCCTGTTGTTGGTAACGGCATTGGCGATTGACTTGCCACGCTTTTGGGCTTGACTAAGTAGAAAGTATTGGTTGGAGGGTCACAAGTCCACCATTTGTATCCATGCACTCCCGACTTCATTGCAACTTCCAGCATATTACCAATCAAAGTTGCGGTAGTGGGGAACCATTTTCTCATCAGGAGGTGTTAATGGTTTTGAGAGAGGACCTAGGACGTTGGAGAGAAAGATGGCCCTTGAGAGCGCTTTTTTTAATCAGTTAGATACAACTCTTGTTTCTCTTGTTCCTTGTAATAATCAATAAGTGTCCTGAGAATATTCACGAAAATTGTTGTTTCTCATTACTTCAGGGAACGGTCTAGACTCTCGGAAGTCTTGAAGTCCAAGCATGAAGAAACCGAGGCCTACCTCTCTGAGATTGAGGTCTGTTTACTGCTTAACTTGTGTGCTTATAGGTCAGTTATATGGAAGTTGGAACCTTATCCTGGTAAAACAATCTGAAAAATTAGAGAGATTCTTTTGTTCCAGACAATTGGGCAGGCCTACGATGATATGCAAGCTCAAAATCAGCAGCTCTTTCAGCAAATCACAGAGAGATGATTACAATATCAAGGTAATATATCTGACAAGTACGCCTTCAATCTTAGTGTTTGTGTAAAATTGGTAAAAATATAATTATTTTATGTACCATTAGTTACTTGAGATAAAAAGGTATCATTAGTCCTCCCTATTTTTTCTAATTGGTGAAATCTGAAATTTGTTCTCAATTTAGATTCTTCTGGAGTCAATTAACTTCTTCATGTGAAATGACGTTCATCTGTGTGGTAGTCACTAAAATTAGGGAGAAGTATGGTTTTGATATTTCTCTTCAGACTTCATTTGTCAGATGTTAAGTTTTTATGATACTGTTCTCCAGCGATTAACTTTTGCTTTTGCTTTTGCTTTTGCTTTTATGTCATATTCAAAGGGAAAAGGGTCAGATTTGCCCTCTAACTTTCGATTAAGGATCATATTTGCCCTCCGTTAAAGTATGGGGTCAAATATACCCTCCACGCTAGAAAAGTTATCACATATGCCCTCTGTTGGACGGAAATCCCATGTGTGCGATATGGGCGGACCCAAATTAAAAATTCAACCCACAAACTAAAAATCCCCATACCCGACCCAAACCAAGACCCAACCCCTTCGTCTTCATCGGCCGCCTCCACCTCCACCTCCACTGCCACCACCACCACCGCCTCCACCTCCACTGCCGCCACCACCACCGCCTCCACTCTCTTTATTTCTGTTGTCGTCGCCACGGGAGTTGATAATTGGACGGCGAACTACAACCCCAACACCACACATAGTCCTCACCACACTCCGCCACACCAGCCACGCCTCTTCTCCATCACTGCCAAACTATGAAAGCCACCCACGCCGCCGCCACTGCTCGTCCCTTTCTTTCTCTCTTCCCCTCGCAGCTCCGTCGTCTCCATCACTGCCGGAACGATGCCAACAAGCCAACAACCAAAATAACCCCACTCCACTTTCTTCTCTGATGAACACGCTACGTCGAAGAACACCACCACCACCAGCTCCGATCAAACTCCGCTGAGCCACAAAGACCCAGATCCACACCATCTTCGGTGACCACACCACCAACAATACCAAGGAGAGGCGCGGGTCACGGGTCATAGTCTGGTGACCCCTTTGTGTTGAGCTTGATCGTTGCTCCAGTGACCCTTTGTTTAATAAATATTTTTTCTACTATTTTTGATAGGTGTCATACTAATTTCTTATTCTTCGATCATGAACTTTGCTTTGTTTAGCTACTCTCCGTTTTGGTTAACTATTTTCTGCACCCATTAACATTTTGGACCGACTGTTTTTACATTACTTATATGGAGGTGGAGGTGGAGGTGGTGGCGGTGGCTGATGAAGACGAAGGGGCGCTGGGTCTTGGGTTTGGGTCGGGTATGGGAATTTTTTGTTTGTGGTTTTTTTTTTAATTTAGGTCCGCCATGTGGATCCCACGTGGCATCCACGCGGATCGCATGTGCCATCCACATGGGATTTCCGTCCAACAAAGGGCATATGTGACAACTTTGCTAACGTGGAGGGTATATTTGACCCGATACTTTACGGAGGGCAAATATGATCCTTAATCGAAAGTTGCCCTTACTTTAACGGAGGGCAAATATGATCCTTAATCGAAAGTTGGAGGGCAAATCTGACCTTTTTCCCTATTTCAAATGAGAAAAAGTGATTAATATTGCTTAGGGATGTTCATTGTTTTCTGATGAATGGTTTACATTGCTCAAGGGTGTTAATAATTTCCGATGGAACTTGTTACTGCATCTATATTGATATACTATACCAATTAGCTCTTCTATGTCTAAGTACTAACCACTACTACCCCTCCAGATGGTGACATCCCGATCTACATTGACACCCCACCCCCACCCCCGCTGTACCCGGCTATTTTTTTTGTTTGTTTGTTAAAGAAAAATATTATTACTATCCAGCAACAAGAGAGTGCTGTATAATATATCAAGGGGCAGCATCACTACTTGCACCAAAAATAGAGTAGAGAAACACATCTTTATTTAATGCTAATTAGAGGTACGGATTCGCTTTCACTAAACACGTTGACTTTCTGCGATTTCCTTGGCTATCTTTCATCAGCCATTACTCTGTTATACGTATTTATTTGGGAAAACGACTTAGAACTATACAGCTAGTACCTAAATGAGTGACGGTAGTTTAACAGTAAAGAATTTTGGAAAATCTTTCTGTAAGAATGCTTTCAACCAAATTGCATGGAACCTTAGTTTGTCAAAACTGATTACCTCACAACCATGGCAAGGAGCCTGCAGAGTTGGTAGAAGACCTGGAAGTAAACAACACAATTATCTCATTACAAGTTCTCAAAGGGTCAAAGATGTAGAGTAAAAGAAAGGGCCGAGGTCAGTTGGGGCTCAAAAGCACTAATATAGAGTGAGAACATTACTGAAGAAAGGCGCATAAGAAGAAAATAAAAGATGCATATACATATGGTCAAGAGTAATAAGCAGTTTCATCAAAGGTGAAAAGGCGAAATGTTCTATTGCCTTTTTGGAGCAAAGTACAGACAAAGCGCTAGCCTTAAGAAAGAAAGACTCAAATGAAAAGAGAGACAGAATATATATATATATATATATATATATGTGTGTGTGTGTAGTTCAAGAATCAAGAATAATTATTATATACCTAAACAACAGTTATCTAGACAAAATAATAGAAATCAATCAAAGATCATATTAGGTGAAATATTTATTGTTTAGTGCCAAGTCTCTTCAAGAAAGCTTATAGGTGATAAGGCATATGCCTTAGTGCCTTGAGGCATGTACTGAAAAGTGCCCCAAACGAGGCACGGACAACTACTTTGCACCTAGCTTCAATGCTTAAGCGCGTGTAAAGCAAGCCTTTGACAACGCTGAAGTTGTAGACATTTATAGCTTTGTGTTCAATTGATTTCCCCCCAGTTCTGGCGATAATGCATTGTATTTTCTCGTGTTCTTTTTTCCTTTTTCCGATCTCAGTCATGATATTCTGATCTGACTCTATAACGTCGGTTATATGTTTCATGATTTTCTTAAAGAATTCAGAATGCCTTTTTGTTATCAATCTTATCTGTATGCATTACATTGTAAAACTTATCCTTTAGGGTATTCTTTTTCTAGATTTTCATGCACTTATTGGCTGTGTAAATATTCTTCCTCGTGGCTGTTATGAAATCCTATTTTGATGAGACTTGTCGTTGAGTAGGAGGGTAAACACTTGGCTAATCAGTAGTGGATTGATTAGTATTACCATTTCAAAATAGTATGCAGTTCGCTCATCTTGCGCTTTATTTACGTGAATTCTTATTGTTATCCATTCTCAATTAAGGCTGAGCAATGTCATCGTAAATGTGGCATTAATTTGTACGCACTGCTTTGACCCCCGGGAGATTCCAGCATTGCGTTGTGCATTGCTACGAATTTAATTCTCATGTGTGTATTGTTGGCGAAATTTCCATTGTCCCAGTTTTATGCTGGTTTTACACCTTCGCAGCATAGTTCCTTTTCTGGGACCACTATTTTAGACACATTTCTGTATCTTTGCGTTGATATGTTGGGGTTAAGGAGTTCTCCATCTACGGATTTTCTTGCATCACTTCAAGATCTTCAAGGTTACTCTGAAAAACGTTCATTCTGCTTTACATGATTGCTGGATTGCACACTCTGAAAAGTCATTGGTCTGTTTTATTTTCTGTTCCGCAGCTTGTTTTAGAGGGAGTACGGGCAAGACAACAGCGGGATTGTTTGGCCTGGGAAAGTCAAAACACAGAGAGAGCAGTTGAAGATGCCAATACAATGGTCAGTTCCTATGAAATGAAAGCTGCCAAAATTGATGACCAGGTAATTGGAGATCTTCTCTGAAGTACCAAATGCTTTATATTTCTCCACAGACTTTAAGTGTGTATTTCCTTTCAGTTGAGGGGATGCTCAGACTTGGTTCAGAAACTTGCTGAAGATCGGGTTCAGAGTTCTCTTGCTTTGGAGAACACCCAAAAACGGTTGTTAGATGTAAGAAAATCTTCCCAGCAATTGCGGGAGACACTGGAAGAATTGCAATCCAAGATTGACAAGAGTCGAGTTGATCTTGCACAGTTGCAGATAGAACTAGAGAAAGAAAGGTAAAGGTTAGCCTTTGTCTGTATCCAGTATCAGTTTAGTTCTTAAACCAATACTCCCATGCGTTCCTTTATTATATGGTCCTCACTTGCCTAGGTTTGTGAGAAAAAGAGCAGAGGAGGGTGTCGAAACTCTGAGGAGAAATACTTTACGCTTGAGATCACACATCGAAGGGTCATCTGTTATTGAGAAGCTTCAGCAGAAACTAAGGGAATACAAGGAAATACTCAATTGTAGTATTTGCTTTGATAGGCGAAAAGAGGTTGGACCAACTGACCTTTTCCTTATTTATTTGAAAGTACCTGTAAAATGTCACATCTGATGTAGGATCCACTGTTGCAAGTTTGTGATTCCGACAGCAGATGGGAAGAAAGATTATGGTTTCTTACTTTAGATTGGTTATTGTGATAATAGTATGCGCTATCCAAGAGATTCTTCAGTGATTAGATCCTATGGTTCTGAATTGGGCAAACAACCAGTAGTGAGACTGAATAGTACTTCCTTGTTAGAAAAAAGCAGTGCATAACCAAACATGTGGTAACCAGTAGGCTGACTACAACATAGATATTAAATTTGTTACGTGATCTTGTCTGATGTGGATAAGCATAGTGATGCTTACTTCCACCATCTTGTGAGATTTTAAGAGATTCTGAGTGCCAACTTATTATAGTGATTGGTACTATTTTTGGCATGGTGGTAATAGAACTAGTATTCTCCAATTTTTTTCTTTTTTTAAATGGTGGTGTTCAGGTCAACTTGCGCATGCCTCAACTATGCCACAAGTACGCTACCTCTCACTAGCACAGGTACTAGGTAACTTTGCTTATTAAGATTTATGGTTTAGGCAGATGAAAAGAAATCGCCTAGTGTTTTTTGTGTCCGTTGAAATTTGAACCTTGGTGTCCAAGGTTTGCACCCACTTCATTGACAACTAGGTCATACCCTTGGGTGCAACTAGTTTTCTCCGAACATATAATTATCTCCTTAGTGAGGAAAGAATTTAACTTTGCTCGACTCTTAATACTGATATCTATTTTTACACTGAGAGCTAAGATATCTTTATTACGTTACAGGTTGCCCTCGCGAAATGTTACCATCTCTTTGTAATCCGTGTATCCAAAAAATTGTTGAGACTCGTCACCGCAAGTGCCCTGTTTGCTCTGCAAGTTTTGGAGCAAATGATGTGAAGGCAGTTTATATCTGATCAGAAACATGAGTATGTCTTAGGCCTTTCTTTATGCTACTGATGTGAAGCATGATTGTTGTCCAGTGATGGTCTGGGCATATTATGCAGGTAATAACATAAAATAGAAAATTTTGCTGGTGGTTGAAAGTTGATGGTCTGCATGGATTTGCTGGTGCTGGTCCGAAGGTTATTGAATTTGTTAACTTTTTACTGGTGCTAGTCCAAGATTGTTAATTTTGTTGATTTAAACTTTCCTTGCTTTGAAGTGTAGGCACTTAAATTCGGATATTTGTTTATTGGACTCTACTGTAGATGGCCATATTATTAAGTCCACCCAATGCCTCAAATACAGAGTTTGCTCACCCCGTTGCAGCCCCCTCCCGTCCCTTCTCCTTTTGTTTATATATTGTTATTTTTCATAGTTACTGCCTGAATAAGTATTTTAAGAAAATTAGCTCCGGTCAGCACTAAAATGTTCTACCTTGATATTAGCAAGCACAACTGCAAGATGCAGCGTCAAGTACACTTGTTCTGGAGACCTTTGTTCAGGACCACTCAATTTCTCAGCAATTACCTCAAAAGGTGAATAATTAATCTTTTTTTTTTTGCATTTGATTTACCATGGCTTGTGTCATCAGAAAATAGGACTGCTAGCAGATAAATACTTTTGGGCGTTTGGGAAATGTTTGCTGATTGTGTTAAATTTACTTTTCTCAGTTTCTTAATCAGGTTTTAGAAAACAAAATAAACCTTTTTTTAAGGAAACAGCTTGAAAGATGTTCTTGGATGCAAACAACCATTGCAACTTTAAGAAACAGCTAGCAGACATTTCAATTTTCGTTAAATAATCCATGAAAGATATTGGAGAAGCTGTCCAAACGCGAGTAGGTGGGTGGAAGTAGGTAAACACTTTGATTTTGTCAAGACATGTTAACTGTAGGAATTGTCATTATGTAATTCTGTTTATTTTGACTTGTATAAAGTAGCGTTTTATGTGAAAGCTTAATAAACTTATACAAGCTTTATGTCTTATGGTGGTTCGGTTGAACATTGCCAAGTAGTAACAAGTCATCTCATTGTCTGATCTGTCATTATGTAAAATGTTTATTATTATGGAAGTAGATAGGGTATTTTCAGCAAAAAGATCCTCCTACTTGTTATGTTGCACAAATTGTTTTGTTATGGTTATCTGAGTATGCACTTTAAGGGGTCGTTTGGTGGCTGGTTAGGAAGTGAAAATTCAGCACACTAAATACAGTGTTTGATTACTAGTTTACCACATAACTACACTATGATGTTATGAGGGAATTATGCACTTTAAGGGGTCGTTTGGTGGCCGGTTAGGAAGTGAAAAATTCAGCACACTAAATACAGTGTTTGATTACTAGTTTACCACGTAACTACACTATGTATAAGTTATGAGGGAATGTATGTATAATCTTATGTAGGGTAAAATGGAATAACTAATACATGAATAATCAAATCTTGCATAATGAATTCATTTATTACTATACCAGCAACCCAGTTCATTGTGCTGGTTTTGTGCTGTGGAATTTGTGAGGTTCTGGTTTTTTGAGGTGTATTTTATCAAAAGCATAACAATCATATATCAAAAGCATAACAATCATATATGCACACACTTTTGCTTTAATAAGTTGAAATGAACTGCCCCAGAAATGTTAAGTCGCACGTAAATGTAACGTGATGTAAGGAGTATAATACATATTCTCTTATAAAATCATAATTAGTCGTCATGTTATTTTTGATAAAATTCAATTTTCGTTTGCTAAATTGTATAATTTCGTGTTTAATTCTTATAATTTTTGGATGATGGGCTCACCGTATCTGGTCCACCATTTGGCTCGTCCGCACAATTTTTCAGACCAGCAGACATCGGCAGGCCCACTGCCTGTCGGCCCAGAACACCCCTCTTCCACAATTCCGCTAGTAGGCCCACTTCATGTCTGTGATAACGATCTACCAGGAGGCCCACTGCCTGCTGACCTAATTCGACCTCCTGGAGCGTCTCAGCCGGCAGGCCCACTGCTTGTTGGCCCAGTTTCTACATCAACATCTAGCTCCTTGGTTCAGTCCATCGTCCCATCCCACCCCTACGTCAGTCCAGTCCATCGGCCAGCAGGCCCACTGCCTGTCGGCCAATCCCAAGATGTCCATAACACCGACCCAGGCCTGACCCTCTTCTATTCCAGTCAAAGGTACGTTACTCGTAACGGGGTATTTTAAAACTAAAATGATATTTTAATCTCAATTCTAATGTCACCAAATCACCCGTACCACATAACACAGTATCGGCCCTTCATGGCCCGAATTGGAAAATGGCCGTGATGATGAATATAATGCTCTTATTTTTCTCATTTTTAAGAACTTATTTTTCTAAAGAAAAATTTTTTCAAATTTTTTTAACCAATCAAACATAAAAAAATTGAAAAATTCCTCAATATAAAACACGCACCCCAAGAATTCAAATTTCTGGTACATACATATAGTTACAAAATGTTGTTTTGTTTGAAGTGCAGGCACTGTCAAATGGAATATACAAAAGTTGCGTGCAAGAGACCAGAGCAATAGTAAACAGACAAGTTGAGAGAATATCGTTGGCATTTTTCTTGTGCCCAAATGAAGACAAACGCGTAGTACCCCCACAAGATCTTCTTGTCTCCAGGCCAAGAATGTACCCTGACTTCACAAGGTTTGATTTGCTCAATTTTACACAGAACCATTACAGAGCTGATCATGCTACTCTCCAAAACTTCATGGTTCCTTTCTTCCAAGCCGACATAGCAAAAAGCAAAAAAAGAAGAAGAGATATTTGTACTTCTGTCCTTTCTATATTGTCGGCCGTATAAGAGTTTTTATGCTTAGTATAAAATATAGAGAACTTCTAGAAACTTTTATCTGACGTTGCCCCTGAAAGGAATTTAAATGAAGAAATATAATAATTAGGAAGGGATTCATATACCCGACTCCAGCCTAGCTTATGCTCAATTGAAAGTAAACTCGCCTAGATATTTTGTGAGTTCCAAAAGATTCGGTCCAACCTTCAAGCGTACAAAGTGTTAAGAAAGATTGTATGCTACTTAGTCGCTACTCGCGCATGGAGTTCGCTGCTGAAGAGTTAAATATGTTTGACCGAGAGAAAACAGAATCAAAAGAAGCTCTAGCTGGGAAAGAAACTAACATGAAATTTGTTGGAGAAAACGTATTTATTGTGGTTGTAGTAGTTTTCATCCTTTTATCGTCTAAGTGTTGCATTTCACGTCCATCTAGTGTGTAATTTTATAAATTAAACCTACATTTGTCTGATCTGGCAAATTTGGTCCAATTAATTAGTACACCTCTGTTAGTCCATAGACAAAATTACTTGAG
Organism: Przewalskia tangutica; assembly: GCA_029844215.1. NCBI lineage: Eukaryota > Viridiplantae > Streptophyta > Magnoliopsida > Solanales > Solanaceae > Przewalskia > Przewalskia tangutica. Next base: position 18,278,226 of record CM056736.1, read on the forward strand.
GATGATGAAGCCAATACAACCAGACACTAGAGGCAGTGCATCTGCACGAATGGATTTAATATTATTACCTAAAGTAACTTTTGGACTCCTTTATCACTATACCACAATATTTTCTTATGACAGTAATTTTTATATTCTCTATGCTATTTATACTAGAACTTTATCTTGTGTTAAAAGGGAATCCAACCGTTTATATATAATCAACAAAAAACATATTTTCCCTATTTACACGGCCCCTAGTTCCGCCACTTCTTGATCTGGGGGAGACCGCCAGCGTCAGGAGATGAATGTTCATAGGATTGCACGCATGATGCGTGTAATCCTTGAAAGGCTAGGGGAGGACCCAGAAGCCCTCATCACCCCTCCTCCTTCCCCCAAATAAACTAGCCTTTTTTTGTATATTTTTGCAAAGCTTTCATTTATGAAAGCAATGAAAGTTTTGAAGGCTTTCATCTATAAGTTTTTTTTTATGTTTTGCTATGCAAATATCAGTGACAGTGTTTTGCTTCTACTTTTAGGTGTCTTCCCCTTTTATCATAAATACAAACGACAGGTTAACAACAAAGTAATAATCTATAATAGACCCAGACCAAATGAAGACGACTGTACGAAAATAAAAACCTAAAATAAACCAGAGCAAATAAAGACAACTGGACGAAAAAAAAGACTAATGATCTAAAATAAATCAGAACAAATAAAGACGATTGGACTTGCGCTAAACCCCAAATATCCAATGATTGAAATCTCTAAATCTGGCTAGTTGGAGGCAATACTAACAGTTTCTGGTATCTGGTAGTATTGGATCCATCTGTAGAGGCCTCTCTCTTCACCCTCAAGTAGTTTTTGTCTATGGCTTCTCATTGGAATATCCGAGGCTTGTCAATTGTCCATTCCCTTTCACGATGAAGAGCGAGGCCCCTCCAGATGGAGCCAATACTAAACAGGTTATATATAATCAACAAAAATCAAGTTTTCCTATTTACACTGTATAATTTTCGATCAAAAAGATTCCATTAAACTCCTTTCCCTCCACCTAGTTCTGCCACTTGATCCATCATTCTTCATCACTTGAGCATTAAGTTCATTTAGGACCATTGAGTAAAGAATATGACTTTTACGAACCTCAATGAATATGACTTTTACAAATTCTGATGAAAATTCCCTTATTTGGTTTCATATAGTTAGCCCTCCCAGACGGGATCAAATGATTCAAATCTGTGAATCGAAAGAGAAAATGAGAGGAACTCAGCTTGATTATTCTCTCAACCTATTGAAATTTAAATAACTAAGTTCACATGTCCTAAAAAGAAAAGAAAATTAATATAAATCAATTCCTAATTACATAATATTATATTTACATGTATGTTAGAATCTTCACATATTTTAACAATCTTCACAGATTCTAACACTCCCTCAAGCGGTGCATACAAATTATATGTACCAAGCTTGCTACATAAGTAACTTGTTCTGAGACCGGCTAGGGACTTGGTGAATATGTCTGCAAGCTGATCATTTGACCGCACGAACCTTGTGATGATGTCTGCTGAGAGTACTTTCTCTCTGACAAAATGACAATCAATCTCTCTGTGTTTGGGTAGGTATCTCCGTGGATAGAGATAAAGATAGGGATCCATCTAGATCTTGATTCACTATTTCCCTATTTTTTCTTGATTCTGATTGATTGCCTTTTTTTTGACGACAAGTTTGAGTTTGAAATCTCTTTGAGATTTTCAATAAGTCAATACCAAGATTTGCTTTCTGCGCCTACTGATGTGATGATAATTCAGAAGCTTTTTTGCAAAGAAGAAGGGTCCTGTTCCTATGGGTTCACGTGCTAAGGCTCCACTAAAAAATCCTCTCGTGGAATACCGGATTCGATGCAATGTGAAGTGCAGCTTCATGATAGCACACAAGTTCCATTTCTCCAAATTTCAACTCCTTTGGTAGTTGCTTGATCCATCTGAGTTCACATGCTGCTACTGCCATAGCCCGATATTCTGCATCTATAATAAATCTAGCAACCACATGTTGTTTCTTACTTTTCCAACACACCAAATTTCCCCCAACTAAAACACAATATCCGAAAGTGGATCGTCTGTCAGAGGGTGATCTTGCGTAGTCTACATCTGAATAGCCAACAATTTTCTCATGTCCTCGATCTTCATAGAGTAGTCCTTTCCCAGGAACAAATTTAATGTATCGAAGGATGCGAATAACTGCATTTCAATGACTGTCACAAGGAGAATTCAAGAACTGACTCACAACACTAACCGGGAAGGTATATCAGGTCGAGTGACTGAAATAATTCAACTTTTCTATCAGCGTTTATATCTTCCAGGATCGCTAAGAGGCTCCCCTGACCTGGTAGGCGTTTAACATTTGGATCCACTGGAGAATCAATAGGGCTACAATATGTCATCACTGTCTCCTCAAGAATATCAAGTGCATACTTCCTCTGTGAAATGACAATTCTTGTTTTGGATTGAGCAACCTCAATGCCCAAGAAGTACCTCAATCAACCGAGATTCTTAGTCTGAAAATGCTGCAAAAGGAGATGTTTCAATTTGGTAATTCACTCGTCATCATTACGTATGATGACTATGTCATCAACGTACACCACTAAATATATGCACAAACCTAGAGAAGAATGACGATAAAACATCGAATGACCAGCTTCAATTTGTATCATGCCAAATATAATCATGCTAAACTTTCCAAACCATGCTCGAGGAGAATGCTTCAGGCCATAAAGTGCTCGTCGTAATCTGCACACCATGTTACTAGACTCTCCCTGAAAAACAAAACCATGTGTTTGCTCCATATATACCTCATCTTCGAGATCCCCATGAAGAAATACATTTTTGATATCCAACTGGTTAAGAGGCTAATGGCGAACAACAATCATAGATAAAAAGAGACGTACTGAAGCAATCTTAGCCACATGAGAGAAGGTATCACCATAGTCAAGACCAAAAATATGTGTATAACCCTTGGCAACTAGTGGAGCCTTCAGACGATCAATCTGCCCATCGGGGCCAACCTTCATTGTATATACCCAACGACAACCAACTGTAGATTTACCTGGAGGCAGAAGAACAAGCTCTCAAATACCACTAGAGTGTAAGGCAAACATCTCCTCAATCATAGCTTGTTGTCAGCCTGGATGAGAAAGAGTTTCACTTATAGTCTCAGGAATAGACACATGTGATAGTGATGATACAAAGGCAGAATGGGCCAGTGACAAACGATGATAGCTCAAACAAGTATAGATAGAATGACAGTTACGAGTAGAGCGATTACCTTTGCGAGTGGAAATATGGGGGGGGGGGGGGGGGGACTCTGTGTAGACAAGTCCTCAACATGTAAGGATTCTAGTGGTGGGCATGAGTCATCTGGACGCGGACGACGATGATAAGTCAATAGTGGTGGAGGTGCAATTGAGGAATATGGAGCTGTAGGAGATGATGTGGAAGGGTAGACTATGGCGAGATCTTTAAAGAATGGAACTGGTAGACCTCATAAATGCTTAACTGTTCAGCAGGAGATGATGTAAAGTAAGGCTAACCTTCAAAGAAAGTAACATCAACAATACGGTATCGCTGGAGGTCAGGTGAGAAACGTCGATATTCCTTCGTACCCTTGAATAACCGAGAAAGACACATTTATGAGCACGAAGAGCCAATTTGTCTTTTCCTGGAGTGAGAATGTGGACAAAGCATGTGCTCCCAAAGACACGTGGTGGAAGAGAAAATAGGGTTGGTTGGGGAAACCTGATTTTGAATAGCAGAGAAAGGCCTACGGTTAATTAGATAACAAGAGGTGAGCATTACATCCCCAAAAACGCAATGGAACGTTTGCTTGTATGATAAGGGTGCGGACAATCTCAACAATATGCCTGTTTTTCCTCTTTGCGACCCCATTTTGTTGTGCAGTGTAAGGACAAGATGTCTGATGAAGAATTCCATGGGAAGACATAAATTATTGAAATTGAGATGATAAATATTTACTTGCATTATCACTACGAAAAGTGCGAATAGAAACACCAAACTAATTTTGTATTTCAGCAAAAAAAATATTAAATATGGAGAATAATTTAGAACGATCTTTCATTAAGAAAATCTAAGTACAACTTGAGTAATCATCAATGAAAGTAACAAAATACTTAAAACCCAACATAGAACTAACTCTACTAGGACCCCAAATATCATAATGAACTAAATGAAAAAGAGACTATGCACGATTATTAGGACTACGTGGAAAGGTAGCTCGGGTGTGCTTTTCCAATTGACACGACTCACAATCTAACTTAGACAATTTGGACAAGCTAGGTACCATCTTTTGAAGTTTGGATAAACTAAGGTGACCGAACATGGATTAGATCTAGAGAGTCGGAGACCGAACAAACTATAGTGGATGTGGAAAAATTGAGATAATAAAGTCCATCTGCTTCACGCCCTTCGCCAATCATCCTTCCCGTACTGGGGTCCTGTATAACAAAGAAGTCACTAAAGAATGAGATGAAACAATTTATAGTAGCCAAACGACTAATTGATAGAAGGCTAAGGGGACAACCAGGGACAAAAAGAACATTATTCAGAGTCAATGAAGGTAAAGGATTGACTTGACCGACTCCAGTTGCCATGGTCAGTGGGAAAGGATCGAGAAAAAGTAATATTAGACAATAAAAATTTGTTACCAGAAATGTGGTTAGAAGCGCTTGAGTCCATGACCCAAGGGTCAAGCGTGGTGGATTGTAAGATACAAGCAACATGATTACCAGTCTGAGCAACTTTAACGAAAGCTATTGATGAAGATGCTTTCTTACTCGCCTGATACTGAAAATAGTCATTGTATTATTCCTCAGATAAAGAGAATAGTTGATTGGTTGGATTACCAGTGGATTGCATCTAAGCAACATGAGCATTCTTTGGATTACAATGGAGACGCGACACACATTCTGAGTATGGCCCAATTTACCAGTCTGAGCAACTTTAACGAAAGCTATTGATGAAGATGCTTTCTTACTCGCCTGATACTGAAAATAGTCATTGTATTATTCCTCAGATAAAGAGAATAGTTGATTGGTTGGATTACCAGTGGATTCCAGGGAGACGCGACACACATTCTGAGTATGGCCCAATTTGTTACAATACCCACACCTTGGCCGATATTTCACAGGGCGGCCTCTATGTCGATTTCCAGCCTGAAATACATTCTGAGACGCTAGAACGGAAGAGTCTGCATGTGTCACCGAATGACTAGAGGACATAAGTGGTGCAACTAGTCGTAATAATCGAGCGAACAGGTCATCCATAACAGGAACAATGGGGCTAGCCAAAATTTGATTAAGCATAGAGTCAAGATCGGATGAAAGTCCAGCAAGTGTAACAACTAAAAACATCTTCTGACGTTGCTCCAATTGTTTTTCAACACTTGAGTAGCGGGCATCAACTCATTGAATTCTTCCATAACCGCCTGAACATGTCCAAGATAGACAGACATATCAAAATCCTGCTTTTTAAGGTTAGTCAACCGAGGAATCACAATATAAAAGCGGGAGATGTCATTTGTGTATAGTCCACAAGTCTTTCCCCAAACTAAGAAGCAAGTTTGAAACGGTCGGAACAATGACATCAACTTTGAGTCAATAGATTTTCACAAAAGACTACACAACTAAGCATTAATCCTTTCCCATTCGCCCATATCTTTTTCAACAATATATCCTTAGCTTGTTTAACTAAGTGGTCCTGAACACCTTGTCTCTTGCACCATAATTGAACAGAGTAAGATCAAGATAAGTAGTTCGCACTACCAATCAAGGGTTCAGTGGTGATGGAGTGGTTCGGGTTGCTGGAAACCATGGGTTTAGAAAAGATATCTAATCCGAGTGACATTTTTCTCAAACACTAAGTTAAATAACTTCAAAGATAAGAGCAAGAGACTATTACTAGAAACAGACAGATCAGAAGTGCGGAATAAAATAGATCTTGCCTGAAACAGTGAATAAAACAGACTGTTTTATCATAATCTAGTCAGAATTTGTGGGAAACAATTCTCCGGAAAGTGACAAATAGTGCAGTCGCCGGAAAAGTCATATCTGACCACCGGAAACTCGTCAGGATCAGGTGGAAATTGGATGGATAGGGTCGGACATCCAAGTAATTTTGCTGAAATGATCTGATCGCCGGAACCTCGCTGGAATCAGGTGGAAAAAAATTCTGAGTTTAAAATTTTCTCTTCCTATGTCACTAGGCTTAACCGGGCTTTGATACCATGTGAATCGGAAGAGAAAATGAGAGGAACTCAGCTTGATTATTCCCTCAAGATATTGAGATTTAAATAACTAAGTTCACATGTCCTAAAGGAAAGGAAATCAATATAAACCAATTCCTAATTACATGATATTCTATCCTAATTACAGAATATTATATTTACATATATGTTAGAATCTCCATAGATTCTAAGAATCTTCACAGATTCTAACAAAATCTAAGATTTCCGCATGATTTCTTGGTATCCAGCAAAAATCATCAATAGCTTACATTGAAACCACATTATAATTACACTTGTAACATATTAACTTAACAAGGTGAAAATAAATAAAGAAATAATGAAGTGGCACTTTCTCTCCAAATGCATAGTAATGCAATTCAAAATAGTGTCAACTATCTGCCAAATGATCCATAATCTTCTTCACCCATGCTCTGCTTTTATATCTGATTTAATTTAATTGCAACTATTTGGTCTCACAATCACTAACCGAAATGTTACACACTAATGAAATAACACTATATACGTCGAAAATGATAAAATTTCAAGTGTAAATTAGGATCAGCCGAAGATAAATGTGCTGATTACCGAGATTGGCACCAGATACTCCCCAAATCACAAGAAACTTCAGCTTCTAATCCTGGGCACCATAACGCTTACGGCTTACCTATACAGTCTAAAGTCAAACTAAATCACAAAAAGCCTAAAAGATGATATATGCAAGCTTAGCAGGTATCTACACAATGTTACACAATTCTTATATTGTTTGTGCTTGAAATAGAGTTTATCATGTTATATTGATTACAAAAACCAAACCATACAACAACATAGAGCTGAAATGACTTATAAGAAAAAGCTTTTGCATCAATGAGTGTCTTTCTTAACCAAAAGATAGGCTATGTTTTGGCAAAACGTAATAATACAACATCTGACAGGTTTATCATGTTGAAATGCTCAACGAAAACCAAACCATACAGCAATATATAAGCTGAGATGACTAATGACGAAAAGGCTTTTGCATCAATGAATGTGTTTCTTAACTAAAAGATATGCTGTCTTTTGGCAGAACGTAATAATACTACAAAATGTGACGGCGTCCTTAAGATTTCGGCGCTGAAAATAGAGGATAAAACTCAAGTGACGAATTTATTTCTACAGTATTTTATGTTAATCAATGTATCTCCTGAATAAGTTACTAACTCTGTAGTAAACCTAACAAGCATGATGATACTTCTGAGACATAGAAAGATCAGATTTTAAGGATTCATCTAACAGGTAAAATACTGACTGAAAAAGATAATCGAACAAAGCCAGACATATTTTGGTTTGGGTGGAATGTAGTTTTTTGAAACCAACACTAAATAATTGAATAAAAAATACAAACCCAAACAGGATAGCCAAATATACATGCTTGGTTTCGAAGAGGGGGAGGGGGCAGCCTAGGGGGTAGGAACTTGAGCTATTACTTTGGGATTGAGGCGTAATTGTTGTACCCAACAGGCAGTGGCGGAGCCAGGAATTTCGTCAAGGGTGTTCAAATTTTAAAGAGTGAATAATGTCTTTAGCTGATCGGGTGCACATACATTTTTATTTACTGATGAGTGGGTGCACCCAAAATTTAAAATCTACATATCATTTAACTATGTCATATGAAAACTTATAGTTATGCAACTATCAATTGTACAAATGAAAACTAACATAGAAAAGTCAACAAAAACAATTTTAACAACTAATTGGATTATATAGAGAATAACACACATCAAAACTAATGCAAAGAAAAAAAAGAATAATCATGCAACATAAAAGAAAATTAGTAAATACTCCTTCAAATTGGTACAGTAAACAAAAAGTCATAGGCCAAAACAATCTAGGTAATATGAAAAAAGAAAAAGAAATAGTTGAAATGAAAGAAAGTGTGCCTCTAAGTTTTTTTCTTTTTTATTGATTGATTTCTACTGAAAGCAGAAACGATAAGAAGAATATGGAATTTTACTTGATGTGCAGATTTAGATGATGCATTTCTTAGTTTTATAGACATGCAGTTAATTAATATAAAAAGAGATACAAAAAAATATGTAAATGCATTCAAAATTAAAGAACTGGTAGGGTCTAATATAAGGAAGAGAATAAATGTGGTTCTAGTAGTAGAATATGGCCCAGCGATCCACGTGTCACCTTGTCAAGTTATATTTGTTTTATTTCTTTTTTCTATAAAATGACTACAAAAGGCTAAAGAGTGCTATGAGCAAAGGATCGAACCACAGACCTCCAGGTCTCAAATGAACACCATTATCGTTGGACTGTCACTCTGAGTTGTGTCAAAGGGTGTGCATTAATGAATATATACACATAATAGAGAATATTTTACCTACATATACAGTATAGTTTTCCGGCGAAAGGTGTTCGGTTGACCGTTATAGCTCCTCCCCTGCCAAGGGGTGTACTTTATCAAAAAAGGTATATAATGATTGCTTCTTCCAATGGCTTTAAATTATCTTCTCCGCCAATCTGACATTGTCAGTGGATTTCTTCATACGATTAACATTAGTTTCTTTTACGCCCATATCTTCTAAAGATATAACTTTAACTACTCCGAATAGCCTAGCCTTTAAAAAGTTCATTCCTTCTATATAAGCATCCATTTAACCATATCAAATAGCCTAATATATCTTAAAGCTTACTCGTTCTAGCTAAGTATCTATTTTGTGTGTTGTTCTGCTAACTTGCAATTACAACAACATCAGCATGCCCAGTGGAATCTCACAAAGTGGGGTCTGGGGAGGGTAGAATGTACGCAGACCTTACCTCTACCTTTGTGAGATTTTCCGATAGACCCTCGGCTCAAAAAGAATGTAGTTAATGCAGAATTGCAAGAAAAATTAGATAATAAAATATCCAGATATATAATAAATGGTGTAATACACATATAGGAATAATGCTCTACGTGATGCCTAAATACTACTACTAAGAAAGGGGGAAAAGGAGATGAAAAGGCTGACCCCCCACCTCTCTCTCACACATCGCGACAAAACTCAATTACCTACTAACCTTCTATCCTCATCCTAGACCTCCAAATCTCCTATCTACGGTCATGTCCTCAGTCAGTTGAAGTTGTGCCATGTCCTCAGTCAGCCTGAAGTTGTGTCATGTCCTCTCTAATCGCCCTAACTTGCAATTAATGAAGAATAATTTTTTGCATGTCATACTATTCTCTCTGGTGCGGTGAGAGAGTCAGTGAAACTACCAATTTTTTGATGTTCAACCTCTATGCTATTTAGATTCATCCCCTACTTTCTCATTTACAATCCCGAATGCCCTATTGTAATGTAATGACCATCCTTCTGCATAATTTTACATATTGAGTGTTGTTCTGATGACTTGTAACTCGTGATGAACAATTTTCTGCCTGTTAAATCACGTTTTCAGGTGCTGTGAAATAGGTAATGGAACTTCAGAAGATTGATGATTAGTTTCCTTTTGCTCCCCAAAAAAAAACTAACTCACGCTGGAGGGTCGTGAGATACGCGTGCGAGGCAGTAAAAGTCCTTGGTGGTTGAAGACTGATTGTATTGGTGTCATAAATCACAAACATACCAGTGGTAGCTGAAGAAAGATAGGTTCAATTGACCGAGAGATCAACTTCACTCATTAAAGAAGGCTTTAAATTCAGCTTCAGTATTGACATTACCTGATTTTCCTTGGTTTTCACTGTGGAAACAGATGCATGTGATGCAGGTATTGGGGCAGTACTAATGCAAAAAGGGCAATCAATCGCTCATTTAAGCAAGGACTTATCTTCTCAACACCAAGTTGTGTATGTGTATGATAAAGAACTGCTAGCATTAATAATGGCTATGACAAGGTGGGGTCAGTATTTGGTAGGCGCGCACTTCATTTTCAAGACTGATCAGAAGGCTCTAAAATTCCTTTTAGAACAGAAATTGCAAAAATGGGGCACAACTTAGACGGGTGACTAAATTCATGCAATAAGATTTTGAGAATTGAGTATAAGAAGGGGAAGGAGAACAAAAAATGTAAATGCCTTGTTCAAAATTTCTGCAGCTGAAATAGCTGCTCTTACATTGTCCACAATGAGGACAGATCTTGCAGGCCATAATGGATAGCTGGAATTCAGATTCAAAACTGGTCGAGCAATTCATAAGTTAGATGTCCTCAAGGAGGATATCAAAGGTTATACCAGTATCAACAAGCAACAGAGGAAAAATGGGAATTTGGTGGTATGGTCTGGCTTATCTGTAAGGATGGAGATAAAGTTGTTGCATGCCTCTGTACTTAGTGGTCATTCTGGGACAGAAGGGTTTCCTAAGTCAAAAGGGAAATTATATGGGTAGTGGTGGATAGATCAACTAAACATGCATTTCAAATATCAATCATTCCTTATCAAAAGAAAATATATGCATACTTCCCAGCTGCCACACCCTTATTCTGCTTCATGTTGATATTTCCAGGCTATTCATTGAGCATATTTTCAAACTTTATGGGATGCCTGAGGATATTGTGAGTGATAGGAATCCATTTTTCACTTGTAAACTATGGCAAGAATTATTTACCATACAAGGAGTTACCCTGAACACATCCACATCATATCACTCTCAATCTGATGGCTAGACTGAGGTTATTAACAAGTGTTTGGAGTTAAAGTGTTATTACTCTGACTCGCCTTCAAATTGGACACTATATTTGCAGAATGATGATATAATACCACCTTCCATACTTCCAACTAAATCATTCCTTCTGAAGATTTGTATGGCCAAGCCCAACCCCCTCCCCGCATTTACCTTATGTTCAAGGTAACTCTTAAGTGAGTGAAGTAGACAGAAGTTTTAACTACCAGGGAATTCAAATTGCAGTTGCTTAAGTTTCATCTATGCAGATCTCAACACAAAATGGTAGACTAAGCCATCAAGAAGAGATCGGATAGGCAGTTGGCAAGGTGGGAGATTGGATCTATCTTAAGATCCAACTCTACAGACAACTGATTTTGTGTAGCAAGTATTTCACCAAATTTTCTTCCAAATACTATGACCTTATCAGATTGTTCAGGGAAATACTACTTATAAGCTCTACTTGCCAGCACAGTTACTATTACTGAAAGTATATTTATGTCCTAGAGACAATCTGTATTAGGACAAATGTACTTTATACACATTCGTATTATTATTAATGGAGATTAATATTTTGGCGTTTGCAATTATTGAATTATTAATTGATTGTTTGTAATATTCTATAATATGCATCCCTAGAGATTACGTTGTTATTAATAGTGTAAGATATTAATATTATAATGTAACTCTTAAAATAGTCTCGACTAATAATCATCGAGAATGGGATATCGATGATATGTGATAAGTCGACATGTGGTTTGCATCACATCCTTAGAGGATATAGTATATCTCACCTGCTACGAGTAATGGTTACTCGTGATGGACACATAGATACTTTGGAAGTATTGGTATACCCGGGTGATATACTGTTTGTTATACAATGTCTAAAGTATGACTAGCGTGTGAGAGATAGAAGTCCTTAGACTTGAGGTTGATACGCACCTTGTCTACAGAGTAGTATACTTTGATCATGTCCTAAGTTCAAATGCCTTATAGGTTGAGATACGGCTTGTATTGGGTACATTACGATATGGATTAAAGGTGTTACTTGAGCCAAGATTCATTCCTCAAATGTATATTCGAGAGAACACTCAGATTCTCATGTGATATTAGGTTTGACTAAGTCGTTAGCCAACGCAATAGACATATCTAGGATATGGTCTTGTTGTCAACCAATATAGATGAGATATACTGATCAAGCCATTTGGATAGACACTTGACAAATTCTAAGCTTGATCGAGTGTGTCGTGAATGAAAGGATTTTATCTTCCCACATAGAGGTTCGGTTTACCAGATTCGTGTAAATATACTTCACATATTAAGTTCGACTTTCGGTGCCGTTTAGGAGTTCCGTGTAGACCCTAATATGATTAGTGTTATATGTGAAGGCATGTAGGGTAACACTAAGTCAATTGTTCCTTCGATCTAACGATGTAATGAGAGAATATAAATGTTCGATTTATAATCAAGACATTTGAATGAATAATGATTATTTAATTAAGTCGAGATTGAATTTCAGATTTAATTACAATGAAAAAACGACGCCCCACATCGGACTAGTAGCGCCACGCTAAGGCGATGGCCACCGATCGACCTATCGCCTCATTTTCTGGGCTTAGCCCACGTGTAACCCTTGTTGTGTTTTAGACCTAAAACACAGCTATAAATAGAGGGTTCAATTCATTATTCAATACACTTGATTTTCATAAAACATTCTAAGTCTCAGAGACCTTGAATTAAAATATTCTCTCGAACCTCTGCCGGATTTCCTAGCTGTCTGAAAGAGGATTATATCGGAGTTCTAGGAACTTGCAATCAAGGATCAGTTGCGTGCGCAGCCGCGGACATTATACTAAAAGACTCCATATATATCAAACCGTAAGTATTCTATCGATGCATTACGGTTACTATACATGTTATATGATTACATGTATTTATATTTCTGCATAATCATCCTACAGTTCGTTGTTTGTTGGGTTTGAAATATAAATTTTCAAATTTCGCTGCGTACACGAACCCGACAAAACCTTTCAATTAGATCCTACCTTCTATGTGTTTTTGCTCAAACCCTGTGTGCATCCTCCAATATTGGATTTATCCATTCCTTAATGTCCTCATCCAGCTAAAGTGCTAGTCAGAAGGATGATACAGAAGAGGAATAGGTCAGTGACTCCATTCAGTAGGAACAGCTTCCTGAAGATCAACCAAAAAAGGGAGAATGCTACTGTTATGCACGTTCTTTCTTCCTTGAGGTCAAGGAAATTTTTCAGGGGGAAGTACTGCTAATTGATATGATCCAGTTTATGAGCGTAGTACCATCAGTTGTGGGAGTAGTAAGGAATAAGAAGTATATCATTTAACAGATGAGTCCACCTACTTTTTTTCTTTTTAAAACTGTGGTTTCTGGACAAGCTTAGGCGCACCTCGACTAATTCCACGGGATGCTACCTCCCACCAACAACACATATCATGTAACTCTTTCCACCAAGGCTTAGACAGATGGAAAGAAATTACCTAGTGTTCTTATTTAGGCTAGAATTTGAACATGAGACCTCATGGTTCTCCTCCCACATTCATTGACCACTTTTAAGTTATAATTTCATACTTACACTATGGCACTCCTCGTCACACGTATGGAGTGTGGTCATTTGAGCTTATGAAAATCAGATGATACTTAGCTTTCTAGATATCTTTCTTCTATCTTTAGCTTAATTAAGTCTTCTTATTCAAATTTACACCATACCCATTTAAGAAAAGCACAAAAACAGGAATATTAACAGTTAAAGTACTTTCTAGTAACACAACTGAATAACGCAAAGATAGCAAAACAATCCATAAGTAAAAATTAGCTTTTAAACTGCAGAATCCGATAAATATAGATCAAATAGAACTGAAATATTATTTACCAGTGGGAATCAGAAGTTTGTGAGTCCATGTTGTTGTAAAATTGAGTCAACCGGCGCCGATTTTCAGGTTTCGTCTTGACAGATTTCTTCCGCAAACCACAGATTTCCTGGACCAAGGGTACATGAACCAGCACTAATTTCCACGCCAATAACCAACCTGCACAAAATTTTCAGAATCAACATCGATGAAATATTAATGACCTAAATTCCAGATTATTATAACAATAATATACACAGACCTAAGAGAAGTAATGATATTACGAAGACGATAGAAAGAAGAGGACGAAAGAGGAGTAAACTGATATATTCCCAAGACGACTCCATCATTCAACTGAAGCTGGAAATTTTGAGTATTTGCAGTGAATTTCAAACTGTTTAGGGACGACGGAAGGAACTAAGAAGGGTAAATTACACTTTACTACTAAACTTTATCAACAAGTCATGACGCGCCCATAATTTGTTTTTTTGTTGTTGTTGCAGTAGTACTTGATAAACCTCTACTTGGGGAGTTGGGGTGGGGCAGATCTAATTTTGTAGTTTATTATAAATTGTATTTTTGTTACTATGTGAAATTTTTCATAAGAAATTAATAAAAATAATTATCTATAAATCTATGAATGGGGTAAAATTCGGAACCGCCATATGTCCGAATCAATTGCAGACGCATGGCAATAAGAACAAGACAGATATGTGTTAGCACTTAGCAGGTAATGACATTGGCTAAGCCCATGTCCGTTGAGGAGTCATGTCAGGCTTGTAATCACCGGAAACACGACCTTAGAGGAGTCCATCACAAGTACGGCCGGCCTATATACATTTCAACGAAAATGTCGTGTCGTTGAAGTCTAGAAGAAGGTGACTCACGCAGACTGTTGACACCTAATTTTGACCCTCTCGTCCAGTCATTAGCTATGAAATTAGATTAATTTTGTAAAATAATTTTTTATGATTTTTTATAATAAAATGCAGCGATAAAACATAAATACAAGCATAAATAAACAATTTAATAATGGCACCACGTTTTACGTAGAGTATTAAGTACTTAGAGTCCCGCGCCCGCATTAATTAATTTTAAGTCATGTCATGATTCTTAATTAATAATAAATACGTCAAATTAGCAGTGATGTCGCGCCAAGTAGCATAGTCGCATTTATTAATACGCAGAGCAATTTCATAACTCATTTTTAATAATAATGCACAATAATAAGATTTTAAATAATAGCGCCGCATTCTAAAATATTAAGCACTAATTAAATAGCACACCCGCATTTATTATTATCTAAACTTAGACTAATAAAGCACCTAAATAATTTAATCACAATTTATTAATCTGATTTACCACTAATTAATTTTACCTAAACTAACAATTAAAACTACCTAATACATTTAATACACCTATTTTAATAGACTAAATTTACCACTATCTACCAAATGCAAGGCCAGTCCTTTACTTTTCCTTATCGCCACCCCACGCCTACCGCCCACAAGCCTGCGCTTTCATTTCCAGCCATCGAATAGCCCTAAAAACAAAACAAAAGAAGAACAGAAAACCCTAGCAGCGAAATCGCCGCACCTCGTCCCCGTCGCCCCAGCCGAGATTCTCGCCTGAGAATCCGGCGAGGCACCTGCCAAACGTTTAACCAGCTCACCCCTTACCATCTCCAAGAAACACGAATCCCCCAGATTCCCTCAAATCTCCCAAATCGTTTTTAACTTACCATAATAACAAGGCATACCAAATCTTTCCTAAAATCGTCCACGAATCAGCCCTTAAAATGGTCCAGAATCAATACCAAATGGGTACGAAGTATTGACAAAAACCAGCCTTTAAGTCGAACCAAAATTAGAACCCAGGGAAGAGCTATAAAAGGAGCTAGTCCACACATGCAATCATCGGATCCTGGCAGGCAAAAACCTTTACACATTCTGAAATCTCTTCCCTCAAAAATGGCATTTTTGCAGTAAAACACTAACCAAGAACACCGAAGCGATGAAAGACTCAAGCCATCATTTTTCATTCGCAAAACCTCCGAATGGATCGACGACTTGATACGCCTCGATTACGCCGGAGAAGGTAAAATCACCTCCTATCGATTTCACGATTCTTGTATTTTTGCATTTTTGTTTCGTATGCTAAACATGTATTAGTCGGTTTATTGCGTGCTTTGAGGCATAAATGTGGTGTGTCCGATTAAGGGAGGCCTTATAGATGAAATGGCATTCTTTAAGTCTATCCGTGTTGATGTATGGACCTTCGTTATTGATAATACGCTTGAGATAACTTCACGTATATCCAACTCGGTTTACTTGATCGCGGCTGAACATGATTGTGTGCCTGGTTTAAATTCAATTAGTTACATTTTAGTAGAGTTAGACGTCAAGTATGTTTAAAAGATGAAATGACTACCTTTGTTCATTGGAAGGACTGTCGAGCATATTGAATATAAGTTGATGTTTTGTTTAAGATCATTGGACTAACGTACTATTTTAGTTAATCTCTATGTTTGATGGTTATTTTGATTTTGTGGCAATATCCAATGTGTCTGGCTGGTTATATTCATGAAAGGTACTCGCATTGTCAATTTATTTGTTGAATTGAATTAATATAGTTTAAGCATAAGGAGATTTCTATGTTATAACCAGCCTAGTTTCATGTGTTTGGATGAAATTATCCACTATAACTGTTACGCATGCGTAAGTCCATGAAATGCTTCTTATGTTGGTTTGAGAACCTATTAACACACGTATATGATTGGCTGGTTTAATACTTAGTCTCTCTGTTTTCAAGAGTTTGTTGATGTATGTGAACTGTCATAAGCCTCATGTTGGCTAGTTTAAGCTTCTTTGCATCCTAATTTCCTGGGTGTATCTGTCAAGACTGCCCTAGTCTCAATTGTTATTTTATACCTTGCACGTTTAAAAATGTATTGCTTGCCTACCCAAATATTTGTCTAAGTAGCATTGTATTGCCTTTCTTGGCTAAGTAATATAGAAGTAAGCTTAAATCATTTCTCTGCGTTGTCTGCATCTTAATCTGAATCGTTCTGCATATCCAAAGTGCTGCTTTACTCTGGTAATTTAAATATCCTGGCTCGTTTCTGTAGTCCTTAGATTAATCACTTGTTCATCTTACTAAGCCAGTATGTTTGACATTAATAATGGGACTGAGGTTGTTCTGGGCTGTCCTCTCTAGTCATCTTGTAAAAATCTTCATTTAGCAAGAATGGACCACCCTACGATTTTCTTTTTCTAAAAAAAAATAACTGATTAAATGTTTGGGCCAACAATTTCATGTCCGAAGCGTGTTGGGCGATTCTCTTGAACTGTCGAAATGCAGTGATCTAATAATGTTAAAGTTTATGTCAATGCCTATGTACTATTTAATAAGGTTTAAAATGTATACTAATCCTTATTTTCTTTTGTTTTACATGAAAATCAGAGCAATGAAGAAGTCTCATTGCGAGACTCTTCACGAGCCACATCGCATGACTGCCGCACCTGTGTCCACTGCATTCCACCTCAGAATTCCCAAACAAAAAGGGGGACGAGACGACATTGTCACCCCCCTAAAAGCATCATTTTGGCCTTTTAATCTCTTATGTCTTATATATATTTTGTTTGTTTATTTGTTGAAATTTAATTGCTTAACTTTGTAATTAATAGGATACTAACTCTATTAGTTGTAGCATAGATCGGGGGATAGTTTTAAACATAAGTCCACTTCCATTTACTTGCTCTAGGTCCTTTACATAGGTTTTTAAAACTTTAAACCACTTTTATCTATACTTTTAGTCATATAATTAGGATATTGTGTCTTACTAACTTTTGAGCATAAAAAAAAAAAACTATCTTTCTCATAAATCCTGCTACTAATATTCTATAATAAAAGCATTTTCTTATTAGTAGTTATAAAATGAACACTTTGAATATCATGCCCCATATACATTCGCCTAATCAAAACTTGGAAGCGCATGTGTACATTTACAAATCAATCTTATATTTTATAAACTATGTCGTTTAATTGTGTATTTTGCACTGCCTTTTTCTTCCCCGTCACGCTATAAATACATCATTAAGCATAACAGTTGTATGTATTTTAAATAGCACCCATCTCCATAAAAAAAAAAAAACTTATATGCATTTCTTATATCTTACAGCTCCCTTATATTGTCAAAATATGTATTTTATATATTTGCAAACATCATTTTTATTTAAATATTTTCAAAACATGCATTATTCTCTAACATAATAATTAACCCTAGGTTTGAACGGACAACCGCAAGTTAGCGGATCATTTAGGGTGCCTAACCCCTTCCCTTTAGGATAATAAAGAACCCTTACCTGTAAA
Source organism: Przewalskia tangutica (assembly GCA_029844215.1). Lineage (NCBI taxonomy): Eukaryota > Viridiplantae > Streptophyta > Magnoliopsida > Solanales > Solanaceae > Przewalskia > Przewalskia tangutica. The sequence continues at coordinate 18,296,375 of CM056736.1, forward strand.
ACTCATTAAGTTTAGCAGACCATAAAATGGAGTTAACGTTGACTTAAACATAGTCGGCATTTAGGTGTCCTAATTCACCCAAAATAATTAGGTGGCGACTCCCTAGCAACCCTTTAGCATCTTTAACCATTTAGCACCTTTTAACACTTTAACATTCCTTTTAATATTTAACATTTTATTATTTATTTCCTAACACTTTTATTAAGCAGGGTTCGCTTTTAGAAAGTCGCGGTCGAAAAAGGGCGCGACAGAATGGCGACTCCACTGGCAACCCTTTAGCATCTTTAACCATTTAGCACCTTTTAACACTTTAACATTCCTTTACCTTTTTAAGCATTTTTTATATTTCCTAACATTGCATTTTAAGCAGGAGATTCGCTTTTAGAAAATCGCGGTCAAAAAAGGGCGCGACAGAAATGACGACTCCACTGGGGATTTTAGGTTCTTAACCACAACAGACCTAGGGTTATTATTTGGCATTACTTTTTGCATTTAATTTTGTGTGCTGTATTTTGTTTATTTTAAATTGCTACCTGTTTTACTGCTTTCCTTAAACTGGCATTCCGCTCATACTTCCTCCCTTATGGAAAATTCATACTATCACACATTACATGCGAGGTGCGCTGGGTGCATCAGCAAAATTCCTTCTTCAAAATCCAAATTTAGGAGAGTTGGTAACATACGTGGAGTGTCTGGTCTAACCGGTGGCCGCGTAGCCTTCTCACTCGAGTTGTCCGCTCGGGAACCTTGCGTCTAGAAAAGCCAAATCTTAGAAACTTAAGATAGAGCTATACCACCCTTATTTTAGGGCATGCATGCATTTACCTTAGGTGGGTCGGTCCTTGGCATCGACACCACAAATTAGGAAAACACCAAACTTGTCGACGGGTTTCTCAACCCAACGACCAACCAACATATTATGTGTAGCGTGACAATGATAGACAAATCCAAACCTAATCATGACATGCCAAATTGAGAAAAGTGCACCGTCATTTGGTCGCCATTTCCAACGAAAGCGTTACAGTTGGGCGGCTTGGACAAATCCATCATAACCTCGCATATTTGACGTTTAGGCCTACCTCTGGCATAAAGAGGTCCCAAACATATTAGAACACGCACTTGATTTGCAATTTGCTTATTAGTATATATTGCCTGCAACTTTTTGCATATTATACTAACTTGGTTTGCTTCATTTGTTAAAGGGTTATTTTTGCCTAGCTTATCCCCAAAAGGTTGATTCGCGTTGACTGGTAGAAGCACAATCATAAATGACTAATCCAGAGGCACCGGAACGAAACAACTTAGGACTCATCCCCATTCCTGTCAAGGATGCAGAGGCGTTAGAAAGGAGAAACACCAATGATCAACACCTCGCCAAACTATTGCAGCAAATGGAAATCATGCAAGCCGAAATAGAAAGGCTCCGAAATATCACAAACCTGTCTATTAGCTTGAATGCACCACTCCCAGAGCAAGGGACAAATGCAATCGTGTCACAAACCCTTGAGCCTCCACTTCCCCAAAACTCCCCGCAGAGGTCGCAACATACCAGCTCACACCAAAATGTCACTCGCCCGGTCAATTTGCAAACCGACCTCCAAAATGATTCGTTCACTACATACATATCTCAACCTCCACCTACTTATATCTCCCCACTCAGCCCAAATTGCCAAGTCGCCCAATACGAGCAGAGGACACGCATCACTAGTCCTAACAAACAATATGGGGGATTAGCACATCCGACCGAAAGCCAACCTTTTATTATGCATGCATCCTCTCAAGAGACAGATCAATACAAGGAAGTGAGCGCGGACTCGAGCTGATGAAAATATGGCAAAAGAAATCTGTAGTTTGAAAGAGGCATTTAGAAGCATTCAGATGAACAAGGGGGAGACATGTTTGGAATATGAAAACTTATGCATGCATCCCGACGTTGAATTACCTGTAGGGTACAAGGTGCCCAAATTTGACATGTTCGATGGAAAGGGGAATCCTCGAGCTCATCTAAGGTCATATTGCGATAAATTGATTGGAGTTGGTAAAAATCAAGCAATCATCATGAAGCTATTCATCAGAGTCTTACCGTGGCATTTGGATCGTACACATGCCAAAACCCTCGAAAATGGGGCGGTTGGAATGCCATGGCACAAGATTTCATGGATAGATTCGTGTTCAACACCGACAATCGCCCCGACGATTTTATCTTATGAAACTTGAAAAGAAATCCACGAAAACTTTCGGGAATACGCCGAGGTGGCGTTGAAGCAAAGGTCCATCCTCCAATGGCGAGAGCGAAATGACCACTTTGTTCGCGATGCGTTGAAAGACGCGACGTATTATGAAAGGATGATTAGTGTAATTGGCGAAGTTTTGCGAAGTCGTAAGAATGGGCGACCGTGGAAGAAGGCATTAAGACAGCAGGGATTACAAACCCGACACTACAAGCAACTAGCAGATGCGATCAAATTCCATCGAGGTACCTCCAGGAGAAGAGACGATCACCTCTATCACGGTCATTCGGGAGCATAGGCGAGCAGCCTTCCGGTATCAAAGCCCACCGCCTTTCTTACCATAACACTCAAAATCCACGATCATATTATCAAGATCGCCACCCCATATCCTGCTTACCATACCCAACCAAAGATACCCAAAATACTCACCACAATCACGAAACCGCACCCCAAACGGACCCAAACCCCGTATGACGCCGAGAGAAAGCCAACGAACCTATACACCTTTAGTGAACCCATAGCCCAAGTGTATGAGAAGTCGCGTGAATACTCCATCCAATTCCCGAAATACCCCAGTGCCTACCTCAGGGCACGATAAAACTAAACATTGTACATACCACTCCGGTGCAGAGGGACACGACATCGAAAATTGCTATACACTCGGGCGAGAATAGAAGAGTTAATCGAAGAGTCATTCTACTGAAAGATGCTCCTCTCAATGCAAACAATAACCTTCTTCGGGTTATGAAGATGCCCATGTGAACATGATAGTGAAAAGGAAGAAGGCGATGCGGAAGGGACTATTACGCCCGCCGTAAAGGGAAGAAAGTCGAATCATCAACCAACCGCGGAGAAAGGAGGTGCTCGCTTAGGAGATTGTTTAACCATTGAATAAGTCATTCGTCTAGTTGTGTCCTGCAAGAGATGATCCTGCCAAGACTTCGACCATCGAAGACACAGAGCGAAGAAGTGGACTCGTGCTCGCGCCGCCGAGTCACGAAATAGTTAGTTTAATATATTTTGCCCTTTATATGTAATAAATTGGAACTACGTTTGACTGATTCCTTGGTGGATACGTGGCGGCGCTTCGGCCGGTCCCACCTTTAGAAATTTTAATTTCACCAAAAATTCGCTTGTAATGAACTACGTCATGACTCGATTCCTCGTGGGGATACGTGGCGCCTAAATCGGCTTCGGTCACACCATTAGGAAACTTTCCCTTCGTTCGGAAAATAAATACACATAATAACCCCATTAAGACCCACTTTAGGCCAAACGCCCTTTGAATATTCAAAACTGGGACAAGGTAGGAAACCAGGCAGGGGTTATGAGTCCCAAACAAGACAGACATCCGAGCATCAAGAGTCTAAGGTCAACGCGAATCAACCGCCCCCCCAAACTCACAAAATTTTCTTTGAGCGCAGGTCCTTCATATCAGCAGAAGGTACAACAAAAGTTTCTTCATATTAGCAGAAGCAGAAAACACAGCAAAAGCAGAAAGAAGCAGCAGAGGCAGAGGATATGACAACAATCCAAAGCTCAAAATCCGCAGTAAAAGCAGCAAAAGCAGAGAGGGGCATCGACAATCAGAATTCAAAAGTCCGCAACAAAGTCTAGCGCGTCAGCTCGGGCATAAAGCACACAACAAAGGCATCATGACAATTCGTCAGTTGCAACGTTTAGCATGTCCGTGCAAGGACAACATCTCAGTATTCATCTGGCGTATCAGGGACGACATCTCTACCCATAAAATTGCACTTCTCATATGTATTTATCGTTTTGTTTAAACAGGTATACACTAACGTTTTCTCAAGCTTAGCTTGCAGGAGCATTTATTCTACAGGAGCAGCAGCAACACGTCCAGACAACGACGTGATCAGCATTATGTCCACGCAACGACGCCAGCAGCAACACGTCCAGGCAACGACGTTATCAGCACAGCAAGTCCGAAAACGACGCCATCATCGGCATATCACATCTACACAGGGACGATTTTCTCTGTTCTCAAAATTACATTTTTCTCATTCATGCTTTATTATTCTGTCTTAGCAGTTATGCACTAACCCTTTCTTGAGCTTTAGTCTACAGGAGCAGCAGCAACAAGTCCGAAAACGACGCCAAGTCCAAAAACGACGCCAAGTCCGAAAACGACGTCAAAGTCCGAAAACGACGCCCAGTCCGAAAATGACGCCGAGTCCAAAAACGACGCCCAGTCTGAAAACGACGCCAAGTCCGAAAACGACGCCAAGTCCGAAAACGACGCCATCATCAGCATATCACATCTACACAGGGACGATTTTCTCTGTTCTCAAAATTGCATTTTTTTCTCATTCATGCTTTATTATTCTGTCTTAGCAGTTATGCACTAACTCTTTCTTGAGTTTTAGTCTCTGAGCAGCAAGTCCAAAACGACGCCAAGTCCAAACGACGCCAAGTCAGAAAAGGACGCCAAGTCCAAACGACGCCAAGTCCGAAACGACGCCAAGTCAGAAACGGCGACAAGTCCGAAAACGGCGACAAGTCCAAAACGGCGACAAGTCCGAAACGGCGACAAGTCCGAAACGGCGTAAACGACGACAAGTCCGAAAACGACGCCATCGTCAAGATATCACATCTACGCAGGACGATTTCTCGTTCTCAAAATTGCATTTTTTCATTCATGCTTTATTATTCGTCTTATGATTATGCACTAACTCTTTCTTGAGCTTTAGTCTACAGGGACAGTTGCAGCAAGGACAACGTATCCGCGTTCACAATCGCAACACGTCCGTACAAGGGTGAAATCACAGCATTTGCAGCATCGCATCAACACAACAGGCATCGCATTTTGCAGGATAACATTTTCTACTCACAGTCACATTACTTTCAAAATTATGCATCATCATTTTGCCTTAACAGTTATGCACTAACCGTTTGTTTAAGTCTTAGCATGCGGGAAGCGGGAGCCTGGCGTGGATTTTCTCTACTGACAACCGGGCAATTTGTTGGGGGCGACCTTCCGAGAATGGCGAAGCGGCCTCAGCGTCGGTCCACTCGTTCGCATCACCATAAAATCAAAGACCATAAGCCATGGCGGTACGCCCGAGTTCAAGCGATTATTTTTATTTTTGCTTTTTGCACCGCGCTTGATGTCATCATAACTCGACAGGGACAAATTTAGTCGCGTTAGCGCGCCGTGTTTTGACCATGGTAGCCCGGTGTCGTCATAACTCGACCGGGGCGATTTTGAGTCGCGTTAGCCCGCTTGGTGTTTGACCATGGTAGCCCGGTGTCGTCATAACTCGACCAGGGCGACTTTGAGTCCGCGTTAGCGCGCTTGATGTTTTGACCATGGTAGCCCGATAGCGTCATAACTTCGACCTTGGGGCGACTTTGAGTCGCGTTAGCGCGTTGGTGTTTCGACCATGGTAACGATGTCATCATAACTTCGACACCTTAATGATTTTGATTTTTGCGTCGAACATGCGCACCAACATTTTTGCGATTACGGTCGAGACAAAATTGGCTATGAGTCAACGTCTTTGTCAGAAGATTCTTCCATCATCTCCATACTGAGGGCGGTATTGGCGCTGATTTTGACCCTCGTCGGTCATTAGCTATGAAATTAGACTAATTTTGTAAAATAATTTTTATGATTTTTATAATAAAATGCAGCGATAAAACATAAATCTGAGCATAAATAAACAATTTAATAATGGCATCACGTTTTACGTAGAGTATTAAGTACTTAGAGTCCCGCGCCCGCATTAATTAATTTTAAGCCATGTCATGATTCTTAATTAATAATAAATACGTCAAATTAGCAGTGACGTCGCGCCAAGTAGCATAGTCGCATTTATTAATACGTGAGCAATTTCATAACTCATTTTTAATAATAATGCACAATAATAAGATTTTAAATAATAGCGCGCATTCTAAAATATTAAGCACTAATTAAATAGACACACGCATTTATTATTATCTAAACTTAGACTAATAAAGCACCTAAATAATTTAATCACAATTTATTAATCGATTTACCACTAATTAATTTTACCTAAACTAACAATTAAAACTACCTAATACACTTAATACACCTATTTTAATAGAACCCATTATCTACCAAATTGACCCGAGGCCCAGTCCGCTTTACTTTTCCTTATCGGCGCCAGCCGCCAAGCCCGAAGCCTGCGCCATTTCCAGCCCATCGTCAATAGCCACAAAACAAAACAAAAGAAGAAACGAAAACCTAGCGGAAATCGCGCACTCGTCCGTCGCCCAGTGAGATTCTCGCTGAGAATCGTGAGGCACACGCCAAACGTTTAACCAATTTCACCTTACCATCTCCAAGAAACACGAATCCCCCAGATTCCCTCAAATCTCCCAAATCGTTTTTAACTTATCATAATAACAAGGCATACCAAATCTTTCCTAAAATCGTCCACGAATCAGCCCTTAAAATGGTCGAATCAATACCAAATGGAGTGCAGTATTGACAAAAACCGACCTTTAAGTCGAACCAAAATTAGAACCCGGGGAAGAGCTATAAAAGGAGCTAGTCCAGCGTGCGATCATCGGATCTGGCAAAAACCTTTACACATTACGAAATCTCTTCCTCAAAAATGGCATTTTGCGGTAAAACACTAACCAAGAACACCGCGAGCGGTCGAAAGACTCAAGCCATCATTTTTGCATTCGCAAAACCTCCGAGCGGATCGACGACTTGATACGCTGCCTCGGTTCGCTGCCCGGAGAAGGTAAAATCAGCTCCCTATCGATTTCGTCGCATTCTTGTATTTCTGCATTTTTGTTTCGTATGCTAAACATGTATTAGTCAGTTTTATTGCGTGCTTTGAGGCATAAATGTGGTGTGTCTGATTAAAGGGAGGCCTTATATAGATGAAATGGCATTCTTTAAGTGCTATCCTTGTTCAATGTATGGACCTTCGTTATTGATAATATGCTTGAGATAACTTCTGTATATCCAACTCTGGTTTACTTGATTGCGCGCAGCCTGAACATGATTGTGTGCCTGGTTTAAATTCAATTAGTTACATTTTAGTAGAGTTAGACGTCAAGTATGTTTAAAAGATGAAATGACTACATTTGTTCATTGGAAGGACTGTCGAGCATATTGAATATAAGTTGATGTTTTGTTTAAGATCATTGGACTAACGTACTATTTTAGTTAATCTCTATGTTTGATGGTTATTTTGATTTTGTGGCAATATCCAATGTGTCTGGCTGGTTATATTCATGAAAGGTACTCGCATTGTCAATTTATTTGTTGAATTGAATTAATATAGTTTAAGCATAAGGAGATTTCTATGTTATAACCAGCCTAGTTTCATGTGTCTGGATGAAATTATCCACTATAACTATTACGCATGCGTAAGTCCATGAAATGCTTCTTATGTTGGTTTGAGAACCTATTAACACACATATATGATTGGCTGGTTTAATACTTAGTCTCTCTGTTTTCAAGAGTTTGTTGATGTATGTGAACTGTCATAAGCCTCATGTTGGCTAGTTTAAGCTTCTTTGCATCCTAATTTCCTGGGTGTATCTGTCACAAGACTTTAGTCTCAATTGTTATTTTATACCTTGCGTTTAAAAATGTATTGCTTGCCCAAATATTTGTCTAAGTAGCGTTGTATTGCCTTTCTTGGCTAAGTAATATAGAAGTAAGCTTAAATCATTTCTGCGTTATGCGCATCTTAATCAATCGCTCTGCATATCCAAAGTCTTTGCTTTACTCGGTAATTTAAATATCTGGCTCGTTTACGTAGTCCTTAGATTAATCACTGTTCATCTTACTAAGCCGTATGTTTGACATTAATAATGGGGTGAGGTTGTTACGGTGTCCTCTCTAGTAATCTTGTAAAAATCTTCATTTAGCAATAATGGACGACCTACGATTTTCTTTTTCTAAAAAAATAACATGATTGCATGTTTGGGCCAACAATTTCATGTCTGAAGCGTATGTTGGGCGATTCTCTCTTGAACTGTCGAAATGCAGTGATCTAATAATGTTAAAGTTTATGTCAATGCCTATGTACTATTTAATAAGGTTTAAAATGCATACTAATCCTTATTTTCTTTTGTTTTACATGAAAATCAGAGCAATGAAGAAGTCTCATTGCGAGACTCTTCACGAGCCACATCGCATGACTTGCTTTGTGTCCACTGCATTCCACCTCAGAATTCCCAAACAAAAAGGGGGACGAGACGACATTGTCACCCCCCTAAAAGCATCCTTTTGGCCTTTTAATCTCTTATGTCTTATATATATTTTGTTTGTTTATTTGTTGAAATTTAATTGCTTAACTTTGTAATTAATAGTATACTAACTCTATTAGTTGTAGCATAGATCGGGGGATAGTTTTAAACATAAGTCCACTTCCATTTACTTGCTCTAGGTCCTTTACATAGGTTTTTAAAACTTTAAACCACTTTTATCTATACTTTTAGTCATATAATTAGGATATTGTGTCTTACTAACTTTTGAGCATAAAAAAAAAAACTATCTTTCTCATAAATCCTGCTACTAATATTCTATAATAAAAACTGTTTTCTTATTAGTAGTTATAAAATGAACACTTTGAATATCATGCCCCATATACATTCGCCTAATCAAAACTTGGAAGCGCATGTGTACATTTACAAATCAATCTTATATTTTATAAACTATGTCGTTTAATTGTGTATTTTGCCGCTACTTTTCTTCCCAAATCACGCTATAAATACATCATTAAGCATAACAGTTGTATGTATTTTAAATAGCACCCATCTCCATAAAAAAAAAAAAAACTTATATGCATTTCTTATATCTTACAGCTCCCTTATATTTTCAAAATATGTATTTTATATATTTGCAAACATCATTTTTATTTAAATATTTTCAAAACATGCATTATTCTCTAACATAATAATTAACCCTAGGTTTGAACGGACAACCGCAAGTTAGCGGATCATTTAGGGTGCCTAACCCCTTCCCTTTAGGATAATAAAGAACCCTTACCCAGAAACTCATTAAGTTTAGCAGACCATAAAATGGAGTTAACGTTGACTTAAACATAGTCGGCATTTAGGTGTCCTAATTCACCCAAAATAATTAGGTGGCGACTCCCTAGCAACCCTTTAGCATCTTTAACCATTTAGCACCTTTTAACACTTTAACATTCCTTTTAATATTTAACATTTTATTATTTATTTCCTAACACTTTTATTAAATAGGGTTCGCTTTTAGAAAGTCGCGGTCGAAAAAGGGCGCGACAGAATGGCGACTCCACTGGCAACCCTTTAGCATCTTTAACCATTTAGCACCTTTTAACACTTTAACATTCCTTTACCTTTTTAAGCATTTTTTATATTTCCTAACATTGCATTTTAAGCAGGAGATTCGCTTTTAGAAAGTCGCGGTAAAAAAAGGCCGCGACACAGACAGCTGACCCTTTTTTAATAGAAAAGAATAGTCAAACCAACTCAGGTGGCTGGTCAATCTCAGAGATCTTATCGGCTGGAAAATCGGAGACGGACGACCACAGTCCCGGCCTTACCAGCACCGAAGGTGTACTAATCAATGAACCCACGAAACCAACTTTCAGTTTGAGATGCCGATCGGCTGGAATATATCTTGAAGGTCCGCTATTACTTTAGATCATGAGATTTTTTTCAACCGTTAAATCAATTATTATAATGATCAATCAATTGTCATACGAGTGCATGATTTGTGAATCGTATTCCTAATAACTTAGGTATTAATAGAACATCATATTTTTATTGTAAAGCATTCGATTTCTAGCAAGCACACAAATCATACCATTTACACTTAGTAATTGGGTTATCAACTCAACCGCAAAGGAGTATCCAACGGTGGATTTGGCACACTCCACCGCCAGAATTCAGGCTATCTTTGCCCATTTACTTAATAAATTATCTGCACATGGTTCATATCGTTCCGGCATGATTTCTCCAATCAGAATAAGAGGATTGCCCAATATTTATTCATATCATGTGTATAACTCTTAAAAAGATACAAAAAATATTACTATTACTACAGTATAATAAACATGTGCTACTATATAATATAATAATGAAAATAATGGATATTTACCAATTTCCCCGTAAGTGATTAAATTGATAACTTAAAATTTTCATCGACATTTGACCAGTCAAAACGTCTCTATAAGAACTCATGTGTGGATAAGTGTTATCATGAGTAGGTTGTACTTCAGGGATTTGAGGACAAGGCGCAGTCGGCATTTCTAGGACTTCTTGACGAGTCATGGCCAAAACTTCACGACGATTGATAGGTATCTTTTCAACATACATTTCAAGCATATTCAAGGTGATTAGGTCTGTATATTCTTCCGGCGCCCTCAAATATTCACTCAACGACTCATCATCAATGACAATTCACTCGCCATAAAGCACTACCCTTGCGATGAAACGATATTGTATATTTGCCTATTACAGATAATGCAAATCACGCCTACTAACTTGCATTCTTTTATGTATGGCAATGAGTAACGTTGAGTAATCCAAGTTAATTGAAAACTTAACATAGAATTTAGGTGTAATACTATAACGAACAATATTAGAATCATGAAAAATCTCTCCTTCCCAAAATAATGAAACCTTAACAGTTGGAGGAGGAGATAACATTTTTTTAATAACTTGAGAGTTGGATGATTTTTTCAAGAACTTGGAATTTTGATGACTTAAACTTTTGAAAATGGATGAGTCTTTCTCTCATCCAAAATTCATGTTAAATAGAAAACGGACGGGTTCTTGCAATAATTGTCATAGAGTCATGTCAAATCAAGTACAAATGAGTAGATGAATAATTGATCGTAAAACGCAACAATTTATTGAATAATTGAACTAAAATGGACATTTTAAAAAACACGGGCTGCCCTAGTTAATAATACACCCTATTGCGCAGGAATTTTCTGCGCAAAAGGACTTAACCACGTCGGTACAGTTAAGTCCTTTTGTGCAATAATTTCATACGCAAAAGGTACTTTGTCATAATTTTTTTGTTGTCTTCCTCCTTCTATAGATCATTTAAGTTTCGGACTCCAGAGAGGCGTGATAAGAGAGCGGCGTAGAGAGGAGGAGGAGGGTGAGGAGGAGAGATTGGGTCATTTTTTTGTAAGATTTAAAAAGATAAATTAATTTTGATAGTTACCTTAATTAACATAAGTAATTATTCTATAATAGTAATAATAATAATAATAATAATAATAGTAATAATAATAATAATAATAATAATAATAAAGCTTAAAATCATATATAAAGGTGACGTTTAGTATAAAAAAGGACGTTGTACACTGCGCAAATATACTTGCACATTCATCTGGCAGTACACAAGTAGCGTCAATTTCTCTCTTTCCCCGGCATTTTCGCTCCTTTTCTATTGAACACGAACGAAAATCACCAACCACCAACAAGAATTAACCTGCAAAGGACTGATGGACAACACTGTGACGGTTTCCACTTCTGCTCCATCAAACTCTGGTACCGGCAATCGCCGGTCACAGCCACGCTACTTGTACTGTAGCTGCTTCAGGCGCTGTTGTCGCTGTTTCTGCTGCTTCTACTCCTGCCCATAGATACGTTAATCACTGTTTTAATGATTGTAAATCTGCGTGTGTCTAATGCATTCATAACCCCTTAAACTTGTCAGTAAATTTCATTTAGACACTTGAATTACGATATGTTTTAATTGAATACCATGATAAATTATTCCTATTAGACACTTTCGATTCTCAAGCGTCTAGTAGATAATTATGTCATCTCTGTTTATTATATGCATCACAACAATCATTCTGAATTGGAACATGTATGAAGTTTTACAACTTATTGAGGTTGATGCATATAATTAAAGGAGATTGACATATTTTAAGTTGTTAACTTTTCTACGTAATGAACACTTGAGAACATATGTAAAAGTTTTTTTTCAAAAAAAATTGAACCGGAAGTGTCTGATAAAAATACTGTGCTCAATTGGAATAAACCTTGATTCAAGTGTCTTAAGTGAAATTAACTGGCAAGTTTAAGGGGTTGTTGATGTATTAAGGCTTGAGTATATAAAAATGTTGTGGGATATGGTCAGTCATTGAACTGAAAACAGTTTTTGTTTGTATTAAACTCTTCATCCTCTTGTTGAATAAAAAATCAGTTGATGATCTTATAATACCTTTTGTTGGCTAAAGTGAAATAGTTTTATTGGTAGTTGTAGAATTAGGAAACAATTGCTGATCTCTACTCTGTGCTCTTTATCTATACTGGCTAGTTTAATTGTATTATAGGAAGCTAGCTAGTGTTATGTGAAGGAAATTCGAGATTACCGATGTATAGTGAGTTTCTTGATCTTAGTTGAATTTGTTGCTAATCATGTCTTATGAAGAAGTGTATGAACTTGGGACTTTTTGGTGTGGCAACATGTTTTCCTTGGTGAAATTCTTTTTTGATGTTGGTTGCTTATGTTAGAAATAATATACTTAGTAGTAGTTTGGATATACATTCCAAATATTTTTCACTTTATTTGGAATTTATGAAGTTGGAATTTAATATGGAGTTGTGTTTGGTTATACTTTTTGCAAAGGAGAGAAGAGAGCACTTTATTTGAAATTTATGAAAATGGAGTTGGAAAACATGTTTGGATCACTTTTCCAAATTTGGAATCCAACTCCAAGTTGGACTTGGAAATTTTATAACCAAAAACTAATCCTGAAATAAAGTGAAAAATTATTCTAGAAAAAGTGAATAATTTTCATGGCCAAACGGCTGTTGCGAGAAAATATGAGAAAAAAATATTATTGAAATATTGTGTATCTACATGATTACACCGAGCTCTATTTATAGACACTCCATTACAATCCTTTTTCTATTAGGATACTATATATAAAATTATATTCCTATTCTACGTTACAATCCTTTTACTCTTGACTGACTCTGAGACTCAGTCTTCTGACTTGGATTGGCATACTAGGGTCAATTCCACCCACTATATATGAATCTTATTCCTATTCTAACACTCCCCTCAAGTTGGTGCATACAAGTTATATGTACCGAGCTTGTTACAGATGTAATTAATACGAGGACCAGTGAGGGACTTGGTGAAAATATCTACAAGCTGATCACTCGACTTCACAAATTTTGTAACAATATCACCAGAGAGTATCTTTTCTCTAACAAAGTGACAATTAATCTCAATGTGTTTAGTCCTCTCATGAAATACCAGATTTGGAGCGGAATGCTGGTAAAACATCGAGTGATCAGCTTTACTATGAGTCATGCCAAACTCCTGAATTACTGTGCTGAACTTTTCAAATCAGGCTCGATGAGATTGTTTCAGACCATAAAGTGCACGACGCAATCGACAGACCAAGCTAGACTCCTCCTGAGCAACAAAAGTTGGTGGTTTCTCCGTATGAACCTCCTCCTCTTCTCAAGGTCATCATGGAGAGAATAACATACTTTACGAATGTGTCCAAGCCTATTACAATAACAACACCTAGGTCGAGATCTTTTAAGGAGAATTCATCCTCATCGCTTTTTCATGGACTGTGATGTGCATTTTATGATATTCTCCTTCATAGGACTTGAACTTTCCTGTATTTTTGGAGTTAAACATATCAAAACCGAGAGACGTGGTGAAATCTGTCTTGAAAGATGGATGAAATCTAGCGAACACAATCCAAGAAGAAAATCACTAAGATCTGGCTGAAAAAAGGTGCATGCGTGTCGCTTGAATTTGACGCACTAGTCGGAGCTGGCACTTCGAGCGACATGTGGTGGCGCGTGAGTGAGTATTTGTCGAAGCCGCTGACTGAGTTTTGGTCGGAAGAAATTGATCTACCTCGTGGTTGTGTTGAATTTGCGCAATACTACCCGAAATTAATTTTAACGCGAACAGCTATGTTGTCACCGGAAATATTGCACGGTGACTGATTTGCTTTTTCGAAAATTATTGAAAATTTGCACAACAATTAGTTTCTCACTAGCCTTAACCTGATCTATGTTGTGGTGGTGTTCATTCTGCACAACACCACTAAATGGAGATGTGACGCTAGTAGCCGCCGAAAAAATTATGCGCGGTGGTGATTTTTTTCGAATCTTCGCTGGAATATTGCACAGTGGATACTTTCGGGAATAGAAGGACGCAAAACAATTACCGGAATTGAGGCACGTGACTATGATGATATTTTGTGGGTAGGATAAGAATGATGGTACGACCCTAGAGGACGCTAATTAGTCGCCGAAATTGAGGCACGAGACTGTGATGATATTTTGTGGGTAGGATCGGAATGATGGCACCACCCTACAAGACGAGAAATTATGTCGAAAAAGTTGTCGAACCTCAAAGAAAGTGGTATGAGTCAGCTCAGAATCTCTATGCGATCCTGACAGTAAAAACAATTCTTAAAAGAATGGCCGGAAACAGTCTGGAATCGCTGGAACCCTAGTTCTGACGATCAGAATATGGTGAATGTTCACGTCGAAATTACTATTCACGCCGGAAAAACACTGTTCATGTGATATTGTTCACATGGCATTGTTCACGCGGCACTGCTCACATCTACTTTTTTTCCCAGTGATAATATTCTATTTGAAGGAGAATATTTTATTTAGAAATATCTTAAAGTTTTCTACAATCTTCACTCTACAATTATCGTAGAAGCTATGATACCATGTGAGACATGTGAGAAAATATGAGAGAAAAATATTATTGAATTGTTGTGTATCTACATGATTACACTGAGCTCTATTTATATACACTCCATTACAATCCGTTTCTTTTGTTTTGCTTTGCTTGCTTGTGATTATGCTTTATCTTGAGCCGAGAGTCTCCCGGAAACAGCCGCTTTACCTACCAAGGTGGAGGTAAGGTCTGCGTACACTTTACCCTTTTCAAACCCCACGTTGTGAGATTTCACTGGGTATGTTAATTTCTATTCTACATTACAATTCTTTTTCTAGTAGGATACTATATATGAAATCATATTCCATTTTAACCGCCGCTAAATAAGTGTAATTATTTTCACGTCCATAATGGGTGCAAGCCACTTTTTACTTCCTTCCTACTACCCTGAAAACTTGCTCCTGTTGAGGCAAGCGGTTTTCTTAGCTAAAGCGTTTTCCGTGTAAAATATGTGCTTTTGATTTATTTTTTTAAATTTATACCAAACATGGCTTTGCTCCTGGCACCTGCTACCTGAAAAAGATGGATGCTGAAAATGAGAATTCAGGACTTGTGACTGCTTGAGTTATATGGTCTCATGTGCTTTTGGTTAAGAAATTTCCCTACCCAGTAAAGTTGTGCATCAAAAGATTTCCTAGCTGTTTGTAAATGTAAGTATGTCATTGATATATGTTTACACCCAATTTTGTCCTCTCTTTCAATCATTTACCTAAAATTAAACTAATTTTAAAGATCACAAAATAACTCTTATAATAATAATAATACATATATAAATAAGTAATTCAATAATGGCGTTGCATTTATAAAAGCATTAAGCATTCCTTAAATATCATATCCGCATTTGTCATTTTAATAAAACAAATTTTATTCATAATTTAAACCCCCACTTATATTCCATTAATTAAAACTAATAAAACACCTAAAATCATATAAAACAAATACACTTAAACCCCATTTATTTATCATTAATTAAAATACTCCCTAAAACTCTACCCAAATTAAAACCACCGGCCCAAGTAAATTCCCTTTAAATCAACCCAAATAAATAATCCCCAAAGCCCAAAGCTGGAAAGCCCAACACTCCCTCCTTTATTTCATCTTCCCCACATATCCCTTAAAACACTCTCAAACCTAAAACCAAACGGAGAAAACCGCCGCTATCACTTCTCAAATCACCACAGATTTACGGTAGCAAACTTACCATAACCATTAACACCAACAATCTTCCCAATTCTTTTCAAATTACCATAACCAAAATATATCATAAATCACCAAAATCGCATGAAAACCTCCACGAATCAGTCCGAATATTTCCCAAAATCACAAAGAAATCGCATCAAATCGTGTACTAAAATCGACCCAAAACTGTCACAAAACTTACCATAAATCAAAAGCCAAATCAAGGCTATATAAGCCAAACCAATTTACACAGCAATGGCATCGGAAAAATCAGTAAAAGATAAAGAAAAAAATTGGCAAAAAATCCCAAAATTGGCAGTCTAAGAGCAAGAACAAAAATGTCGAAACCCTTTCTTTCAATATCAGTCAAGAAATCAGCAAACAAGCTCTGACTTTTTCATTTACATAGCAATACAATTCGAGTGGATCGACGACTTGATACGCTGCCTCGGTTAGCTGTCCGGAGAAGAGTTTCATTGCGAGACTCATCGCGACCCTCGCCAAATGAAGACCTACATCTATACACATCTTTATCTCCGCCTCGGAAATTCCAAGCCACAGGCGAATAACATCGCCATTCCCTCGAGTCACCTTTATTGATTTTCTATCCCACCCCCATTTATGTGTTGTAAATTAATTATCTAACATTACACTATTAGCATAACCTTTAGGATATTTAAGTTTTGAGTCGCCATTAAGAGGTAGTTTGACACTAGAAATTTGCTTCCTCCAACTTAATTATTTTAGGCTAGTCATGCATTGCTTAAGTTATATTAAATTACTTAATAACCTTCACTCGCATAACAATTCATGTAGCTAGGATAGTATATTCCTAATCAATTTATCTTTAACATAATAACCTAGGTTCTTTATTAATCTAGAGAAAAGAATTTAGACATCCTCTAAGATCCGCTAACTTGCGGTTGTCCGTACCTAGGTTATTATGTTAAAGATACATGCATATTTTAAAATAGGCCTAGCATGTAAAGTGTCTAAAATGATTTTCCTATGTGAATATTAATAAGACTATTTATGAACGGACAACCGCAAGTTAGCGGATCTTAGAGGATGTCTAACCCCTTCCCTCTAGATTAATAAAGAACCCTTGCCCAGAATCTCACATAGTTTTGCATGTCTAACCCCTTCCCTCTAGATTAATAAAGAACTCTTGCCCAGAATCTCACATAGTTTTGCAGACCATTAAAATGGAGTTAATGTCAACTTTAACTAGTTGACATTTAGGTGTCCTAATTTACCCAAACTAATTAGGTGGTGACTCCGCGAACCCTTTAACACTTTTAGCATCCTTTTAGTATCTTTATTTTTTAACAAGTGACAGGATTCGCTGAATAATATCGCGGTAAAAAAAGAGCGTGACAATATATACACACACTCAATATATATGGTACGATATAAGATACAATGTTCTGACTAAATCCAAAATTGTAGAATTAGACAAGTGATCCAATCGTTTCTGGTTCAATAAGGAGACAAATTGTCCGTACATAGTTTCTTAAATTAGGAATCAAGTCAGGACTTTGTAACTGCTTTCTATACGTGAAGAATTTCTTGTCTGCATTGGCGAGTGCATTTGGAAAGCATCATTAGATAGAATCAAAATCAAGTGGTTAAGAATTATGTGAAGGTTCAGACCAGTTATTTGATTTCAGAAAAACTGTTGATGTATCTTAAGTAGCGTGGATACAAGCACACATCAAATGCTTATGTTGGATGGCATGCATGCATGATCTAGCAGGCATCTATTAACTGCTGAGGTATGTGGTGCTGTTCCTAGTAGTTATATGCATTTATAAAAATTGATATATATGTGGGGTGAAATGTATTGCACCGCTATATCAACTGAAATGGACCACCAAGGCTTACCCAATAGCTGTGGACTGTCTAATGAGCTACCAATCTGAGATTTTTCAGGACTTTAACTTTTCATCCTTTCAGCTGTAACTTGATTTTTTAATACATTATATTTTTGACAAAGGCACCCCCAACAGTGAAGAGCTTACAAGCTCACACAACCTATCACCTAGAGGAACAAGTATCTTTCAAAGTGATAAAACTGGCACCCCTAAAGGGTCCAGATCCAAACCCTCCAAAGAATAATTATGTTTAGCTTCCTATCTTGGAATGCAAGGAGCTTAAAAACCATGGGTGCTTGGGAAAGGCTGAAAAGCCTTAAAAACCAGCACCAGCTCCCCTTTGTGTGCATTCAGGAACCTAAAGGGAAAGCCAAACACCTGATCAAATACATGATGAAACTTGGTTTCAATCAAGCTCACAATAACCTTAACAATAAGATCTGGCTCTTCTTGAGTCAAAATCTTACTGTACACATTGTTGAAAACTCCTATCAACAGATCACTTGTCATATCAATTGTCTCAATAGCAGTACTAACATTTATCTTACCTGTGTCTATGCTGAGTGCACCATTCAACTCAGGAAATCACTGTGGGAGGATTACCAAAATTTGGCTACCAAACTAAGGGTCCATGGGGGGTGATAGGAGATTTCAATGTAATCTCCTGTCCTGAGGAAAAACTAGGTGGTGCACCATATAAAATGCAGAAAAGTTTTGATTTTCTAGAATGTCTCACTGAATGTGGCCTGATTGATGTAGGCTTCTATGGAGCCCAATATACATGGTGCAATAATTGGGGACACCCAAGAACAATGTGGAAGAGATTAGAGAGGCTGGTTTTCAATGACCAATGGCTGGAAAATTTCAATGATACAAGGGTCACACATCTCTCAAAAACTGGCTCAGATCACAATCCCCTGCTAGTGACAGCTGAGAAAGAAAAGGTTCAAGCTGGAAAGTATTTCAAGTTCCTAAACATATGGTGTGGACATAAAGATTTCCAGAAGATAGTTAAGGAAGCTTGGCAATCACCCACACAAGGCACATCAATGTGGCAACTGCATAATAAAATGAAAACAGTGGGCGCATGTGTTCTGGCTCTGGGGGGTGGGTCTTCCCTTTCTCAATTATGACGTACTTGGTTAGGTTGCCATCTAGGTCTCGGTCGGGGGCGGCTTCCAAATTATGGTCGCATTCTTCCCTCTGCTCGTGCACTCGTTAAAGTCATGGCCTAGCCTAGTTGGTGAAGGAGCCTACAAGTGGTAACCGTATCCGTCAATAATCTCATTACCTTTCTGAGCAAGATCACGTCCTTCATTACGAGTTTGTACACATGCTTCTAGAGCTACTCGGTTAGCTACGACACCTGGCGCCCACTAGAGATGACAGTGGATCCTGAACCCGGTTCGAATCCGTTTTATAGGATATGAATATTTAAATTTTGGACCCGACGGATCCGGATCGGACCCGGATCCATTTATGATGGATCGGATCTGGATTTGTCTTTGAGATCCGTATCCGTTTCAGATCCGACCCGTGGATCCGTTTTGTATTAAATACATTATCTCATTTAATTTATTCTTGAGCAAAGTTCATTCATTTCCACGTCATGGACTTATACAAACTTGCGGCTGAATGCCACTTCTCCACCAGGCAACTGTCCCAGTAGCTTTCAATAAGTTCACCATTTCAAGAAGGCACTCTGAAGCTGCTATGTGAACCTGAGTTTGTGCATGGATAAAAATGTTATAGATTCACAATGAAATATCAACATGCAAACATATTACAACTCGATAAAAAAGTATCACTCAAAACATCTAATAAATTTGAGCAAGAAATCTCCTTTCATTTCCTAAAAGAATCTATAATTGAAAATACTAGTCATAAATGTATGCTAAAACAATTTTACTTTTTTTCTCAAATGAATGATGAGATCAGAGTTCACTTCAGCTTCATTCATGTTTCTTAGTCAATGCTGAAACACTGCTAAATGCATGCAGTGGGAACCTTGTGTATGGGTGTGTTGGGGGGGGGGGGGGGAGAAAAGGACGCCAAATCTGCAGAACAGTTGCTAAGCTCTATCACCCTAGACAAGAAATCTGCAGATTGAGTAAACTGAATGCTTTGTGAATGCACTGAAAAATTCAAGGTTTTTTTACATGTGGATCCAGATCCTATCCGCGTACCCGGTGGATCCGATGGATCTGGATCCGGATACAGGTATTAAAAACGGATCTGGATCTAGTAGGATCCGGTCCAGATCCTATCCGTTGGCACCCCTAGGCGCCACCACAAAGCTAAGCTCTTGGTCAAGAGAGGCATTTGGAGATATTTTTAAGGATGCAAAAGAGACTGAAAAGGAAATTTGTAAGCTTAAAAAGATGCACACAGAAGACCCCACAGAGGAAAATAGAAGTACCCTAAGTAAAAAAAATTGTTGTGTATATTAGACTAATACAGAACCAAGAGGAATCTACAGACAAAGGGCAAAAGATAGATGGCTGCTAGATGGGGACAAAAATACAGCCTATTTCACAAGGTCATCAAGGATAGGAGGAAACTGAATATTCACAACATTCAGGATGCGGAGGGCCAGAGAATCCAAGGACATCAAAAGATTGCCAATGCAGCAATTCAACACTTTGAAGAGTTGTTTAAGTACCAGGAATGCACCGAAAATTACAACATAAAAAAAAGATAGCCCGGTACACTAAGCTCCCGTTATGCACTGAAAATTACAACATACTGAACCAAATTCCTCATTTGGTCACAAATAACCCAACACAACAGGAGATAAGAGATGCAATAAAAAGCATTGATTCGGACAGTGCCCCAGGCCCAGATGGATTTGGAGCAAACTTCTATCAGGTTGGCATTGATATAATTGTCACGCCCGAATTTGACCGCAACATTATTCAGCGAATTCTGCCTGCTTTAAAAATAAAAAATAATGCTAAAAGGTGAGCTAACGGGTTCGCGGAGTCGCCACCTAATTAGTTTGGGTGAATTAGGACACCTAAATGTCAACTAGGTCAAGTTAACACTAACTCCATTTAATGGTCTGCTAAACTATGTGAGATTTTGGGCAAGAGTTCTTTATTAATCTAGAGGGAAGAAGTTATGCATCCTCTAAGATCCGCTAACTTGCGGTTGTCCGTTCAAACCTAGGTTATTATTATGTTAAAGATAAATGCATGTTTTAAAATAGGCCTAGCATGTAAAGTGTCTAATTTTGCAAGTGATAACAACTTTTCATATATGAATGCTAATAAGAGAGTTTTCTTGTGTTAGGAATTTGGTAGCAAATAATACTTTAACTACGTGAAGAGTTATGCAAGTGAAAATTATTAGATTGTTTAATGTAACTTAAGCAAGGCAAGCCTAGAATGATTAACTTAGGGACACAAATTCTATCATCAAACTACTTTCTAATAGCGACTCAAAGCTCAACTATTCTAAGTGTTCGACTAGTAATGCAATGTTAGACAATTAATTACAACAAATGAATGGGGCGGGGTAGAAAAAGGACTCGAAGGCATGGCGGTGTCATTGCGCCTGCGGTTTGGGATTTCTGATGCGGAGAGTGCGATGGATATAGATGCGGATCTCATGATGTTACGTTGAGTCTCGTATCAAGACTCTTCGTTGCTCCCAATGAATTTCATGTAAAATAAAAAAAATAAGGAGCACATATGATTTACACTTAAACATGTATACCATGATTGAATTACAAGATCAACAAGTGACAAAAATGGACGAAAGGCAGATCCAATGGGCTGAGTCCTGATATACATGCGTACAGGATAGTGCACAGGCAAGGAGAAATAAGTTGCAAGGTCAGCAAATAACAGCAAGGCGCTCATATTTTAATCACGCAGATTCACTTCCATACATCATGAATACAAATAAACCCTTTTCAGATTGGTATTAGTACTATAGTGTTTGCAAATATGGACACTACAGAAGCTATAAATTCCATATAATACGCCAGACAGGGCACATAGGCTGCAGAGCCTATGGCACAGCGCCAAAGCAATCTTAAGTGAACTGATTCAGACTGTATCCACTTAAAACACGGAGGAACATGTTGGCAAAAGTTAACATAGTATTAAGGTCAATACAACTTCATGTTAGGCTTGGCAGATGGTAACATGTGCAATCTCTTAAAGCAGCATGTAAATTAATATTATTTTACTAGTATGCGACAAATATCTGAGATTAGTATTAAAGCCTTGAAACAGTGAAGGTACATTCAGGTCACTTCTTAATTTCTTTCATTCCTATTTGGACAACTCCAATGCTGAATTGTTCTCTATACATATCCTATTATGTATAGCATTATTGCCCTTTTAAGTATGAAATGCAACAAAGACCACAACTTCACTTGACATAAAATAGTTCCAAAGATGTAACATACTAATGTAGCTACCATTCAACCATCAGATAAACAAGATATATATGATTACTAGTTTCATGAACATATGGGGATACTGCAATGAGCACATAAACACCAAAAGGTCATTCAGATATATAGAGACATCTAATATGCAATTTGAATTAAGCCAACAGAACCACAATGTTACTCATCAGGCGCAGCAGTGTTGAGACCACAACAGGGCACAGTAAGATCAGGAAATTATCGGCCATATCTATAGACACGCAGCCAATACTAATATTGGTCTAATCACATTAACCCACACAGTCGCGAATATCAATAGCTATTAACATTGACTAACTAGGTTTAGAACCAAACAAATGCGCTTCAAATCGTACACAAATGACAAATTAAATTACATCAAACATATTTGACAAAGCATATAGTCGTCGTGCAGATTATGAAGTGTAAATCACATAAAAATGAAAGGGAATGGGTTTACCTTCTCCGGACAGCGAAACGAGGCAGCGTATCAAGTCGTCGATCCACTCGGAGTTTTGTTGCGATGCGATTAAAAGGGAATGAAGCTTTTGCTTTGAGAATGATTAATGGTCCGCGACTGATCTTGCGAGGAAGAAAAAAGGGGTTTGAATTTGTGTTCTTGCCCTAGACCTCTAATTTTCGGATATTGATTGATTATTAATGGGAGAGAGGGTCAAAATTGAGTGTCAACAACTTGTCCCTCTTTGACTGGAGATGATGGAAGAGTCTTCTAACAAAGACGTTGACTTATAACTAATTTTGTCTTGATCATCTGAATTAGAACAAGGATTAAGAAATGGAAGGACAAATGTCGATTCAAAAATTTGTCTCAGTGTCGAATTATAATGACACTGGCTACTGTGATGATAGAAAATGACACTTGGTTGTTGGTGTCTGAAACTAAAGGTGGGGCTGACACAGATTTAAAATTTGTTCTAGTGTCGAATTATGATGACACTGGGTTAAAAGTGGGCTGACACAACTTAAAAAAAAATTGTCTCAGTGTCGAATTATGACGACGTTGGGTCGTGATGATAGAAACTGACACTGGGTTGTTGGCATTTGAAAATTGAAGGTGGGACTGACGCAGATTTAAAAATTTGTCCCAGTGTTGAATTATGATAATACTGGGTTATTGGAGAGTGGATCGACGCTCGAGGCCACTTCTGCCCTTTGTTGGGAAGACTGCCCCCCCAACAAATTGCCTCAGTTCGCTGTAAGAAAAAATCCACGTTGCGCTCCTGCATGCTAAAGCTCAAGAAAAAATTAGTGCATAACTGTTAAGGCAGAAAATGCTGAAGTATGAATATATAAGAAATGCGATCAGGTGGATAGGAATATCGTCCTGTGTAATGCGATGACGATGCTGTTGAGGGAGTCCTTGTGTTGATGTGATGCTGCAAATGCTGAGAAGTCATCCTTGCACGGATATACTGCCACTGCGGATACTGATGTGTTGTCCTTGCATAGACGTGCTGCAACTGCTCCTGTAAGTTGAGGATCATATAGGCTAAAGCTCAAGAAAAAGTTAGTGCGTAACTGCTAAGACAAAATAATAAAGCATGAATATATAAGAAATGTAATTCTGAGAGTAGAGATATCGTCCCTGCGCATATATATTTATATGTTGATGACGTCGTTTTCAGTTATGGGGTCGTTTTTGGATGAGCATCGTTTCAGACATGACGTCATTTTCAGACATGGCGTCGTTTTCGAACATGACGTCATTTTCGGACATTGCGTCATTTTTGGACATGACATCATTTCGGACATGACGTATTTTTCGGACATGGCGTCGTTTCGAACGTGGCGTCATTTCGGACGTTGCATCATTTTCGAACATGACATCGTTTTCAGACATGGCGACGTTTTCGGACATGGCGTCGTTTTCGGACATGGCGTCATTTTCGGACTTGGCGTCATTTTCGGACATGGCATCATTTTCGAACTTGGCGTCGTTTTCGGACATGGCGTCGTTTTCGGACATAGCTTCGTTTTCGGACATGGCATCGTTTTAGGACATGGCATCGTTTTCGGACCTGACGTCGTTTTCGGACCTGGCGTCGTTTTCGGACCTGGCATCGTTTTCGGACATAGCGTCGTTTTCGAATTTGACATCTTTTTCAGACTTGGCGTCATTTTCAGACTTGGAGTCGTTTCGGACTTGGCGTCGTTTTCGGACCTGGCGTCGTTTTCGGACCTGGCGTCGTTTTCGGACATGGCGTCGTTTTCGAACTTGGCGTCGTTTTTGGAAATGGCGTCATTTTTGGACATAGCATCGTTTTCGAACTTGGCGTCTTTTTCGGACTTGGCGTCGTTTTCGGACTTGGCGTCGTTTTCGGAAATGGCGTCATTTTTGGACATATTGTCATTTTCGGACTTGGCATCTTTTTCGGACTTGACGTCGTTTTCGAAAATGACGTCATTTTCGGACTTGGCTTCATTTTCGGACCTGACGTCGTTTTCAGACATGGCATCGTTTCAGACGTACTGTTGATGATGTCGTTTTCGGACGTGATGTTGATGAAGACGTCATTGACAATGCTGATGAAGACGTCATTATGTTGATGCTCCTACTATTGTGAATTAATGCTCATGCAAGCTAAGCTTAAGAAAAATTAGTGCATAAATGTTTAAGACAAAAATGATAAAACATGAATATATGATAAATGTGATCCTGTGAGTCAAAATATCGTCTCTGTGCGGACGTAATATGCTGGAGGCGTCGTAGTTGCAGATGTTGATGACGTTGATGTTGATGACATCGCAGTGTTGACAATGCTGATGGCGTCTTTGGATTGACGTGATGGTGATGACGTCGTTGCGTAGACGTGCTGATGATGGCGTCGTTGCATAGACGTAATATTGATGAAGACGTAATTGTGTTGACAATGCTGATGAATAAGTCATTGTGTTGATGTTCATGCTCTTGTAAATTAATCCTCCTGCAAGCTAAGCTTAAGAATAATTAGTGCATAACTGTTAAAACAAAATTATGAATATATGAAAAATGTAATTCTGCGAGTAGAGATGTCGTCCATGTATGATGTGTAGAATGCTGTGAATGCTGATATCGTCCATGTCGGGCGTCTTGAATGTTGCGAATCGATGTAAATCGTGCCCGGGCGTCTTGAATCGAGAATGTTGATGTCGTCCATGCCCAGATGTGCTGAATGATGCTAATGCTGATATCGTCCCTGCACAGACTTGTTGGATATTTCGAATGCTGAGATGTTGTCATTGTACGGACTTGTTGGATGCTGCGAATGCTGATATCGTCCATGTCCAGACGTGTTGAATGCTGTGAATGCCGATGTCGTCCATGCCCAGACATGTTGAATGCTGCGAATACGGATTTCGTTCACGCCCAGACGAACTGAATGTTGCGGATGCTGATGTCGTCCCTGCACAGACTTGTTGGATGCTTCGAATGCTGAGATGTTATCACTGCACGGACATGGTGTAACTGCATGGATTGCAATGATGTCTTTAATCTGGATGCGGTGCGTTTGTGAACCGTCTGGATTACAATGATGTCTTTGTTTATGCGTTTGGGAACCGCATGGATTGCGATGTGTCGTTGTCTGGACATTGTGCGTTTGTGAACCGCATGACTGCAATGTGACTCTGTGACCGAGCTGATGCGCTGGACTTTTTTGCGGAATTTAAACTTTGATTGTTGTTGTTCTTTCTGCTTCTGCTGCTCCTGCTAATATGAAGAACTGTGAAATTTGAATTTTGATTGTTTGTCCTTTCTGCTTCTGCTGTGGAATTTGAACTTTGATTGTTGCTGCATCTTCTGCTTCTACTAATATGTAAAACCTGCGCTCAAAGAAAACTGTTGAATTTGGGGGGGGGGGGGGGGGGTCCATTCGCATTGACCTTGCAGCTTTGATTCTTGATGCTCAAGCGCCTGGCTTGTTCGGATCTGCAACCCCTGTCTGTTTTCAGGTCCCTTTTTTAGAACATCTCTGTGCTCTGCATCCCAAATAATTAATTGCCCATGAACCAATCATCTATTTGGTGATTGTGCCTTTAATCTTGCAAAGTACGTGCATTCTGTCACCTCTTAGTTAAATACGAATCGACCTTTGGTTGGGGAGAAAATAAGACATTCAAAATGCAGCAAGCCATGTTAGTATAAGACATATAAATATTGCAAAGGTGTATACAACACATAGCAAACATATATATTGCACAAAAGCGAGTCCTAATATGTATGGGGGCCTCTTTATGCCAGAGGTAGGCCTAAACGCCAGATATGCGAGATTATGATAGATTGGTTCAAGCCGTCAAACTGTAGTGCTTTTGTTGGAAATGACGACAAAAAATGAATGTGCATTTTCCAATTTCAGCTTGTCATGTTTAGGCTTGGACTCGTCTATCATTGTTACGCTACACATAGTATGATGATTGGTCGTTGGATTGCGAAACCCATCGACAAGTTTGGTGTTTTCCTAATTGTGGTGTCGATACCAAGGACCGACCCACCTAAGGTAAATGCATGCATGCCTTAAAGTAAATGTGGTATAGCTCTACCTTAAGTTTACTAAGATTTAGCTTTACTAGACGCAAGGTTCCCGAGCAGAAAACTCGAGTGAGAAGGCTACGCGGGTGACCAGCTGAACCGGTCTAAATCCGCGCATGCGCCAACTCTCCTAAAATTTAGGTATTTGAAAGAAATTTGCGGGTGCGCGAAGCACACCATCGCGTGTAGTGTGTGATAGTGTGAATTTTCCGTAAGGGAGGAAATATGAGCAGAATGCCATTTTAAGGAAAGAAGTAAAAAATGCAATTACAATAGTTACAAATAAAACAATTTTAAGCACGCAAGAAAATAAATGCAAAAGTAATGCTCAATAATAACCCTAGGTATGTTGTGGTCAAGAACCTCCTTTTCCCCAGTGGAGTCGTCATGCGAATTCTGCCTGCTTTAAAAATAAAAAATAATGCTAAAAAGTGTGCTAACGGGTTCGCGGAGTCGCCACCTAATTAGTTTGAGTGAATTAGAACACCTAAATGTTAACTAGGTCAAGTTAACACTAACTACATTTAATGGTCTGCTAAACTATGTGAGATTCTGGGCAAGAGTTCTTTATTAATCTAGAGGGAAGAAGTTATGCATCCTCTAAGATCCGCTAACTTGTGGTTGTCCGTTCAAATCTAGGTTATTATTATGTTAAAGATAAATGCATATTTTAAAATAGGCCTAGCATGTAAAGTGTCTAATTTTGCAAGTGATAACAACTTTTCCTATATAAATGCTAATAAGAGAGTTTTCTTGTGTTAGGAATTTGGTAGCAAATAATACTTTAACTACGTGAAGAGTTATGCAAGTGAAAATTATTAGATTGTTTAATGTAACTTAAGCAAGGCAAGCCTAGAATGATTAACTTAGGGACACAAATTCTAACATCAAACTACTTTCTAATAGCGACTCAAAGCTTAACTATTCTAAGTGTTGGACTAGTAATACAATGCTAGACAATTAATTACACAAATGAATGAGGCGGGGTAGAAAAAGGACTCGAAGGCATGGCGGTGTCATTCCGCCTGTGGTTTGGGATTTATGATGCGGAGAGTGAGATGGATATAGATGCGGATCTCATGATGTTACGTTGAGTCTCGTATCAAGACTCTTCGTTACACCCAATGAATTTCATGTAAAATTAAAAAAAAAAATTAGTATGCATCCAAACTTTATCATAATAACAAATAAGCATTTAGCGTGAGATTTAGCACATATGATTTACACTTAAACATGTATACCATGATTGAATTACAAGATCAGCAAGTGACAAAAATGGACGAAAGCGGATCGATGGTGAGTCACGATATACACGTCTGAGGATAGTGCACAGGCAAGGAGAAATAAGTTGCAAGGTCAGCAAATAACAGCAAGGCGCTCATATTTTAATCACGCAGATTCACTTCCATACATCATGAATACAAATAAACCCTTTTCAGATTGGTATTAGTACTATAGTGTTTGCAAATATGGACACTACAAAAGCTATAAATTCCATATAATACGCCAGACAGGGCGCATAGGCTGCAGAGCTTATGGCACAGCGCCAAAGCAATCTTAAGTGAACTGATTCAGACTGTATCCACTTAAAACACGGAGGAACATGTTGGCAAAAGTTAACATATTATTAAGGTCAATACAACTTCATGTTAGGCTTGGCAGATGGTAACATGTGCAATCTCTTAAAGCAGCGTGTAAATTAATATTATTTTACTAGTATGCGACAAATATCTGAGATTAGTATTAAAGCCTCGAAAGCGGTGAAGAATGCATTGTGTCACTTAATTTCTTTCATTCCTATTTGGACAACTCCAATGCTGAATTGTTCTCTATACATATCCTATTATGTATAGCATTATTACCCTTTTAAGTATGAAATGCAACAAAGACCACAACTTCACTTGACATAAAATAGTTCCAAAGATGTAACATACTAATGTAGCTACCATTCAACCATCAGATAAACAAGATATATATGATTACTAGTTTCATGAACATATGGGGATACTGCAATGAGCACATAAACACCAAAAGGTCATTCAGATATATAGAGACATCTAATATGCAATTTGAATTAAGCCAACAGAACCACAATGTTACTCATCAGGCGCAGCAGTGTTGAGACCACAACAGGGCACAGTAAGATCAGGAAATTATCGGCCATATCTATGAACGCGACGATACTAATATTGGTCTAATCACATTAACCCACACAGTCGCGAATATCAATAGCTATTAACATTGACTAACTAGGTTTAGAACCAAACAAATGCGCTTCAAATCGTACACAAATGACAAATTAAATTACATCAAACATATTTGACAAAGCATATAGTCGTCGTGCAGATTATGAAGTGTAAATCACATAAAAATGAAAGGGAATGGGTTTACCTTTTCTGGACAGCGAAACGAGGCAGCGTATCAAGTCGTCGATCCACTCGGAGTTTTGTTGCGATGCGATTAAAAGGGAATGAAGCTTTTGCTTTGAGAATGCTTACTGGTTCGCGACTGATCTTGCGAGGAAGAAGAAAGGGTTTTGAATTTGTGTTCTTGCCCTAGACCTCTAATTTTCGGATATTGATTGATTATTAATGGGAGAGAGGGTCAAAATTGGGTGTCAACAATAATAATCCCTGATTTACATAATGCAATTTTAGAAGTCTTTGATGGTACTCCTATTCCTAGATATGTAACGCATACTTGCTTAGTTATGCTTTCCAAATGTCCCAACCCTCAAACCTTTTCTGATATTAGACCTATAAGCTTATGCAACACCTAGAGTAAGATTATAGCTAAAATTCTGTCTAACAGACTAGGACAAGTCCTCCCCACATAATATCCCCTAATCAGAGTGGGTTCATTCAAGGGAGATCAATTACTGATAACATATTACTTGCCCAGGAACTTGTCCAAGATATCTCTAAGCACAATCTCCATGATAATATTGTTCTCAAGCTTGATATGACTAAGGCATATGATAGGGTCTCTTGGCCCTATCTATGCAGAATTATGAGAAAGTTAGGCTTCACAGAGAAATGGATAGACTTGATCTATAGACACATCTCTAATAATTGGTACTCAGTTGTTTTGAATGGGACTAGAAATGGATTCTTCAAATCCAATAGGGGTCTGAGGCAAGGAGATCCCTTGTCTCCTGCCTTATTTGTTATCAGTGCTGAGCTACTCTCTATCTTACTTAACAATTTTTCTAGAGATGTGAACTATACAGGTTACTACAGACCAACCAAGGGGCCATACATTACTCATCTTGCATTTGCAGATGATGTGATATAATTTACCTCAGGTAAGCCCTCTGATATTAGAAAAGTGTTGAAAACTCTTACTGTTTATGAGAATGTTTCAGGACAATTAATCAACAAGCAAAAGAGTTGTGTGGCACTAGCTCCTAAAGCAAATTTGGAACTCATTCATAGAGTGGTACAACTTACAGGAATGCACAGGAAAGAATGGCCTATAAAATATTTGGGGTGTCCACTCTTTGTGGGGAGAATGAGAATCATATATTTCTCAGAGATGGTACATGGCATAACCAAAAGGATACATTTTGGTACATACCTGGCACTCAAAATTTCTGTCAATGGGAGGCAAGATCACACTCATCAAACATGTTCTATTAGCCATGCCAGTCCACCTGCTAGCAGCCATGAAGCCACCAAAAGGAACATTTGAACAACTAGGAGTACAGAGATTTCTATGGAGTGACAGACTTAATAAAGAAATACCACTAGTGCAAGTGGGAGAAGACGTGTCTTCCATTTGAAGAAGGGGGTGTTGGGTTCAGATGTCTCAGAGATATCAGCAAGTCCTTCATAGCAAAGCAATGGTGGAACTTGAGAACTAAGGAGTCCATGTGGAAAGAGTACATGCTAGCTAAATATTGCACAAGAACTAATCCAGTGGTCAGACATGGAGAGCAATTTGTAAGATCAAGCCTACTGTGGAGGACAATATATTGGGGCAAATTGGAGAAGGCAATGTCTCCTTTTGGCATGACAACTGGTCAGGGAAAGGAGCACTATACAAGCTATTACATGAAGAATATAACACAAACAAATATAAGCTGAATGAAATTTACATGAATGGAAACTGGAACTGTAATAGAGCTGGGTACAGGGTACCATGGGCAATCAGAATAGCAGTCCAACATTTTGATATTCATTTCAATGAAGGCACAAGGGACAGACCAGTATGGATTCCAAATCCTGAAGGCAAGTTCACAATATCTTCTGCATGGAATTTATTAAGGAAGAAGGCAACTGGAGACTGGCATGATAAAAGAACTTGGAACAAAAGATGTGCTTTGAAAATTAATTTTGATCTCTGGAGAGTGATCAAAAACAGAATTTCAATAGATGATAATTTGGGAAGATGCAACATACATGACCCTCCATATGCTGCTGCTCAACATACAACAGAGAAACAGTGGAGCATCTTTCTGCACAAAGTGACATAGCCCAAGAGATATGGACAAACATTTGTCATCCATTAGGTATCACAATACAAAATACTCCCCTGAGACAAATTCTAGTTAATTGTTGGAATATGCGGGCTAGAAACCCTGTATGTAGCTTGGTAAAAGGAATGTTTCCACAGATAATCTGCTGGGAAATATGGAAAGTCAGATGTAACATCAGGTTCAGCTCTATAAACTTCAACATCCAACACTCAATAAGGAATATAATGTCACAAATTACTCATGCAGTCAAGCTTCAGTTTCCAAAAGTGAAGGAAGAATCAACATGGCACAACTTATGTAACAATATAAATAAGAGATGTATACGGAAAAGTTACAAGCTGGTGAGATGGTATCCTCCACTTGCAGGTTTTATAAAACTAAACAGTGATGGTAGTTGTAGGGGAGATGACTGTGGAGGAGGAGGAATTCTCAGAAATGAAAAAGGCAAATGCATTAGTGCATACAATATCAATCTAGGCAAAGGCACAAGTTATTGGGCTGAAGCTAAGGCACTTCAAAATGGGCTGGAGATATGTCTCAACAAGGGGTGGAGGAAGATCAGGATTCAGGCTGACTCCCTACTGCTGGTACAAACTATTCAAGGCAAAGTCAAAACTCCATAGAACATTGCTCAAACAGTCAAGTGGATTCAAATGGCAATTCTGCAGAATAGCATACAAATAAAGCATTGTCTGAGAGAGGCTAACCAAGCAGCAGATAAACTGGCTCAAATCAGCCACTCACACAATGATACGGTTTCTTATAACAACTTTCAAGACCTCCCTACAAGTGTGAAAGGCATCATTAATGTAGACAAATGGGGTATGCCAACTTTCATAATCAGAATCAGAATAATGCTCAATTTGATTTTGATCTTCTTTGAGCTTTAGACATATTGTATAGCATAGGACTGCATTAGCATCGTTAGAAAAAGATTGTAATGTAGTGTCTATAAATAGGACTCAGTGTAATCATGTAGATACAATAATTCAATAACATTTTCTCACATGGTATCGGAGCCATCATAAAATATCATCACCGTGCGTCTTTCCGGTGATCGACGATTATCCTCCGGCACTGTCAGACGACCAGATTCTGGTCTCCACAGTTGCTATGTAAACTCCGATAATACCATCGCATTGAGCATCATCTCGCGACAATACCCCCCAAAAGCTCGCCGGGAAATTCCCTGTCAAGGTCACCCACGCACCGAGCAGAAGTAAAATTCCGGCGAGATCTACTCCACTCGCCCAGCGCGTGAGCTATTTCCCAGCCCCTTTTTTGAGCGGTCCTTTTTCCTGTCAGGGTCACCTCTAGAATCCAAGCTCACCCATATAAATTTCTTCAAATTCCGAACACTTTCACTTTTCCGACGAGCTTCCCGACTACTGTTCGAGTATTCGGTGACATTCCGACGATTTCTTAAGCTGGTTCTCTATTCTTGGGGGTGCGTCTGGTGATTCC
Organism: Przewalskia tangutica; assembly: GCA_029844215.1. NCBI lineage: Eukaryota > Viridiplantae > Streptophyta > Magnoliopsida > Solanales > Solanaceae > Przewalskia > Przewalskia tangutica. The sequence goes on from CM056736.1 coordinate 18,329,236, forward strand.
GACTCGACACATAATTTTGTAATTTTTCAGCAATTGGAATAGTGTTTCCCGGAGTGAACAGTACTGTTTTCAGGCGTGAACAGTGTTTTCCAGACAATTTTTCAATTCCGACACCATTAACTTTAGGATCTCCATTTTACAAAACACGGTTTTAGACAAAAGTTGTTTGTATTCTTTGTGTCATATTCTCTTGAAGTTGTCCACTTAGAGATATCTTTTCAAGTACTGTGATTACTTCAAAACTCTTAACAAGAGGATTGGAAAATCGAATATCCCAGTCAACGAAGAATCGATGAAGAGGCTGCTTTGAAAGCTTTTGATCAAGTGTAGTTATTGTAATAGAGTTGGACACACTCGTAAAGTATGCAGATCTCGACCTAAGTGTAGTTACTGTAATATGTTTGGACATGCTCGTGAAGTATGGTATTCTCTGCATGGTCGACCACCCAAGAATACTCATATTGCTCAGACTGTCACTATAGGTAACCAACGAGTTTATTTATTCGAAGAAGAATATAATGAGTACCTTTAGTATCGAGAAAGTAAACAAACATCTCCACAAGCAGCCTCTGTCGCACAATCTAATATCGCTGGAGCGTAGGTTGTACACTCTGGCGCTTCTGATCATATTTCTAGTGATAAATCATTTTTGTCGGATATTAATTATTCAATGTCTCTTCCCGTTATTACTTTAGCCAATGGGATCCAAACAAAAGCAAAAGAAGTTGGACAAACTAAACTCATATCTTCGGTCACTCTAAATTCTATTTTCTATGTTTGTGGTTGTCCTTTTAATCTTGCATCCGTCAATCATTTGACTCGTGCCTTAAATTGTGTCATACTATTTCTTGATTATTCTTTTATTATGCAGGACCGTAGTATGGGACAGACGATTGACGTAGAATATGAATCACAAGGCCTCTACTACCTTATCTTTACTCCTAAATCCTCCATAGCAAGTCTAGTTATAGATCCTTTAGACTTAATCCATAAACGATTGAGACATCTGAGTCTGTTCAAACTACAAAAGATGGTGCCTAGTTTATCTAGTCTGTCCAAATTAGATTGAGTCGTGTCAACTTGAAAAAAACACTCGCACTACATTTTCACATAATGCTGAGAGTCGTGCAGAGTCTATTTTTTCAATAGTTCATTATGATATTTAGGGTCCTAGTAAAGTTAGTTCACCTTTAGGATTTCGTTATTTTGTTAGTTTTATTGATGATTTTTCGAGATGCACTTTGGGTTATTCTTAATGAAAGATCGTTATGAATTATTCTCTATATTCAAGAGTTTTGTGCTGAAATACAAAATCAATTTGGTGTTTTTATTCGTACTTTTCGTAGTGATAATGCCTTAGCATGCAAATCCTCCAAGTTTCAGCAGTTTATGACTCACCAAAGAATTATTCATCAAACATCTTGTATGTACACCCCTCAGTAGAACAGGATAGCAGAAAAGAAGAATACACATCTCATTGACTCACACTCTTCTCATTAAATCCCATGTTCCGCTGCGTTTTTGGGGCAATGCAGTCCTCACAACTTGTCATTTAATTAATCGAATGCTCTCATCTTCTATTCAAAATCAAATTTCATATTCCATATTATATCCTCAGTCATCTCTATACTCTCTTTCTTCTCATGTTTTTGGGAGCACATGTTTTGTGCATAACCTAGCTCCGGGGATAGATAAATTAGCATATCGCTCTCTTAAATGTGTCTTTCTTGGTTATTCTCGAGTTCAAAAGGGGTATCATTGCTTCTCACCTTATCTCCGTCGATATCTTATGTCTGTTGATGTCATATTTTTTTAGTCTCAACCTTACTTTAGGTCTCCTTCTGATCATCCTGATGTCTCTGAGGTCTTACCTATACCTCAGGTTTTATCTAGACCGACCTTTAAGGAATCTACAGTTATTTCTACATCTCCAGTCACATTGCCACCACTTCTGACTTATCATCGTCGACCGCGTCCAACATCAGACCCAACATCAGGTCCAGATGATTCATGTCCTACGTCGAACCCTGCACCTACTGTGGACTTGTCTCCTTCTGATCAATCGATTGCACTTCAAAAAGTTAAACGGTTCATTCGTAATACTAATCCACATTATACCCTTTTAAGTTATCAACGTCTATCATCATCCCATTATGCCATTGTATTATCATTGTTCTTTGTCTTCATTCCTAAGTCTACAAGCGAAGCCCTTTCTCATTCCCGATGACGACAGGCTATGATTGACGAGATGTTTGCTTTACACACGATACTTGAGAGCTTGTTCCTTGGGTTTATGTAGTCAAAGTTGGTCCGGACGTTCAAGTTGACAGGTTTAAGGCTCGTCTTGTTGCGAAATGGTATACACAAATATTTGGGCTTGATTACCGTGATACTTTCTCTCCCGTGGCTAAATTAACATCTGTGCGTCTCTTTCTATCCATGGCTGTTGTCCGCTATTGGGCTCTTTATTAGTTGGACATTAAGAATGTTTTTCTCCATGGTGATCTTATGGAGGAAGTTTATATGGAGCAACCACCTGGTTTTGTTGCTCAGGGGAGTCTAATATAGTGTGTCGATTGCATTGGTCACTTTATGATTTAAAACAGTCTCCTCGAGTCTGGTTTGGTAAATTCAGCACAGTAATTTAGGAGTTTGGCATGACTCGCAGTGAAGCAGATTATTCTGTGTTTTATCGACATTTTGCTCCAAATTTGAATATTTATTTGGTGGTTTATGTTGATATCGTTATAACTGAAAATGATTAAGAGGGTATCACTAATTTAAAGCAACATCTCTTTCTGTATTTTTAGAGTAAAGATCTCGATAGACTGAAGTATTTTCTAGGTATTGAGTTTGTCCAATTCATGTCAAGTATTGTTATTTCGCAACGCAAGTATGCCTTAGACATTCTCGAGGAGACATGAATGATGGGATGTAGACTCATTGACACTCCTATGGATCTGAATGCTAAACTTGTTGTGATCCTGAAAGATATAGACGGTTGGTTGGTAAGTTGAATTATCTCACAATGATTAGACTTGATATTTCGTTTCTTGTGAGTGTTGTAAGTCAGTTTATAGATTATCCCTGTGATAGTCATTGGGATGCAGTTGTCCGCATTCTGCGATATATTAAGTCAGCTCCAGGTAAATGACTGCTTTTCGAAGATCGAGGTCATGAGCAGATCATTGGATATACAGACGTTGATTATGCAGGATCACCCTCTGATAGACGTTCTACATCCGGATATTGTGTGTTAATAGGAGGTAATTTAGTGTCATGGAAGAGTAAGAAATAGAGTGTCGTTACTCGATCTAGTGCTGAATCAGAATATCGAGCAATGGTTATAGCAACTTGTGAGCTAGTTTGGATTAAACAGTTACTCAGAGAACTAAAGTTTGGAGAAACTAGTCAATTGAAACTTGTGTGATAACAAAGTGGTCATTCATATCACAACAAATCCGGTATTTCATGAGAGGACTAAGCACATTGAGATTGACTCTTACTTTGTCAGAGAAAAGATTATCTCCGGAGATATTGTTACAAAATTTGTGAAGTCGAGAGATCAACTTGCAGAATTTTTCACCAAGTCTCTCAATGGTCCTCGTATTCATTTGTAACAAACTCAGTACATATGACTTGTATGCACCAGTTTGAGGGGAGTGTCTATAGATAGAGCTCAGTGTAATCATGTAGATACAACAATTCAATAATAATATTTTCTCTCATATTTTATCACAAGCATAAATGTACAACAGCTGATACTTAACACCAACTAAAGATAGGTGTTAAATATCAACTGCTCTTAGGTATTCTTGCATCAATTTATAGTACTCTCACATAGCCAATCTCCCCCCCCCCCCCCCAACCCCCGGTCATGCATCACATAGACATATATAGGAACACTGTATATATATCATGCATTAAACTGGGTTTGTCCAGTTTCATATTGCATAAGGGTAAGGTAAGGTTTATGCCCTCCCTTTCATGTAGTTTTTTTACAAATTAATAAAATACCACCCAGGTTCTGATTTTGGAACTGGGTGGTTCCCCTAAAAAAATACATTATAATCTATCAATCTCAGAGATAGCTTTGCTTTGTTTCTTTTTTGTAATTCACGGATGTGTTCCTTTCATAGTGGTCAAGTGGGGGTGCGGGGTATGGGAGGTGATGAAGGAGCTCTCTGTTTATCAGTGGAACCATTAAAAGTAAAACAGTGACATATTGTTTGATGATCTATGCTGTTTGAGATTTTGTCCTGAGTATATGTTTGAGATTAAAACAAGGATAAACAGCATTTTTCTATAGTAAACAAAAAGAACAAGGGTTAAAAATTAGTGTTGGAGTTCTAGCAAAAGAAAAGGTAAATATTCATGAGAAGGCCAAAGTCACTGCTTCTGGCCAGCTATGTTCAAAATAAAGGGCAAATGTAGCTGCACTCAGTAAATAAATGAATTCCCCAGAGATATGATCAAGTCAACATATATGTTTAACCTTGATGGGCATTACATGCTTATAGATGATAAAAATAAATCTCACTAAAAATTCCTATAGTAAGCAGCTTAGCATCTTTTAGTTGGCTAGGCAGTTTGTTTCTTGTATACAGCATAGTCAGACCTCATGACAGTATTTTTGGGACTATATCTAAATGTTATATACACAATCTAGTGCCTTTATTTAAAAGTGAAGGAAGGCAAAAGCTGACTGGTGCTTTGTTTAGGGACGGGAGCCACTCCTTCCTCTGCACAAGAGTGTTTCTCTAGTGACTTCTGATGCTGCCTTCTTAATGTGCTAAAAGCCTGTATATACCAGCATACGCTTGATGCTGTCTCATGTATATAAAACTTTACCTTATTAAGAAAAGTGCTAAAAGGCTAAAACACTCTTCTAGGTGTTAAACTATCCAATTTGTCTCGGTTTGATATCCTTAAAGGAGGACTTCACTAGTGTGTGCATTAAATCAATTTTGTTGAATTGTTCATTTTGTGGTGTTGGTTGAAGCTAAGATTTTGTACAATTTATGGAATTGGGCAGAATTTATGATGTTTTAATATGCTTGCAGAAACTGTGGGGAGGTAGTAAATTTTCAGGCAGGCAATTTCCCTTTTCGTTGCACTCTTGATGTTGTTGTCCCAAAGACCTTTAGGATGGGACTTTTAAATGGATACCAAGATCAATTACCTGTTGGCCTGTCCGACAGAGTGTTGGGTCTGCTTTGTATTCTTTTTCTTTCTGTTGTTTCTTTAAATAAAGGTGGTATTCATGGCTTGAGCATTCCTTGACCAATCCAGGGTGCCTACTAGCTCCCACCAACACAAATATTTAGTAAAACTGTCGTTTAAGACCTATTAGGTAGATGGGAACAATTCACCCGTTGTCGCCTGTGTTGAAATATAAATCTTGGTTCCCACGGTTGTCACTCCAATTCTTCAACTGTTAGGCCACTCTTGCACATATTGCAATATTCTCAACTGTTTGCAACATAATTCTTTTCTTTTTTTTTTCTTTTTGTTTTCCATATATAATGCTTTGTATAAGATTTCTCAAGTTTACTCCTTGCTCTTGGCGATTTCATTTGCTGTGGTAAAAAATGTTTGGAAAGACAAGGGGATGACGATTTTGTACATCCCTCTGTTATGCAATCATTTTTCAAGAATTTTGGAATGGATTCAATGTGGTGTTTTCATCTTATCATCGCTGTCCTTGACAAGAAACTAGCTTGGTAGTTTCTAATAGTTTACACTGCTCTATACTTGTAAGCCTTGTAATTTGGTTTAGTGTTTTCAAATATTTTCACACTGGAGTGAAGCAACGCAGTGCATATGCTCCTTTTTCTGTTTTCCAGTTGATTTGTTTCTTAAATTTGGCTTTACTTTCATTTTTCTTTTAAATGCATCTTTCTACTTGGTTCCTCTATATCTATCTCCGAAGACCAGAATAGAGAATTGTTGTAGAGAACACTGATGACCTACCACCATTCAAGGCACTCAGAATTAAAAAGAAAATCCCTATATGCATATTGCACATGTACATATCAGAGTTCAATTCCTCCCCTGTTCCCATCTTCTGTGTAATTTTTTGAACTTCACTCTTCATTGTCCTAATATCTTCCTGCTGTTGTTATTGTCTATTTGCATCCACGCCTTTATTGTGTGAAATGTCTGTACTGACTTTGTATGTTTCATTCTTTGGTGTTACGAGGTTGAAAAGTGCTGTCATCGCTTCATGAGTTTCTTATTCTTTGTCATTTCGAGGGTGACCATTATTCCATACTTTTCTTGGGACACCGGTTAACACTATTTGTTTTAGTAAGGTGCACAGTGCACTTAGCCTCTAAACTTAAAGGTTTCTGGTGAACAACCACTTGGGCATGATTTCAACCATTGGGTTCTATGTTAGATATTGTCCAACACTGGACTAATATCATATTTGTCTTCTCTTAAAACACCTATAAATTGATACCCTTGTATTCATCAAATTACCAAAACTTCAAAATATCTCCTTCACTTCCCATATTTTGATAAGTAGTGGTATCATATCCTTTGCGATTTTGTAAAGTTTCAAGCAACCTCCTACTGGCGGTCTTACACCGCCTAGCCAGCTAAAGGTCTTCGTCTTTCTAGTGATAGGGCTGTCTTCCTGTCCAAAGTCTTTTTTTTTTCTTTTATCTGGTAATCGTTCTGGCATCATCACCTTCTTTCCAACAATTGCTCTAGCATGCCATGCCTCTGTCCAGGATCACTCTCACACCTTGCATCTCCTTGACAACCACTTTGACAGCACTGTGCCTCTTTCCAATGATTGCGCCGATGGAACCACACCTCTTTTGGCGACTGTTCCAACACAACTGCTCCTAATTCCAGTGATCGCTCCGATAGCGGCGTGCCTCTTTTCAGGGAACTGTTCAAGTGCATTTGTGTCTTTCCTCAATGATATTTCTGGCAAAGCCTTCCCTCCTCCAGTGATTGTTCCGATGGTGCTGCGCCTCTTTATGCTGACCAACGGACCATGTAGCCTGCCTCTTTTTCAACAATATTCTAACAACAATTTCCTAGCAAGATGCCAGCTACCATAACTTTCGGACAACTTGTGAACACATTTTCGAGTGATATTTACTTTCTTTATTGCTATAATAAGCAAACTCAAGTTGATTTTTGAAGTGTTGAATTCTGTGATAGATATTGTCACACTGGAAAGCTAGTATATCTTATGTTCAACACTTGCTTATAGTTATACTTGTATTCATCAAATCAGTGTTGCCAAAGGAGCGCTTAAAGCACGCTTAAGCCCTGAAGCGAGACTCAAAACATGTTGAGAGCTTCACCTCGCTTTATGTGCGCTTTAGTGTCATCTTCAAGGCTCTAAGACATACTTTTCCTTGCCAATGAGCCTCTCTTGAAGAGGTGACACTACTACAACAACAACAACAACAACATACCCAGTGAAATCTCACTCTGGGGAGGGTGAGTGTACACAGACCTTACCTCCACCTTGAAAAGTAGAGCTGCTGTTTCCGGGAGACCCTCGGCTCAAGACAAAGCATAATCACAAGCAATACAATCAAAACAAGCAAGAGTAAAACAAGAGTAAAAAGTAAAACAAGAGAAACGATCAGACTCAGTAAAAAGTCGCTTCCCGCATCTTATCATCCACCTAGGCCACTTCCACTTTCTCCCGGATATCATCATTTCTAATACTATCTTTCCTTGTATGCCCACACATCCATCTCAACATTCTCATCTCCGCAACTTTCATATTTTGTATGTGTAAAGTCTTGATTGGCCAACACTCCGCCCCATACAACATAGTCGGTCTAACCACCACCTTATAGAACTTGCCTTTAAGTTTTTGTGGCACCTTTTTGTCGCACAAGACTCCAGATGCGAGCCTCCATTTCATCCACCCTCCCCCAATACGATGTGTGACATCGTCATCAATCTCCCATTCCCTTGGATAAAAGACCCTACGTACTTGAAGCTTCATTTCTTTGGAATGACATGAGTACCAAGTCTTACCTCCACACCTAAGCCTGTCTCAGGGTCACTCCCGTTGCTGAACTTGCATTACAAATATTTTGTCTTGGTCCTACTCAACCTGAACCTTTTAGACTCCAGAGTCTGTCTCCAAACCTCTAACTTGGCGTTCACTCTGCTGCGAGTCTCATTAATCAGGACTATGTCGTCTGCGAATTACATACACCATGGTGCCTCCCTTTGGATTTGTCGCGTCAGTCCGTTCATGAGCAAGGCAAATAGGAATGGGATACGAGCTGATCTCTGGTGCAGCCCTATCATCACTAGGAACTGCTCCAAGTCTCTTCCTACTGTCCGTACTCTAGTCTTGACTCCATTATACATATCCTTGATCGCCCTAGTGTACGCCACAAGTACCTCTAACCTTCAAACATCTCCATAGAACCTTCCTACGGACTTTGTCGTATACCTTCTCGAGGTCGATGAAAACCATATGTAAGTCTTTCTTTCTCTTTCTATACCGCTCCACCGACCTCCTAATAAGATGAATGACTTCGGTAGTCGAACACCCCGACATGAATCTAAATTGGTTTTCGGAAATAGACACGTCTCTCCTCACCCTCGTCTCCATGACTCTTTCCCAAACTTTCATAGGGTGGCTCAGCAGCTTAATACCTCTATAGTTGTTGCGACTCTGGATATCTCCTTTGTTTTTTAAAAAGGGAATCATTGTACTTCACCTCCATTATTCGGGCATTCTTGTCGTCTTAAAAATGACGTTAAACAACTCAGTCAGCCACTCCAAACTAGCCCTGCATGCGCTCTTCCAAAATTCAACTGGGATCTTATCGGGCCGGTCGCTCGTCCCCTGTGTAGGAGTTTTCATCGGGTTCTCACACGCAGCAGAATTTGAAAATTTATGTTTCAAACCCGACATAGGCGGTCAAACTGAAGTATGAATATGTAATGTAAAATAAACACAAACAAATGTAATACTTCGAACGAAGACTTATATTTTGAAGTTATCCGCAATCCAAGTTGTTGAAACTTTACGCTTTGTGTAGTCCGAAGGTGCACACGCAAACGTCCCTCGATTTGCAAGTTCTGGAAACTATGATGTAATTTGCTAAGTATAGAATGCTAGGGATTCCGACAAAAAATTAGAAGAGATTAAGTCTCTTACTTTGGTGTATTTAAATGGGAGGAGGAATCCCTTTATTTATAGTTGAGAATAGAGGCTTCTAGGGTTCCCATGGGCGGACCAACAAAACCGGATCGCTAAAATTGATTTGCCGAAAATACCTAACCGCTGGCGAGTAAGTGGCACCGCGATTACTATCTGCGTTCGACCGCGATCTGTCCCTAATTTTCAGCCTTGTTTCCATTTCTAATGTCCCGGTCATCAACCGAACATATATTTAATCTCCTTCTAATTACATCTTTCAATCGACGGAACATTTGACTTAGTGTTACCCTTCAGGCCTTTACATATCGTCACTAATTACATTAGAATCTTCACGAAACTCCTAGACTGCGTCGGAAGACGAACCCAATATGTAAAGTTTAGCTTACACAAAACATGTGAACTGAACCTCTATGTGGGAAGATAAAATCCTTTCATTCATGACACACTCAATCAAGCTTAGGATCTGTCAAGTGTCTATTCAAATGGCTTGATCATTATAACTCATTTATATTACTTGACAACAGGACCATATCTCAGACATGTCCATTGCATTGGCCAATGACTTAATCAACCTAATACCGTATGAGTGTCTGAGTGTTCACTTGAATATATATTCAAGGAATGAATCCTAATCTTGGCTCACATACCACCTTTAATCTACTTCGTAGTGCACCCAAAACAAGCCGCATCTCAACCTATAAGATATTTGAGCAGGACAGGATCAAAGTACAGTACTCCGTAAACAAGGTGATATTGACCTCAAGTCTAAGGACTTCTATCTACCACATGCCGATGACATTATAGACATATAACAAATAATGCATCAGCAGGGTATACCAATACTTCAACAAGTATCCATGTGTCCATCACGAGTTACCATAACTCGTAGCAAGTGAGACATACTGCATCCCTAAGGATATGATGCAGACCACATGTCGACGTATCGCATATCATCGATATCTCAATCTCGATGATCATTAGTCGGTAATTTAAGAGTTACGTTATAACATTAATTCTCACATCATTAATAAACACGTAAACTCTAGGGATGCATTTATAGAATATTATAAATAATCAATTAATAATTCAACAAATGCAAATGCCATAATATTAATCATCATTAATATAAATACGAATGTGTATAAAGTACATTGTGTCCTAATACAGATTGTCTCTAGGACATACATATAATTTCAATCTCCCACTTGGCCTAGAGCCAATCACTAACATAGCTAATGTTCATGTTCTCAAAATGACCATTATGCTTAACCAAGCTTAATGGTTTAGTAAACGGGTCTGCTAGATTATTGTCTGTGAGAATATAATCTATCTTGATATCTTCAGCTTCCACCATCTCTCTCAGGATGTGGTACTTTCTCGGTACATGCTTGTTTCTGTTAGTAGATCTTGCTTTCTTTGCTTGTGCAATTGCACCAGTATTGTCACAATAAATAGTTATTGGACAACTAGCACTCGGAGCAACCCCTAGTTCCTTCAAGAACTCAGAAATTGCGATAGCTTCCTTAGCAGCTTCCGATCCAACAATGTACTTCGCTTCAGTAGTCGAGTCTGCAGTAGTAGCTTGTTTGGAACTCTTCCACTCAATGCTCCTCCGTTGAAAACAAAAGTGTAACTAGACTGAGATTTGAAATCATCAACATCTGTCTGGAAACTAGCATTGGTATACCCAGTGGCAACCAACTCATTTCTTCCACCATAGACTAAGAAACAATCTTTAGTACGTCTGAGGTACTTGAGAATACTCTTGACTGCTTTTCAGTGTTCCTCGCCAGGAATCTATTGGAATTTGCAAGTCATACTAAGTGCAAAGACCACATCTGACCTAGTACAAGTCATGACATACATGATCGATCCTAAAGACGAAGCATATGGGATCCTCTTCATGCGCTCAAGTTCTACAACATTAGAAGGACAACCCTTCTTTGATAACTTGATGCCTTGACCCATCGGAAGATCACCTTTCTTGGAATTCTTTATTGAAAAATGTCTAAGCACTTTGTCTATGTAGATTGACTGTGACAGACCCAACAATTTATTAGGTCTATCTCTATAGATCCTAATTTCCAGAATGTAGCAGGCTTCACCTAAATCCTTCATCATGAAGGTCTTGGACAACCAATCTTTAACTGACTGCATGAGAGTCTTATTGTCTCCCATTATCAATTGTCATCAACATATATATAATAATGAAAACAATGCCATCATCCTTGCGTTTAATATAAACACAAGGATCCTCTTTGCTTCTGACGAAATCAAAAGATTTGATAGCATTGTCAAAGCAAATGTTTCAACTCATAGAGGCTTGCATAAGCCCATAAATGGACTTATGTAGCCTGCACACAGTATTTGGTCTGGACTCACAAAAAACCATCGGTTTTTTCATATACACTTCCTCAATTAGATTACCATTGAGGAATGCAGTTTTGACGTCCATCTTCCAAATGTCATAATCATAATGTGCAGCTATCGCAAGCAAAATTCGAATAGACTTTATCTTAGCCACCGGTGAAAAAGTTTTATCATAATCCACACCAGGACGCTGAGTAAAACCTTTAGCCACTAGTCTAGCTTTATAAGTCTGAATCTTGCTAGATGCATCAATCTTTTTCTTGAAGACTCATTTGCATCCTATGGGTTTAACCCCATTTGGCAATTCAACCAAGTTCCATACTCGATTGATATACATAGATTCCATTTCGAATTTCATGGCTTCTTGCCATCTCTTCGAATCAATGTCTAGCACTGCTTCGTTATAGGTTCTAGGCTCGTCATCATCTGAAATATCTAGCTCATTTTGTGTTTCCACAAGTAGATTTAGTCTTTCCGGAGGACGATAAGTTCTAGTAGACCTACGGAGTTGATTGTCTTGCAGTTTAGTTACATGTATGTTCTGACTGTGAGTAGGTTCTTGTGCACTGATCGATCCACCAACATTAGATCTTTCAGGAATATCACTTTCATGTCTTTCCTGAATGGGAGGAAATGCAAATGGTGCACTTGATCTCAAGGTCTGTGCCGGAAGATCTTGCATTTCTGCATTATTCCTCGTAGCACTCCCACTGGCCGAAGGGGGTATGGTCGGTGTATTTTATAAACACTTTTTGAGTCATTTTTAATTAGTATTTTACTCATTTTGTTTATGTTTAGTATAGTATTAGGGTCGTTTTCCTTTCTTTTGTGTCACAGCGGTCAGAAATGGAGAAATAGCGAAAAGAAGAAAAAATGAGCTTAATTGAGATGGAATTGCACACATAAAGGGCCAAGAAAGGAAAGTCTAAGTTAGGAATTATAGAGAATCGACGAAGACGGACGAACAAAGGGCGAAGAAAGCGGAATCCGCGAAAACGCGTCACCGGCGCGGCTGAGCGCAGCGGCGCTGATATCTTGAAAGTCCGAAAGTTCTTGATCTTGAGCGCCGGCTCGATTCTGAGCCCCGGCGCCACGCGAATTATGAAGTCTTGGGCCGGTGACTTGTTTTGAGAATCCTAAAGGGATAACTTTTTCTTCCTAGAGGATAACTTTTCCTACCTAAAGGATAACTTTTTCTACCTTAAAACCACACACAAAGGATTCTAATAACTTTTCCTACCTACAAAATCCCTAACCCTTCACCAAAAGGATTAACTTTGGCTATAAATACTCTACATCATTAGAAGAATTATTCATTCTCCATTCCACCATTCACCATTCTACATCCATCCTTCCACCAATCCATCTTGTAAATATTCCACAACACAACCTCGGATGCTTGGCGGAGACTCGTTCTTAAGTATTTTCTTTTCTTTTCTTTTCTTTATTTAGTTTTGTATGATGAACTTTGAATTAGTTCTTGTCATGTCAATGACTAGGAACTAATTCTCTTATAAACTTTCCATGTTAATTCTCTAGAAACTTATGTTATGATTTAATGCGTATGTCTATGGTTATTCTTCTTTGAGAGATCTATCCAATAATTGTGTTGAATGCTTGGTAATTAATTGACAACTAATTATCACTATATGATTTCTAATCGGACTCAGAAAGGAGGATTGTGAATATCTTTGTAAGTTGGGTAGACATTCTTGGATTGAGGATGAAAATACCTCAATTATTTATGTAAGCGTTAATGAGAGGCTTAACAACCCAATTTTGCGCGTAGTGCGTGACGGTTAACTAGGTTTTGCTCTTAATCCTCCTATAGAGTTATCCTTATCAGAAAGGTAGGTAAGGTGCGATCTGGGGTTGAGTGTTTATATAACCTAACGGGAGTATAAAGCGATTTGTAAACTGCTTTCTCGAAGAAGAAGACCATAGTTCTTTGCAGTAATAAATAACATAAGCAGATAGTTGAAGAGACATGAAAGCCCTATTCCCATCACAACTGAAATAAACCTATAGTTAAATTAGCTTTTATAATTACTAGTTATAAACCACAAACTCAAATATCAATCACCAAATAGATACCAAAAAATAGATAGTTGGTACTTGAACCCTAATCCTCGTGGACGATATTCGGTCTTACCATGACTATATTACTTGTCACGATAACGTGCACTTGCGTTAAAGTGTGTGCATCTTACCGCGCATCAAGTTTTTGGCGCCGTTGCCGGGGATTAGACATAGTTCAATATCAAATTTATCTATTTTTAATTTCTAATTTGGTTTTTATTTTTGTTTCTTTAAATTATTTATTTTATTTTCTTTTGAAAAAAAAAAACAAATGTGCCGTGATTCGTTGTTGGTTTTGATTCATCTCAGGGATCCTTAAGACATGGATTTCTACTGTCAATATGATCGAGCTCCAACCATAGAGGAAGAGAGGGAGGAATTGCGAGAGGCTATACTCAGTTTCACGAGGTACCAAAATCAGTTCATGGACGAAACGAGAATGACCATGAAGAAGTTGGAAACACAAATAGCAGAACTCGCGATCATATTCAACAGCGAAACGCAAGAAGAGCAATCTGCACCTGGGGTAGGAAATGAGGAAACACAATGTCAGGCAATTGACCTGAAGGATGCCGAATCAGGGGAGATAGAGAGTTCGCGGCGGCCAGCATGGCGCCGATGAAGCGTGGCGCGGCCAAGATTGAGGCAGTCTTGAGAGTAAGCGCGCGGCTGAACCAATCGAGGTGATTTTGAGCAATGAACGACAAATTGAGGCACGAACCACACTGACTATTGAGGAATCTGGTGAGATAGTTGGTGTAGAGAAAGGAAAAAATTGCAGAGATCCATTATTTACCTTCTTGGATTACGTGGAAATTCTTTTCTTGCACCTATTACGGAAGAAACACCACTAGCTATCACGGTGATTCCCAATTAGGAAGCCCATACCATCAGGTACCCGCAGAGTTGAGAGATGTAGAAGTTCACGGATTCCTACATTATAGAAAACATAAAACAAGCCTACTTGGGGATAATTGTATATGTAAGGCTCTTGTTTGAACAAATGGTCGTAGGAAATTGAGACCTACAACAATAACTCTGCGGATTGCAAGCGATTCGCGAAGGATCCAATGGGCACTCGAAAAGGTTAATTGCATCCGGCTAAAACGCGTTAAAGACAATGGCTTGTTGAAGGCAACCCAATATTTTTAATTATGTTATTTTAATTTACGTCTTTAGTTTATTTTATTTTGTCTTGAAACGATCTCACGGTCTTGGGTTCTTGTTTTGTGTTGTTGGATGACAGGTGGGTCAAAGCTAAAACCGAGGAAAAATGAACAAAAACGCTGAAAAAAAGGAAAAGCGTTGTCGAGCGCGGCGTCGAGAATCGGGGCGCGCGGAACTCCATAAGGGCCCAAGATTAGCAGCGCTTGACATCGGCCATGGCGCGAATACATCGCGCGCTGGAACTTCAGAGAGCTATATTTCCGTTCAAATTCGAATTTTCCTCCTGACCTCCGTTATGACCCATTGTGTTGTGTCAGTAAGTTGTCCTTTTTCTTTTATTTTCTTTGCGTCTTGCACACATTGGGGACAATGTGTGATTTAAGTTTGGGGGGATGTTTTATTGTTTTGAGTCGTTTCGAATTGTGTTGTGTATTTTTGAGTAATTTTTGAGTCATTTTTTGAGTCATAATTTTTTTTTAAGATCATGCATGTTGTAGTTACTTGAATTGCCTAGTGAATTAAGGTTGAATAATGTAATGGAATTAGAAGCAACCATCTAAACACTTAGGTTAGCTATGCCAAAAACTCCTGAAATCTGTCTATTGGGAGTATCTTGCTTGATTTGTGCATTGTTAAAAGATTAAAACCTATGTGTTATGATTGCTTGCTATTTGAGGCGAAATAGTTAGGATATGCATGTTAGGGAGATGACTCAGGCATTTCTTTGTTAGCCAATTCTTACCACTCTTTTCTATCCCTGACTTTAAAAATATCCCTAGTCAGCCCCATTGAGCCTAAAAACATGAAACTTTTTCTTTGACACCATATATTCCTACAATTGTGCCATAAGTAAAAATGTGAAATAAGTTGGAATAAATTGTGTTAAAAAAATAAAAATAAAAATAAAAAAAGAGACAAAAAGAGTGAATAAGTTTGATGCACCCCAATGAAAAAGTAATAAGAAAGAGGCAAAAGCCTAAGTTTGGGGGTGCTTGTTATTATAATACACTCCACTCTCCCAAAACAAAAGTGGGGAAAGATAGAATTGAAGTGAAGGAAAGAATCAAAAGAAAAGGGAAAAATTGAAAAGCTAAAGAGCTTATGGTACACAAAAATGAGCCTAAATGCCTATTTTTACCTACCCGTGCCTAAGCCTACATTACAACCCTTAAAAGTCCTGAAGATATCTTAGATGCATAGCCATGATTAGTGGAGAATAGCAAGTAAACATGCGATATGAATTTTGAAATTAACATGCATGATTCAGTATTTGACTTCCATTAAGCATGATAAAAATGAGTTTGCGAAATATCTAGCTTAATGTGTTTAGAATCTTTGAAATTTCATGCTATATGTTCCTGCATATTATTCTACTAATCTTCATGTTTTTCCAAGTAGCACCAATGCAGCAGAGTGATCAATGTCATTGAGTCTTTTATTTTCCGTTTTCCTTGAGTCTGTATTTCTTTCTTTTGATCTTTGCTCGAGGGCGAGCAAAGGTTAAGTTTGGGGGTATTTGATCGGTGTATTTTATATACACTTTTGAGTCATTTTTAATTAGTATTTTACTCATTTTGTTTATGTTTAGTATAGTATTAGGATCGTTTTCCTTTCTTTTGTGTCACAAATGTCGAAATGGAGAAATAGCGAAAAGAAGAGAAATGAGCTTAATTGAGATGGAATTGCACACAAAAGGGCGAAAGGAAGTCTAAGAAGTTAAGGGAATTATAGGAGATCGACGAAGACCGGACGAACAAAGGGCGAAAAGCGGAATCGCGAGCGTCAGCGGCGCGCGGCTGACGTGGCCGCGGCGCTGATATCTTGAAAGTCCAGAAAGTTCTTGATCTTGGTATGGCCTTTCGATTCGAGGCAGCGGCGCCGACGCGGGAATTATGAAGTGCTGGGCCGAATTTGAATTGTTTTCAGAATCCTAAAGGGATAACTTTTCCTTCCTAAAAGGATAACTTTTCCTACCTTAAAACCCTTACCTAAAAGGATTCTAATAACTTTTCCTACCTACAAAATACCTAACCCTTCACCAAAATGATTCTTTGGCTATAAATACTCTACATCATTAAAAGAATTATTCATTCTCCATTCCACCATTCACCATTCTACATCCATTCTTCCACCAATCCATCTTGTAAATATTTCACAACACAACCCTTGGATGCTTGGCTTGGAGACTCGTTCTTAAGTATTTTTCTTTTCTTTTCTTTTCTTTATTTCAGTTTTGTATGATGAACTTTGAATTAGTTCTTGTCATGTCAATGACTAGGAACTAATTCTCTTATAGGGCTTTCCATGTTAATTCTCTAGAAACTTATGTTATGATTTAATCATATATACATGGTTATTCTTCTTTGAGAGATCTATCCAATAATTGTGTTGAATGCTTGGTAATTAATTGACAACTAATTATCACTATATGATTTCTAATCAGACTCCGAAAGGAGGGGATTGTGAATATGCTGTAAGTTGGGTAGACATTCTTGGATTGGGGATGAAAATACCTCAATTATTTATGTAGCGTTAATGAGAGGCTTAACAACCCTAATTTTGCGCATGGTGCGTGACGGTTAACTAGGTTTTTGCTCTTAATCCTCCTATAGAGTTATCCTTATCACCGAAAGGTAGGTAAGGTGCGATACTGGGGTTGAGTGTTTATATAACCCTAACGGGAGTATAAAACGATTTCGTAAACCTGCTTTCTCCGAAAGAAGAAGACCATAGTTCTTTGCAGTAATAAATAACATAAGCAGATAGTTGAAGAGACATGGAAGCCTTATTCCCATCACAACTGAAATAAACCTATAGTTAAATTAGCTTTTATAATTACTAGTTATAAACCACAAACTCAAATATCAATCACCAAATAGATACCAAAAAATAGATAGTTGGTACTTGAACCCTAATCCTCGTGGACGATATTCGGTCTTACCATGACTATATTACTTGTCACGATAACGTGCACTTGCGTTAAAGTGTGTGCATCTTACCGCGCATCAAGTTTTTGGCGCCGTTGCCGGGGATTAGGCATAGTTCAATATCAAATTTATCTATTTTTAATTTCTAATTTGGTTTTTATTTTTGTTTCTTTAAATTATTTATTTTATTTTCTTTTGAAAAAAACAAATGTCTTAGTGATTCGTTGTTGGTTTTGATTCATCTCAGGGATCCTTAAGACATGGATTTCTACTGTCAATATGATCGAGCTCCAACCATAGAGGAAGAGAGGGAGGAATTGCGAGAGGCTATACTCAGTTTCACGAGGTACCAAAATCAGTTCATGGACGAAACGAGAATGACCATGAAGAAGTTGGAAACACAAATAGCAGAACTCGCGATCATATTCAACAGCGAAACGCAAGAAGAGCAATCTGCACCTGGGGTAGGAAATGAGGAAACACAATGTTAGGCAATTGACCTGAAGGATGCCGAATCAGGGGAGATAGAGAGTTCGCAGCAGCAGCAGCGCCGCGGCGCCGATGAAAGCGGGGCGCCAAGATTCGAGACAGTCAGAGGAGTAGCGCGGCGGCTGAACCCGTAAATCGAGGTGATTTTGAACAATGACGACAAATTGAGGAGCCTGAACCACACCCAACTATTGAGGAATCTGGTGAGATAGTTGGTGTAGAGAAGAAAAAAATTGCAGAGATCCAATTATTTACCTTCTTGGATTCTGTGGAAATTCTTTTTCTTGCACCTATTACAGAAGAAACACCACTAGCTATCACGGCTGTTTCCCAATTAGGAAGCCCATACCATCAAGGGTTCCCCCTAGAGTTGAGAGATGTAGAGAAGTTCACGGATTCCTACATTATAGAAAGCATAAAAGACAAGCCTACTTGGGGGATAATTGTATATGTAAGGCTCTTGTTTGAACAAATGGTCGTAGGGAAATTGAGACCTACAACAATAACTCTGCGGATTGCAAGCAGTTCGCAGAAGGATCCAATGGGCACTCGAAAAGGTTAATTGCGTCCGGCTAAAAGACGTTAAAGACAGCGCTTGTTGGAAGGCAACCCAATATTTTTAATTATGTTATTTTAATTTCTGTCTTTAGTTTATTTTATTATGTCTTGAACAGTCTCACGGTCTTGGGTTCTTGTTTTGTGTTGTTGGATGACAGGTGGACTGAAAGCTAAAACCGAGGAAAAATGAGCAAAAACGCTGAAAAAAAGGAAAAGCCGTCGTCAGCGCCGCGGCGCCCAGAATCAGGGCCGCGGCGCCGGAACTCCAGAAGGGCCACAGTACTAGCAGCGCCGCGGCGCCGAATATCGTGCGGCGAACTTCGAGAGCTATATTTAGTGCAAATTCGAATTTTCCTCCTAGACCTCCGTTATGACCGCTGTGTTGTGTCAGTAAGTTGTCCTTTTTCTTTTATTTTCTTTGCGTCTTGCACACATTGGGGACAATGTGTGATTTAAGTTTGGGGGGATGTTTTATTGTTTTGAGTCGTTTCGAATTGTGTTGTGTATTTTTGAGTAATTTTTGAGTCATTTTTTGAGTCATAATTTTTTTTTAAGATCATGCATGCTGTAGTTACTTGAATTGCCTAGTGAAGTAAGGTTGAATAATGTAATGGAATTAGAAGCAACCATCTAAACACTTAGGTTAGCTATGTCAAAAACTCATGAAATCTGTCTATTGGGAGTATCTTGCTTGATTTGTGCATTGTTAAAAGATTAAAACCTATGTGTTATGATTGCTTGTTATTTGAGGCGAAATAGTTAGGATATGCATGTTAGGGAGGTGACTCAGGCATTTCTTTGTTAGCCAATTCTTACCACTCTTTTCTATCCCTGACTTTAAAAATATCCCTAGTCAGCCCCATTGAGCCTAAAAGCATGAAACTTTTTCTTTGACACCATATATTCCTACAATTGTGCCATAAGTAAAAATGTGAAATACGTTGGAATAAATTGTGTTAAAAAAAATAAAAATAAAAATAAAAAAAGAGACAAAAAGAGTGAATAAGTTTGATGCACCCCAATGAAAAAGTAATAAGAAAGAGGCAAAAGCCTAAGTTTGGGGGTGCTTGTTATTATAATACACTTCACTCTCCCAAAACAAAAGTGGGGAAAGATAGAATTGAAGTAAAGGAAAGAATCAAAAGAAAAGGGAAAAATTGAAAAGCTAAAGAGCTTATGGTACACAAAAATGAGCCTAAATGCCTATTTTTACCTACCCGTGCCTAAGCCTACATTACAACCCTTAAAAGTCCTGAAGATCTCTTAGATGCATAGCCATGATTAGTGGAGAATAGCAAGTAAACATGCGATATGAATTTTGAAATTAACATGCATGATTCAGTATTTGACTTCCATTAAGCATGATAAAAATGAGTTTGCGAAATATCTAGCTTAATGTGTTTAGAATGCTGAAATTTCATGCTATATGTTCCTGCATATTATTCTACTAATCTTCATGTTTTTCCAAGTAGCACCAATGCAGCAAAGTGATCAATGTCATTGAGTCTTTTATTTTTCGTTTTCCTTGAGTCTGTATTTCTTTCTTTTGATCTTTGCTCGAGGGCGAGCAAAGGTTAAGTTTGGGGGTATTTGATCGGTGTATTTTATATACACTTTTTGAGTCATTTTTAATTAGTATTTTACTCATTTTGTTTATGTTTAGTATAGTATTAGGGTCGTTTTCCTTTCTTTTGTGTCACAGCGGTCAAAAATGGAAAAATAGCGAAAAGAAGACAAAATGAGCTTAATTGAGATGGAATTGCACACAAAAATGGACAAGAAAGGAAGTCTAAGAAGTTCCGGGAATTATAGAGGAGATCAGACGAAGACCGGACGAACAAAGGACGAAGAAACGGAATCTGCCAGAAAAACGTCAACGGCGCCGCGGCGCCAGGCAGCAGAGCCGCGGCGCCCAATATGCTGAAAGTCCGAAAGTTGCTGATCTTCAGCGCATGGCCGAGTTCTGGCGAACATGGCGCCGACGCGGGAATTATGAAGTGCTGGGCCGAATTTGACTTGTTTTGAGAATCCTAAAGGGATAACTTTTCCTTCCTAAAGGGATACCTTTTTCCTACCTTAAAACCCTTACCTAAAAGGATTCTAATAACTTTTCATACCTACAAAATCCCTAACCCTTCACCAAAAGGATTCTTTGGCTATAAATATTCTACATCATTAGAAGAATTATTCATTCTCCATTCCACCATTCACCATTCTACATTCATCCTTCCACCAATCCATCTTGTAAATATTCCACAACACAACCTGACGCCGGATGCTTGGAGACTCGTTCTTAAGTATTTTTCTTTTCTTTTCTTTTCTTTATTTCAGTTTTGTATGATGAACTTTGAATTAGTTCTTGTCATGTCAATGACTAGGAACTAATTCTCTTATAGGGCTTTCCATATTAATTCTCTAGAAACTTATGTTATGATTTAATGCATATGTCTATGGTTATTCTTCTTTGAGAGATCTATCCAATAATTGTGTTGAATGCTTGATAATTAATTGACAACTAATTATCACTATATGATTTCTAATCAGACTCCGAAAGGAGGGGATTGTGAATATGCTGTAAGTTGGGTAGACATTCTTGGATTGGGGATGAAAATACCTCAATTATTTATGTAGCGTTAATGAGAGGCTTAACAACCCTAATTTTGCGCATGGTGCGTGACGGTTAACTAGGTTTTTGCTCTTAATCCTCCTATAGAGTTATCCTTATCACCGAAAGGTAGGTAAGGTGCGATACTGGGGTTGAGTGTTTATATAACCCTAACGGGAGTATAAAACGATTTCGTAAACCTGCTTTCTCCGAAAGAAGAAGACCATAGTTCGTTGCAGTAATAAATAACATAAGCAGATAGTTGAAGAGACATGGAAGCCCTATTCCCATCACAACTGAAATAAACCTATAGTTAAATTAGCTTTTATAATTACTAGTTATAAACCACAAACTCAAATATCAATCACCAAATAGATACCAAAAGATAGATAGTTGGTACTTGAACCCTAATCCTTGTGGACGATATTCGGTCTTACCAGGACTATATTACTTGTCACGATAACGTGCACTTGCGTTAAAGTGTGTGCATCTTACCGCGCATCAGGGTACCATAAATACCCAATCTTCGCCAAAAGCTCCCACTGAATTCTTGCCTACATCATCGGGCAAAGATTCAACCTCTATATTACCTTGTTCTTGAATTTCTTCAAGTTCTATCTTTGTGCAACTCTCATCCTTATAGACATATTCATCTTCAAGGAAAGTTGCGTTCCTAGAAACAAATATCTTATGTTCTCCAGGAAGATAGAAATAGTATCCCTTAGTTTCCTTTGGATACCCAACAAAGTAACATTTCTCATTTTAGATTCCAACTTATCAGTGATCAACTTCTTGAAATATGCAGGACACCCCCAGGACCTCATGTGTCTAAATGATGGCTTCTTGCCACATCATACCTCATATGGTGTCTTTTCAACTGATTTAGAATGAACTCTGTTCAGAACATATATTGAGGTCAGAATAGCGTATCCCCAAAGGTATGTTGGAAGAGCTGAAAAGCTCATCTGGAACGAACCATGTCAAGCAAGGTTCGGTTTCTCCTCTCGGCAACACCATTCATCCGTGGTGTCCCAGGAGGTGTCCATTTGGAATGAACTCCATGAAGCTTTAAATAGTCAAGAAATTTTTTACTTAAGTATTCACCCACACGATCAGATCGGAGAGTCTTGATACTCTTTGAGAGCTGTTTCTCAGCTTCACACTTAAACTCCTTAAACTTCTCAAAAGCCTCGGATTTGTGTCTCATAAGATACACATATTCATACCTTGATAAGTCGTCTGTGAAAGTAATGAAGTAAGAGAAACCTTCTCTAGCTTGAGTAAAAAATGGTCCACATACATCCGTATGTACCAACTCAAGCACCTCTTTGGCACGGATCCCCTTTCTAGAAAGAGGTTTAATGGTCATCTTACCTTTCAAACAGGATTCACAGTTACCATAAGATTGTAAGTCAAATGGTTCGAGGTAATTTAATTTTCTCAACCGTTCTATCCTCGTTTGATTGATATGACCAAGTCTACAATGCCACAAGTAGGTAGAATTTCTTTAATTTAACTTAGCTCTTTTATTTTGTACATTGAAAATTTCTCTGCGGCAATTTAATATATACAATTCATTCACAAGAGGCGCAATTCCATACACAACATCATCAAAATTCAAAACCATATTGCCATTAGACGTGTTTGAGGAAAAAAACCCTGAATCATGTACAGGAATATGGAAATAATGCTCCTTGTTAAAGAAGGAACATAATAACAATCGTTTAACATCAAAACTCTGTCGGAAGGTAAATCTATCATATAAGTTCCCATACGCTCAAAGACTCGTGTTCGTGCTCGTTTAACGCCAGCAGTCCACCTCTCGAGGCGACCTTCCCGCTATCGATTAACCCCGCACATTTGTACAAATGTGCGAGCCCTGATATCAAGTACCAATGAATGAGAATATTTTATATATAGATTAATTTAAATTACAAACATACCTTTCGAAGAAATTTGAAGCACGTGGTGCCATTCCTCCGCGTGGAAGCGATGCGATCCTTTCTCGATGCCCGCTTCCTGTTGCAATTCATGCAAACATCTGATGTCAGCAATTTCTGTTGTCCTTCACCTTTCGGTTTGGGGCGACTAGAGGAGCCAACCATTAGAATTGGTTTTCTCTTGGAGGTCGAAGATTCAAAAAATTCAGCATATTATGTAACTCCGACAATGTCTCTTTAGTTCCATTCATATTATAATTAACAAAGAAACTCTCAAACGACCTAGAAAGTGAGTGCAGGATGAGGGTGGTGGAGACTCTGTCTTGAAACTTTATGTCTATGGCGGCCAACCTCTCAATCAACTCAATCATCCTCAACATATGCGGTGAAACTTGGCCCCCTTCATTTAGCCTACACTTGAAGAGTTCTATTAGCAGGTCATACTCTATTGTCTGAGACTGTGAATCATAGAGACTCCTCAAATGGGCTAACATTTCGTTGGGCCCCATAGTTTCATGTTATCTTTGCAATGGTGGTGACATAGAAGACAACATTAGGCATTGAGCTGAGGTGGCATCCTTATAATGTTTCTCGTAAGCAGCCTTGTCGAAGGTTGCATAGTCAGCAGAGTCCTCCGCCGGAGCGGTGGGGAATACTTTGTCCAATGTATACTCAATCTGTTCTTATCTCAGGATAATTCTGACATTCTTGAGCTAGTCTATGAAGTTGGGTCCAGTAAGTCTGTTGGACTCCATAAACACTTTCAACGAAAAATTTGACATTCTGAAGATCTGAAGATATAGATAGAACAGGAAAATGCAATCAAAATTCATTCTCCTAATTTATACACATTCATTATATTCTAATTTAACATGGTCTTTTGTTTAATTAGCTCCCACTATTTTGCATACTTCTACGACCCCAAGGTACAATACGGACCTAAATCAATATAAATGTCATAATGGGCCAAGATCCAAACATATGATATATCCGCGTTTGCTTGGCTGATAACTTCAATAGCACACTTTGGTAGGTCCTCAACCAATTGTAAAGCAACTCTACAACTCTTGGTTTGATTAAATATCTTTTATTTTAATCTTACGTCTTTAGACTAGTCCGACACTTTGGCGTCAAGATTCATCTAAACAAGTCAACCCCATTACACGACTGCGTTTAAATGCTTAAGTAAATTTAGCCTTTGCAAGCAAACACTTTGGTGTAAATACCTACAAAAGTTTATTATCTACTTTCATTTTAACACATCTATGAAAGGGCATTGGTCCTCGTAGACTTAGAGCAAATGCTTTGGCATAAATACTCGTATCACCGAAGAGGATTTAGCATCCTAATAATTATAATGGACGACACGTTATAATTAGACTTGTATTTAATGTTTGGGGAACATTTTCAATTTTCGGGGATTCATTCAAGATCAACAATCACGTCATACATCATATGACTTCATATCATGCAATTTCTAAACACAATTAGATGAAAAATCATCAAACCCAATAGGCATGATAAAAGATGGTTTTAATCACATACTGGACACCGTCTACCCAGACAATTATAGCGGTCATTTGAAATTAAACAATTACTGGGCGTCGCCTACCCAGACAATAATTACGAACGCTATGCTAATAATTTAAATGCATCACATTCAATCACTTAGCACATTTGTATATTATACAGTAATATACCATTAATGATAATCATGAGTCTATTTGTCTAAACTCTATAATCTATGTTAATGTCAAACAGTCACTAAACATTTCTGATTTTAAAAATTTGATTTTCTGGAATTCTGTAAATTTTCAATATTTACAATTTAGTCCTTTAAGAATTTAAAAGTTCAATTCTGAACCTCTATAAATTCAGAAAATATAATTTCAAACCTCAGAAAATATTTTCAAGTTTTTGGGACCTGTTTGCAATTTTCAGAAAACTTATTTTAATTACAGATTTGCCCGAAAGGACCAAATCTGTTTGATTCAAAAACTAATTTTCAAAAACTGAAAACTTCTAAAACTTCAGATTCAGAATCTGAAATTCTTAAACTTATGTTTCTGATTTTCATTTTTTTTAATTCACCGTCGTCGGCACCGTGGTCCCAACGGGTGGCACCGCGGTGCCTCAGAGGCAGTGAGTCACTGAAATCTGCAAAATTAATTAGCACCGCGGTCCTTACAGGTGGCACCGCGGTGCCTCATAAATTACCGTCACAGGCATCGTGGTCCTAACAGGTGGCACCGCGGTGCCTCGAATGCAGAATGTCCGTAAAAATTAATTTTAAACTTCTGGATGAACAACACCGCTGCTCTTTTGAACAGAACCGTGGTGCCTCTGGCTTCATCTGGGCAGCACCGCGGTGTTCCATCGTGGAATCCCAGCGCCGCCACAAAACCCTAGCAGCACCGCGGTGCTCCATCGTGGAACCGCGGTGCCTTCTCTCCTGAAACACAAAATCTGAAATTTTCGAACCCCTAAAACTAGTTTAGGGCCAGATCTTTCAGATATATCACTTATATTACCATCACCATTAAAATAACATGTTCATCGACCATCAAATTCAATTTTCTTCTCGTTCTTCGTTTCAATGCACCATGCTTTAAGCCGGATAAGACATATCAACTTAGAAGAGTTATTTATTGGATTGATTTTCTCGAATACATAATTGTTTTAACAGATCTGGGTACAAAGAACATGTGTTCTAAAGCTTTAAAATTTTAAAGCTTTTAACAACATAAAATATAGATCAAAATAAATCCTAACTCATATTATCACTAATATTCATTACATATCATACGAAACAACTCAAGCTCTGATACCACTGTAGGTGTTTTCGTCAGGTTCGTACGCAACGACATTTGAAAATTTATGTTTCAAACCCGACATAGGCGGTCGAACTGAAGTATGAATATGTAATGTAAAATAAACACAAGAAAATGTAATACTTCGAACAAAGACTTACATTTTGAAGTTATCCGCAATCCAAGCTGTTGAAACTTTACGCTTTGTGTAGTCCGAGGGTGCACACGCAAACGTTCCTCGATTTGCAAGTTCTGGAAACTATGATGTAATTTGCTAAGTCTAGAATGCTAGGGATTCCGACAGAGCTTTAGAAGAGATTAAGTCTCTTGCTTTGGTGTATTTAAATGGGAGGAGGAAACCCTCTATTTATAGTTGAGAATAGAGGCTTCTAGGGTTTCCATAGGCCAGACCCAGCAAAACCAGGACTGGCTAAAATTCGGACTCCCCGAAAATGCCTCGGCACCGCGGCCCAGAGTAAGTGGCACCGCGATGCCTATGCGCCTTTCGGCACCGCGGTCCTGTCCTAATTTCAGCCTTGTTCCCATTTCTAATGTCCCGGTCATCAACCGAACATATATTTGATCTCCTTCTAATTACATCCTTCAATCGACGGAACATTTGACTTAGTGTTACCCTTCAGGCCTTTACATATCGTCACTAATTACATTAGAATCTTCACGAAACTCCTAGACTGCGTCGGAAGACGAACCCAATATGTAAAGTTTAGCTTACACAAAACATGTGAACCGAACCTCTATGTGGGAAGACAAAATCCTTTCATTCATGACACACTCAATCAAGCTTAGGATCTGTCAAGTGTCTATCCAAATGACTTGATTATTATAACTCATTTATATTACTTGACAACAGGACCATATCTCAGACATGTCCATTGCATTGGTCAATGACTTAATCAACCTAATACCATATGAGTGTCTGAGTGTTCACTTAAATATACATTCAAGGAATGAATCTTAATCTTGGCTCACATACCACCTTTAATTTACTTCGTAATGCACTCAAAACAAGTCGCGTCTCAACCTATAAGACATTTGAGCAAGACATGATCAAAGTACATTACTCCGTAAACAATGTGATATTGACATCAAGTCTAAGGACTTCTATCTCCCACATGCCGATGACATTATAGACATATAACAAATAGTGCATCAGCAGGGTATATCAATACTTCAACAAGTATCCATGTGTCCATCACGAGTTGCCATAACTCGTAGCAAGTGAGACATACTGCATCCCTAAGGATATGATGCAGACCACATGTCGACGTATCGCATATCATCGATATCCCAATCTCGATGATCATTAGTCGGTAATTTAAGAGTTACATTATAACATTAATTCTCACATCATTAATAAACACGTAAACTCTAGGAATGCATTTATAGAATATTATAAACAATCAATTAATAATTCAACAAATGCAAGTGTCATAATATTAATCATCATTAATATAAATACGAATGTGTATAAAGTACATTGTGTCCTAATACAGATTGTCTCTAGGACATACATATACTTTCACCTTGCGCATCTTGGGAATAACAATGTTAACCTCCTCAACCTTAATGCTTCTACAATATCCAAATATATGATATTTCACTTTATTATAATATTTTTACAATTTCTTTGTCCATATATTTGTTATTCATGTTTATTGTTATTAGTCTTGGTCTAAACACACACACGCACACACGCACACACGCACACACACACACACACACACACATATATATATATATATATATATATATTTGTATTTTTGCACCATTATGCCTTTTTTCATTAAAGCTCACACTTTATTTGCTCTTTGCGCTTAAAATCCCAATTGATCTTAGAACTTTTTTGCGCTTTTAGCTTTTGATAACCTTGCATCAAATCCCAAGTCTTCAATGTATATCATCATTCACTTCTCTTGTTCTCATTAGTCCATACTACCGATTTAGTTTTAATTAAAATCATGAATCAATGATCAACCAAAATATGTTTGGGTTGTTTTGTTTTCATGAGGTAACAAGACTCCAGAAGCACACGAAGAGACTAGGGGCGAAAAAAAGGAAATTCCTCATCCCTTAATCCTATAAGCATGTCTCTGCTCCCTTCTCTCTCGGGTTGAATTTAGGGGGGGCAATGGAGCAGGTTAGGGCGGTTTAGAGTAGGGCAAATCTTAACCTGCTAAGATGTTAACTCGTCATGCTCCGTTTAGCATATTTTTAAAATTTGCCCTGCTTTGTCCCGTTAAACCCTGCCCTGTTTATGTTATTTTTCATTTTTCACTTTTCACTTTCAAGTTTCAACTTGATATTTATTTTGTTAACTTTAAAAAAAAAAGATGAACAATCAGTCTAGTGTCATAATTTCTTAATATCAAGTAATTTATGAACTGAGTTTATTTTTAAATGATATTCCTTTCTTTCAACCTTTCACACTTTTCACTTGTAAGAGTTACAACTCTCAAACTGTAACCCCAAATAAGGTATTTCTCATGCCGAGCTGAAGGTAACACGGATACCTAACACTATCCCAAGTTTACTCTTGAAATACTTAGTGTAACTAGTAAAAAATCACGCAAGAACAACCCTATAAAAACTATCTCGCCAGAATTTTTATGAAACGAGACACAATCTTAAAACAGTCATAACTTCTTATCCGTAAGTCAGATTAATTCCCATAAAATATCAAACTGTCGAGAAAAGAGAAAACTATAACTTTTATTCAGCACAAACTTCCAGATTCTTTACCTATTTGTACAGTTTTTACGTTATACATTCTGCCCTTCCAGATTTTGGTGATCCGAGGAAGAAAATTTAAAAAGTGATAACTTTCAAACAGTAAGTCGAATTTATCCCCGTAAAGTCTCAAACTGTCGATAACGGAGTAATCTAGAACTTTTATTCAGCACAAACTTTTAGATTCTTTATCGATTTGTACAGTTGTTACGTTATACATTCTATCATTTCAGATTTCGGTTGATCTGAGACAGAAACTTTAAACAGTGATAACTTTCAAACCGTAAGTCGGATTAATTCCCGTAAAGTCTCAATATGACCGTAACAGAAAGATGTACAGCTCTGTAAAATTTTATCCAATTTTAACAAGTACAACCCAGCGTAGTAGATTATATCTTTAAATTTGCACAAAGAAAGTTTTGCCGCTATTAACTGCCCTGCCCTATTTAGAATTTTCTAAAAATGTGTTTTGACCTGTTCCGTCCTGCCCTGTCCCGTTTAAGCATTTTCCTGCCCTGCCCCGTTTAACGTTTGACTTGTCCAACCCCGCCCTGCCCCATTTGACATCCCTAATTGAATTGTTAATCCCAAAAAAAAAAAATGTATTTGCATTCAACCTGTTTTTTCGTTCCGTGGTCCTGGGAAGGTGCCATAACGAGATTATCCAACGATGTTACCTCCAAGTTGTTCCGTATATTAATTCTTTGTTCCCTTATCCGCTGGCTTGACTGCTAATTTCTAGTCATCGAATGCGAGTGGTTTGTTTATCTTTTTGTCTTTTCTTCTTGATTAAATCTCAATGTGCCCATTGCGGTTATTACATTTTGTTCTAGAGTTTGCACTTTTTTCCCCCCTAGTTAAACATCTTTGCTAGAAAGTACTTTACCCCAAAAGTGGAATTTTTTTATGCTGGATTAATCCGGCTTCAAAGCATATCAAACACAAGGTGGGAAACAAAAAAAATTGCACGGTTTTCCCTTTAAAAGGGATGGTCTTAAAGTTTTGCTCCTCAAATCGATTGTCTTTAATTTTTGCTATATTTCTCATTTAATGAAAATTTGTGGATTAATATACCCTTATTCGATGGTCTATAAAAGTAGAGATACTGCGTTTGATCCTTAGCAGAGTAAAAAATAATAATTTCGCAAGACAAGATTTTGGTAGAAACTATGCCTATTCGCGAAAATGTACATAAAATTATGTCTTGTCCGACATAGTAATGTAATACTAATTTGTAAAATAAGTTTTCATAGAAACTATGTCGGATAAGACATAGTTTTTATGTACATTTTCGCGAATAAACATAGTTTCTATCAAAATCGTGTCTTGCGAAACAAAGGTGATAGTTTCGAATTTGTTTTTTGTTTTTTAATCTCAGGTGTATTTTTGGTCACTTTTTTATTACCTAGTGCCGAATGGAAAAAAAAGACCTGCAAATTGAGAGGCAAAAATTAAAGACCGCTCCAAAATAGGGGCATTTGTGCGAATTACAAGAAAAAATTTAGTTATGAGAAAAAATAATTATAAAACTAGTCAAAGATCGGAAACTATATTAATAAAATAGCGTTATCCAACCATATGCGTTTAGACATCTAATATCCATCTATAAAATACAAAGAGATTTCCCTCTAGTTGCTGTGTTTTTGGATTTCTGTGTAGAGAAATCTTGAGGTCTAGAGGACATTTAAAAATGTGGTAACAAATGAAACCTTGACACAAGGTATTAGGTTTAAATCTGTCGAACTGTGAGCTTGTAAACAACTATTTGATATTCTTCATTATAATATGAATATATGTATTGATTATCACCGATTAACGACATAAATATGGTTAATATTCTTAATGCTTGATTAAAAAAAGTTAAAAAGTAATAAGAATGTGTTTATATCGTATGCTTGTCTATAGTCATGTATGTATTTTGCCATGTAACTCCAAACCAAGAGGAGATTTATATGCATGTTGAGCACATAGTATGTGACAATTGCCAATTATTTGTGCATTTTGTACTATAAATTTTTATGTCAAATTGATTGGATTCCCTAAATTAAATATAAGTAAAATTGTTATGTATACTCTTCTTTGAGGGTGGTGTTCGACGGTTGAGAGAGAGAGTCAGTTGACAATGATTAGAAGCAGAAAATTAGAAATAATAGAGCCAAATCCAATTGGAATATATATGTGCAATTTCAACTGCTACTTAACATAAATTAGGCATTCTGGATGAATAGACAAATGTATTCAACTAAGACTGGTCAACGGGGCGGGTATACAGACCCCGACCCGACCCCGCTTGACACTATATCGGTATTGGAGACCGATACTTGGTATCGATATTGGTACGGGATCGCGAAAAAAATCCGACCCCGACATCGACTCACCCCGCCCCAGCCCCGACCCTTCTCCACCCCCTCCGACCCTTACTAGCCGTTGCACAACGACTTTGTCTAATTTGGCCGTTGTGCAACGGCCAAATACCCCTCCCCCTACCCCTCCCCTCCTCCCATTAATATTTATTTTTAACTCTTAAGTTATTATATTTACACTTTAACCCAATTTTTTTAACTATAAATACCTCATTTTCTCTTCATTCTTTCTCACAAATCTTCCTACAATATCTCTAATAATATCTCAATCTATCCCTCATTCTCTCTACATTGTCTACTAAGTATTCAATTTTATTTATTCATTTGGGAGTGGAGTTGACAACTAGCTTGAGGATCATTCATCGAGCAAAGTTTCAATTTTCAACATCTCGATTACACGTCGACGCTTGGTACATTCGTTCCTTCATTAAATTATTATTGTTTCTTCATTTTATTTAGCACACTTAATTAAATTTCACTATCTTTAATTATTTATTTGCATAATTATAATGGAAGGTAACAAGGGCAATGATACTTCTACTAGTAGGGGTAACAAGGGCAATGGTACTTCTTCTAGTCATCTTATTCCTCCAGATCCTCATAGACAGGACGATTTCATTGATACTGAATCATTTTCTTGAAGTACCATTAGATTTAGATGACACACCCACTAGTGCACCTCAAACTGCACCGCTTCCTATTCCCCCTAGTATTAGACGAGACCCTCCTCAACGAAAAGTAAAATCAAATGTATGAGCTTTTTTTTATAAGGACGTAGAAAATGAAGTAGTTAGACGTCAAATTTGTGAAAATATTTATAATTTTAAAATGAAAAAAGGTCAGGGGTGGGACGGAAAGTTTATTGAGACATGTACAAAACAAAACAAAGCTAGGTGGGAAGCGCATCAACAATGTCTGAAAGCGCATTTTCTGCGGGAAGATTTCAAATAGGGGAGCACAGACATTCATTGGCAGGAGACTCATTAGAGATTGCAGTTCTATTCAGAGACTAGATTCGTGCGGAGCGTAGGAGGTGCGGCCAAACAAAGACTAGCGAAGAAGAAGACTACAACTACACCGAAATCTTACTATGTTATTTATTTGCAACTTTCAACACGAAGTTGCAATTTTGAAATTATATTACAAAAAAAATCATACTTCTAGTCGAATAATATAAGAGGCACAAAAACAATCTTGAGATGTTTTTATTAAACTATCTTATTGTGTGTGTGTGTTATTTATTCATTTAATTTAAAGGTAAATAAAAAAATAACCCCACCCAACCCCTTCTGGATCGGGACGGAGCGACGACAGAGCCCGTCAGACCCCGACCCCGCCCCGTTGGACAGCCCTAGTCTTCAACTAAGGAAGGACAGAAAATGAGTATGTTGCTGAAACAACTGGCAAAACGATTTTTCGTTTCTTCAATTGTTTCATTCTTAATTATATTTCTTTGACTCTTATGAATAAGGTAGTCCCAAACATTTTGAGGATCCTGTTTTAATTCATAAAAGTGGGCTCTTACTTGGACTAAGACCTCCGAATTATGAGTCTTTACAATAAATTCTGGCTAATACTACTTAATAAAAAATGAAAAAAAAGGCCCTAAATTTTTTCATTTTTCGGGGGCTTTGTGCGGTAGCACAGCTCGCACGGGTCAAAAAACGGCCCTGATTATGATTATGCATAATTATTATTGTTAATCTTTTATATGTTGACTAACTTTTTACCAAGTAAATCCCTAAAGTGAGGCAAGTCATGAATTTCCGGCAAGGGACAATAAACATGAAATCTAGTTTGCAGGATATGAAAGCTACTTCGATATTTACGTATCATTATTTTAACATGTAACGTCCCAAAAAAGGGGAAGAAAAATGGTGACAATTAGAAGTCATCCTAAGAATAACAGTGGAAAGAGCAATTAAAAAAATGCATTCTTTTCTCGTTTTAGATTTGTCTTTAGGGTACGATTCAATCATAATTCTCTTTAATAAATCGGCATTGTTCCGAAGAATATCCCACCCAGTGTAGGATCAATATGTAAGATGATATTAATCTCCTTTGAGGAGTCTTTCTCATTAATATCAATATATAGTGTACAATATTCATCTCTTATACAATAGAAATTCTAGTCTTAATTACAAAAGGAATTCTAGTCTTACCATAATTAAATTTACACAATATATGAAATATATTCTAATTATGGATAGAGATTTTGTATGAATAACTATACACGTTTACACACACCCTCAGTCAGAGCGACAGGAGACCGGACGCTGAGACTGAATCTGAAGTCAAAAAATAACTGTCGAGGAAGTCCTTTGGTGAATATATATGTGTACTGCTATGATGAGGGAACATGTAACAATATGGCATGTCCTAACGCAACCTTCTCACGAATGAAATGTATGTTCATCTCAATGTACTTGGTTCGCTGATGTTGAACCGGGTTGCGAGAAAGATAGATCGCAGAGATGTTATCACGATACAATAGATATGCAGCGCAAGGACATCAAGCTCTAATGAAATTTATGAGCCAACAAATCTCAGCTACCACATTTGCAACGCCTCTGTACTCAGTCTCGACACTGGAACGAGATAAGGTTGACTGTCGCTTGGCAGACCATGAAACTAGATTATCCCCTAAAAAACACAAAAGTCGAAGGTGGAGCGTCGCGTGTCCAGACACCTTTCTCAATATGCATCCGTATAAGAGAGTAACCTGTTTGGCGCAGAGGGGTATAGGTGCACACCATGATCAAGTGTGCCCTTAATGTATCAGATGATATGCTTAAGGGCAGTAAAATGACTCTCTGGGGGCATGTATAAATAGGCATACCTGCTGAACAACATAAGCAATATCTGGCCTTGTAAATGTGAGATACTGAAGTGCACTTGTAAGGCTCCTATAAAGAGTAGGATCGGAGATTGGAGCACCATCCATAGCACTCAGCTTGGATTATGAATCAACTGGAGTAGGCATGATTTTGCAATTCGACATCTTAGTCCTGTACATAATCTCCTCTGCATAGCTGACTTAAGAACATGTGGTTGACAGACCTGGTCACTGATATCCCCAAGAAGTAACTCAGTTTGCCCAAATCAGTCATTATAAATTCGGTCTTAACTAAAGCAATCATCTCATTTTTCAACCCATCGGATGAGGAAGTAAGAACAATGTCATCCACATATAGTAGTAAGTAAGCAATGTTTCTACCTCGATGAAAAATGAAAAGGGAATTATCACTTCTGCTGCATACAAATCAAATCTGTATAATATATCTGGCAAAACGATCATACCACGCACGGGAGGGGGGGGCTGTTTCAGGTCATACAGTGACTTACGGAGACGACAAACATAGTGAAGGACATCATGATGGACGAACCCAGACGACTGATGCATGTAGACTGTTTCTTTCTGGTCTCCATGTAGAAATACATTTTTCACATCAAGTTGATGGATCGGCCAGTGTTTGCTATGGCTATGCTCAGAACTATGCGAACGGTAGCCGATTTGGCAACCGAGCTGAAAGTCTTACCACAATCAATGACCTCCTGCTGATTTATGTCATTTATCACAAGTCATGTCTTATACCTCTCAAGATCTCCACTGTCTCTGAATTTGTGATGAAATAGCCACATACAACGGATCACATTTACCCCCTCTGGTCTGGTAGTCAAAGCATTGAATTCCTCAGACATAGCCGAATTCCAATTAGGGTCTTGTTTGGCCAATTTGGGATTTTTGGGAATTGGAGAGATGGTTTGGACAGACAAGTTAAATTAGACTTTAGGTTTGAAAATCTTGTGTTTGGTATAGTGCTCACTGAACGTTTGGCACCGCGGCGCATCCCCGAGGGGCCACGGCGCTGGCGACAGTAAAAAATTATTTTGCTCACTGGAAGTTTGGCGCCACGGTGCATCTCCGAGGGGCCGCGGTGCTGACAATGGTAAAACATCAATTTGCTCATTGGAAGTTTGGCGTCGCGGCGCTGACATCTGTGATAACAGGAGAGTAGGGGATGTTTCGGTGGTTCCATGAGTGAGTTGATTGAGAATGATGGGAGAGATGACAGGCTCGTCAAGAAAGGAGTAATCAGGTTTTTGGAATTTCTGAGGATTCGAAAATGGGAATGTGGTCTCGTCGAACGTGACGTGAAATGTGGATTTGACGAGTGGACAAGTCATAGCAAATATAACCCCTATGGTTCGGCGGAAAGCCTAGGTAGACACATGGAGTGGACCGGGGAGCTAGTTTGTGAGAGGCGGTAGAGGCAATGTTAGGATAACATATGCAATCGAATATCCATAAATGATCGTAAGAGAGGACTCTGCGATAGAGGATTTCGGTAGGGATCATATTGTGAAGGGTGCTAGTTGGGAGAATATTTAGAATGTATTCTGACATCTTAGCAGCATATACCCAGAAGAACGAAGGGATGGAGACATGAATCAATAGAGTGTGAATCATATTATTAATGGTGCGAATGATTCGTTCAGCTTTACCGTTTTATGGGGAAGTGTGAGGGCATGAGAAACGAAAAACCATGTCATTATTTGTACAAAAGCAGTGAAACATAGAGTTATTGAATTCACGACCATTATCGCACTGAAATAATTTTATACCTTTTTCAAATTTTGTTTGAATGAATGTTCGAAACTCAAGAAATTTGGCAAACACTTCTGATTTAAATTTGAGAGGATATAATCAAAGGTGGTGGAAAAAATCATCTAGCAAGACAAGATAATATTTATGACCGAGGGAACTAGCAATAGGTGATGTCCATAAATCGGCATGTATAATATCAAATGGTGCAAAGGTAACACTAATAAATGATTTAAATGGAAGACGAGTATGTTTGTCTAAAGAACAAGAAACACAGTGTTGGGCAAGCTTCCCATTATTACAAGAAATGAAATTATTGCCTCTAAGAAAGTAAAAAACTGGGGCTCCTAGATGACCAAGCTTATTATGCCATGTGGATGGAGAAATAGCCGCTAGAGAGATGGGAGAGCAAGATCCGGCAGCGGAGGTGGATGGGAATGGATAGAGATCCCCCGTGCTATTACATCTCGTAAGAGGTGTCCCCGAATGAATATCCTTCATAGTGAAACCAAAAGGGTCAAAGTCAACATAGACAGAGTTATTACGAGTAAATTTTCGGACATAAATTAGGTTCTTAATGATGTGTGGGACATATAAGGTATTCTTAATGGAGAAGGGTGGATGAGGAGGTTGTGTGTAGGATGTATCATAGCCCTTTATCGGAATGCGGTGGTCATTGCCAACTGTAATAAATTGAGGATGCTTTAAACTGACAATTTGAAAATATTACCTGCAGATCGGGTGAGGTGAGATGTGACGCCGGAGTCCATGTACCAATGTGCAGTTAAAAGGTGGCTGAAAGCGACCCAATCGGTGGGGGCCGTACGGTGAATTTCGAAATTGGCCTTGCATGATGTGGGCTTGCTGTCGGTACTGGGCTAGCCGAGGGGCTAAAGCTGGACCCAACAACCCGTGTTGAGAATACTGGGTGAAGGGCTGATGGTACTGGAATTGTGCCCCCTGCGCCGTGGCGCTCTGCTGGTACTATTGAGCGCGGCCGGTGCTGCGAACCTGCGTGGCGGCTGCTAGTTCTGGCGGCAACCCTTTCCACGACCTCGCCCTCTCTGCGCGCCTGCGCATGATTGAGAATTTGTCGACGGTGTTTGGTTTTGTGGTGGCGTCTCGACAGCTAACGCATTCTGATTGTGCTCATCTTGCTTAGCATGATGGGTTTCTTCGAGCAACAACTGCGAGCGTATCTTTGTTAAAATTGGGTAACGGATCTGTCTGTTGAATCATGGTGGCCAAAGTATCATATTCGTCTTTAGGAAAGCATGCAATCAACTATAACACCATTTTAGTTTCCGAGATAGGAGTGCCGACGTTGGAGAGTTGATCCACCACAAGTTTTAATTGTTTGCAGTGCTTAATCATGTTGGAAAAGTTTTCAAGACGTGTATTATTAAACCGTTCCTCCAAATACACAGCACGAGTGTGCTTGTTGTCCTGAAAAATTTCCTCTAAACAAATCCACAATTCACGGGCTGTGGCGCGAGATTTCATGATAGTATGAAGTAGATTCTGAGAAATATTATCATATATCCACTGTTTGACGATGGTGAAATAGCGTTATCGATATGATCAAACACGTTATAGACACATGCATGAATGCGAAACAATTCAACCTAAGGAGAATACTGACCGTTTTTTTTATCAAGA
Source organism: Przewalskia tangutica (assembly GCA_029844215.1). Taxonomy (NCBI): domain Eukaryota; kingdom Viridiplantae; phylum Streptophyta; class Magnoliopsida; order Solanales; family Solanaceae; genus Przewalskia; species Przewalskia tangutica. The sequence continues at coordinate 18,366,717 of CM056736.1, forward strand.
AGAATGGGAAGGGAGTTCTTGATGTTGGTAACGGTGAGGACTATGTAAAAAGATGGTTTCGGTGTTTCGGGAGTGATAACGGTGGAAGAGGAGGTTGTAGGAGGAGTCATGATAGTGGATATAATTTAGGAGAGAATGAAAGAACCTAGATAAGGAAGGTGACGTCGCGACCGAGAAAGAGAAGAAGGGTGTGTGCGCTGTTTTTTAGAGAGAAAGTAGGGTTTTGACTCTTGATACCATGTTAGATGATATTAATCTCCCTTGAGGAGTCTTTTTCATTAATATCAATATATATAGTGTACAATATTCATTCCTTATACAATAGAAATTCTAATCCTAATTACAAAAGGAATCATTCTTACCATAATTATTTAATACAATATATGAAATATATTCTAATTATGGATAGGAATTTTGTATGAATCGATGTACATCGTTTACACAATGAAAATATATTCAGGCTCAATAAAAGTTCTCAGCCTTAGATATCGAAAATATTGTAATTTTACTATGAAGGGATAAATAAATATTTTAATTTGTTTATAAAATCCCGTTTTGGAAAACTGAAAGCGGTAGTAGTTCACTAATGACTAGTTAGCAAGTAGAGTTATATCTATTGCTAAATGAATTTTCATGTTTTGGTGCTTTTCATGATGACATGCTTGTTGTATATCATTGACATACTTGCCTTTTCCCAATTTGGGTTGAAACTCCGATTGTTTTTATGGTTAAAATAGGAATCTATTGTTTGAAAAGGGTATTGTAAACGTGTAAATATATGAAATAATATATTTTTTATTCATAATTAGAATATTTTTATATATTATGTAAATATAATTATGGTAAGACTAGAATTTCTCTTTTTTATAGGCTTAGGATTCTTATTGTATAAGGGATAAATATTGTACTCTATATATATCTTGATATTAATGAAAGACTCCACAAGGGAGATTAATATCATCTTACATGATATCAAGAGCCTAAACACAAAATCTTAGATTATTTTTTTCTTCCCTCTCTATTGAGCAAGCCGTTGCCGACCACCCACCCCCACCCTCGGGTATTGCGTCGCGGCTCTCCCCTCTCTCCACAAAATTCTTGGTTTTGTTTTTCTTCTTCATTCCTCTCTTCTCTAAACGGCTATCCCTGAATCTTCCACACTTTCTGAATCTTCTACCTCCATAAATCCACCACCACGTTGGCATCCTCTTTTCATCCAGCCCTAATTGTTACAAACATCAAGAACTCTATTCCCATTATTCTTGATCAAGAAAACAGTCAGTATTCTCCCTGGGTTTGAACTGTTTCGTAATCATGCATGTCTCTATAACGTGCTTGATCACATCGATGACACCATTACGCTTCCTCCGGAGGTTGATGAGTCTACTTGGCGTCGTCTAGACGCCGGTGTCAAACAGTGGATTTATGGTAGTATTTCTCAGGACCTTCTTCTTACTATCATGAAATTTGGCGCCACAGCCCTTGAGTTATGGAATCGTTTGGAGGAAATTTTTCAGGACAATAAGCACACCCGTGCTGTGTATTTAGAGGAGCAATTTAACAATACACGTCTTGAAAACTTTTCCAATATGACTGAGTACTGCAAACAGTTAAAGCTACTGACGGATCAACTTGCTGATGTCGGCGAGTTTGTTACTGACACCAAACTGGTGTTACAATTGATTGTTGGCCTTCCTAAAGGCGAATATGATACTTTGGCCACCATGATTCAACATACAGATCCGTTACCCAGCTTTAACAAAGCTCGCTCGCAGTTGTTTCTTGAAGAGACTCGACGTGCTAAGCAGGATGAGCACAGTCAGAAGGCATTAGCGGTTGAAACGCGCCCTCAAGATCCAACGCCGCCAGAAAACTCTCAACCGCAGCAGAGACGCGGTGGAAATGGTGGCAGGGGCCGCGCCAAGGGAGGTCGTGGTCGTGGCAAGGGTCGCGGTCAATAGAACCAGCAGCAGCAACATCAACAGGGATCGCAGAACAATTGGGCCGTGGCTCCTCAGCAATTCGCACACAGCACCGCGGCGCCCCAGTACAGAGCCGCGGAGCCCTAGTTCAGAGCCGCGACATCGAGTCCATTCCAGTACCAGCAGCCCTACAATCCGTATTCTTACCCTGGTTTGTTGGGGCCCGCTCCAGCCTCACAGCAGGTCCACTTCATGCAAGGTCAGGTTTTGCAGCCCTCATCCGGAATGACACCCACTGAGTTGGGACAGACATTCAGCACCCTCTCCATGCAACAGCCTGACAATACTTGGTACATGGACTCAGGCACCACATCTCACGTCACCCAATCTGCAGGTACTATCCCTAAACTGTTTAGTTTAAAGCATCCTCAATATGTTACAGTCGGTAGTGGACACGCATTTCAGTTAAAGGGTATGATACCTCATACACATAACCTCATCATCCACCTTTCTCCCTAAAAAACACTCTATATGCCCCACACATGATTAAAAACCTCATATATGTCCGTCAATTTACTCGTAATAATTCTGTCTCTGTGGATTTTGACCCTTTTGGTTTTACTGTGAAGGATCTTCATACGGGAACACCTCTTATGAGATGCAATAACACGGGGGATCTCTATCGATTCACTTCCACCTCCGCTACCAGATCTTGCTCGCCCGTCACTCTAGCGGTTGTTTCTTCTTCAACTTGGCATAATAGGCTTGGTCATCCAGGAGTCCCAGTTTTTAATTTTCTTAAAGGCAACAATTTCATTGCTTGTAATGGAAAACTTGCCCAAAATTGTGTTTCTTGCTCTTTAGGCAAACATATTCGTCTTCCGTTTAAATCATCTACTAGTGTTACACTTGCTCCTTTTGATATTATACATGCCGATTTATGGATATCTCTTATCTCTAGTTCTCTCGGTCATAAATACTATCTTGTGTTGCTTGATGATTTTCTACACTATTTTTGGTTATATCCTCTTAAATTTAAATCGGAAGTGTTTGCCAAATTTCTTGAGTTTCGCAAGTTTATCCACACACAATTTGGAAAAAGTATAAAATCATTTCAGTGCGATAATGATCGTGAATTCAATAACTCTATGTTTCACCGGTTTTGTACAAATAATGACATAGTTTTTTGCTTCTCCTGCCCTCACACCTCAGCGTAAGTATGCAGAGGAGATAGTGTACAGGGCTAAGATGACGAATTGCAAAGTTATGCCTACTTCATTTGATTCATAATCCAAGCTCAGTGCTATGGATGATGCTCTAGTCTCCGATCCTACTCTTTATAGGAGTCTTGCAGGTGCACTTCAATATCTCACATTTACAAGGCCAGATATTGCTTATGTTGTTCAGCAGGTATGCCTATTTATACATGCCCCCAGAGAGTCATTTTACTGCCCTTAAGCGTATCATCTGATACATTAAGGGCACAATTGATCATGGTGTGCACATATACCCCTCTGCTCCAAACAGGTTACTCTCTTATACGGATGCAGATTGGGAAAGGTGTCTGGACACGCGACGCTCCACCTTCGGCTTTTGTGTTTTTTAGGGGATAATCTAGTTTCATGGTCTGCCAAGCGACAGTCAACCTTATCTCGTTCCAGTGTCGAGGCTGAGTACATAGGCGTTGCAAATGTGGTAGCTGAGATTTGTTGGCTCATAAATTTACTGTTAGAGCTTCAGTGTCCTTTGCGTCAGGCATCTATTGTGTACTGTGATAACATCTCTGCCATCTATTTGTCTCATAATCCGGTTCAGCATCAACGAACTAAGCACATTGAGATAGACCTACACTTTGTTCGTGAGAAAGTTGCTCTAGGCCATGTCAGAGTGTTACATGTTCGATCATCCTATCAGTATGCAGACATATTTATCAAAGGACTTCCCAGACAGTTGTTTCTTGACTTCAGATCCAGTCTCAGCGTCCGGCCTCCTCCCGCTCCGACTGAAGGGGTGTGTAAACGTGTAAATATAGGAAACAATATATTTTCTACTCATAATTAGAATATTTCCATATATTTTGTAAATCTAATTATGGTAAGACTAGGATTCCTCTTTTGTATAGGCTTAGGATTCCTATTGTATAAAGGATGAATATTGTACTCTATATATACCTTGATATTAATGAAAGACTCCCCAATAGAGATTAATATCATCTTACAGGTATGTTTAGTGCAAAAATAAATCTCAAAATATATTTTCTGAAATACTAAAATTCTTGAAAAATAGTTAAAAGGGGAGAAACGATTTTCTAAATATAATATCCTTGCACATAACTTAGCTAAGTGTTTAATTGTTTTGGTACGTGATTTTTCTTTGAAATTAAGTTCTCAAGTTGGGCTGTTTGAAAATTTATTAAACGTGAAATAAAATTAATTCTATTAATTATGATTCGAACAATTGGGACCCCGCACGTCGGAAACGTCGTTTCCACACGTGCACACGTTATACCAAAGATCGTAAATTCCCTTAGTGGAAGAGATATTGGTACGTATACAAAACATTTGAGACATACTGTGATAGAAGGTTATTGGTCAAATAACAAGTGGTTTCACGTTGGTAAATGAAGAAAGAAGTGTACAATGTGTAAAAGATGCAACGAATCAGAAATCGTCGCGGAGTCGTGAAGGCGCATGGCGCGATCATCGGACGCGGCGTCGTAGCGGTAATATTCATCTGGGAAGTTCGGAGATGAAGCTCGCGGCGCCTCCAGAAGCGCGGCGCTCGGCTCGATGAGCTCTTTGGGCGTGAAGGGCGCGCGCCGGGATCAGTGTGACCATTGGGAGACATTTTGAAACTGATTCTTGGGCTGACTTTGGAGCATTAATCCTCCATTATTTGGCGCATGAATTCAGCCATTATATGACTGAATTGTAACCTCAAATTAAAGGTCATTACATGGCATTGAAGGCCATAACTTGTCCATTTGAGAAGACATATTGATCACACTATAAATTGAGGTCATTGACTCAATTGAACAACACACTCCATACTTGTATGATTTCAGATTTTTCTGAAATCGCTTCCACTTTTGCAATCTTCTACACACTCAAAGATCCTTCTTTTCTAGCGAACACTTGAGTCTCTTTTGCTCACTTATTTGATTGTTGTTTTATCTTGGGAGATAAGTTGTCAACACACAGTTAAAGGATTATACAGGACAATATTATCTTAAGGAAAGATTGAAAATCAATCGATTAAGCAATTCATTTTTCTTGTTCTGTTTTCAGATTCCTAAACAATTTGTTGTTGCTATCAAGGTCAAGAAACTTGTTATAATTGGAGCAAAACACTGAAGACAGATTCAAGAACTAGTCAAGAACGCAGATTCAAGACGGATCAAGAATCAAACTTTGTTGTGGTTGTCACAACTCTTGTTAGGCTTCAAACCTATTGTATTGTAATTCATTTTGTTTATCATTTCTAAGTACTAGTAATAGTTGTACACTATTTTCGTACATCTATTGTATAACTAACCATTAACATGTTGTACGTTCTTTTGAATATATCATGTTCTTAATGAATTAATAAATGACGACTTTCATGGGAAAAAAGACTGTTTATTCTAATGGAGTTTTTCGTTAAACATTTTCCTTTGTATGAAACACAACCTTAACCTAGGTCTAATCAACCCCTGCACCCCCCCCCCCCACCCCCCCCCACCCCAAGAGACTTATTCTAGTTACACCCAAAAGGAAAATCAGCCTTCTTGGTTTTTTTTTTTACATCATAGTTTTTTCACTAAACTAAAAGCCTTCATAGACAACCGTCTCGGTTAAATATTTAAAGTATTAAGAGTAAAATAGGAGAATGGGTAATTATTGTTGGAGAAAGACTACATTATATTGCTTCCAAAAGGGAAGTGAATGAGAGAAAAGCTTCCATTCTCCAGTGTCAATAATGATATTCAACATTAAAGGCCAATTATTCTCTTTATTTTCATCATTCTTTTCCTACTCAAATCATTTTAGTTTAGTCCTTTACTATATAACTCAATGTCTTAGGAGCACTCTCCATCATGACACTTAAAAGACTTGATCATTACCCTTGCCCTCCTCTTCTTTTTATTTTTATTTTTTAAAATGTCTTTTTTCCAACATAAATAAACATTCAACAATAGTTCAAAAAGTAACAAAAGAATATGTTTTGACCTAGTAGTGCTCGTTTGGTACGTCCTACTGGACTGTATTAATTATATTGGACTGAACTGAATTATATTGGATTGTATTAATATATAATGAATTGTATTAGAGTATTAATATATAATGAATTGTATTTTTATTTTTTTATTTTTAATACAGTCCAGTGGAGATTCACCTGTTAGATGAGTCTAAAAAATGACAGTTGGATTGTACTTTTTTAGAAATAGTACAGTTCAATACGGTTAATATTACTTTTTTATTCAATACAATCCAGTTTAATACAGCGTATCAAACGTGCTCGTCTCCTTTTGTTGAGTAACAAAAGAAGGTTCCATTTTCTTTTACAACACTTCTTCTGCCTGTCTGTCATTTCAAGAATTTTCATCATACTTTTTTTTACTTTTACTTTTTGCGACTATTCGAAAGAGTCTTCCAATTTTACTAATGACCAAGAATTTTCGGTTTAAATTGTACACCCTCGTTCTAATTTTAACTGTCATTTTAGTTTAAAATAATTATTACTCTACTAAAATTAATAATTTCTTTCAACGGTATTCTTAACATTAATGAGGTATGCATAGTATTTAAGAAGAAAAATCAATCTACCTTTATTAAGTATGAATAATTTTAAAAAAATTATTTTATATTTACTATTTTAATAAACGTAAAAAGAGCTAAGCGACCGTTAAAATGAGACGGAGGATGGAGTGTAGATCAAATCGTGTTTTAGGACAATAAAATCTTGTCCCTTCCCATAAAAGTATATAATAAAATTATGTTTCCATCAATCTTTTTTCCTTCAAAAATTTCTTCTTGAACATAAAGACATTTGCAGGGGTCAGATCACCAACTACAGTAGCTTAGAAATTACACATTGAAAGAAAGAAGAAAATCCTAAAAGGAAAAAAGATTAATAAAAAAGTACAGATTTTCCCTACTTGTAATTTTTCTTGACTTCTGCTTATACCTGTCTACCGATCCGGGTTGACCCGGAACCGGACCGGTTGACCCGGTAGAAAATCCGGTAATGAACCGGACCGATTGACCCGGTAGTCCGGTGAACCGAACCGGTTAAACCCGGTAAGGGGCTACCGGTTCGGCCAGTTAGACACCTTTACTTCTACCTATGGCTGCAGAAATCCAAAAGCAACTTCCTTCCTTCAACAATTTCATCAAAAAAATCATCCAATTGTCCAATAATATTATCAGTACCAGATCTCAAAACCCCAAAATACCCTTTCAAATTCTCAACTCTTTCCCTTATCCGACTTTCTTTTTGCCAGTCCAATGTAGTAAATTCACATCTTTCTTCCAATTCTCCTCTAAGTTCATCCATAACATTTCTTGATCTTTTAAACTCATACAACAAAACCCCATTTTTATTAATCTCATTAGCCACTCTTTCTTGCAATCTTGATAATGAAATCATAAAATTCGAACCGAAAAACAAACACCCTGTTTCATATTCTGTTCCTTTTAAGAATTCTGATGAAGATTCAGGCCAACAATAGATTAATCCATACAGCAAGATCATTAGTAACACAGAACTAACATTTCTCATTGCATATAAAACTCCTCTGAATCCATTGAATCCATTTAGCTTTGATTCTATTGAAATAACTTCATCAAACCTTAATGATGAAAGCGGTTCAATTCTTGTTTCCATTAATGCTCTGTTTTCTTCCTCTAATCCCACTGCTTCCCTTCTGCACCCTGTTATTGCTCTAATCACCTGTTTGGTACATCAAGAAATCAAGAAAATAAATACCCAAAAAAGAGAAGGGTTTTTTCTTTCATTTTTGGGCCGTCGACTGAAATTAATTATGTATATTTGTATACACTATATGTATATTTGGTGTATACAATGTAATTATCCCAAGAAATCAATAGAAGCGCTAAAAAAAACTCTAACAGCTAGGAACTTCATCATTAATCCGCCGCTAAACTGAGTATAGCTAACAAAAAATTTTTGATAATCCGTAGCTAATTTGTTGCTAAATAGGATTAGCGACAGATTTTTCTGTTTAGCCGCAGAAGTTGTCTTAAAATTTGGCTTTTGACCACTAATTTTATTGAAACACCTTTGTTTATCAAGTGAATTTTTTTTATTTAGCTATAAAATTTGTTCGTAGCTAACCTAAATAGGATTAGCAATAAATTTTTTCTGATCAAACTACAGAATTTGTCCATAGCTAATTCTTGTTTAAGAAATCAAGAAAATACCCAAAAAGGAGAAACTGTACCTGTCTAGATAATTGTGGGGTAAGATGAGGATGAGTCTCAAGAGAAGAAGTGAGATTAAAACCAGCGGAATAGTAATTCTCCATGCCAGAAATACCAGTTTTAAGAACATGACAAACTTCCCAAAGCTTAGAACTTTCATCCATGTATTCATCAAGCCACTTCTCACCAACAGGCAAGTGAAGTTTTTGGACAAGTAGTGTTAACTGTGTATGGAAAGATCTCAAAAGGGAAAGTACCCTTTGAAGGAATTGAATAGACATGAAGTTATTAGAGATGAAAACTCTTTCAAGATCATCAATACCTCTTGTTAAAAAAGTGTAAAATCCATTCACTGAGTTTGTAGATGAAGGATCCATCATAAAGAGAGAAAAAAGAAGGGAAAATTTAGAGTTTGAAGAGAGAAGGAAGAGGAGAAAAAAGATTATGAAGATGAGTTATATTTATATTGTTGTTATAAGAATAAAAAAGAAGGGAATGAATGAATGTTGTTTTAGATTGTTGGGAGCAATGATGAGTGTTTCCTTTGGAGGGGAAATGATGATTCTTAATCTGCCATTTTCAATGTTTAATGGGCACAAAGTAAGCTAAAGAAAAAAAAGAACAAGCCTCTATTTATATTTTTCAAGAATGTTTTTTCTATTTCTTTCTATTAAAACAAAGAAAGTGTGATTGAATGAAACAAGGGAAAAAAACTACTAGTCAAAATCCTATTTAGCTCTCTTCCAATTTCTTCCTTTTTCTCCCACCTCCCCTTTTGTGCTCTATATCTTTTAATGCTTTAAAAAGGAACTCTTTATGGATAGCATAAGCATAGTATAAGAACGGCTTATTATTGAAAATTTATTAAATGTGAAATTAAGTTTATTATTCGAATAATTTAGGGTTCCGCACGTCGAAAACGTCGTATTTACACATGTGTATACGTAGTGTCAAGTATCGTAAATTTCGTTTATGAAAGAGATATTGATATGTAAGTAACATGTTTGAGACATAAAATGATGGATGATTATTGATCAAATGACAAGCGTTTCATGTTGATAAATGAAGGAAGAAGTGTGCGACGTGTAAGATGAAACGGGTCGGAAAGGAGTGCGAGCTTAGGCGCCGCGGCGCTTCCCAGGCAGTGAAGTTGACGGGAGCTAAAGATTTCTGACTCTTGGGCTGATTTTGGAGCATTGAATCTCCATTAATTGGCACATGAATTCAGCCATTATTTGGCTGATTGTAACATTTCAATAAGTGTCATTACATGGCTATTGAAGGCCATTAGTTGGCTAGTTGAGAGGTCATTTATCTTACACTATAAATGGAGGTCTTTGACTCAATTGGAAGAACACACCAAAATTCAGATTTATGATTTACTTCTTCTTCTCTAAGATTTCTTTCACACACTCAAATGTTCTTCTTTTAGTACACACTTGAGTTTCATTTGCTCATTTATTAGTTGTCATTTTATCTTGGGAGACAAGTTATCAATCACCGTAAAAGGATATATACGGGGTAATATTATCTTAAGGACAAAGTGAATATCACTCGACTCAGCAAAACTTATTTTGTTCTTGTTTCCAGATTGTAATTTTTGTAATAGTTGCTTATTTCCAGTTCCTAGTAATTGTTGTAATTGCAATCATTGTACTCACAATCTTAAGAAAATATTCGCTGTAACTGCTAACAAAGATGACTGGAGGAGAACAATTTATTGCTGGATCTTCTGCTGCTGCCCAAGGCACACCCAATGCCTTCCCCTCTACCGCTCAAGGCTCACACAACGTCTTTCCCGCTGCTCAAGGGAACACTATTGTTCCTCTACCTACTAGATTCCACCATGAATGCCCAGAAAAGTTTATGAACTCCAATTTTAAGAAATGGTAGCAAAAGATGTTGTTTTACTTTATTGTTATGAGAATGACTCATTTTCTAATAGAAGATCATCCACAAGCTGGAGATGAAATGGACCCTCATCCAAATGAAACGACTGGATGGGGAAAAGATATCCATGTCATTAATGACATGAAGATGACTCTTGATGCATGGAGTCATAGTGATTTCATTTGTCGAAATTATATTATGAACTGTTTGTCTGACCCTCTCTATACGGTGTATTGCACCGTTGGCACCGCCAAAGAGTTGTGGGATAAACTGCAAAAAAAATACAACACACAAGATGCTGGTACTAAGAAATTCATCATTGGAAAATTTCTGAAATTTCAAAAGGTGGATGGCAAAAATGTGATGTCCCAAGTCCAGGATCCAAATGATTTTACATCACATGGATTTGGAAGGAATGAAACCAAATGAGCAATTTTTTGTTGCATAATTAATTGAGAAGTTACCTCCCCCGTGGAATGAGTTACTTAAAACTCAAGACAAATGAGATGACATTTGAGGAACTTATTATCAAACTTCAGATTCAGGAGGATAATAAGAAGGTCATGCCTAAGGGTAAGCAACCCGCTGAGGCAAAGACAAATCTGGCGGAGGCCAAAGGGAACACGAGCAAGAAGCGCAAGTTCTAGAAGGATGGCAAGGCCCCATTAATAAAGAAGTTTAAGAGGAAATGTCATCATTGTGGGAAACCTGGTCACATGATCAAGGATTACCGCAAACTCAAGAATGAGAACAAAGAGAAAGCCAAGGGCAATGAAAAAGCTAACATCATCGAAGAAACACTTCTTGATGATATGATTGAGGAATTCTCGGTGGTGGTTCTTGAAGCCAACCTCGTTGAGAACCCCATGAAGTGGTGGATGGACACGGGTGCTACCCGTCACATCTGTTCCAATAGAGAAGCCTTCTCCACATATACATCAGTTACGGATAAGAAGTTATTCATGAGTAACAACACTTCTTGTGATGTGCTGGGGGTAGAAAAGGTGGTCCTGAAGATGACTTCCGAAAATGAGCTTACTCTGAAGGAGGTGATGCATGTCCCTGATATTAGAATTTTTTTAATTTTAGGTCTTTTATTGGTGAATGATGGTTTTAGGCTAGTGTTTGAGTCCAATAAATTTGTAATCACTAAGAATGGAACTTTTGTAGGAAGGGGCTTCATCTGTGAAAGCCTTTTCAAAGTTAACGCCTTCTCTGTAATGCCTTCTATTAATAAAATTGAGTCTTCTTCTTATTTGCTTGAGTCCTCTAATTTATGGCATCATAGATTTGGACATGTAAACTATAAATCTATCCAAGATTGATAAAATTGGAGTTATTATCTTCTATTGACGTAAACCCTCAACGTAAATGTGAGGTGTGCGTAGAGGCAAAACTTACAAAGATTTCCTTTAGATTCCTCGAATGGGAACCCACTCCTCTAGAACTTATTCACACAGATATATGTGATTTAAAGTTTGCTCAAACTAGAGGGGGAACAAGTACGTTGTGACGTTCATAGACGATAGTACAAGGTATTGTTACCTTTACTTGTTGAAAAGTAAAGATAAAGCCTTTGAAGCGTTCAAACGCTACAAAGCAGAAGTTGAAAACTAACTAAGCGTACAAATTAAATCAATTCATAGTGATAGATGGGGAGAATGCGTAGCGCCATTTGAGGAATATTGTGCCCAATCGGGCATTGTTCATCAAACGATGACTCCATATTCACCTCAATCAAACAGTGTCGCTGAACGCAAAAAACGTACGTTAAAGAAAATGATGAATGTTTTGCTCATCAATTCCGGTCTTTCCCAAACCATGTGGGGAGAAACTGTCCTTACCACTAATAAGATCCTTAATAGAGTCTCGCATAAGTGTAAGAACAAGACTTCATACGAGCTATGGAAATGAAAGAAACCCACCTACAAATTCTTGAAGGTGTGGGGCTATTTGGCAAAAGTTGAAGTACCTAAGCCAAAGTAGGTCAAGATTGAGCTTATGACTGTAGATTGCATTTTCATCAGATATGAGAATAACAGTAGTGCTTATCGCTTCTTAGTGCATAAGTCAGATGTATGAGACATCCACGTGGGTACAATTATGAAATCAAGGAATACCAATTTCTTTGAAGACATGTTTCCTAGAAAGGAAAGAGACATAACCTCTGGCAAACGAAGTTATGAATAAAGATCTCAGGATCCAGGAGTCATTGACTGCTCGGATCTAGGTGGTTCAGATCTAGTGGACTCCGAAGTGGCTTATTATTCGGATCTAGTGTTCCAAATTCTTAGGACTTGGAGGCTCCATAGATGCAACCAAGACGAAGTAAAAGGGACAGGAAATATAAGTCCTTCGGTCCAGACTTTGTAGCGTATATGGTTCATGACGAACCACATACAATTGTTGATGCATTGTCTACTCCAGAAGCATCGCTCTGGAAAGAAGCTATTTAGAGTGAAATAGACTACATTCTGCACAACCATACTTGAGAGTTGGTTGATCTTCCTCCGGAAAACAAACCGTTGGAGTGTAAATGGATACTAAAATGAAAGTATAAAGCATATGGATTTATATATAAGTACAAGTCCAGGTTGGTAGTCAAGGGCTATCGACAAAAAGAGGGTCTTGACTACTTTGAAATGTACTCCCCGGTGTCTAGAATGACGTCCATACGAGTATTCATTGTGATCGCCGCGTTGCAGGATCTTGAGATACATCAAATGGATGTCAAGACATCCTTCCTAAATGGTGATTTGAAAGAAGAAATCTATATGGACCAACCCGATGGGTATGTGGTTCTAGAATAAGAGAAGAAAGTCTGTCGGCTTGTCAAATTTCTGTATGGGCTGAAACAGGCCTCAAAACAATGACACGAGAAATTTGATAGTACTCTACTATCGAAAGCGTTCGCCATTAGTGAGTGTGACAAATGTGTCTACACAAAAGAAAATGTCGACTCGTTCGTCATGATATGCCTTTACGTAGATGACATGTTGATCATAGGGAGCAGTCCTAGGTTGATCCTAGAAACTAAGAACATGTTGAAATAATGTTTTGACATAAAGGATATGGGTGTTGCAGATGTCATCTTAGGGATCGAAATCTCTAAGACATTTGATAAACTGGTCTTATCTCAGTCTCACTACATCGAGGATGTGTTGATAAGGTATGAGATGTTCGACAGTTCGCCGACAACGTCACCACGAGATATAAATCAAAATATTGATAAAAATTATGGTGCGCCCATATGTCAGGAGCGATATGCGCAAGTGATTGACAGTTTGATGTACATAACAAACTGCACCAGACCTGATATCGCCTATGCGGTCAATAAGTTGGCTAGGTTCATCCGTAATCCTAGTGATGATCACTGGAAAGCGTTGAGTCGGATAATATGGTACTTAAAATACACGCAAAATTACAGGTTGCATTATTCGAGATATCCAGATGTACTAGAGGGGTACATTGATGCAAACTGGATACCTGATATAGAGAACACCAAGTCCACTAGTGGGTATATATTTACAATTGGTGGTGGGGCTATCTTGGAAATCCTCTAAGCAAACTTGCATCGCCCAATTCACGATGGAATCAGAGTTCATTGCTTTAGACAAAGCATGAGAAGAAGTTGAATGACTTCATGACTTCTTAGAGGATATCCCATGTTGGGATAAACCTGTACATTTTGTAATGATCCACTGCGACAGCCAGTCGGCTCTATGAAGGGTACGGAGTTCTATGTATAATGACCAATCTCGTCATATCAGACGGAGACATAAGACCGTTGGGAAGCTGATCACCACATGTATTATTTCCATCGATTATATAAAATCCAAGGAAAATATAGCAGACCCTTTGACTAAGGGCATACCTAGAGATCAGATGTTCTGTCTGTCTAGGGGAATGGGCTTAAAACCCAATTAATAAGAACTGATACGGTGGATACCCAACCTCGCTAACTGAAGATCCCTGGAATTAGGTTCAATGGAAAAATTAAGTCGTAAAGGTTCAATTGAGCGCTTTGGTGGAAGCAAGAACACTTCAGATAATGATTTCTGTAAAAAAAACATGAATCCAAGGTCATTTCCGTGATAGACATTAAGTGTTATCTGCACTGTGGGTAGATGTTAAATTTCCAAAACCTTTAATGATCCTCAACGATTGAGGTTAGGTTTGGAGAAACTTTTAATGGTTCATAACACTTGTGAAGTGGGGTATAGCAGGATACCTTGTAAGAGACCACCTATTTAAGTGCGAGGACAGGCCGCCCAAATGAACGCACTTAAGAATCCAAGAAGTGTCCACGGCCACAACGGATAAAACATTAAAGAAGAACAGAGTAATGAAGGTTTTGTGTTGGTACCGTTGACTTGGCTTACACTAAACACTGACGGTTCAAGACATCACGTTCACCGCACGGTAATTAAGTCCGATGGTATTCAACTATGGAAGGTTCAAAGCTACGGCTACCTATCCAGATGCAACATCGGTCTGCCGAAAGATTGCTAGAAAGACATCTTGTGAGTGAGCCAAAATCTCTTTTAAGAGGGGATTGTTGAAAATTTACTAAATGTGGAATTAAATTTATCTCATTATTTATAACTCGAACAATTTAGGGCCCCGTACGTCGGAAATGTCGTTTCCACACATGTGCACACATAGTGTCAAGTATCGTAAATTTCGTTAATGAAAGAGATATTGGTACGTAAGTAACATGTTTGAGACATAAAATGATGGATGGTTATTGGCCAAATGACAAGTGTTTCACGTTGGTAAATGAAGAAAGAAGTGTGTGTGACGTGTAATATGAAATGAGTCGGAAAGGACCGCGGAGCCGCAAAGGGCCGCGACGCCAACCCGTCGGAGCCACGACGCCGGAGCGCCGCGGTGCCTCTAGCCAGTGTCGCAGCTCTAATTGCAGTCAACTACTGGAGCTCAGGCGCCGCGGTGGCTCCCAGGTAGCGCCGCGACGCTTCCCAGGCAGTGAAGTCGACGGGAGCTGAAAGGTTTCTGACTCTTGAACTGGTTTTAGAGCATTGAATCTCCATTACTTGACACGTGAATTCAGCCATTATTTGACTGATTGTAACCTCTCAATAAGTGTCATTACATGACTATTGAGAGGTCATTTATTGGCTAGTTGAGAGGTCATTTATCTTACACTTTAAATTGAGGCCTTTGGCTCAATTGGAAGAACACACCAAAAATCCGATTTCTGATTTACTTCTTCTTCTCTAAGCTTTCTTTCACACACTCAAAAGTTCTTCTTTTAGTAAACACTTGAGTTTCCTTTGCTCATTTGTTAGTTGATGTTTTATCTTGGAAGATAAGTTGTTAATCGCGTAAAAGGTTATATACGAGACAATATTATCTTTAGGACAGAATAAATATCGCTCGATTCAGCAAATCTTATTGGGTTATTGTTTCCAAATCATAAAAGTAAATGATTTTTTGAGTGTTTGTTGGCAGTTGAATGATGTAAGATTGAGTTCATTGGGTTGAATGGCAGTTTGTGTGGAGGATTATAAAATGTTGTACATCATGTAAAACAACTAGTACCCATTCTTGTCATAGACATTTCGAAAAGTTTCATGCCTTAGGATGTTGCTTCTAAATTTTTGGTTTACTTTGATTTCCTTAAAAATAAAATAATCAAGTTTAGGTTATCTGAATTAAAAGTTAAATATGGTCGTACAATGTATAATTGCTCCCTCGGCAATGAACAAACCCACATGATGTGCAGTCAATTTGATTAATTGGTACCCGCAAGGTGGCGAGTTAATTATGCGATGAAGCGGGCCATGGTCGCGAGTTCGATCCTGCATAAACCTTCGGTTGGCGCACACATGGCTTGCCAAGTGTGGTTTACTGGTGGCGTGGTTTGCGACTCTTTGCGTCGGTCGGGGTTTCTGCTGTCTTGTATTTCGAAAGAGTAGCGGTGCGGATCGCCGTCGACAAAAAAAAATTTGATTAATTGGTCTTTGGGACCCATCAATCATTTTTTTTTAATATCCTAGTTACTTTAATTTTTGTTGAAATTTTATTTGATATTGTTAGGTTGGTGTAAATTCGAATCCATGACCTAGCAAGCACTCAATATTTTCTTCACTTTATTTATTCTATTGAAAAAGAAACTAAGTTGACCTAAGCATTACTTAAATCATTATTTCAAAAAGAAAAAGAAGCTAATATATGTCAATATTACGGTAAGATAAGCATTTAAAAAAAAAGCTTATATCAACATTACCCTAAGCTAACTATGAAAGAGAACCATTGTCCGCATGATCAGCTCAACTGGTTGGAGATAATTGAAAAAATGAAAGAGAACTATTTGAAAACTAGTAAAAGAAATTATATTTTTTCAAGAGAATATGTTATCAAAATATTTGGGTATCCTTTTAAAGCCTCCTCTTTTGACTTGATATATATATGAAAATAGAGTTAAACAAAAAATAATTTGAAATAGAGGAAGTAGTAAATAAATGAAGGTGTTTACTATTCTCTATGATACATATTATATGGTGTTTTCAACTTTTATATTTAATCTAAAAAAGTTGATGTTGATATATTGTTTATTTTTATAAATGAAATGTTTAATTGGGAAGAATAATTAATAAATAGACAAAGAGAGTGCTCGTCGGTTTTTGGAGAATGGGATACTTTGGGAGGATGTTGGTCTTTTGAGATCTCATTGGAAAGTGAATTAAGAACAATGGTCCATTATTTAAGGGCATTGATTTAGGTGCCCATTTGGGTTTTGTTAGGCAGACCACCCACATCTAATTATAGGATGGCATGAGATTAGCCTCTCAATCGTGTCACCTTCCTAGCTTGTATATAATTTACTTTATTTATAAAATTATTATACAAATATAATTATAATATTATTCTTTCATTAGAACATGGTATTAGAATTGTATTAGAAAAAGTAGATTTATTTTTTATATTTAGATATTGTATATCAGGTAAATATATATATATTTCTTATCATTAATGAAAATAAAAAAAGATTTTTTTTCTTCATAATATCAGAAGTCTACGATAAATATTTTCCTTCACCAAATTCACAATTTCGCAGCCCCCTCTATCGGTTTTCGAGATACGGCCGACGACCACTTCTTTTTCCTTCTGAATTTTCTTTCCAAATCCATCATTCTCATCTTGTTCTTTCATTATGTCTATTTCAAAGAACACGTTTCATCCTGCACTTACAGTTTCCAACATCAAAAATCACATCCCTATTGTTCTTGAGATGGAAAATGTCCAATACGCGACGTGGGCGAAATTATTTAAGGTTCACGCACTTTCGCATCAACTCCTTCATCACATTATCCCCTCGGTAACAAGCAAGGAGAAGGTGCCTACCCCAAGGATGACTCTGCATTATAGATGATTCTTGATGCTACCATTCTCCAGTGGATTTATTTCACTATCTCTACGGACCTCTTGCAGATGATTATTGAACCTGATGCCACGGCGATGAAAACATGAAATAAGGCGCGTGATATATTCTAAGATAATAAAAATTCTCGTGATGTCACTCTTGAACATAAATGTTCTCATGTCAACATGGAGGATTTTCCGAATGTATCGGCCTATTGTAAAAGGCTGAAGTATTGACGGATCAACTCAAGAACGTTGGTGCGCCCGTCAGCAATGATCATCTTGTTCTTCAGATGGTTGTCGGCCTATCCGAGGCCTATAATGGCGTTGGGACGCTTCTTCATCAGAGTAATCCACTCCCGCCGTTCTACCAAACATGTTCCATGCTCACCTTAGAAAAATCGACTTAGCTAAAAAGGCGGCTACCAGAGCCAATTCCGTCATAATGATGGCCACGTCTAATGACCCTCACTCATTCTTGGATAATTCTAGCCAAAATCGTAATAATAGTGGTGGCATAAAGGGCCACAATTGAAAAAATAGCGGCAAAAACGGCGATGGCGGTGGCGGAGTCGCGATGGCGGTGGCGACTGTTGAAATGCGACCAGGCGATGCACAATGGTCGTGGTGAGCCGCGGCTCAATTAGCCTTACCCAGCAGCCTACCCAACGAATTGGGCTAGCCAGCCGAGGCCCAGTTCCCAGCAGTTTCAGTCCAGGCAGCAGGCTGGCCCACTTGGGCCTCGGCCTCAGCAGACTTTCGATGCTGCAGGACCAGTCTTTGGTCTGACACCTACGAATATTGCGGTCGCGATGCATACACTTTGGTTTAATCTCCCAGACGCAAATTGATATATAGACACCGGTGCCACTTCTCATATGACATCCGCGCCAGGTAATCTCTCGTCTTATTTTGTTTTGAGCAAAAAATATGACATAATTATTGGTAATGACAATTCTATTCCAATTCGTGGTTATAGTCACACAAATTTACCCCCTCCCCCCACATCCACCTCTCATCCTAAAAAATGTCCTTCATGTCCCTCACCTTATTAAAAATTTAGTGTCTGTCCAAAAATTCACAATTGAAAATTGGATTTCTGTT
The DNA here is from genome assembly GCA_029844215.1 of Przewalskia tangutica. Lineage (NCBI taxonomy): Eukaryota > Viridiplantae > Streptophyta > Magnoliopsida > Solanales > Solanaceae > Przewalskia > Przewalskia tangutica. The sequence goes on from CM056736.1 coordinate 18,385,441, forward strand.
AACTTTGACCCTTTTGAATTTTCTGTGAAGGATTTCATGATTGAGATACCTCTAATGAGATATAATAGTCGGAGAGAGATTTATCCAATTATCACCACCATTACCCCGAGTCAAGAAATAACCTCAACGTTGGCCACTCTTGTTCCTTCCTTGTGGCATGCTTGTTTGGGTCATCTAGGGGCGTCTATTATTTCTTCTCTTAAAATAATAATTTTATTGATTGTAAGAGTATGCGTAGTACTCCTATTTGTCCTTCTTGTCTGCTAGGGAAACATGTTCGATTGTCTTTTGTAGCCTCTAATTTTCATACATTGATCTCTGCCATCGTTATTATGTGTTATTCTTGGATGATTATTCTAATTTTTTGTGGACCTTTCCTTTGTCTAAGAAGTCTCAAGTTTTTTCTACTTTCTTAAAATTTAGAGCATTCATCCATATCCAATTTGAACGGGACATTAAAAATATTCAATGTGATAATGGTAGAGAATATGATAATGGGTCGTTTCGGGAATTTTGTGACACTAATGGCATATCTTTTTTTATTTTATTATCCTCATACGTCCTCAAAAAATGGGAAGACTGAAAGAAAAAATTGTACCATTAATAATATTGTCCGAATCTTACTAGCTCATGCTTCATTACTTCTTAATTTTTGGCATCATGCTTTACAAATGACTACCTACCTTCTTAACATACTTTCTAGCAAAGGTTTGACATATCAATCATCCCTTAAAATTCTTTATCATAAAGACCCCCTCATATTCCCAACTTAGAGTGTTTGGGTGTTTGTGATATCCACTTTTTTCGTCCACTATAATTAACAAACTTCAATCTCATTCTACCGCTTGTGTATTTTCGGGTTATCCGTTTAATCGTCGTGGTTACAAATATTTTGATTTATCTTAGAATAAAATCATAATTAGTCGTCATGTTATTAATGACTTAATCAAACAAGAATATACATAGATTAGTTAAAGCAGACCTACCAAACATCTTGTAATGAACGCAGTAACACACAAAACTAAACTGACCTATAATTAACACATACACAGAAATGTGAAAACATAAATCGAGAGGGATTTGGGTTTATCTTCTCTGTGCAGCGAACTGAGGCGGTGTTTCAAGTCATCGAAGTCACTCAGAGGGTTTTGTTGTTATGCAATTGAAAAGAAATAAAGCTTTACTATTTTTTTTGGTTTTCGATGTATTTGTGATTTCTCCTTTGAAAATCCGATGTGAAAACTGATAAAAGAAGAAAGGCTCTCGGGGGTTTCTCCTCTGAAAAATCGATGATATTGGCGGTGAGAGTTTCTCTATTTATACCCCTTTTTGGGGTCCTCAGATGGAAAGATTTTAGGTGATTTCGGGGTTCATTTAGGACGATTTTAGAGGGGCCGATTTCGGGGATTTTGATTCGAAATGGGTTGAGATTCTGAGTGATTTTGGAGATGATTTGGGACGAGAATGGTATGATTTCAGATGGTTATGGTATGAAGTGATTCGGTGGGACGATTTGAGTTTGATTTTGGAGTGATTTTGGGATTGATTCGGGATGAGATTTGGTGCCGATTTGGAGGTGATTTCGGAAGGGAATAGATGACGGATAGGGGAGCCAGATTTTTGGTCGGAAAATTCAACGGGAATGGGGGCGCAACGACGGAGATAAAGGGGTATTGTTCTGTTTAGATTTTTTAGGTTAGAGGGTACAAAAATGGGTAAAGGGGATGGGCTGGTCCAGTTATTTTTTGTGTTTGTGGGTTTGGGCGAAAAATAAAAGGGGAAGTTGGGCTGCGGGTTTGGGAAATTTATTTTGGGTAGAATTTTAGGTGTTTTAGTTTAATAAAATGGGAAAATAGATTGTAGTATAAAAATAATTTATTATTAAAAGATTTTTTCCTTCGCAAAACTAAAATTTAAAGATAAAATACCAGTGATAATAACATAATATTAAAAAATGTTTTGGTGCTTAAAATGCGATGTTATTTTGTAAATAAAATAACATAAAATATTAAGATGAAAATTAGTGGCACCTTTTCGTCGGACCCGAATCGAATTCCAAACCGAGAACAAGAGCCGAAACATGTATTTTGTATGTTTTTCAGATAATCAACCAAAAAATATATATTTTACCAAATCAAATCAAAGAGAAAAGAAAAATCTGTTTGTTTTCGAATTCGGACTTCAATAATGGATTAGAATATCCAAAATCACCTTTCAACTTTTAGACCAAAGAAAAACCCTTTTTTCTTGATTTTTCTCTTCAGTTTTTGTTGTCCTTTTTTTTCGATTTCCCGATCGGGTCACTGGATTCGACTACTTTTGGGGTGTTTCAACATTTTTCCTCTACCCCAATGAAGAACACAAAGGGGATTTTATAGGTGGATTTCCCCTCAAAACCTTCATTGAAATGTATTTAAAATAAAGCAAAGAAAAATCTATTCTTGATCCGAATTTTGGGGGATGAAGTTTCGAATTTTAGGGAATAAGGGGTGTAGGTGGTGTCAGGGGTTGGTGGAAGTGATGGGGAATGGAAAGGGTGATTGACGGGATCATGGCAGTGGGTGTCGGCGTAGGGGGTAGGGTAAAGTGGGGGAAATGAAAAATATATAGGGTTAGGGTATTGGGTGCTTTAAATGGGGGGTAAGAGGTTGGGCCGAGGGGGGTAGATGGTTGGATGTGATGCTAATAAATAGTAAAAGTGGTAATAAATACTAATATTTTTTTTGTGATGCCCAAATATATTTTAAATTGTAAGCAAATAAGCGGAAAAGGGGCACAAAATTGAGTGTCAACACCTGCTGGCCCACAACACGCTTCCCATCCCATTCACGCCCCTGGTCAGTCTATATCTGGGCTGTCCACTGGATCATCGACCCAGACTACCGTCCTAGCCCACTCTCAACACTGTCTCATTCCAATTACATTTCGTGTTGGGCAGGCCAGCTGCCCATCTTTGCGATCGCCACCCATCCGATTTTTCTTAAAATTCACCAAATTCTCTCCTGAGTCACAGACTTATTACTCATAGTCAATGGGGTATTTTTAAACCAAAATAATATTTTAATCTAACTTCAAATGTTCTTAAATCTCCTCACCCATAACCCAGTATCTGCATTAAATGACCCGAATTAAAAATTGGCCATGAAAGATGAATATAATGCTCTTATTGAAAATAAGACGTGGGAGTTGGTACCCCATCCTTCTAGTGTTAATATTCTTCGGTCTATGTAGATTTTTACTCATAAAGATAATTCTGATGGTTCTTTTGCGATACATATGTCTCATCTTGTAAGTGATGGTAAAACATAACAAGTTGGCGTGGATTGTGGTGAGACATTTAGTTCGGTGGTCAAACCGGCTACCATTCACATTGTTCTCAGTCTGGCTCTTTCAAAAGTCTGGTCCATTCTTCAGGTAGATGTAAATAATGATTTCTTACATGATGATCTTCAGGAGAAAGTTTACATGCATCAGCTCTTGGGTTTTCGAGACCCCACCTATCCTAATCATGTCTGTTTGTTGAAGAAGTCCTTGTATGGACTTAAGAAAGCCCCTCGAGCGTGGTATAATAAATTTGACGACTATGTATCTACTATTGGGTTTTCTCACAACAGGTTTGATAATTCTCTGTTCATATACTTCCCCGTCATATATTCTATTATATGTGGATGATATTATCTTGACTGCTTCTTTTGATGATTTACGCAAGTCTATCATAACACTACTCAGTTATGAGTTTGCTATGAAAGACTTCGGACCCTTGAGTTATTTTTTGGAAATTGTTGTCACTCGTCATACGAGTGGGTTATTCCTATCACAACGGAAGTATGCCGCTGAGATCATTGAGCGAGCTAGTATGTCCTCGTATAAGTCTACTTTCATTTTAGTTGATACTAAACCTAAGCTGGGTGACGCAGCTGGCTCACCATACGAGGATCTCACCCACTATCGCAGTCTTGCATGCGCTCTTCAGTATCTTACTTTTACGAGATCAGATATTACATATGCCGTACAATAGGTGTGTTTGTTTATGCATGATCCTAGGGTTGAGCACATGAATGCGCTCAAATACATTATACGCTACATCTAGGTAACACTTGACTATGACTTGCATTTATATCCATCGTCAGTCTCTACACTTGTCTCGTATACAAATACTGATTGGGGTGGTTGTCCAGATATCAGACGCTCCACGCCTGGTTATTGTATATTTCTTGAAGATAACTTGATCGATGGTGCGCAAGTAGCGATCCACATTATCGCTCGGTCACGAGGCGTGTATTGAGGGGTAGCCAATGTGTATCTGAATTATGTTGGTTACATAATCTTCTCTTAGAACTTCATTGTCCCATTCAAAAAACTACTTTGTATATTGTGATAATATTAGTGTAGTCTATCTATCTGGTAATCCGGTTCAACATCAGCGCGCTAAACACATCGAAATGGATATTAACTTAGTTCGCGAAAAGGTAGCTTGTGTACAAGTACGCATCTTACATGTCCCTTTTATATACCAAATTGCAGACATCATTACTAAGGGTCTTCCCTCAGTTCTATTTGAAGATTTTAGAGACAGTCTCAGCGTACGACGATCGCCCGTTATGACTGCGGGGTGTGAAAGTATACCGTGATATGCACAGTATACACGACATATAAAATGCCTTGTGTATACATTGTATATCACGAAAACACAAAGAGAATAAGAGACCGTGATATACACGACCGTGTATATCACGGTTTGAAGCTTATTTGGTAATTATGTTTTTGTATATAATTAGCATTGTACACTTACCATAATTGTAGAATTCTTGTACAAATAAAATATGATTTTAGGAGTAGAATAAAAATAGGCTTTTCCATATTATGGAGATTGTAAATGGTATATATACTTATTCATTAATGAAAATAATTAAGAGATTATTTTTTAGTGAAAATGAAAATTTTAAACTTTCCCTTTTTTTTTCTACTTCCAACAACAATAACAATATACTAGTGTTATTCCACAAGTGGAGTCTGGGGTAAAATGTACGCAAACCTTTGTTAATTTTGTGATCTATTCAACATGATGTCACTGCATACTGCATTGTGATCAGATTTAACATGCAACAACTACATTCTATAAGAATTCGAATTGAGAACAAGAGAGAGTTTGTGAAAGGTTTTCTATATATTCATCATTGCTTTACAATCCGAATGACTCTTATATATAGCTATAATCTATATTGCCCTAAGCTAAAGCTGAGTCTCAACAGAAATGCGGAAAAAAAAGGAAACAGAAAATCTGAAACTAAATTTGTTAGAAAAAGAATAACTAACCGTAACTAACTTAACATCTTAACAAACTAAATGCACCACTCTCGTGTGTGCAGCTGCATGGCGTTATAGTGATCCACACCTTTGAAAATCAGACTTTCTGCTCTGCTGTTCTTGTGATAATCGAAGCTGCTGAAACACAGGCACATGCTGCCTTTTATTGGTGTTGGGATTAGATATTGTGTGCTTAGTAATTGTGGACTGCTCAGACATTATCTTGGGCCCAACTGTGGACTGCTTCACAATAGTTTCAACAACCTTACCTCTGTCTTTTTTGCGATAGAGAAGTTGGTTGCGATAGATCCCGACCTCTTTTTTCTACTTCCAAACTCATATAATATATATTGGATATTTTCAGTATGGTATTATCATGGTGCTGGCCAAATAAGGGCCCTCAAACTAAGGAATTTACAATTATTTAAGTGTCCAAATCTCTATCATTACCTTTCATAATTGACCTTGGATAAGATAAGACATAAATTAATTCCAAAATTTAGATCACAACACCTTTGTTTAACGTGAAATCCGCAGCCGCTATCCGAAGGTGCGCACTGGGTAAACCACGGACTGACGTAATAGCCTGCAAACCCCGTCAGCTAGTTAAACCACACTTGGCAAGCCGGTGTGACAGGCTCCCCCCAAGAGGCGAAGGCAGACCAGGTGTTACCCTGGGGTTTCGAACTTGTGACCAAACTCTCTCACACCACCCAATGAGGATACCCTCTGCCTTCAAGACCAACTGGTCTAGGGCTTCGGATTAGATCACAACACCTTGATTGTATTTATAAATGGATTATGGCAGATTATTTTTTATATTGTCGGGAAAAAGTATAACTTTGACGCATAGACCTATATAATTAATACACATAAGCACTAATCAGTCTAGCTAACAATATTAACAATATTGGTTGTACTATAGCAGGTAAAGTATAGATTTCAAAGTACGATGGTTCAATGTCGTTTTTGTTTTGGTCTAAGAATTTTTCCAGAAAGATGTTTGCAGAATTAATTAAACATAAGAGTTTATTATAAAGACAAATTAGATAATGTATCATAATATTTTTAATTTAATAATAAGTACGCTAAAGAATTGTTATAAAAAATTAAATAAGAAAGTTAATAAAAAAAGATTGAAAAGTTTTCTGTTGAAACAACGTTCTTGATAATTCATTGACTATGGATGATTGAAACTTGATTGGTCCCCAACGATAATAATAGGTGCCAACGAGCGAGTGGTTAGATTGTTTAATCTAAGTTGATTGAGTTTTAAGTTTCATAATAGTAATAATAATAATATAATTAACAAAAAGGATTCTTTGTTATTTTTCTTTTTATCTTTTATTACGGGAGTGACATTTTATATTTTCCCAATTATCATAGACCTTCGATAAAATTAGTTGGGATTCAATTTTAGTCATGTGGCTAGCTATATTTTTTTTTAAATCTTTTAGTTTATCAGAAATTTATATATCAGTAGAAAATATAGAAAACTTATAATCCCTTTTTAATTAAATTTCTCTTATAATACGTAAGTGAGAAACCCAAAAAAGAATGGACTGAGATGAACTTCAATATAACGGTATGACCAATGATGTTTATATAGTCAACTACAATTTACTTGAAATTAAGATAGAATTATTATACAATTCTCACTGAAGAATTATATTTTTGTAAATAAATAAATAATATAATGTTTTGGTTATATATACTTATGTTATCAGGTGTTTACACCTAATTAAACAAATAACCTTAAGAATCAATTAATCAAAGTGAAAATGCATTATCATTTATCCATAGTAAGTATTAGAAAGTATTTATGCAAGACACATGTCTTATCTTCATTGACTTGATGTAAACACTCAATTTACACTAAATACGGGTACTGTTGAATTCCTTAATATGAAAGAAAGTTTTAGTAAAGTGAAAAAAAGTAATTTAAGTCGCAAGTTTAGATTCCAAGCGTGACATATTTAAACCCTTTCCTAATTCCCTATAAAATCCTTATTCTGCTGCTGGCTCAATCTGTCAAAAATCCCTCATATATTCATTATAAAAGTAACGATTTAAAATTTTGTGTTATATTTTTTAAAGTTTGAATTTATTGATTTTGAATAGCGAAGTTTCTAAATATATTTTTGAGAGATGGATAGGATTAAATTCCCTTGAAATGGAGGAGTTTTGTAGGAAAAAGTGTTTTCAGAAAGGTTAAACAAAACATAATGCTGAGTCTAGAGATGACTATCTGTGTTTAAGACAATATTATCCTGTATATATGTTTTTACGGTAATGGACAATAGTCTCCCAAGATAAAACAACAACAATCAACAATATAAAACAAATAAAGTTGATTCTGACGGGAAAAAAAATATAGAAAGACCGCTGAAATAGGAGAGGATTGGAGAAAATTATGTCTATGAATTTTTCTGTGTGTTTGTTCTTCGAACTGAACAAAAGAATATATAGGGGAGAAGATGGGGCGAATTTGACTGTTGTTGCAACGCTTCAGAGTCGATGCAACATTTCGAAACTTTCAGGTCCAAAATGTAAATAAGAACTTTTCCAGGGATCAAAAAGAAAATTTCAGAAAATAGCCCGCAGACCCAAGAACCCGAGAACTCGAAACCCGTGATCCATGACCCGGACCCAAACTCGAGCTCGAGCCTGGATCGAACCGCAAGGCGGGCGGGCGGCGGCGGCGCGTGTATGAGGCATATCCCCGAACCCAAGCTCACATATGTCCTCCCTCTTCTAAACACATGAGTTACCCCTTGGATCCCAAATTCTTACAAAAAGATAGAGCTTATATATTGCTCAATCCTTCATCTTCTACCTATGTAGGAGATTTGTTGTTTGGCCAAAAACCATTCATCTATTCATGTCTCAAACACCTTACTTTGTATACCAATATCTCTTTCATCTCCTAATGAAATTTGACGACACTTGGCACTAATATCATTTACTCATTTAGTAGATTAGGCATGTGCGAAGAAATGATATTTTCGAAATGTGGGGTCCACATGCTTAAGTCACTAAAGACGGAGAAAACTCAATCTCACATAAATTTCCAACAATTCCCTCTTGAAAGAGAATTGGTGCACACAGGGTGCCAAAGTTCAACAATTTTTCAGCGGAAAGATATTGTATCAGGAGAGGTAGCTTTCGGCTTTGAACCTTCCTTAATCGATTACCATCGGATTTACTTATTGCGTGGTAAACGTGATGTCTTGAACCATCAGTGTTTAGTGTAAACCAAGACAATGATATTAACACAATAACTCTCCTTATTCATTCTTCTTATTGTTTTGTCCATCGTGGCCATGGACAACTCTTGGATTCTTAAGTGCGTACATTTGAAGAGATATGTCTTCACACTTAAATAAATGATATCCTATAGGGTATTCTGCTACTCCCACTCACAAGTGTTAGGAATTATTAAAAGTTTTAGAAACTTATCATTTACCTATTATGCAGGTAACACTTAATGTCTATCGCGGGAACAATTTTGGAATTATATTTCTTTAAAGAATAATAATCTGAAGTGCTCTTACTTCAAGTGAAGCGCTAAAACTGAACCTTACAGTTTAGTTGTCTCATTGAACCAAATTCCTAGGATTTTCAATCAGTAAGGTTGGGTTACCACCATAAAGATTCTTATTGTTTGGGTTTAAGTCCATTCCCCTAGACAAGCAGAATATATGATCTTTAGGTAGACCTTTAGTTAATGAATCCGCTATATTATCCTTTGATTTGACGTTTGACGTAATCAATGGAAATGACACCCGTAGTGATCAACTGTCTAACAGTTTTATGTCTTTGACATATATTTCTAGACTTGCCGTTGTGCATACTATTATGTGCCTTCCTAAAGCCGATTGGCTGTCATAGTGAATCATTACCGAAGGTACGAGTTTATCCCAGCAAGGGATATCATCTAAGAAGTTGTGAAGTCATTATTCTTCTTCTCATGCTTTATCCAAAACAATAAACTCCGATTTCATCGTGGATCGAGCGATGCATGTTTGCTTAGAGGACTTCCAAGACACAATCTCACCATCAATTGTAAAAACATACCCACGGGTGGATTTGGTGTTCTTTATGTCCGATATCCAGTTTGCATCAATGTATCCTTCCAATATGCCTGGATATCTATATTTAAGATATCGTAGTATCTGATTTAACGCCTTCCAGTGATTAATTCCAGGATTACGAGTAAAGCCAACTTATTGACTGGATAAGCGATATCGGGTCGGGTGCAGTTTGTAATGTATATTAAACTACCAATGACCTGCACATATCGCTCTTGGGATACGGGTGCACCACGATTATTATCAATTCTATAATTCATATCCATTGGTGACTTCATATGGGGATTATCAAATACATCAAATGTAACACCCTATACTTTCGGGTGGTGGTTCGAACACATATACGTAGGCAAGTAGACCCTGGCCCTGGAAAGTTTATATTATACTTATGTATGCTAATAAGAAAATTAGTATATAAAAGGATGTGATGCTGAAATAATTTTGGATTTAACACGTGCGACGACAAAGATTAATAATAAAAGCTTTATATCACCAAAGAGATTATGGACTATTGTCATATTATAAAAATTATGACATTGGTATAAAAATGTTTTATTAGTCGTCAGAATTTAAGTGAATTGTGATCCAGAATTTAATTGTGTGCATAATTAATTAATTGTGGGATCAATTAATTATTATTGGGGACAATTAATAGTGGGACTCTACGTGTTATGTTATAACAACGGTCTGAGTGACTAAGCCTTCACAAAGCAAAGCAGTGACACTTCACAAAGTCTGCAACCTCTTCACTCTTCTCCATTAATAAACAAACTTTTATCTCCCTATCTGAAAAAGCAGTGTCACACTTCTATCAGAAGAGGTTATCTCAGTTGGTGAATTTTTTAAAATTCTTGGCTAAACTGGAGAAATTCCGTAAGCTTCTGCTCGTCAAAAGGGGGAAATATTCATGGTATTTTGGGTCTTAATTCCAGCGAAATTGAATCCTTGAGAAAGCTTGAACACTCTGAAATCAAGCGGAAAACCAAGAGGTTCGAAGAAGTTCTGGAAGTCAATTTTTGGGGCTTTTAGTTCTGCCTATCAGAATCGGGTTGGGTGAGAGGCCGTCTGACGACTCTCGTCTCAGCTTGTAACAGAGGTAATCCTTCCTATTCCTAAGTTTATACCAATTATAGAGCATGATTCTTACTAGTTTCCATAGTGATTGTAGAAAATATTGGTTTGTTGGGGATGTCCGTATGAAATGGGTGGTTGCAGGTGAAGTTGATGAGTTGTTATAGATACTGTAGTAGTTAAGGAGGAAGGAAAAAAAGGACTTGTGTTGCTACGTACATAGATTTTCATATAGAAGAAACATAGATTCTACGCGTATAAGGTGTTTGATAAAATGTCTCAATGAGTTTGTTAATAGTGTATTGATCCAATTATGATTTAAATCATTCATATGATGTAGATAATTATTCATAGAGCTTACAAGGACCCGTGGAACTTATATAATTTCGACAACAATGTATTTAAGACTCATTTTTTGGCATAATTCTATGTACAAAACATAACCATCATGTGGCTCCATAATTTACTCTACTCTTAGTAGTTAAGAACGATCATACTATTGATTCATATGGTAAAAAGCCATATTCGAATATGTTTCTAAGTCCTTATTGAGGCATATAGAAAAGATGTTGATAATCACAAGTATTGTCAAAGGTACAAAGGTAATATGTCATCCGTAGAGATTGAAATATTGTATTATCATTCATACATTTTCATTTGCATTGTATTAATATATCACCCTAGACCCACATGTGTTATGCACACTACTATATGGTAAATATTATATATATAGGGTATATGGGGGAAAGAGGAAAATGTGTTATATACGCACACCACCTGCAACTGGTACATACTATCACAAAAGAGCCCGAAAAGGCCAAATATTGAGCCCGTGTGGTCAAAATGGATGCCTGTGTGGCCAATACGATATGAATGCATGTGTGGCCAATACGATATGACTTGATACCCACAGAGGCGGTTATGAGAATGAAGATGCTTGTGTAGCCAATATTTATATGTATATCGCATTTGCGTTGCATAACATTTAGGCATATGTGTTAGGGCCCTCAGAGACATTTACTGCTGGTCAACTGTTTTTGTTTCAGATTATGATATAAATTTGCTATGTTATTTCTTATTCCTGACATACTCAGTATATCAATCGTATTGACGTCTCTTTTGTCGAGGGACACTGTATTTTATGCATGCAGGTTCCTATTGAGAGGGTGACGATTCACACTAGTAGGTTGTTGGTTCAGCTGGTATTTGGAGCACTCTATTTGTTTTGGAGTTGTGGTATGATCGTGGTATGTTATACACTTTAGAGACTTGTAGATAGGTGTCCTGTGGAGAATTGTCATGTATGGCCTTGTCAGCCTTAATATGTATATATATAAGTTGGGGCTTTTCGGTTAAAGCTTTATATAATCTCTTTTCGGCTCAGTCTGTATTTAAACAGGATGAAGTGTGGAGTGTATGGTTAGTGGTACCCGGTGGGTGGGGTTCAGTTGCTCGTCGCGGCCCTCCGGTTTGGGTCGTGACATCAAATTTCCTCAAAATATCTTCAATGTAATGAGATTGAGATAAGACCAGTCCGTCAGATATCTTTGAAATCTTAATTCCTAAGATTACATCTGCAATATCCATATATTTTATGTCAAAATATTGTTTTAACATATTCTTGGTTTCCAGGATCAACTTTATACTACTTCCGGTAATGAGCATGTCATCTACGTAAAGGCATATCATGACAAATGAGTCAGAGTTTCCTTTGGTATATATACATTTATCACATTCATTTATGGAGAAACCTTTTGATAATAATGTATTATCAAACTTTTCATGCCATTGTTTTGGGGGCTTGTTTGAGTCCGTACATAGACTTAACAAGTCGGCATACTTTCTTTTCTTATCCTGAAACCACATACCCCTCGGGTTGTTCCATGTATATTTCCTCTTCCAACTCTCTATTTAAGAAGACTGTCTTAACATCCATTTGATGTATCTCAAGGTCACACAAAGCTGCAATGGCTATGAATACCCTTATGGACGTTAATCTAGACACATAGGAGTATGTGTCGAAGTAATGGATGCCTTCCCCATGTCTGTAGACTTTGGCTACTAATCTGGCATTATACTTGTCAATAGTTCCATCTGTTTGTACATTCTTTTGAGTATCTATTTACAACCCAAATGTTTGCTTCCCGGAGGAAGATCAACCATTTCCTAAGTATGGTTTTGTATGATAGAATATATTTCTCTTTCTATAGCTTCTTTCCAAAGCGGAGCTTCTGGAGTTGACAATGCTTCCTTAATTTTCCTCGGTTCATTTTCAACCATATAGGTTAGAAAATCTGGACCAAAGGTTTGTCCTTTTTGGTCCTTTTGCTCCATCTTGGTTCAACCTTTGGAACCCCTAAGTTCTGTAAATATGGAACATTAAGTTCCGGATAGTCAGTAACTTCTGAGTCCTGTAGGTTTAGAACGTCTAGTTTCGGATAATCAGAAACTCTCGGGTCTTGTTGATTTTGAGCATTTTGTTCATAAATTCGTTTGCGCGAAATTGTTTCTTTTTCCTTTCGAGGAAATATATGTTCAAAGAATTCAGCATTCCTTGATTCCATGATCGTACCCTCGTGGATATCAGATATCTCCGACTTATACACTAAGAAATGATAAACACTGATGTTATTTGCATATCCGATGAATATACAATCTACAGTCTTAGGTGCAATTTTGACCTGTTTTGGTTTAGGTACTTCGACCTTTGCTAAACAGTCCCACACTTTCAAATATTTGTAAGTGAGTTTTTTTCCTTTCCATGATTCATATGGAATTTTATCCTTACACTTATGCGGAGCTCTATTGAGAATTGTATTTGCGGTAAGAATCGCTTCGCCACACATGTTTTGGGCTAAATCAGAATTGATAAGTAAAACATTAATCATTTCCTTTAACATATGGTTTTTGCGCTCGACAATCCCATGAGACTGAGGCGAGTAAGGAGCGGTCGTTTGATGAATAATGTCGAATTGAGCACAATATTCTTCAAACGGTGCTACGTGTTCTCCCCCTCTACCACTACGAATTGCCTTGATTCGTAGGTTTAGTTGATTTTCAACTTCTGCTTTGTAACGTTTAAATGCTTCAAATGCTTCAAACTTACTTTTTAACAAGTAAACATAACAATACCTTGTACTATTATCAATGAAAGTCACAAAGTACTTGTACCCCCCTCTATTTTGCACAAACTTTAAATCACATATGTCAGTGTGAATAAGTTCTAGAGAAGCGGATTTTTTTTGGACTGAATGGAAAGACGATTTGGGTAATTTACCTCTACGCACACCTCACATTTATGTTGAGGGTTTATGTCAAAAGAAGGCAATAATTACAACTTTACTAACTTTTAAATGGATTTGTAGTTAATGTGTCCTAATCTATGATGCCATAAATTAGATGACTCAAGCAAGTAGGTACAAGGCTATTTCATTAGATGAACAGATTACAGACATAATATTCATTTTGAAGAGGCTGTCATACGCGAAGCCCCTTCCTATAAATATAACAGTCTTTTCAATACTTGTCATAAATTTTCCATCATAGATTTTAGTGGAAAATTTATGTGCGCCAGAACCCTCTTGGTTTGTTTCATGTGAAAATAGATCTGACCTCTTTCTCAACCGAGACAAACGAATTTAATTAGTAGTTGGTAATGAAACCAACACCTTTAAATTTCTTCATTGCTGCCACCATTTGTTAGTAAATGCTAAGATTTCAGTCTTTTCAATGGAATTTCCACTAATCCATTGTAGCCTTTTCATAATTTATATGGAATAAATTAAATCTAGTAAATCATTTTGTTGTCAAGTTTATATCGTTCGTATACTTGATATAACAAAATTTATCATTTCTCTGAATTTTAAAATGTTCTAACAACTTTCAAGTATATATATTATCTATCAAAACAAAGGAATTCATATATATCATTCCATAACTCGAAAGTAAAATTCACATGATCTTTATGCAACATAGTTATGCCATGATAGTTTCTTTGGCGCAGAATAACATTACACTAATATTTCAAATATGTTATTCCTGAATTTAGCATGCATTTTAAGATCATCACAAAGAAAGTTTTCTACCCTAATTTTGAAACTAAGTTTCACAAAATCAGAAAGGATAGAAATTCATAAATAAATAAATAATAAGTAGAGTTAAAGAAAGTAGAGTCCACTTTTTTCTTTTTCTTCACTTTCTTTGTAATATCACATTGCTTTGATGCACTTAATAATTGGCAATTGATGCCGGACCAAAATGACCAAAGACATCACTTATATATCTTGTGTCTGCTTGTGAACTTCATGAGTGGTTGTAAAGCACCACTGAGAATAAATCCTCATATATCTACTTATCATGGCATAGTCGAAAGTGACAGATTAATTATCCCATTGAGAACCAATTTCGTTAGATAACCACCACAACTACAAACGTTCTTCATTTTCCTTTTCTTAATCAGTCGACTACACTGTCTGAATTCTTTGTTTCGAACACTCACTGTTTTTATAGTGTCAGACTAAACTATTTTTGGATACTCACTGAATTCTTTGTTTCAAAAACTCATTGTTTTTATAGTGTCAGACTACACTATTTTCGGATACTAACTGAATTCTTTGTTTCGAACACTCACTATTTTGAATTCTTTCTTTCGAACACTTAGAAAATCTTGTCTTAAATTGTAGGAAAAAGTGTTGTCAGAAAGGTTAAACAAAACAGAATGTTGAGTCGAGAGATGACTCTTTATCTTTAAGACAAAATTGTCTCGTATATATGCTTTTACGGTAACAGACAATAGTCTCCCAAGATAAAACAACAACAATCAAATATATAAAGCAAATAAAGTTGATTCTGGCGAAGAAAAGAATATAGAAAGACTGCTGAAAAAGGAGAGGATTCTGTCTCTGAATTTTTCTGTGTGTTTGTTCTTCGAACTGAACAGAAGAATATATAGGGAAGAATATGGGGGCGAATCTGACTGTTGTTGCAACGCTTCAGAGTCGTTGCAATGTTAATATTTCAGGAATCAAAAGAAAATTCTGAAAAATAGCCCGAGAACCCGAGAACCGGGTTGGAGCCCGTGCCCGGATGGGTGGCATGCGTGTGAGGCTTTTCTCCGAACCCAAACTCACATAGGTCCTCCATCTTCAAAACACATGGGTTACCCCTTGGGGTCCCAGACCCTTACTAAAAAATAGAGCTTATATATTGCTCAATCATTCAATCTTCTACCTATGTGGGAGATTTGTTGTTTGGCCAAAAACCATTCATTTATTCATGTCTCAAACACCTTACTTTGTGTACCAATATCTCTTTCATTTTCTAACGAAATTTGACGATACTTGACACTAATATCATCTACTCATTTAATAGATTAGGCATGTGCGAAGAAACGATGTTTCCGACATGCAGGGCCCACATGTTTAAGTCACTAAAGACGGAAAAAATTCAATCCCACATAAACTTCTAACAAGTTTATTAGTGAGATTTGAGGAGTAAATATCTCAAAAGGTCACTCAACTAGAAAAAATTATGTAGTAAATGTAGGGATTTGTTGGGTGTAAAACATACAAGTAAGGCACATCGGAAGTTTAAAATTTTGAGTAAACTTACTTGTTCCAACAAACGTTTCTGGTATGATTATATGATAATTCAAATCTGCAAAGACATAAAAGAAAAACTTACAGTTTATGCTTTTAATGCAGTCTTTACTAAAGGGTGCGCACGCGATTGTCAATCCGGGTGCAAGTCTTGCTTCGGTATATTCACGGCAACGATGACCGGAAAAGGAGCACCACCGACGGTTTTAGAACCCGCCGGCGGCGTCTCAGATTCCGGCCACCGTGGGCCACCAAATCGGTGGTGAAAACCACCGGTGAGTTCGTCCCGATGTGTGCCATCGCTTGGTGTGTTTTAATTCCGTCAATTTCACCCCGAAATCCGAATCCCAAATTTGATTTGGAGTAGGAATTGGTTTTGAAAATTTGAAATAGTGTAAGGACCTTTTTGCAATTAAAATTAGGGTTTTTAAATTGTAGATTGGTCCTTTAACAAATCTGAAAATATTTTAAGTTCTGAAAATTACAAAATTAGTCCTTGAGATATTTTCTGAAATTTTAAAAGTTTTTAAAATCAGCAGATTCAGTCCCTGGGTCAATCTGTAAATTTCAGAAAAGCATATTTGGTCCCTGGGTAAATCTGTAAATATTTTAAGGTTCTGAAAATTGCAGAAATACCCCTGAAAATTAAATTTTAATTTCTGAATTGCTAAGGGACTGTTTGGATGAGCAGAAAATTCCGAAAATTGAAAATTGAGTTTAAATTTTGAATTTAAATATTTCCTAAATTGAAATAAATTAATTAACCCACAATTATTGTTATTTAGCATATTATTTGATAATGTGTGTGCACAAATTAATTGTTTCTCCTAATTGTTTAATTGATTGTCATTTAAATAATTAGAATATAGTCATGAATATATGCAGGTGCCCGGTAGCGCCCGAGATTTGTTAGTCCGCATTGTGCAGGTAATTGCGCCAAGATGTTTACTTTCAATGCCGCTATAATTATGCCGCAGATACGCCAATATGATTAAAACCATCTTATATCATGCCTATTGGGTTTGATGGTTTCCCATCTAAATGTGTTTAGAAATTGCATGATAGGATGTCATATGATGTATGATATAATAGTTGATCTTGGTCATAACCCTGAATTAAAATGTTCCCCAAATTTAATACAAGTCTCATTTAAAATGAACGCGTCGTCCGTTATAATTGATTGTGGTGCAAAATCCTTTTCGGCGAGATGAGTATTTATGCCCCAGCATTTGCTCTAAGTCTACGAGGACTCAGACCCTTTCATAGATGCATATAAATGTTGTAGTAGGTGATAAACCTTCGTGAGTATTTACACTCAGTGTTTGCTTGATGAAGGCTAAGCCCTTAGATACATAATTGCGATCGCATGCGAGGTTGACTTGCTATTGTCTTGGCGCCCATGTCGGATAGCCAGGGGCCTTGATCGAATTGTTTAGAACATTCGGTCAACCAAGAGTTGCAAATTGTTTGCAATTGGTTTAGAGACCCACCAGATCGTGTTGTTGAAGTTATCAGCCTCAGCAAACGCGGAGACAACATGAGTTTGGATCTTGGCCCATTATGACCATATTTGATATGAGTCCGTATTCTTTATGGGGTAAAAGAGTATGTTAAAATAGTGAGAGCTAATTAAACTAAAGACCATGCTAGTTAGTTAGTTAATGAATGTGTTCAATAGAAATTATATTAAAGTATTGATTTCAAATCTGTCTTTTCTTGATTCTGATGTCGAATCATCACTTAAAATGTTGGTTGAAACGAACAAGTTGAATGGAGCCAATTTTCTGATGGTTAAGAAATGCATTTAGTGCTGCGATTAGAAAAGATTGAGTATGTATTGGATACATCACTCCTCTGATCCTGTGAAGATTACGAAGAGTATGCTCTGTTTGACAAAGCGACCTATCGAAATATCTTGATGATCTTTATTGCGGCACAATGTGTTATGCTATCTTCTATGACTCCAGAGTTACAAAGACAGCATGAAAATATGGGCCCCAACGAGATGCTAGAACACTTGAAGAGTCTCTATGACTCACAGTCTCGGACAATGGAGTATGAACTGTTGAGAGATCTTTTTAAGTGTAAGCTAAGCAGAAGGTCGGAGTGTCACAACATGTTTTGAAGATGATTGGATTAATTGAGAGGTTGGCTTCGATTGGAACGAAGCTGCCTGTGAATGTTTCTGTTAATCTAATCTTGAACTCGCTTCCTGATTTCTTTGAGAATTTCATTGTGAACTTCAACATGAATGAAACCAAGGTGAATCTTCCAGAACTTCACAACATGCTGAAGGTTTATGAAAGGGATTGCAACGATCCAATAGGACACAAAGCACTAGGTGCTTCTGGACCTGCTGGACAAGGTATGTTTGTCATTGAAATAAATATGTCTGTAACTAACTCTCACTGCTGGGTATTAGATACCGCATGTGGCTCTCACATTTGTAATAATGAGAAGGGTCTAACTGACATCAGAAAGGTTGGACCGTGGGAGGTTAATCTGCGCATTGAAAATTGGAGCACGAGTGGATGCTAAATGCGTGGGAATTTATAGACTGGATTTACCCTTTGGCTTTTGTTTAGAACTTAATAATTGTTATTTTGTTACCTCGTTAACGAGGAATATTATCTCTATCCAAATGTTAGACATTGAGGGATTTTCTTCATTCATTGCTGATAGCGGTTATGTCTTATCTTTTATTGGTTTTATTTGTGGAAATGCACCGCTTGTGGATGGATTGTATGTTCTAAATTGTAGCCATGAAATTTTCAATATACAAAATAAAAGAGCTAAAATAAGTAATCAAAGAAATCCCACCTACTTATGGCATTGCAGACTTGGTCACATCAATGAATCAAGGATAGTAAGATTGAGGAAATTAGATTACTTAGAACCATTTGACTTAGAGTCATATGGTGATTGCGAATCTTGCTTAAGAGGAAAGATGACAACCAAATCACTTTCTGGGAAGGGAGTGCGTGCCAAAGAGGTGCTTGAGTTAGTCCATACCGATGTATGTGGGCCTTTTCCAACTCAAGCTAAGGGAGACTTTCTTTATTTCATCACTTTTACAGACGATTTCTCAAGGTTTGGGCATGTGTATCTTATGAAACATAAGTCTAAAGCTTTTGAGAAATTCATGGAGTACAAGTCAGAAGTAGAGAAGCAACTTGAAACAAGTATTAAAACTCTTCGATCAGATCGAGGAGGTGAGTACTTAAGTAAAGAATTTCTAGATTACTTGAAGCTTCATGGAGTCCATTCAGAATGGACACCTCCCGGAACGCCACAAATGAATGGTGTTGCTGAGAGGAGAAATCGTACCTTATTAGATATGGTTAGATCCATAATGAGCTTCTCAGCTCTACCAACATACCTATGGGGATATACATTGCAAAACTCAATCTACATTTTGAGTAGAGTTCCATCAAAGTCAGTTGAGAAAACTCCATATGAGATATGGAATGGCAAGAAGCCAGCACTTAAACACATGCGACCACAGGGTGCCACTGCGTATGTAAATAAGTTGCTCACTGACAAATTGGAATCTAAAAGTGAGAAGTATTATTTTGTAGGGTATCCTAAGGAAACAAGAGGGTACTACTTCTATCTTCCTGAGGAACATAAAGTAATTGTTTCCAGAAATACAACTTTCCTTGAAGAAGACTATGTCTACAAGGAACAGAGTTGCAACAAGATAGAACTTGAAGAAATTCAAGAAGTACAAAATAATGTAGAGAATGACCCCTTGTCAAATAACCTAGACAAGGATTCAGTGGGAGTATTTGATGATGATTGGGTACTTAGAGTACGCCCTTCAGCCAGTGGGAGTGTTGTGAGGGATACTGCAGAAATGCAAGATCCTCATGCACAACCAATGGTAGATGACACAATAGTTGTGCATCATCATATTCAAAATGATATTCCTGAAAGTTCTCGAGGTGGTGGATTGTCCAACACACAAACATCTTCTCAAAATCAAAATACAGCAAACACCGAAATGCAGAATGTTCAACTCCGTAGGATCACTAGGACTCATCGTGCACCTGAAAGACTTAATCTCCTTGTTGAAACATATAATGAGATATATATTCCTGATGATGATGAGCCTACTACCTACAGCGAAGCAATGTTAGACATTGATTCACAGAGATGGCAAGAAGCCATGAAATCCGAAATGAAGTTTATGTACATAAACCAAGTATGAAACTTGGTTGACTTGCCAACAGAGGTTAGACCCATAGGATGCATATGAGTCTTCAAGAAGAAGATTGATGCATATGGCAAAGTACATACTTATAAAGCAAGACTGGTGGCTAAAGGTTATAATCAACGGCCTAGGGTCGATTATGATGAAATCTTTTCACATGTTGCAAAGATTAAGTCCATTCAGATTTTGCTCGCAATAGTTGCATACTATGATTATGATATTTGGCAAATGGATGTCAATGGTAATCTAATTGAGGTGGTGTATATGATACAGCCAGAGGGTTTTACATCCAAGACTCAACCCAAAGCAGTATGCAAACTACAAAAGTCCATTTATGGACTTAAGCAAGTCTCAAGGAGTTGAAATATTTGCTTTGACAAAGTAGTCAAATCGTTTGACATTGTTAGAAGCGAAGATGATCCATGTGTTTATAGTAAACGCACAGATGAAAGTGTTGTCTTCATTGTCATATATGTAGATGACATATTGATAATGAGAGATAATAATATTCTCATGCAATCAATCAAAGAATTGTTATCCAGTACCTTCATGATGAAGGACTTAAGTGAAGCCTGCTAAATTCTTGGAATTAGGATCTACAAGAGATAGACTTAGTAGATTTTTGGGGCTGTCACAATCTGTATACATAGACAAAGTGCTAAGACATCTCTCTATGGAGAAATCCAAGAAGGGAGATCTTCCTATAGATCAAGGCATCAAGTTATCAAAGAAAGATAGTCTTTATGCAGTTGCAGAACTTGAACGCATGAAAAGAATCTCATATGCCTCAGCTATAGGATAAATCATGTATGTCATGGCCTGTATATGGCCAGACGAGGCATGTGCACTTAGTATGACAACACTGTTAATTCGACAACTTAAACCGAGTACATTGCTTAATCGAAAGCTTATAAAGAAGCTGTTACGATATCTAAGTTCTTAAAGAAACTAAGGGTTGTTCCAAGTTCCAGATGTGCAATAACGATTTATTGTGACAACACTGGTGCGATTGCGCAAGCTAAGGAACCAAGATCAACAAACAAAAACAAGCATGTACCAAGGGAATACCACATACTTAGAGTGGTGGTAGAGACTGAAGAAATAAAGATAGACTATATTCCCACAGATGAAAATCTAGCAGACCCATTTACTAGATCATTAAGCTTACTCAAGCATAATGGTCATTTTAAAATTTGGGCATTAGATACGTTAGTGATTGGCTCTAGGCCAAGTGGGAGATTGGAAGTATATATGTCATAGAAACAATCATTTTAGGAGCACATGTACTTGAACACATTCATATTATTAATAAGATTAATATATACTTGGCATTTGCAATTATTGAATTATTATTTGATTGTTTATATTATTCATTAATGTGCATCCCTTGAACTTACATTGTCATTAATAGTGTGAGATATTAATGATAGAGTGTAGTTCTTAAAATATCCTAGACTAATGATCATTGAGAATGTGATATCAATGATATGTTATAAGTCGACATGTGCGTGATCACGTTCTTAGAGAATGTAGTATATCTCACTTCATCGCTAGCAATAGTTACTAGTGATGGACACGTGGATACTCTAGAGGAGTATTGGCATACCTGCCGATAAACTATTTGTTATACATGTCTAGAGTATTATCGGCGTGAGAGATAGAGGTCCTTAGACTTGAGGTCAATATCGCCTTGTTTACTGAGCAATGCACTTTGATCTGTCCCCAAGCTCAAATGCCTTATAGGTTGAGACGCGGCTTGTATTGCATTACACGAAGTAGATTGAAGGTGGTAGTTGAGCCAAGAATAGGATTCATTCCTCGATTGGAATTTCGAGAGAACACTCACTTCCGGAGATGTTAGGTCGACCAGTCATTGGCGACGCAAGATACATATCTAGGATATGGTCTAGTTGTCGACTAATATAGATGAGATAAAATGATCAAGCCATTTGGATAGACACTTGGCAAATCTTAAGCTTGATCGAGTGTGTCGCGAATGAAAGGAATTTATCATCTCACATAGAGGTTTGTTTACTTGAGTCTTGTAAACGTACTTCACATATTGGGTCTGTCACCGGCGTCGTCTGGGAGTTCCGTGTGAACCTTGATTTGATCAAGTGCCAATGTGTGAAGGCCTAAAGGGTCACACTAAGTCGATTGTCTTTTCGGTCTAAGGGTATATTGAGAGAATGTAAAATATCGGATTTTGAATCAAGATATTTTATAATAAATTATGGGATAATTTTCATTTGATGAAAATTAATTAATTAAGTTAAAATTAAATCTTGGATTTAATTAGAACTAAAACGTGCAGAAAATAAATAAAGGAGTCAAGATAACAGTGGGCCCATTCGATCGCCCATCAGAATTTGGATTTGGGTCAGGTCTTGAAGCCTGATCCAAATCTGATTTGGTTTAGGGTTTTCTCCACTATATATTTGGCACTTAACCCATAATTTCAGAAGAACTCATTTTTCACTTTCTGAACTTAGAGTTCAGGAAATAAATTCTCTCAAACCTCTGCCAAGATTTCCTAGCTTTCTTGGGCAAATGAATATACCGAAGCAAGACTTGCACCCGGATTGACAATCGCGTGCGCACCCTTTAGTAAAGACTGCATTAAAAGCATAAACTGTAAGTTTTTCTTTTATGTCTTTGCAGATTTGAATTATCATATAATCATACCAGAAACGTTTGTTGGAGCAAGTAAGTTTACTAAAAATTTTAAACTTCCGCTGTGCCTTACTTGTATGTTTTACACCCAACAAATCCCTACAGTGGTATCAGAGCCCAGACTGGTTTAATGATTATACGATAATCTTTAATAACGATATGTGGGATAATTAATTGTTTTGATTTAAAACTGATTTTCGGAATTTATAAAAAAAAAAAAAAAAAAAAAAAATTTGGGGCGTTGAGCGAATCAGACGCTCATTCACGTCAAAGGATCGCTGATTCGCTCACGACGCGTGAACAGTAAATTTCAGATTTTTTTTTCCGGTGATTCAATGTGTTCTAACACCGTCTCCACTATTATCGATAAATTCACTTCTTAAGATGGTCGATAAAGGTGTTGAGAGGTGGCGGAACGCGTTGAAGACGCCGGAAAAAGTCGCCGGAAACCGCCGACGCGGATCGCTTTCCGCCACCACAAAGCATTTAAATCGTAAAGTAATAATACCTACAGTAAAATCATTCAACTTTATTTTGTATCAATAAAATCACTCTAACTTAATGTTTTTCTTTTATAGAATCACTAATCAAATTTGTCATCAAGCAAATCTGACATAGTAAAATAAATTAATTATTTATGCCATGTATACATGGGTTCTTTCCTGTTTCCACACGATATATATATATATCACCTTTCTTTTCTAATCATCGCAAAATAATCTTCAAAGAAAAATATATGACAATTGACATGTCTATTTTATTAAGACGTATAGATAGGTTGTCTTGTTAATTCCAGATAGATGTCAAAAATATTAAATGAGCAGATGTTAGATGAAAGCAGGGGCATAACTCTATTTTTCCACGGGTACAATTTGTTTTGAAGGGTTAGAGATCGTATTTTGAAAAGCTAATGGGGTACATCCTCGCTTGGCCAAAACTACAATTCTTTAATTTTTTCCCCTCAAATGGTTGGTCTTTAATTTTTGCC
Organism: Przewalskia tangutica; assembly: GCA_029844215.1. Taxonomy (NCBI): domain Eukaryota; kingdom Viridiplantae; phylum Streptophyta; class Magnoliopsida; order Solanales; family Solanaceae; genus Przewalskia; species Przewalskia tangutica. The sequence goes on from CM056736.1 coordinate 18,409,381, forward strand.
CTTCGTTTAAAAAAGTGATATAAAATATCTCGAAGTCTCGGGTTCGAACTCCACTCAATTAATTTTTTTTAAAGAAAAAACGTAAGACATGGTTTGAATTCGCAAGGCAGACAAACTCTGCTTTGCGATTTTTTTTAAAATTTTTAACTGAGTTGGATTTCGAACCCAGAATCTAAAGATTTTTATACAAAAGGCAAAAATTAAAATATTTTAATTTGATGAGCAAAAATTAAAGACCACCCCAAAATAAGGACATTTCTGCTAATTGCCCCTAAACTATAAGTACATATAGTATACAATTTTATTAATAAATTGATACTATCAAGTTTGCACTTGTTGGCAACAAAAGATATATGTGGTGGTACTTCACATCCACTTGCAAACTACAGGGATCATCCTTTATATATTTTCAATCTAATCTTTCCATTATGAAAATATCCAACATTTAATTGTCAGAGATGGAGCTAGTAGTTTCGACCAAAATCATATATTTGTATTAAGAAATCTACTTAACATGCATAAGTAATTTAATCAGAAATAAATTAAATATCTTGAACTAAATTTCAGAACTTTATATGCACAAATAATATCTTTTGGGTGGTGGGTGTAATTAAGATATGAATATTCTTTAATTTTATTTTATTTGTGGAGTATGTCTACATAGCATAGGAAACTAATTTATTTTGCTATGTCAATTTTTTTGATGAGAAATCTGGTTGAGTAATTTTATAAGAGAAAATTTCTAAATTAAATGACTTTACTACATAATTTCTCATAGTTGAGTGATCTTTTGAAATATTTACTCGAGCTTTGAAATATTTACCTTTCTCCACCAATCTCTGTCGGGTCGGAGGGGTAGGGCGAGGAATTTCGCCTTTTGCTCCCAATAATGAATGACTTTTCCCGTTTCCAGAATTGATCATAAATAGAATAGCAAAGTACCTAAAACACTAACAAGAAAAGAAAAAACAAAGGAAAAGGGAAAAACATGATCCAAAAAAATAATCACCAACCACCATATAATTTTTGAGATATCATGTCCCTATATGAATAATTTGTGTCAACTTAATGTTACCATTGTCAAAAAATAATTTGTGTCAACTCACACTACTACTGATCATTTTGTGTCTTTGTTTCCAGGTTCTTTATTTAGTTCCACAGAAGCGTAGTATACTATAAAAGTGAACAAATATCCAAGTAGGAAAGAAAAACAACCATAAGGTATTGTATATATTAGTGCAAGAACTTAAAAAAATTAAGTAGGGTAAACATGTATATTATAAAAACTATTATATCCCTACCCATAATTAGAATATTTCTATATATTGTGTAAATATAATTATGGTAAGACTAGGATTCCTCTTTTGTATAGGTTTAGGATTCCTCTTTTGTATAAGGGATAAACATTGTACTCTATATATACTTTGATATTAATGAAAGACTCCCCAAGGGAGATTAATATCATCTTACATGGTATCAAGAGCCTAACACAAAACCCTAGAATTTTTCTTTGTGTGAGCCACCACCCACCCCCTCAGCAGCTCCGCCTCTCCTCTCCTCCCAAAATTCTTGGTTTTTCTTCTTCTTTTCTCTTTTCTCTAAATGGATACTCAGGATTACTCTTCTGATTCCGACGCATCTACCTCCACAAATTCCACTACCACGTCCTCATCCTCTTTTCATCCCGCCCTCACTGTTACCAATATCAAGAATTATATTCTCATTCTTCTTGATCAAGAAAACAGTCAGTATTCTCCTTGGGTTGAACTGTTCCGTAATCATGCATGTCTCTATAACGTGCTTGACCACATCGACGACACTATTCCGCGTCCTTCGGAGGTTGATGAGTCTACTTGGTGTCGTCTAGACGCCGACGTCAAACAGTGGATTTATGGTAGTATTTCTCGGGATCTTCTTCTTACTATCATGAAATTTGGTGCCACAGCCCATGATTTATGGAACCGCTTGGAGGAAATCTTTCAAGATAACAAGCACACTCGTGCGGTGTATTTGGAGGAACAATTTAACAATACACGCCTTGAAAATTTCTCCAACATGACTGAATATTGCAGACAGTTGAAACTACTGGCGGATCAACTCTCCAACGTCGACACGCCTGTCTCGAACACTAAGATGGTGTTGTAATTGATTGCAGGCCTTCCCAAAGGCGACTATGATACATTAGCCGCCATAATTCAACAGGCAGATTCGCTTCCCAGTTTTAACAAAGCTCGTTTGCAGTTGTTGCTTGAAGAGACTCGACGTGCTAAGCAGGATGAGCACACTCAGAAGGCGTTAGCTGTCGAAACACGCCCTCAAGATTCAACACCGCCAAAAAACTCTCAACCGCAGCAGGTACGTGGTGGTAAGGGTCACGACAGAGGAGGTCGTGGTCGTGGTAGGGGTTGCGGACAACAGAATCAGCAGCAACAACAACAGGGCCCACAGATTCAGTTCAGCGTCGCGGCGCCCAACGATACCAGTCTGTCGCGGGCGCCACCGCAGATTCCAGACCAAAGAGCCGTCGCCCAAAGATGACACCCACTGAGTTGGGTCAGGCCTTCAGCTGTCTCAACATGAAACATCCTGACAACAACTGGTACATGGAGTCCGGAGCGACTTCTCACCTCACCCGGTCTGCAGGTAATATTCCCAAACTGTTTGGTTTAAAGCATCCTCAATTTGTGACAGTTGGTAGTGGCCACCGCATTCCAGTAAAGGGTTATGGTACATACTACACACCACCTCCTTATCCATTCCCCCTTCAAAATACCCTATATGGCCCACATATGATTAAGAATCTAATCTATATCCGCAAATTCACTCGTAGTAACTCTGTCTCCGTTGATTTTGACCCTTATGGTTTTACTGTGAAGGATCTTCATACTGGGACACCTCTTACGAGATGCAATAGCACGGAGGATCTATATCTATTCACTCCCACCTCCGCTTCCAGATCTAGCTCTCCCGTCTCTCTAGCGGCCATTTCTTCTTCAACATGGCATAATAGGCTTGGTCATCCAGGAGCTCCAGTTTTTAGTTTTCTTAGAGGCAATAATTTCATTACTTGTAATGGAAAACTTGCCCAAAACTGGATTTCTTGTTCTTTAGACAAACATACTCGTCTTTCATTTAAATCATCTACTAGTGTTACTTTTGCACCTTTTGATATTATACATGCCGATTTATGGACATCACATGTTGCTAGTTCTCTCGGTCATAAATACTATCTTATCTTACTAGATGATTTTTCTCACTTTGTTTGGTTGCATCCTCTCAAATTTAAATAGGAAGTGTTTGTAAAATTTCTTAAGTTTCGAAAATTCATTCAAACACAGTTTGAAAAAGGCATAAAATATTTTCAGTGCGATAATGGTCGTGAATTTCATAACTCTATGTTTCATCGATTTTTGTATCAATAATGGCATGGTCTTTCGCTTCTCCTGTCCCCACACCTCCTCACAAACGGTAAAGCTGAAAGAATCATCCGCACCATTAACAATATGATACACACTCTTTTGATTCATGTCTCCCTACCTCCATCCTTCTGGGTCATATTGTTAATGACGCGGATGATTCTTTCGGTAGAGGTCATATTGTGAAGGGTGTTAGTTGGGAATATTTAGAACGTATTCTGACATTTTAGAATGTATATTATAGAAATAATTGTATCCCTACCCATAATTAGAATATTTTTATATATTGTGTAAATATAATTATGGTAAGACTAAGATTCCTCTTTTGTATATGTTTAGGATTCCTATTGTATAGGGATGAACATTGTACTATATATATACTTTGATATTAATGAAAGACTCTCCAAAAATATCTTCTTTCAAGTAGAATTGTGACCGTAAACAAAAAGAGACATAACTATTAACTGATAATTAAATTAATTACTAATATGAATCTAATTATTCAAACAATTTTTTTTATAAAAAACACTTAAATATGCATATTGTACCTATGGAATTATATATCTAACCAGAATTCGAACAATTTCAAAGCTAAAAAGGAAATTTGAGGAAGTAAGAAGAAGACAAAACTAGATTAATAACTTTTTTATTAAAAGAGATAAACCCCGAATATGATATTTACAGTTGATATATTGTACCAAAAATGAGAAGAAACGAATAAGGAAACTTGCGCTACTTTGCTTATCCACAGCCACCTGGTATTGGACATGATTGGTGAAAATGAAAAATATATAAAAACCAGTGTAACAATCATAATTTCTACTTAAACCCAACTGGATTAAAGTGTAATTTCATTAAAGTATAACTAATTAACTCCAAATGTCTATCTAACCTTCATTTTAACATTACTTCCCTCTTCAAAATTTCCCTGTCCCCAAAGAAATAGGGAAGGTGATTAATGTTCAGAAGGTTTAGAAGAAGGGAGAAGTAGTTTGGAACAAGTAGAAAATGTTTACAGACGATTATAATCGCGCATGATCTAACTTTAAAGGATCATATGTACCAATATATAATGACCTATATATTAAACTAAAGCCCATGAAGTCTAGTTTTCTGTGCTTCAAACCCTTTGTCGTTTAGACATTCCTAGAGCTAGGGTTGTTTATTTCGGATTATCCGATCCGATCCAAAATTTTGAATATTCGAAAATTTTGAATTGGTAAAATTATGATCTGAAAAAAATTGGATATCTGATTTTCGGATCGGATAACCGGATATCCGAAATTTATAGGTGCAAAAGCCAAAATGAATAACTAAACTGTTAAAGTATAGAAACAACATTTTGTAATTAACTATAGTCATTCATTGGGTTAGTAGAAGGTGTAACTATAGTTAGAGTAAATGGAACATTACAGTTGTATATAACTGTGTATACACATAAACATTGTAACAATTTTCATTCTCAATACAACTTCTCTCATTCTCTCTCTCTCTCTTCATCTTCTCTCACGCTCTCTTCTTCTTCTTCCTTCCATCTCAGACTTCTCTTCTTCTTCTCACAAACTTCTTCTTCTTCCTCTATATCCCTTCTTCTTCGTATTGTCTCTGATTGTGCGATCCTCAACATGATATCAAAGTCGGTTACGTGAAAGACACGATCGCACAATCGGAAACTATGATTCAATTGATAATCAATTGATATTCCAAATAAATCAAAACAGATGATGAATCGAGACATAAATCTCAAGGAAATAATCACATGCAAGACATATCTTCAAAAATCTCAGATCGCACTATGTAGATCTGTGACAATCGAGTGAAAGTTGAGTCGATAATTGAAGATTGGAGGTAATGTTGATTGCGAGTGACGGAAGGTAATGAATTCTGTCATGATTAAGGTAATCAAGTTACATGCAAATTAAGACTTAGGAATATATACATGTTCTGGAGATTTGTAGATGTTCTGGAGAATTATAGATCTGAAGGAATTGTTTTCTATTACATCAAATCGTATGTTGTCGATTGTCTGTTGTCGATTAAGGACAGAATTAAAGGAGTTAAAAAAATTCAGTTTATTTTCTGGAATTAGTACAATATGGCTACATCAAAAACTATTGAAGATGGAGGAATGAATGTGGTAGGAGACACTAATTCACGGAATAATGTTGATCATAATCATTCTCTGTATTTGTTTTCATCGGATGCACCTGGTTCCTTATCGGTTGGAATCATTTTGAGTGGGATGGACACTACACACTGTGGAGTAGGGCAGTGAAGTTGGCACTGTTAGGAAAGAATAAGATAGAGTTCATTGATGGAACAATAAGAAGAGAACAATATAATGAAGAACTTGCAAGGATATGAGACAGATGTAATGTTATCGTGGTGTCCTGGATGATGGGAAACGTTAGACAAAGTCTGCTAACAGGAATGCTATTCAATGCTGATGCACACAACATCTGGGAGGAGTTGAAGGAGAGATTTGACAAAGTAAACAGCTCGAGAACATTTCAACTCCACAAAGAAATTTTTACTTTGAGACAAGGAACAATGTCGGTATCGGGATATTACTCTAGATTAAAAGATCTTTGGGATGAGTATGATTCTATCATACCTGTACCATCATGCTGTCCTAAGTCGAAAGACTTCACCAATCACTTGCAATGTCAGAGATTATTTCAATTCTTATGGGCCTTAATGAGAGTTATAACAATACAAGAAGTCAAGTTCTTATGATGCAACAAGTTCCAAATCTAAATCAAGCTTATGCATTAGTCAATCAAGAGGAGAGTCAGAGAATTATGTCAGGGGGGAAGCAAAACAGTACATGATCATACTGATTCTGCTGCTATGTTTACAGCAAGGAGTGCAAACAACAACAAAGGAGGTCACAAACAAAGTAAACCATACAATCCGAATGCTTGGTGTGATTACTGCCACATGAAAGGACATTACAAACTGGACTGCTTTAAACTAATGAAATACAACCATTGTAATAAGACACGACATTTGGAGGGAGGATGTTATCAGTTGATTGGATATCCGGAGGACTTCAAGAACAAGAATAAAAAGGCTTATGCAGTTACAAGTGGTTTTGAAGACACATGACAAAGCTCTGGAGTACAACAATCTGTAGACCAAAAGGATATACTGCTGCAAGGTCAATTCACTCCCAGTCAGCGACAACAAATCCTCCACATGCTGGATGAGAAAGATAGGAGCAGAAACCATAATGCAAACATGGCAGGTATACATGTCACTGATCCATTAAAGCTATTGCAGTGGATTGTTGACTCAGGTGCAACCAACCATATGATAAGTGATTCTAAGCATTTACATAATGGTTTATTGATATAAGGGACAGGGAAGATCCAATTGCCAACAGGAGATTCAACTAGAATCTCACATGTTGGTGATTACCATCTAGGAAAAGGTGATGTCCTAAAAAATGTCCTATGTGTGCCAGATTTCAAGTTTAATTTGATGTCGGTATCAAAAGTAACTAAGGAGTTGAATTGTAGTGTTAATTTCTTTCCATCATTTTGTGTGTTTCAGGACCTGTCATCTGGGAAGGTGAGGGAGATTGGTAGTGAGAAAGATGGACTCTATATTTTATGTCTGAATGCTCAGAATCAGGAGAAGGAACTGAGGAAGTGTATGAGAGTTACTCAGCACATAGATACAATGACATGACATCAGAGGCTATGTCATGTGCCTATGTCAGTATTAAGGAAAATTTCTTGCTTATTTTGCTTTAAATAATTATGAGATATGTCCACTAGCTCGACAAATCAGGTCTTCATTTCCTGTTAGCAACAATAAAACTGAAAAGCCCTTTCAATTGTTGCATTTAGATGTTTGGGATCGTATAGAATTGAAACATATAATGGAATGAGATACTTCTTAACCATTGTAGATGATTTTTCTAGATGGACATGGACATTTCTGATGAGGCTGAAATCTGATGTATACATTGTCTTGAAAATTTTCCTTGCTGAAGTTAATACACAGTTTGATTCTAAAGTTCAGAAAGTGAGGTCAGATAATGGAACTGAGTTTTTTAATTAAAATTGTCGGGACTTATTTCAGACACTAGGGATCATACATGAGAGTTCTTGTCCTTACGCACCACAACAAAATGGTGTGGTTGAGAGAAAACATAGACATATTCTTGAAACAACAAGAGTTGTTAATCTTCAAGGCAGTCTACCAGATAAATTATGTGACATGTGTATAGAAGTTGCAACATATATTATTAACTGGATCCCTTCCACAGTTCTGAATAATGAGTCTCCTTTTCACAAATTATATAACAAAACACCACCTCTTAACCACTTGAGAGTTATAGGTTGTTTGTGTTTTGCTACTATACTCAATACATATGACAAGTTTGGTCCAAGAGCAGTTAAATGTATTTTACTTGGATATGCATATACACAAAAGGGATACAAACTCTATGACCTGGAGAATAGAGTTGTATTTGTCAGCAGGGATGTGTTGTTTAGGGAAGATATTTTTCCCTTTAAAAATAAGAAGAATGAAGAGACTATCAATATAAAGGCACATGCGGAGTTCTGTTATGAGGAGTTGATATGTGATCCTGTTACTAATGATACTCCAGCAAATGGAGAATTTTTGCGAGAAGGACTCGACGCCAGATCCATATATTTCTGGTGCTGATGATCAACATACTCATATCAGCAATGGATGTGCAGATGGAGCTGAGCATCATGAAACCATCATGAGAGTGACATACAGACAGGTACCAATATACAGACTTGAATAGGCGGGCGAAGGCTTTTTGAAAAAGTGTTTTTTGTCTTGTAAATGCATTTTTTTCTATTTAGAGAGAGGGGGCGGAAAGTTCTTAGGAAGAGCCGTACGAGACAGCTCACGTACGGTTCGAGCGAGCCCTGCAGGGGCTTAGGTCAACACTTATATAATAGCCAGTCATCAATTGGAGGTGGGCAAGATGGTGATGAATTGCGATTGGTCTAAACCTTCGACTAGCGACTTATTGCCTCGCCTGGAATGCCCATACAGACTAAGACCTTATTCACACAAATAAGAAAGGTCGAGTGGAAGGGCATCACCGTCGCTTTGCCATGCGCTTTGCTTCTCTTTATTTTCTAGAAGAAAGAGACACCAATACAACTCCTGCAGTGAGGAAATCAGGAAGATGCAACAAGCCCCTCATTTGGTACAAGGATTACATCACTACTAAAGGCTCCTCAAATTGCTTGTATTCCGTTTCTGATAGTGTCACATATATAGGTTTATCTGCAACCTGTCAACATTTCATTGCAAAAGTATCTCTAGACACATAACCATCAAGCTATGTAGATGCAGCTAAAGATCCTAGATGGGTTGCAGCTATGAAATCTAAAATCAAGGCTCTAGATGATAATGGTACATGAGAACTAGTTCAACTACCTGAAGGGAAGAAAACAATTGGTTGTAGATGGGTTTACAAGATTAAATACAAGGCAACAGGAGAAATTGAGAGGTTCAAAGCAAGACTTGTAGCCAAGGGGTACAATCAAAATGAGGGGATTGATTATCACGAGTCCTTTTCACCTATAGTCAAAATGGACACAGTCATGGCAGTGATATATATTGCAGCAGTAAAGAATTGGGTGATATACCAAATGGATGTCTATAATGCATTTCTTCAGGGTGACTTATCAGAAGAAGTGTTCATGGTTGTTCCTGAAGGATTTGATACTCAAAACAGGAAGACACATGTGTGCAGATTACTCAAGTCTCTATATGGATTGAAGCAAGCTTCCCGGTAGTGGAACATCAATTTGACTACTGCTTTATTGATATTAGGCTTCACACAAAGCCATAGGGACTATTCTCTATTCACCAAACAGGAAGAGGAAAAGATTGTGGTAGTATTGGTTTATGTAGATGATTTGCTGCTAACTGGTAATGATTTAGTTCTTCTTCAGTCTACAAAGGAGTCACTACAGTCAGCTTTTAAAATTAAAGATTTGGAGGAGTTGAGGTACTTTCTTGGAATTGAGTTTGCAAGGAATTCACAAGGAATTCTAATGCACCAAAGAAAGTATGCACTAGAGCTTATATCAGACATGGGATTGGCAGGAGCCAAAACTGTTGGTTTTCCTATGGAACCGAATCAGAAACTCACTAATATTGAGATGGACAAGATCATAGCCTCTGAATCTGGATCATCACTTGGTTCAGACAGTCTGATGAGTGATCCTTGTATATATAGAAGACTGATTGGGATGTTGTTATAACTGACTACTACACGACCAAATATCACCTTTGCAGTTCATTTCCTCAGCCAGTTCATGCAGGAACCTAAGATATCGCATGTGGATGCAGGTCGTAGACTTGTCAAATATGTTAAACATACACCAGGGATGGGTATTTTGATGTCCAGTTCCTCTGATTGCATTCTTCAACTCAAGATGTATTGTGAAGCTGATTAGGGAGGTTGTGTAAACATAAGAAGGCCAGTCATTGTATACTTGGCAACATACGGTTCTTCACATATATCCTGGAAATCTAAGAAGCAAGATACGGTTTCTAGAAGTTCTGCAGAAACAGAATACAGAGCCCTGGCCTCTGCTGCAGCTGAGGTTGTTTAGTTGGTTGGGCTATTTCAAGAACTAAGAGTTGATGTGTCACAACCAGTGCCGATGTTCATAGACAGTAAATCTGCTATACAAATTACTGGCAATCCGGTCTTTCATGAGAGGACCAAGCATATTGATATCGATTGTCATTTTATTAGAGTGAAAATACAGATTGGCCTTATCAACACTCATTTTCTGGCTTCGAAGGAACAACCAGCTGATATTTTGACAAAGGCTTTAAGTCGACAACAACATACTCATTTACTATCCAAGATAGGATTGAAGAACATCTTCATGCATCCTAGCTTGAGGGGGGGTGTTAAAGTATAGAAACATAGCATTTTGTAATTAACTATAGTCATTCATTGGGTTAGTAGAAGGTTTAACTATAGTTAGAGTAAATGGAGCATTACAGTTGTATATAACCGTGTATACACATAAACATTGTAATAGTTTTCATTCTCAATACAACTTCTCTCATTCTCTCTCTCTCTCTTCATCTTCTCTCACGCTCTCTTCTTCTTCTTCTTCCTCATTCCATCTCATACTTCTCTTCTTCTTCTCACAAACTTCTTCTTCTTCCTCTATATCTATTCTTCTTCATATTGTCTCAGATTGTGCGATCCTCAACATGAACAAATGCTGAAAAGTAACAAGTCTTTTTCATAAAAGATTAAGCTTCTAGTACAACTCATGCTTAAGAGAACTAAGAAAATTACTAAAAATTGTACATTATATCATGTTTATCTTAGAGAAACAAATAAGGTTTAGTTAATATACATAGATTGCAGAAAAAATAGGCGTGCTTAACAAATTCCATTTGACTCACTGGAACAATGAACAACATATCTCTGCAGTTTTTTTTTCTTCTTCTCAAATACTAAGAGTTGTGATATTTGTCATAAAAACATAAAGAAATTAACACTGAAGAGTGGGATGGGCCACAGAGTATTTGGGTCAACTAGGGTAATTCAGATAAGAAGCACTGAAGCAGGCAGCCCAATAAAAAGTAATTGATATTTTGAATTTTTCGAGTATCCGAAATTAAAGAAATTGTGATCCGTATCCGATCCGAAATATCTGAAACTCAAAAAAGCGAATCGGATATCCGATTTTTCAGATCGGATCGATCGAATCGCGGATCGGATCGATCGGATTATTAGCCCTACCTAGAGCCTTTTTTGGCGCGTTGTGCGCGAGAACATCACCTGGGCACTTGTCCGTTTGACTGACTTTTGACCATGTAGAACGGTGGCAATACATCGGGAAAAATACTAAATATAGAAGGGTCATCGGGAGGGAGAAAATTACTTTATTTCACACCCCTTTGAGAGATTTTGAGGAGAAACAAGCCAGGGTTATACAATACACCCCAAGATAAGATTTCTATCATGGATTCATACAAAACAAAACAACAACAACAACATACCCAGTGAAAATCCCACAATGTGGGGTCTGGGGAAGGTAGAATCACTACTACATATTTCAGCTTGCGTAACGCATCAAAGCGCTATCTAAGTAACAACTTGCATAGAGCTTTTTTAAATTTTCAAATAAAAAAATATCTAACAAAAAATACTTGTATAGCGCTTTTCAGAAATTTTTACCGAAGCGGTATGCAAGTTACTCTTTGCATAACGCTTATTACAAGCGCTATTATAATTAATATAAATATTCCACTTAGATAGCGCTTGTGGAAGCAATATGCAAGTCCATTTTACCAAATAATAAAAGACTTAGCCGAACTTGTACGTGTATGAAGTCCGAAATTCTCTTTAGAATGTGTCGGTGAACAGTGATTTCGGCGGCGAATCATCGATTTCAGCCACCATAGGACTCCAATGGAGACGAGACTTATACCATTAGTTTCGTCTCTTCATTCCCGTCATTTCCATACCAACCACAATCGTCGATTCTACCTACATCGTCGACAATCTCAGATCGAAAAATCCCCTTATTTTCCGATCGTCGTTCTTGATTTCCGGTCATCTCTGGTCGATTCGAGGGTCAAGTGTGGTTTCAAAAGGTTCGTCTTCATCAGACCTACAGTTTGGACCTAACAACACCCTTTGATTCAACCCATACATCTACATCTCCCAAATCGAAATTCCCAAAAGCCCTAGGCGCAACTTTCGATTTTCCGGCCATCTCCGGTAACGTCGAGCATCAAGAGAGGTCTCATTGTGTTCGTATAGTTGTTCTCTACATTCTATACCCACCACCGTCTCTCAATTCATCACCCATCGGAAAACACCATTGTTGATCGAAAAGTTGACTTCGGGACATTATGGACTGAAATTCCAAAGCAACTAAAATCGATAAACACCTCAGCTTCATTTCTCATCAGTCGCATATACCCTCACCATCTCCGAGCGGATTCGATGAGTCGAGACGACATTCGATTTGACACCCGAGAAGGTAAACACGATTCCATCTTTAACTTCTTATTTAAGTTACTTAATATGATCTGTATGAATGTGTTTGTGTGTTTGATAAGCCTGTTTAATTGAGATCAGTGCCTGTGTACGTTTGTTTTGGTTGGTTACTAAACTTGTTTGGTTTTATGATGACTGTTAAGATTATTTAAGGAGCTATTAAGCATGTTCAGTCACAGATGAATCACTGTTAAGAGCTATAATGACTTATCTTGTTAGTTTTGCTTAAATTAATCATACATGATTACACTAAGTCATGATATTGATGGTTAAACTGTCCAGGGATTAGTTGGCATGTTAAAATTCGATGTAACCATTATTTGTTGAATATTTGGTTGAAGTAAATGCATGTTGTGTTTGTTTAAGACAAATTTTGTTCATCTGTAAGCTATATATAGCCTCACATATCCGCAATGTACACTTGGATGATCACTTTGTCTCTATGTTTGTCTCAGTGATACTTCACCTCCATTTTAACATGTAAATTTTCCTAAAGTCACCACATATCATGCATATCTGTCCAGTTATGTCCACCCCCTTGCATGTTTGAATATAAGACAGTATAATAAGAGGTTTGGTATAGGCAAGTATTAAATTCAAACTTGGTTAATGCATTGGATAAAAATGTTACTAGTTTAACATATTGTACTGTTTCATGAAATGTCTCCGTATCCCTAAGTCATGTCTTGAACTCATTAGTTCCTAAGTCCTGGGACGAGATCCGGACCGATAAGAATTTTTCGGGTGGGGTTCCGGGGCTCGGGGTTATTTTTTTAAAATTGAATTTCCAATACTGAAATTGACATTCTCGGACACATTACCACGAAATTTGAACGTTGAAATCTATTGTATATCGCGAGATATTTAGCTTTGGAAAGGAAAAAAACGTAACGATTTGGGGGAAAAGTGAAATTGATTGCCAAGAAGGACGTTTTTGGAGAAATCGGTTGGACTGGGATGGCTTCGTCTCGAAAAAATACGCAAAATCAAAAAAGAATTTAGATCAAACGGACGTTCGAGCGCAAAGTTATGACCATAAAGTTTCACTAATTTACAACCTATATTTGATATGTCAATACGTCCGGCCGAATTTTGGTGAATTTGGATGGCCGTTGTGGGTGTCTTTGGGATCGCACTGTGGTGTGTCATTTTATTGGCTTTGTACCAACACATTGTATTTACTAGCATGCCTATGAATATGTATGTAATAAATATGTGATAGCCGATATGAGCCTTATGTATGTTTGATAAGTTTCTAAATGAATGGATTATCGATGGATTAAGAAATATGGAAGTATGTTTATCTCTGTCGAGTCTTTGTTTAGTTTATCATGTCTATTAAAGTTGCTAAATGATATACTTTAAATATTTCAGTTGTGAAGCTGCTGGATAGGACTGCAGTTTGTCGATTTAGAAAATGATCAAAATGTGGCAATTGAAGTGTCCATCCATTGCTACTTGTTTTGCTCCTATCCTTTGCTGTTGCAACTTTGAGATGTTAGTTTGGAGCATTTTAAACAATGGGTTGTTGCACTTTGATAATGTAAACAATTGCTACACTTGTGTATTATTATGTTTTATGCGAATGATTATATTATATTATATTTTGAATGAGTATTCTTTTTGTTATCTTTTTGATATTTTATTTATTAGATGAAAAAACAGGGGGAAAAATAGGTACCAAAACAATAAATAAAAAGTAAAAAAAAACAGATAAAAAGCTTGCATAGCGCTTAAAAAAGCGCTATGCAAGCTAGTATCTTCGAAATAGAAGTCTGCTTGCATAACGTTTTTTTAAGCGCTATCTAAGAGCTATGCAAGCTTGCATAGCGCTTCAAGCCTTAAAAAAAGCGCTATGCAAACGCTTTTTTGTACTAGTGAATGTACACAGATCTCACCTCCACCTTGGTAGGTGGAACATCTATTTCCGGGAATTCATACCAAACAAAAGATTTACATAATTTAAAACCTTGTAATTTCTATAAACCTAGGTTTTCACCCAAGAGTCAAAGAGTTCTTCAAGATCCAAAACCTAGTATTTGTGAAGACATTCTACAAGGTGAGTTTCATTACTTCCTAGTACGAAGGGTAGCAACTCTATAACGTATAATTAAAGATATTCAGAGTGTAAGATCGCTGGATTTAGTGAGTGAAACAATAATATGAATCCATTAATGTTCAAATAAGACCTCAATGAGGAATTGAGTTGAGTAAGAGTTAGGTTCGCAATTTTTACTAAAGTACTGCAGATTTCCAAGGGTAGAATAGGCGAGTTCGTCGATAGAGGACCTTGACAGATGAATTGAAGTTGAGGTTTATTTCCTACATTAATGGCGAGATTAGAATATAATGTGTACGACAAGTGTCTGATATATTTGCCAGAGTATAAAATTCAAATCTGCATATTTGAACATTTTAGTGACCACATGAATTACAGTTCTAAAACTACTAGCTTATCTTTTCAGAATATATTATATGAAGAACAAAGTCATTTTACATTGTTTAATCAGGTTGTTCAGAATGTTAGAAAGTGGTTGAATTGCATGCATGATTTGATTTAATTATTTGTTCTGTATGCAATAATTTGTGCTGCACAAATTCAGTCACATTAAGGAAAATAACCAACCTCCCTGAGGCTGAGCATAACTGCCGCAGTATCCAAAGATAGCTACCTCATGCTTGCAGGTATACCTCCATAAAGTGTGAGTATCCTTTTATTGACAATGTGTTTATTTATTTTTGTTTTTAATTGGTCAGAAGCCATTAGATGCCAAGGGTCAGATACCCCACGATGAAGGTTCTAATGATATCCAGGGAGATAAGACCGACACTATTCCTGCGTCATGCCAGATCCTCACGTATGATAAGGTCATAGTATGATTGCCGGGAAGATAGGGCAACACTACTTCGAGCGTGAGTCCAGATCTTCACGTACGCTAAGGACACAATATAATTATTGGGGCGATAGGCCGATACTTCTCCGTGCATGTTTCCAATCTTAACTTACATAGGATCGCAGTATGAAAGATCATTCTTATTCCATGGTCATTCTTTTATAGATCGTACCAAAAATTTATCCGCAGTTATATAAAATTAAAATAAAAAATGAATTTTAGATTTTAAAAAAAAATCAGCTAAAAAAACCACCCCCCCTTAGAGTGGATTTAAAATTTGTTGGAAACAACTGGAGTGACTTTTGAAGTTAATGTTTTGGGTGAAATACACCATGGTGCAAGGAAAATATCCAAGAAATCTGATGTGAATTCAAATTATCAATTTAACCTATCTCTATTTAGTGTTAGGCCGATTTCTAATTGCTCACACAAGTGTACATATCGTTACAAGTAATATAGTCTGGTAAGACCGAATATCGTCCAGAGAGACTGGTTTCTAATTACCGAACATCTATTCTAGGTTATCTATTTGGCAAACGATGGTTGATTTGGGTTTGTATCTAACACTACTAGAGTAATTGCAATAATTAAACTAAATTATTGAGGTTTAATCAGTTATGAAGGAATTAGGACTTCCAATATCCTCGACTATCCACTCCTTTCAATCCTTAATGCAACTAGAATGACTTCTTCTTCTACGTTAAGATAGCGGTTAACTAGACTGTCTTATATTCCGATTAGGATATATAATCGCTCAACCTCAGTGCAGAACCCTTCTATATTTCTATGATAGGATTTACCACATAGGAGGATTAAGAACAATAACCTATAATGCTACACAAGTATTGGGGTACTTTCGTCCGCGATTTTAACCTATGTCTATTCAATTACAGCATATTCAAATCTCTCCTCTCGGTTCTTGATTCGAAATCATATAGATTATGATAATTAGTGATCAATTAACTATCAAACATTCATACCAATATTGAATAAATCTTAATCAAGTGAAGAAGAAAATCAAACTAATGAATTAATTCATGAATGAGAGTTTCAATCGATTCAATAGGAAAACCCTAATAAAGTGTTTAGCTCCTAGCCATAGACATGCTAAGAACTAATACAAATCCTAACATGAACTGAATTGAAAATAAAGAAAAGAAAAAGAAAAAACTTAGAACTAGGTCTCCAATCTTGTAGCCTCAAAGAATTGTGTTGTGGAATATGTACAAGGATATGTGATAGAATAATCCCTAAAATCTGTCCCAAGGGTTTATATATGTTGTCAAAAACGTGTGACTTGGACCATTTTGCCCCTTGCCAATTCTATTTCGGATTGGAAATTTCAGACGCATCGCGTGCCTCGCAGAATCGCGCGTCGAAAATCATCGCGCTTCTCAGTAATTGTGGCACCGCGGTCCTGCGGTCTTTCGTCCTGATCTGCCAACTTCCATCCTTTTTGCTTCGGGAGCTCCTTTCTTGCTTTTTCTGCCCACTTTTAGCTTCTTTTGCCATTTTTGCCATTTAGAACCGTTGCGACTCAAAAGAAAGAAAAACAACCCTAACACTATCCTAAACACAAACGAAATGAGTAAAATACTAACTAAAAATGACTCAAAAAGTGTATACAAAATATGCCTAACAAATACCCCCAAACTTAACATTTGCCCGCCCTCGAGCAAAAATCAAAACAAAATCAAAGAAATAGAGAAAACTGACTCAAAAGACTCTAATCAAGCAGCTACACAAGGTTACTTAGAAAAACATGAATGTCAGTTGAGATAATATGCTAGAACATATATAGCATGAATATAGAAATCTAGAATTTCAAGCCAGATATTTTGCAAATTCATTTCAATCACAATCAATGGAAGCATGAACACCTACCCTATGCATGTCAATTTCGTTCCATTTTTTCCAAAGACCTATGGACCTATTTACTTGTTATTCTCCACTAATCATAGACATACAATTTAGAGATCTTCAGGACTTTTCAGGGTTGTAATGCATGCTTAGGCAGGGGTAGGTAAGAGTAGGCATTTCGGCTCAATTTACGTACCATAAACGTTTTTCTCATTCAACCATTTTGTCCTTCTTTTTGGTATTCTTTTCAGTTCATACCTATCGTTCCCTTTTTTATTGAGAGCATGAAACAATTCACATAGACACCCCCAAACTTAAGCTTTTACATCTTTATCATTGGGGTGCATCAATTTTTCAGTCTCCTTTCGTATTTATTTTTCACACTTCTTCATCCCAATATTTCAATTACTGTTTATGGCACACAAGAGAATCATAAGGTGTCAAAGAAATAACTTATTTTAAGCTCAACGGGGCTGACTAGAGATATAATTTATTGTAAGGTAGGTAATGAATGGTAAGAAGGACTAACAAAGAAATGCCTGAATCATCTCCCTAAGCATGTACATCTTAACTATTTCGCCTCAAATAGCAAACTAGCAGACTTCATAGACATGTTTCAATCATTCTTTTCACCATTGACACACATAGACTAAGCACAAATATCCCAAATAATTAGATGTTCATGAATTTTTGGCATATCTAACTCAAGCACACAAATTTTTGCTTTTCATTCTATTACATTATCTCACTTAATCCACTAGGTGTTTCAAGCAACTATAGCATGCATGATCATAAAAAGAAACTGACTCATATAAGACACAAAAACACAAAAAGAAAAAAAAACTCAAACACAGACACACAAAATACTAAGACCCCTCTCCCAAACTTAAACGACATATTGTCTCAAATGTGTAAAGAATTAAAAGGGATGACTTACAGACATAAAAACAACGGTTCAAAATGTTGGTGATGGCGACAGATGTTGCATTGAGGCGGTATCTGGATATGTCGTGTTTTATCAACGGGCGCCGCGGCCCTGCATTATGGCGTCGCGATGCTGTGCCAAATTTCTCCCGTTTTTACAGTATGTTTCTCAATCCCTGCTTTTATCTGTCATCTACAACACTCAACATACCAGATCGTGAGACTGTTCAATTCAAAATAAAACAAACTAAAATAAAAATTTAAATAACATTTAAAACCTTGGGTTGCCTCCTAAGTAGCGCTGTCTTTAACATCTTTTAGCCGGACGCAGTTAATCCTTACTAGTGCCCAGTGAATCCTTCTGCGAACGGCTTTCAATCCGCACAGTTATTGTTGTGGGTCTCACTTCACCTACAATACTTTTTTCAAACAAGGGCCTCATATCTAAGATTATCCCCCAATTACCCAAGGCAGACTTGTCTTCTAGGCTCTCTATAATGTAGAGATCAGTGAAACTCCCTACATCTCTCAACTTTTGGGGGTGTCCTTGAGGGTATGGACTTTCTGGTTGGGGCTCAGCAATGATAGTTGGTGGTGTCTTTTCTGCAACGGGTATAAAAAAAAGAAATTCCAAGTAATCCAAAAAGGTGAAAATTTGGATCTCGACAACCTCTTCTTCTCTACACCAACTATCTATCTCAATTCCTCATTATTCTCAACAGCTTGTTGTGGTTCATGTTACTCACTATGCTTATCACCCCCCACAACTGTATCGCTATGCAGATTTTCTTGCGGTACATTGATCACCATATCCATCAGCTACCCTATTTGTGTCTCCAAATTTTGAGGGACACCTTTGTCTCAGCCATAAACTGAGTCTGACACTTTGTGAGCCTGAGTATGGCTGCCTGCAACTCATTTTGATCTTCTTGTGGAACCTGTGGGTTAAGCTGTTGTTGCTGATTCCACTGCCCCTGATAGTAATAGTAGTCCATTTTTTTCCAACTTTACCTACAAAATAAGAAAAACAACAAAAAGTGATAAAAAGATGTTCGCAGAACAAGTTTGGAGCAACCAAATTAGAAATAAAATAACATAACCGAATATATACAAACCAAATTAGAAATAAGAATAGATAATTCGATATTAAAAGTACGTCAGTCCCCGGCAACGGCGCCAAAAACTTGTTAGGCCGATTTCCAATTGCTCACGCAAGTGTACGTATCATTACAAGTAATATAGTATAGTAAGACCGAATATCATCCACAGAGATTGGTTTCTAATTACCAAACATCTATTCTAGGTTATCTATTTGGCAAACATGGTTGATTTGGATTTTTATCTAACACTACTAGAGTAATTGCAAGAATTAAACTAAATTATTGAGGTTTAATCAGTTATGAAGGAATTAGGCCTTCCAGTATCCTCGACTATCCACTCCTTTCAATCCTTAATGCAACTAGAATGACTTCTTCTTCTACGTTAAGATAGCGATTAACTAGACTATCTTATATTCCGGTTATGATATATAATCGCTCAACCCCAGTGCAGAACCCTTCTATATTTCTATGATAGGATTTACCACATATGAGGATTAAGAACAATAACCTATAATGCTACACAAGTATCGGGTTACTTTTGTCCGCGATTTTAACCTATGTCTATTCAATTACAGCATATCCAAATCATATAGATTATGATAATTAGTGATCAATTAATTATGAAACATTTCATACCAATATTGAATAAATCTTAATCAAGTGAAGAAGAAAATCAAACTAATGCATTAATTCATGAATAAGAGTTTCAAGCTATTCAATAGGAAAGCCCTAATAAAGTGTTTAGCTCATAGCCATAGACATGCTAAGAACTAATACAAATCCTAACATGAACTGAATTGAAAATAAAGAAAAGGAAAAGAAAATACTTAGAACTAGGTCTCCAATCTTGTAGCCTCCAAGAATTGTGTTGTGGAAAATGTACAAGGATATGTGATAGAATAATCCCTAAAATCTGTCCCAAGGGTTTATATATGTTGTAAAAAACGTGTGCCTTGGACCCTTTTGCCCCTTATCAATTCTCTTTACCCTGCTTCCGCTTCTCAAACTTATCACGACCCAAACCAGAGGGCCGCAACGGGCACCCGGACCCAACCCACTGAGCACCCCTGACCATACAACCCAAAATGATTTAACCATATATTTATATACATCAAGGCCGATAAGGCCATGTATGACAACCGACCACATAACTCTTATCTACAAGCCTCTAAAAGAAGGACATACCACGACCAAACTGCAACTCTGAAGTAAGTAGAGTGCTCCAAGTATCAGCTGAACCAGCAACCTACTAGCACAATCTGTCACCCTCTTAGTATAAACCTGCGGGCATAAAATGCAGCGTCCCCCCGGCAAAGGAACGTCAGTACAACTGATGTACTGAGTATATCAGGCATAAGAAATAACATAACAAAGATGTATCACAATCTGAAACAGAAACACTGACCAACCGTACTTACCTCTGAGAGTCCTAATATATTTTCCTAATGTGGTAAACATATACGTTGGCCCCATTGTGCATTTTTCTTACCATAACAGCCTCTGTGGACATCATTTCATTATCGACTTCGATGGGAATAATATGTCTAAGTAGTTGCAAATGCAGTATACTGATGGCCACACAAACGTATTTCTTTTCATAACAGCCTCTGTGGGCATAATATACATAACTGTCATGCATGATGCATATGCGGTATACTAATGTCCACACAGGAATCCTACCCATAACCGCCACACAGGCATTCAGTTATATCATATAAACCACACAGACTTTAACATTATCATATCGTCTTGGCCACACATGCATCCATTTTGACCACACAGGCTCGATATGTGGCCTCGTAGGGCTCTTTTGTGATAATCTGTACCAGCTGCAGGTGGTGTGCGTATATAACGCCTTTCCCTCTTTTTCCATATATATATATAATATTTACCAGATAGTAATGTGCATAACACAAATGGTCCATGGTAATATGCAAATGCAATGCATGAATGGCAATATTCCCTCAATTTGTTAGACGACAATAATATCCTTGCTCCTTTGGCTAACATTTATGGAAACATATGATTGGTGATAATAGATCTGAACTGCTTAATTAACTCTTTATATGAGCCGTGAGTAATTTATCTTTTTATAAAGATCTTATCTAATCAGATGTGAACTAGCAAATGTAAAATAAATTGATTATATCTTAGTTTCTATGCAGATGACATTCTAAAATCATTTTAATATAATTGTTTGTCGATACCTTTTTCACTTAATGTCGAAATGGCTTATTTCTACATGTATACTAAAACATACCCACTTGTTTATTAAACCAGTCCGAGGACTTAATCCCATACTCCTTAGTAAGGACTTAGGAATGATTTAAACATGCTTTTAGCATAGATTTCAAGAATATGAATACCCTTAACTACTAAGAGTAGAGTAAGTTATGGAGTAACATGACGATTACGTTTGTTCACAGAATTATGCCAAAAGAAAGGAATGAGTTGCCTTCACATACCTTGTCGTCGAGTTTATCTAAGTTTCCACGAGGTCTTGTAAGCTCTATGAAAGATTCTCTACACCCTATGGATGATTCAAATCACAATCGAGTCAATATACTGAAAACATATTTCATTGAGACATTATATCGAACGCCTTATACGCATAGAACCTATACTTCTTTTATATCAAAATCTATGTGTATACCGATACACCTAACCCAATTAAACCTTCTCCTTACTACCACAAGGTTCGAAACCGTTCAGAAATTTCACATGCAATCTCTAATTTCGTCCAAATAGTCCAATAACACCTCATAACCTAGTATTTTCGATAAACATCATAGAACTAGCAAGAATCATGTCCTATGATTCGTATAAACCAAAGATTAAGAAAGATTGCCTCTGTTTAGAAGTTGTGACGAACGACGTCGGACAGTTTCTCGCCCAGGTTGATTCTGACCGCAAAACTAGGAGTCCAAAAGATTGGTTTGAGTTTAACTTCTCTGAAATATAGGGCCTTGCTTGCTTCATGAGTCTTCAAGCTTGTAAAAGGTCTTTGGTTCACTGAAATTATGGTTTGGAATACCTGAATTCTATCTTCTTGTTTGATCGAGAATCTGTGAAAAGAAAGCCCCAATTTCGGTTGAGCTTCTAGCGGGTTATCTTGGAGTTACTACTTCTGGTTTCTAGGTATGTAATTCTTCTTTTAGGAAGAGATTTATAGAAAAATTGAAGGAGATTGAAGAGAGGAAGGTGTTTTAAGGCTACGAATGAGTTCCTATGAAGCTGCCAGCGATATTGTTTGTATTGACTGAGTCATCGCGTTATCTTATAAGATAACACGTACGGTTTCATTAAAAAGGTCCTCCGCTTATAATTAATCAATCCCACAATTAATTAATTATACACACAAATAATTTCGGATCCCAACTTACTTAATCCCGATGACTTATAAAACCGTCGTGTACTTATTGTCACAATTCTCATAATACGACACTAGTCCGTAACTTCTTTGGGAATATAAAATCATTAATATAAATCACCGCCGTCGCACTTGTTACACCCAAAATTATTTCGGGATCATGTCCTTTTTTATACTAATTTCCTTGTTAGTATATGTACGTATAATATAAAATTTTCGGGGTTCGGGTCCACTTGCCCACGTCTCTGTGCTCAAATCATTACCCGGGAATACGAGGTTTTACATCTTCTTCCCCTTAGAAACATTCATCCTCAAATGTTGCGGTGTTATATCTAATTCGTCATAACGGAATCAACATGCAAATGATCTAATTTAATAAAAACAAGGGAGGAACTTAATTTGAATTAATTCTAGGCATCTAGATCCCAACTTATTTATGGGTCAATCCTATTCATACTAAGATTAGCACAAATAATATAGAACATACACTCAATCATCCATTACTCAATTGGTTAACCTCTTCAGGATCTAAAAGTTCTTTGCTGCAAACAACAAGAAAATATCAATTGGTTTCCGTTAGTAAATGAAGGAAGAAGTGTACAATGTGTTAAAAAATGATCCGAGTCATGAAACGCCGCGGAGCCTGAGAAAGGCCGCGACACAACTTCGTCAGGGCCACGGCGCCTACGATGGGTTGGTTACTGGAATTCGGGACCTAAGCTCCAGTAGCTACTGGATGTGAAGCGCCACGATGCCTCCCCGAAGGGCCGCGACTCTAAATGACATTTTGTGTTTCAGTGATTTACTGAACGTGAAGCGCCGTGGTGCCCCCTGTGAGGGCCGCGACGCTTGGCTTCCAGAAGACACAAACGGGAGATGAAAAAACATGAATTTTGGGCTGGTTTTGAGGCATTAAACCTCCATTACATCCCACATGAATTCAATCATTATTTGGCTGAATTGTAACTGCACATTCAAGGCCATTACATGGTCATTCAAGGCCTTTACTTGGCTATGTGGAAGGTCATCTTCCCCACACTATAAAATGAAGCCATGGGTTCATTTACTCAACACTCCATACTTGTATGATTTCAGAATCTAAAATCTCTTCCTCTCTTGCAATCTTCCACACACTCAAAGATCATTCTTTTCTAGTGAACATTAAGTCTCCTTTGCTCACTTATTTAATTGTTGTTTTATCTTGGGAGATAAGTTGCCAACACACCATTAAAGGATTATATGGGCCAATATTATCTTAAGGAAAGATTGAATATCAATCGACTCAGCAAGCCATTTTTCTTATTCTATTTCCAGATTTCTAAACAATTTGTTGTTGCTATCAAGGTCAAAAAGCTTGTTACAATTGGAGCAAACACTGAAGAAGGACTCAAGAACGCATATTCAAGATGTATCAAGAACCAAACTTTGTTGTGGGTGTCACAACT
The DNA here is from genome assembly GCA_029844215.1 of Przewalskia tangutica. Taxonomy (NCBI): domain Eukaryota; kingdom Viridiplantae; phylum Streptophyta; class Magnoliopsida; order Solanales; family Solanaceae; genus Przewalskia; species Przewalskia tangutica. Next base: position 18,433,433 of record CM056736.1, read on the forward strand.
CTTGTTAGGCTTCAAGCCTATTGTATTGCAATTCATTTTGTTTATCCTTTCTAAGTACTAGTGATAGTTGTACACTATTCCCGTACATCCATTGTATAACTCACAGTCTTAAGATAATATTGTATTAGTGCTAGAAAGATGTTAGCCAGCGGATATGATCCTGAACCTGGCTGTGATTTTCTTGTTGAAACCAGTCATGTTGACAGTCCTTTAACTAGTTCGAAAATTGTCTTTGTCAATAGATCTGGTCCTACTTCTTGGTCTCTCTTTGATGATAGTTACAAATCTGTGTTCGTCAAAAGTGAGATCTCGGTTGTTGATCCTGAACTTGAAGATACTGCTAATAGTCATCAAGGAAGAATTGTTGTCACCGCTCCCGAGAGTGGTGGAAATAAGTGTCCACAAGAGGTTGAAGATATCAACTGGGATATAAGGAGAAGGCTAAAAGTGATGTTCCATCTTCTAAGAAGAATCCTCCATCTTAAGGTAAGGAGGATTTGGACACGTGACTGACTCGGGCCAGATTCCAAAGGTATGAATCAATTATTCTTCCTTGTCTAAAATGAGATTAAAAGATAATTTCTTAATAAAGGTGAAGAAGCAAGGTTAGGAATATGAAGTGTTTTTCATTAAAACATATATTCCATACACCTTAAAATCAGAAGTTTAATCTCACTTTCCTTCCCGTTTATAATTGGACTGTTATAAACAACGACCTAAAAGATGTGGACTTAGATTGCAATAAACTGAATTTATGGACAATCCTAAGCAATGGAAGAGGACTAGAGGACTAAAGGACTAGAGACAAACTGTCACCGTTTCTGACAAAAAATCTATCTTTTGACAAGAAAGTATTGGACATTCAGTCATACAAAGCCTACGGGTGACCGGAGTGGGCCAGAATCTTCAGATCTTGGATGATCTGAAGGCCACAAGAATGGCAGAAAAGAAATAGGACACTTAGTCTGCTAAGGCAACTGGAGTGGGACAGAGTATCTAGATCACATATGATCCGGTTACACCCTAACCACGGGCAAGAGGTTGTTCATGTAAAGCAACACTACATTCAAAGTAGAAGAAGTTGAAGAGGTTGTCCTCAAAAGGACTTAAGGGATTGGGATCACTCTTAAAAGAGGTGATACGTGTCCTAAACTTGGTTTCAAGGACGCCGTTGGACAATATGGCTTGAGTCTTCGCCTCATGTCCCATAGGTCGATGATAACTAAGAGTGGTACAGTAAGACGGTACCCAAATGGATGATATATTTGTAATCCGTGCATGTATGCCATCATAGATTAAGACATATTGAATAGAAAGTCATTCAAAGACTAACTAAGCTGAGATTGTTGCCATCTGTTGACATAAACCCTCAAAATGTGTGTGAGATGGGCGAAAAGGCAACATCACCTTTTCCATTCCGTCAAAAGGAATAGAGAAAGAAGCACCGCTCCTCTATAACTTGGTAACAACTGCATAGGTAAGTTGAAGCTTGTACAAATAGAGATGGGAGACAAGTACGTTGTGATCTTCATTGATGATGGTACAATATATTGCATACTTTGTTGAAGGATAAAGATGAAACTAGTCGGAAGTCGCCGCGGAGCTGTGAAGGATCACGGCGCCTCCTCCAAGAGCTGCGGCGCTTCGGAAGCAGAAGTTGAAAAGCCTACAGATTGATGAATTCGTAGAGATAGAGGGGGGAATGTGAAGCATCGTTCATCAAATGATTGTTTCTTACTCACCTCAGTCTAATGGTGTTAGCAGAGTGCAGATCCGTACGCCTAAGATATTTGAGGCAAGGCGCTCCTTACCGCTAATGCGATTCTCAATAGAACTCAGCATAAAGATAAGGATAATCCTCCGTGTGAAACATGTAAAAAATCCATATACAAATGTTGTGATATGGAGTAGTGTGGCAAGGGTTGAAGTACCTAAGCCCAATCAGGTCAAGTCGGACCTAAGACTGAAGATTGTATATCCACTGGATTTGCAAAGAACAGTAGTGCTTATCGCATCCTGGTGCCAAAGAAAGCTGAATTCTTTGAAGGGAACTTTCCTTAAGAAGGAAAAGTAGTAATGGCTCAAGGTTAACAAGAATCCGCGAGTGCCTGATTGTAAGGAACTAGACGTTCCAGATCTATAGGACTCGAAAGTTGCTGACTATCCGAAACTTATGGTTCCAGATCTACAGAACTCAGAGATTCTAGATATTGAACCGAGACCGGGAAAAAAGAGGGGACAAAGACTTGTTCTAGGCCTTGTAGCTTATATGGTTGAGAATGAACTATGGATAAATTGAGAATTATCATCTCCAGAAGCGCTGCTTTGGAAATAAGCTAAAAGAGAGAAATAGATTCCATCAGATAGAACCACACTTGTGTGATGGTTGATCTTCCTCCAAGAAAAAAACCTCTTGATTGTAAAAATGAATACTCAATTTGAGTACAAAGTGGATGGATCTATTGACGAGTATAAGGCCTCGGCTACTTGGACATATGCTCCTATGTGAATAACTTCATATCCACGGCCACCGCAGTCTTGCGTGACATGGATGTTAAGACATCCTTCCTAACTAGAAAGTTGGTTTGATGGACTGTTGGGCTTCTTCCTGAACTTCCATTATGGTCCCTGAAATATTTACATTTTGGTCCTGGAAGTTACAGATAAAATAGAAACAATGAGTCTGACTACAGAAACATTGACTCTGAAACTAGAAAGCCAACAGTTGAAAAACCAAAAGTCCGAAAATGGAAGAAGAAAGTAATACGGAACAACCCGAGGGGTGTGGTTCCTAGGAAGAGAAGAAAGTCTGTTGACTTGTCAAATATCTGTGCGGGCTGAAACAAGCTCCGAAGCAATGGCACGAAAACCTTGATAGTACTCTACTATCGAAGGGCTTCTCCATTAAAGAGTGTGACAAATGTGTCTACATGAAAAGGTAATTCTAACTCGTTTATGATATGCCTTTACGTAGACGACATGTTGATCACAAAGAGTAATCCTAATTTGATCCTAAAAGTATGTTGAAATAATACTTCGATATGAATGATATGGGTATTATAGATGACATCTTAGGAATTGGGAATTCCAAGGCGTCTAACGGACTGGTCTAAACCAAACTCATCTGTGAGGTGTTTTGACAGTCTCGTTGAAGTCACCAATGGATATGAATCATATAAATGTTTGGAATCGTGTTGCACCCATATATCAGGAGCGATATGTGCAGGTCACATATAGTTCAATGTGATTTACACACCACAAATGACCTGGCATCGACTCACAAAGTGGATCAGTTGAACTAAGGTTCACTGGAGATAATAAATAGAAGGCGTCAAATCAGATGTGACGACATCTAAATTATTCGCTTATATATAGAGTATGGTATTCTGGATGTCCAATGGTTCTGGGAGAACACAGTGATGCAAATTGGACATCAGACCTGAATAACACCAAAGCCACGAGTGGATGTGCATAGTGAGTCTTAAGGAAATCCTCTAAATTTGCATCGACCGATTCGTGATGGAATCAGAGTTTATCGCTTTGTACAAAGCTTGATGAGAAGTTGAGTAACTTCATGACCTCTTAGAGGATGTCCCTTATTGGGAGTAACTCATGTCTGCATTAGTTGTACACTGTAAGGGCACGAATGACGACGTCTGGACAAATATGTCACATACATAAGACCGTATGGCAGTTGCTCGGGTGACACATCCTTGGATTACTAAATTAAAGGATATAACGAACTCTTTAAATTAAGGGACTACCCGAAGATCAAGATTTCTGCCTATCTAGGGGAATTGGCTTAAAACTCAAACAATACGAACTGATACTGTGGATACCCAATCTTACTGACTGGAGATCCTATGAATTTGATTCAATGGGAAAACTAAGTCGTAAAGGTTCAGTTGAGCGATTCGGTGGAAGCAAGAGCACTTTGGATGATTATTTCTGTAAAGAAACATAAATCCAAAGTCATTCCCGCGATATACATTACAGTGCTACCTGCATGGTGGGTAAAGGTTAAGTTTTCAAAACCTTTCATGATCCTCATCGATTGAGGTTAGGTTTGGGGAAACTTTTAATGGTTCCTAACACTTGTGTAGTGGGGTATTGCAGAATACCTTGTAGGAGACCACCTATTTAAGTATGAGGACAGGCCATCTAAAATGAACGCACTTAAGAATTCAAGAGTGTCTACGGCCCACGACGGACAAACCTTAAAGAAGGATAGAGTAAGGAAATATGTTGTGTTGGTATCATTGTCTTGGCTTACACTAAACTCTGACAGTTCAAGACATCACGTTCACCGCGTAGTAAGTAAGTCCGATGGTATTCTACTATGGAAGGTTCAAAGCTACGGTTACCTATCCAGATGCAATATAGATCCGTCGGACGATTTCTAGAAAGACACTATGAGCGTGCGCCAAAATTTCTTCCAAGAGGGGATTGTTGGAAATTTATTAAACGTGAAATAAAGTTAATCCTATTAATTATGACTCGAACAATTGGGGCCCCGCATGTCGGAAACGTTATTTCCACACACGTGCACACATTGTACCAAAGATCGTAAATTTCCTTAGTGGAAGAGATACTGGTACGTATACAAAATGTTTGAGACATAAGATGATAGACGGTTATTGGCCAAATTACATTGGTTTCACGTTGGTAAATGAAGGAAGAAGTGTAAAATATGTTAAAAGATGATCCGAGTCATGAATCGCCGCGGAGCCTAAGAAGGGTCGCGGCGCAACTTCGTCAGGGAAGCGCCGCGGAGCTTCCTCCCTTAGGCCGCGATGCCTACGATAGGTTTGGTTACTGGAATTCGGGACCTAAGTTCCAGTAGCTACTGGACGTGAAGCGTCGCAGTGCCTCTCCGAAGGGTCGCGACTCTAAATGAAGTTTTGTGTTCCAGTGATTTACTGAACGTGAAGCGTCGTGGTTCCTCCTGTGAGGGCTGCGGCGCTTGGCTTCTAGAAGTCACGAACGGGAGATGAAAATACATGACTTTTAGGCTGGTTTTGAGGCATTAAACCTCCATTACATCCCACACGAATTCAACCATTATTTGGCTGAATTGTAACTCCACATTCAAGGTCATTACATAGTCATTCAAGGCCTTTACTTGGCTATGTATGTTACACCCCGTAAGTCTAGGACATGTTTAAGATAATGTACGTAAGGAACTCAAGACTTAAAATTGGTACGAAAGGAAGAATTGTGTTTCCGACGGAAAATCTTCCGAACGTCGGAAAGGAAAAATGTTCGTTGAGGAGAATTGGATTCTCAAAATGCATTATTTGAAGAGTATGGAACTTATTATCATTATGGAAATTTATTTGTACGTATTTGGTCATGTGGGGCCCACCCGAGGAATTTTACGTTTTGTGGGGCCCACGAGGGTTACGGAATTTTATGGACGAATGGGAGGGAGACACGTGACACCCCTCCCACATGACTTGGTCGAATTAATGTAAGGGCAAAAGGGTCATTTGACCATTGTAAAGATGAGAAAGTCTTGCTAGGCTTGAGCTTGAGATTGTTGACTAAGTCAAGAGCCACTTGGCTTGATCCCTTTCATCCAAATTTTAACATGTGTTGTAATCTAGACCCTCCAATGTGTTATATAAACATACTAGTAGCAAGACAAGGCTATTTTACACTTATAAAATTTGAAGAATATTTGTTCTAGCTACACATGCTCTCGGGTTTGGGGCTATCTTCAAGACAAAATTTTGCAATTGTTGTCCTATATTCATAAGACTTTAACCTAAGGTCCCTAAGGGTATTGTAAGGATATCTCAATAGAAAGATTTCGGAAAAACGGCGTTTTCACGTTAGTCGCAAGGCGAAAACCTAAGGCATTTTCATAGGTTTTGATTGGAAATGGAAGAGAAGTTGGTTGTGAGCTTCTAAAGGCTTCAAATAGCGGATTGGAGCGTAAAGGAAAGGAGCTAAGAATTGCTAAGGAGCGACATTGAATCTTGGAAATTATAAGGGATTGTAAAGGTAAAATTCTTGTCGTTTTAGTAATTAAAGATTTCTTATCATTGTAGTTATGGATATTAGCAAGCATGAGGTATATAATATGAAGTTTGATAAGTATATTGACTATTGGAACCCTAATCCGAAAACTAGTATGTTAGCCCTTAAGATTGTAATTCAATTTGGTTACTAGTTTAGTCGCCACATGTTATATAAAGAAGGAATTATAATTGTTAAGTTGTTTATGACTATATAACATGTTAGGCCTAAGAAGTTGGATTGAAAAAGAATTGGAAAAGGACTTTGTGTTGTTGTATATGTTTAGCCAAGAATGACTTTAAATATGGAACTAGTTTCGTATTAATTTGTGGGGCGGAATTTTACACGTCCTGTTAAGGCGTGTAATCCCCTTTGGTTAGCTGAATTGTTGGGCCTTAAATGTGGCGTGTTTGGTTATTGAATTCGGCCTTGAAAAAGGTGGCAAAGTATGTAGAAACAAAGGAAGTGCTGTCCGATTTTCCGTAGAATTTAGTGACTTTGCACTTAGAATATTCTATGTTCGAAGCTAGAGGTTAATAGACGTATTATGGCCATTTTAGGTTGAAGTACCAAGTATAGCGTATTCTACTTGAAGGATGGAATAACTATCAAGGTTGAAGTACTTTGGAGCATTTTGCAACTTGTCGATAATCGTCGCGAGGTATGTGAATCTCTTCCTTCTTTTGACATGATTCTATGTATGGAATATACATGTAGTACTATTTCATGATTCCTTCTACTCTTAGAAGTTAAGAGGTATGTATGTTGATTTACTCTACGTATAGGTTATGTCTAAGTTATCCTAAGTTCTTACCAAGTCTTATGGGGGATGTTGGTAAGAGTCGTTAGGAGGTATTTGGAGCCAAGTTGACTTGGCTAAGTTACGACACAATTGAGAATAAGAATCGAACAAGCCACTGCAGCGTTAATAAAGGAAAATGTAATGACAATCAATTAAGTTAAAATGAGTAGAATTCTCGATCTGCATAAAAGCTAAGATAATACAAAATTGTATTACATTTTCTAGATCATGGCTACTCGATTAAGATCGTTATAAATAAGTATAACTTATTCACAACGCACCAAAGTATATGTTACTTAATTTATAAGAGTTTACGTATGAAGTTTTAAGACTATGACCCTCAATTTTTTTTAAGGGTTAAGGGACTTTATTTTTCAAGTTATGAGACTTAATTCTTAAAGGAAGAAATGAATTGATTTAAAAATATAGAATACTTGATTTGGAAAGAATTGATTTCTTGCCATTTTAAAGATAAGAGACTTGATTTCTAAAAGTTAAAGAAGCTTGATTTCAAAAGTTAAGAGACTTGAAGTATTTTGAAAGCTATGTGATTTGATTTGAAAATATAAGTCTCTTGGTTATAAAAGGAATGAATTTGTCTAAGACATAAAGAGTTATAACGGCTTTATGGGAAGTTGGTTATAACAACTTTATGGAAGATTAAAAGAATGGTTTTCTTCAGTAATGTAAGCAAAGAAATGATTTGAAATAAAGAAGGGCAAATTGTTTTAAAGGTACCACTTGCTTAAGGTTTTAAAGAAAGAAGTCACTTGATTTAGAAGCCTATAAATGTATTTCTAAAAGGTATTGTGACTTGTCTTGAAAAGTAGATGACTTGATACTACGGTTATTAGTATCTTGGAAGTTTTATTTGAAAGAGAATCATTTTAAAGGAGTAGAGGCACGTAGTATGTTGGGTTAAATTCCCGGATTTTATAATGACATGTTAGTGCCTTAAGTAAACAAAAATGAGAGTGTATATGAACAAGCTAATAAGAAGTTAGGGGATTTCTTAACTTGCTTATGTTATGTATGGTAAGCCGGTGGTGCTTATGTTATGTATGATAAGTCGGTAGTGCTTATGTTATGTATGATAAGCCGGTGGTGCTTATGTTATGTATGGTAAGCCGGTGGTGCTTATGTTATGTATGATAAGTCGGTAGTGCTTATGTTATGTATGATAAGTCGGTAGTGCTTATGTTATGTATGATAAGCCGGTAGGGCTTATGTTATGTATGATGGCCGGTTGAGTTAGGGTAAGAGTATAAATAAGGGGTAAACCCCCAAGACGTTATACCACCTTCTCCAGGGTAAGAGTATAAATGAGGGGTAAACCCCCAAGACGTTATATCATCTGCTTCAGGGTAAGAGTAAAAATGAGGGGTAAACCCCCAAGACGTTATACCACCTGTTCCATAGATTTGCTACCCATGATGTGAGGAATACCTCATGCGAGTCCTTATGGGCTTATGCGGGTGAAATAGTCCCACGTGCGGTAGTCTGACTATGCGAGAATACCTCACGCGAGTCCCATGGGCTTACGCGGTGAAATAGTCCCACGCGGGCGGTACACTATGCGAGAATACATCATGCGGGTCCACAGACCTACGCGGTGAAATAGTCCCGCGAGTAGGATTGCTTATCGATACTACAGGCGAGGGACCTGCTTTGATCATCGCCTCCTATTTTTACGCGGATACCTTTACGGGGCAGACTTATGTGATTTTATCGGCCCCGATTGGTAGGCAAAGATACCTTTATGGGCAGACTTATGTGACTTTATCGCGTCCCAGATTGGGCCGGCAGTATAGGTGTCCCTCCAAAGGGACAGATTAGGTTATACAAGATACGTAAGTTATATGTTTATGAACTTGATGATTTTTCTTAAGTTTGTACGTAAGAATTTGACTATACTCTTATGGAAAAATGGGAAAAGATAATAAGGTACGGTTAAGTTCACGAGCTGGAAATGACACGGTAGGATCCGTATTTGCCCTTTCTTTATACTTGCCCTCGTCATTCTTTTGTACGCTTATGATTTGTTCTCGTACCTTATTTTTCGTTTCATATTCTGCACTGTTGATCGACTTTTCGGGGGCTGCGTTCATGTCCGCAGGTTTAGGTACATAGTGGTGGATCCGCGAGCTTAGGATCCTGGTTCAAAGATTTTGAGACGGCTTCAATGTTCCGAGCTTGTCGCGTCATGGTTATGTATATTCGTGGTACGGCGGGCCTTGTCCCGCCATAGTATTTGTTCAAATCTTGAGGTCCGTATTCATCCGTGGACTGGGTAGCTAGAGTTGTTTTTACATTGTAAATGTCAGTAGACTTTTCGTAATTATTATGATTATGGCACTTTATCGGGCCTTGGTTTTAAAAAAAGGGTGTTATTTGTCTTCCGCAGCTTTATTATGTTGTATGATTAGAAGCGGTGCCCGTGTAGGCACTACCGCGCCCGGTCGGTCGTGACAAAAGTGGTATCGAGCGATTAGTCCTCGGAAAGTGTCTATGCACCGTGTTCAGTAGAGTCTTGATTATCGGTGTGTTGTGCACCACATCTATAATCGTGAGGTCGCAGGACATTTAGGATTGGTTTCATTCTTCTCACTAAGATGCGATAGAGCCGTGTGGTTGTGGTCGTCTCCCATAACGAGTTATGTTGATTGCAGCCACGAAAGCGCAAAGAGTGACCGGAAGGACTATGTGGATTGCGTATCCAGGTTGGTAATGATTATAGTATAGTTGGCATTGTGACATACAGCTATACGGAGTTATGTATGAGGGTCAGACGCGTGTTGCCTAGAATGATTTTAGATTACCAGGAGTTGGTAAAGACTAACTAGATACCGGGAAGGTATGGATCAGTTAATGAATTCTCGCCAAGGTCTTATGTTTTATTTTGAGATAATTGGGAAAGGATGAGTTGTCTGATAGGGTAGTGAACCCTTAAGAAGCCATGTTAAGGAACTTAACGGAATGTCATGTTAATAGATTAAGCTACGTGGTAGGCTTAAGAGAATTGTATGGATGAGGTCCGTATAGAGTAAGTAATGGTTGTTGTGATCGAGACCACATGGTTATGGTATTATGAGAAGTTTGTGTACCCGTTTACGGGGGGACTGATAAGGTAGGCTGGGAGCATGGAAAATGTGAGCCTAAGAATGTTGATAACCGCCGAGACCTTAGGTATATAAGGCCTTCTCGGGTAGTAAAAATTTAAGTCAGACCAAGGATAAAAGTTAAGTGCGACGCTGAGTCGGGTTGAGGACCTATTACGGGTCGCCTAATAGTTTGAAATGGAGTGGGATCAGTTGGTAGTAGTTTCGCTACGTGACAGGGTCACGAGGGTGCAAGGCCCAAGTCTAGTTAATTGTTTTACGGGTTCGTGGACGCGTTCCACCGAAACCAGGTTGTGAGAGCCAGAAATGGCCTTATGTTGTTTAAAAGAGTGACTCCAAAAGATTGGGGCCCAGAATCGGTATGAGGGTTATGTATGTATGCTAATATGAGTTGGAAATACGGAAAAAGTGCGACCAGTAAGGAGGATAGCAACCAAGTGTAAAGGAATAGAGCCTGAATCCATAAGAACCTTTCAAGGTAACTACACCCGTGAGTGTTTGGGGTGGTAGCTGAGCGGGTATATGAGATTTGCCCGGTAATGATACAGTCGTCAGACCCTAGTAGACCTAGTAGATTATGACGGACTTTGAGGTCATTATGAGTATGGGCTAGTTGGCTTCACGAGTGCCAAGGTTGACATTTTAGTATAAGTATTGTTATGTGGCCATGAGTGGCATATGTTGTAAGAGGGGTGTAGTAAAAGGAGACTATGTCGCTATCTAATTAGATTGGACTCCGAAAGAACATTCGGGGACGAATGTTTCTAAGGGGGGAAGAATGTTACACCCTGTAAGTCTAGGACATGTTTAAGAGAATGTACGTAAGGAACTCAAGACTTGAAATTGGTACGAAAGGAAGAATTGTGTTTCCGACGGAAAATCTTCCGAACGTCGGAAAGGAAAAATGTTCGTTGAGGAGAATTGGATTCTCAAAATGCATTATTTGAAGAGTATGAAACTTATTATCATTATGGAAATTTATTTTTACGGATTTGGTCATGTGGGGCCCACCCGAAGAATTTTATGTTTTGTGGGGCCCACGAGGGTTACGAAATTTTATGGACGAATGGGAGGGCGACACGTGGCACCCCTCCCACATGGCTTGGTCGAATTAATGCAAGGGCAAAAGGGTCATTTGACCATTGTAAAGATGAGAAAGTCTTGCTAGGCTTGAGCTTGAGATTGTTGACTAAGTCAAGAGCCACTTGGCTTGATCCCTTTCATCCAAATTTTAACATGTGTTGTAATCTAGACCCTCCAATGTGTTATATAAACATACTAGTAGCAAGACAAGGCTATTTTACACTTATAAAATTTGAAGAACATTTGTTCTAGCTACACATGCTCTCGGGTTTGGGGCTATCTTCAAGACAAAATTTTGCAATTGTTGTCCTATATTCACAAGACTTTAACCTAAGGTCCCTAAGGGTATTTTAAGGATATCTCAATAGAAAGATTTTGGAAAAACGGCGTTTTTCACGTTAGTCGCAAGGCGAAAACCTAAGGCATTTTCATAGGTTTTGATTGGAAATGGAAGAGAAGTTGGTTGTGAGCTTCTAAAGGCTTCAAATAGCGGATTGGAGCGTAAAGGAAATGAGCTAAGAATTGCTAAGGAGCGACATTGAATCTTGGAAATTATAAGGGCTTGTAAAGGTAAAATTCTTGTCGTTTTAGTAATTAAAGATTTCTTATCATTGTAGTTATGGATATTAGCAAGCATGAGGTATATAATATGAAGTTTGATAAGTGTATTGACTATTGGAACCCTAATCCGAAAACTAGTATGTTAGCCCTTAAGATTGTAATTCAATTTGGTTACTAGTTTAGTCGCCACATGTTATATAAAGAAGGAATTATAATTGTTAAGTTGTTTATGACTATATAACATGTTAGGCCTAAGAAGTTGGATTGAAAAAGAATTGGAAAAGGACTTTGTGTTGTTGTATATGTTTAGCCAAGAATGACTTTAAATATGGAACTAGTTTCGTATTAATTTGTGGGGCGGAATTTTACACGTCCTGTTAAGGCGTGTAATCCCCTTTGGTTAGCTGAATTGTTAGGCCTTAAATGTGGCGTGTTTGGTTATTGAATTCGGCCTTTAAAAAAGTGGCAAAGTATGTAGAAACAAAGGAAGTGCTGTCCGATTTTCCGTAGAATTTAGTGACTTTGCACTTAGAATATTCTACGTTCGAAGCTAGAGGTTAATGGACGTATTATGGCCATTTTAGGTTGAAGTACCAAGTATAGCGTATTCTACTTGAAGAATGGAATAACTATCAAGGTTGAAATACTTTGGAGCATTTTGCTATTTGTCGATAATCGTCGCGAGGTATGTGAACCTCTTCCTTCTTTTGACATGATTCTATGTATGGAATATACATGTAGTACTATTTCATGATTCCTTCTACTCTTAGAAGTTAAGAGGTATGTATGTTGATTTACTCTACGTATAGGTTATGTCTAAGTTATCCTAAGTTCTTACCAAGTCTTATGGGGGATGTTGGTAAGAGTCGTTAGGAGGTATTTGGAGCCAAGTTGACTTGGCTAAGTTACGGCACAAATGAGAATAAGAATCGAACAAGCCACTGCAGCGTTAATAAAGGAAAATGTAATGACAAACAATTAATTTAAAATGAGTAGAATTCTCCATCTGCATAGAAGCTAAGATAAGACAAAATTGTATTACATTTTCTAGATCATGTCTACTCGATTAAGATCGTTATAAATAAGTATAACTTATTCACAACGCACCAAAGTATATGTTACTTAATTTATAAGAGTTTACGTATGAAGTTTTAAGACTATGAACCTCAATTTTTTTTAAGGGTTAGGAGACTTTATTTTTCAAGTTATGGGACTTGATTCTTAAAGGAAGAAATGAATTGATTTAAAAATATAGAATACTTGATTTGGAAAGAATTGATTTCTTGCCATTTTAAAGATAAGAGACTTGATTTCTAAAAGTTAAAGAAGCTTGATTTCAAAAGTTAAGAGACTTGAAGTATTTTGAAAGCTATGTGACTTGATTTGAAAATATAAGTCTCTTGGTTATAAAAAGAATGAATTTGTCTAAGACATAAAGAGTTATAACGGCTTTATGGGAAGTTGGTTATAACAACTTTATGAAAGATTAAAAGAATGGTTTTCTTCAGTAATGTAAGCAAAGAAATGATTTGAAATAAAGAAGGGCAAATTGTTTTAAAGGTACCACTTGCTTAAGGTTTTAAAGAAAGAAGTCACTTGATTTAGAAGCCTATAAATGTATTTCTAAAAGGTATTGTGACTTGTCTTGAAAAGTAGATATGACTTGATACTACGGTTATTAGTATCTTGGAAGTTTTATTTGAAAGAGAATCATTTTAAAGGAGTAGAGGCACGTAGTACGTTGGGTTAAATTCCCGGATTTTATAATGACATGTTAGTGCTTTAAGTAAACAAAAATGAGAGTGTATATGAACAAGCTAATAAGAAGTTAGGGGATTTCTTAACTTGCTTATGTTATGTATGGTAAGCCGGTGGTGCTTATGTTATGTATGATAAGTCGGTAGTGTTTATGTTATGTATGATAAGCCGGTGGTGCTTATGTTATGTATGGTAAGCCGGTGGTGCTTATGTTATGTATGATAAGTCGGTAGTGCTTATGTTATGTATGATAAGTCGGTAGCGCTTATGTTATGTATGATAAGCCGGTAGGGCTTATGTTATGTATGATGGTCGGTTGAGTTAGGGTAAGAGTATAAATAAGGGGTAAACCCCAAGACGTTATACCACATTCTCCGTGGTAAGAGTATAAATGAGGGTAAACCCCAAGACGTTATATCACCGCTTGGTAAGAGTATAAATGAGGGTAAACCCCAAGACGTTATTATACCCCGTATTTCAGAGTATGCGTGGGACGCACGTAGAAAATTTGAAATATGTATTAAGGTTGGCGAATTAATTTTGTTCACAACACCCGTTTAGAGTCGTTTTTCGACTAAACGCTTTCCACGACTTCGTAGGGAATTTCCGGCTATGTCATTTTTAATTTTTGCGGATTTTTCCAGAGACGAAACATTTTGGACCAACGGGAGGCGACACTTGTCACCCTCCAATTGATGGATGTGAGGCGTTATTGTGGCCGATTGGAATGGCTTTAGTTGGTAGGATATTTGTGTGTTAGTTGGTTAAGGGCACTGGCAAGATTCGCCCTACACTTGCCTTGCACTTGGCAAGATCTTGGCCATTGGTTGGCCATTGGTTGGCCTATAAATACCACCCTATGTTGAAGACTTTCTTCGTCCAAAATCTTCTAAGTGTTAAAATCCCTCCTCTCCCTTGTGGTTCTCGCCCAAAGCCTTCCCTCCCCTGGCCGAGTTCCCTAGTGGGTAGCCGGTGGTATACACCCCCTCCTTGGGTGCTAGCCGTGGGTACCCCTCAGCCTAGTTGTTTCGTATAATACCACTCTTGGTAGAAATACTCTCAAAAGTATTGTTATAATGCCCAAATTACCTTAGTCATATACCTTGTTGTATTCTAAGGTTATACCTATACAAAAAGCCCGTAAATACTATTATACTTACTGTCTACCACCAAACCGAAACCCTAAGGAAAATCTCCATGGTTAGTTGGAGTAGTATGTAGAAGTTGGTTAGAACTTAAGGGTAGTTTGGAGCGGTTGAGCGCACGGAGTTGGAGCTAAACGATTGCCCAGATCGACTTTATACTTGGATAATTATGGGCTTATCGAGGTAAATATCTTGTCCTCTATTGTAATTGGAAATTACATGTTGTTAGAATATATAGTTGAAGTATACTATATATAGAATCAACGTAGTTATCGGCAATGTCTTTTGACTTAAGCTGAATAATACTTACGCAATGTCTTGCGACTTAAGCCCGAATTTAAAGAAGAATCGAATCGTAATTACATAGGGTTGTATTACATGAGACTTGTGTAGTAGTACCGTGGAGTAGAATTGTACGTTAGGGTTAGATATAACCCCGGTTGGCTTGGTAGCGGCCCGATAGAGAGAGATTTACGCTATGCGGGGGAGGCGCCAATTTTCAGTAATGTTCTCGAAGATCTAAATGTTAATAAGCGCTGTGGCCTTATAGGTTGAAGTACTACGTGTGGTGCGATCTACGTGGCTTAAGGAGTAGCCAGCTGGAAGTACTTGGAGCGTTTTGCTATTAGTCGATACTCGCGAGGTATGTGAACCTCTTCCTATTTCTTCTAGCATGATATGTGTGAACTATGTAGACGGTAGACGCATACGTGCTAAATGTATTTGATTGGTGTAAAACATAAAGTGTTATAACGGCTTTATGGGAAGTTGGTTATAACGACTTTATGTTGGTTAGAAAATACATGTGGTTTTTAAAAGGTAATCGATTTGAACTATAAGCGCTTGTTATGTGTTAATAAAGAACTTGAAGTATTTCAAAAGATTTTGAATCATTTTGAAAGAAGAAGTAATACTTGGTTTTTGAAAACCTAAGAGTTATACTAGCTTTATGGGAAGTTAGGTATAACGGCTTAAGAATGTTTCTTCGATTTGAAATCGAATGTGTATCGACAAACCACTGCAGCGTTAATAAAAGGAAATGTTTTGACTAATTAAGTACTAATAAAACCAGTAGAAACCTCCATCTGCATAGAAGCTAAGATGAGACAAAATGATATTTCCTAGATCATGGCTGCTGTAATAAGATTGTAATAAACAAGAATATCCTACTCACATATAAGGCTTAGGTTTCTCAGATTGTTTAAAGGAGAATTATATTCTTAAATGAATAAGGCTATGAACTACGAAACTTTTCTAAAATGAGAAACTTGAACATTGGAAATTAGGCAAACTTGAACATTGGAAAAGAATGTTGCTACTTGATTTTACAAGGAGAAGTAATTGATTTACTTTAAAAAGATAATCACTCTATTTTCATATACTATGGGTATTGCTAAGTAACGTATCTTTTAAAGAGTTAATGTATGAAGTACTTTGGGGATAAAAACCCGATCTTGTTAATCATATAGTAGAAAGTACCTTGTGTGAACAACTTGATTGTATTGGTTTGTGATAGCCTTGTAATACTTTCTTGATTGCTTTGATAAGTAAACGTGTTAGGATGCTACGTGTGTTAGTATCTTGTGATGTTTGTGTAAAGGGTTTCCTTGATTGTGCTTATTAACTATCGATCGTTATGATAGTATTGTGGCATTCATCTCTTGAGATGATTCCGGTTAAGCCGCCTCCGACGCGGGTAGACTCAAAGCGTCGATGGACCTATGATTCGAGAATACCTCACGCAGTCCTGAGGGCCTACGCGAGCTACGAGTTCCGTGTTAGTGTCGTCCCTTATGGGCACGCGTCCATGTGGCCACGCGGATCGCGAAGTCGGGGCGACGCCGGAGTAGCTACCCTCGATGCGGGAATACCTCACGCGCCGATGAGATTGGCCTACGCGGAGTGCGGAAGTTCCGGACTAGACGCGCACATTAGATCTGCGCAAGTGGGCCGCCTTTGATCATGTGACGGCAGACAGATCTTACGATACGATTCATGACCTTGTTGGTACCGCTGGGTGTTAGTAGTCGGCTATGCCTTCGATTTACCCCGCACGGTGTTATTATGGCACGCGTGGGACACGTGTTCATATGTGTTCCTTGGTGCTTTTATATCATAAATCGCCAGCTGGCGGAAGGTATTCCACGCATGATTGATGTTGGGCGTGAGACCCATTGTTATATTTGAGTGATGACTTTGAGGCGTGAGTCCCCGACTTGATATGATCGCGTGTTTATCAGGAATCGTAGTTTTGTTATCATACATGTCTCATGCTTTATATAGACTTCTATGATTCCATTTACTGATTTATTTTCGCCACATACTCGCACTGTTAGATCGACTCCGGGCCGCGTTCACGCCGCAGTAAAGGTACACCGCCATTGATCCTCGCTCTTAGGGTCACAGCTCAAAGATTGGGAAAGCTCCGCTTTCTCCGAGGCTTATCAGTGGTATAGTCCCCCGTCATTGTAGGTGTTTACATTCGTGGTATGGCGGGCCCCGCCCGCCATTGTTGTCGATCATTTCTTAGGTCTGTAGTAATCGCTGCAAGTGTGGTTTTGTAAAAGGATTAAACTGCTCATGTTGAAAAAGTTGTTGTTTATATATACTTTGAAGGTAACCGCTTTTTGGTTAGCATGTCTTCTTATTTCATTGTTTATACTTGCTATTTCATGTGTTGTCTTTATGTTCCGTGATTACTCGATGTTGGATCACCTGGTGCCCGGTAAGGCATCAACACGCCCCGGAATCGGGTCGTGACAAAAGTGGTATCGAGCGATTAATCCTCGGAAAGTGTCTGACGCGTATCGATTCAGAAGTTCGATTATCGGTGTCGCGCACCACACCAATAATCGTGAGGCTATAGGATATTTTAGGATCGTTTCATTCTTCTCACTCCGAGATCGTGCCTTAGAAATTGTGTTGTAAGTTGGACCTCTAACGTATTTCTTTCCCTTACCGCTATGCCTCCGCAGACAACCCGCCCGGGAGGCGCGCAGCGGCGGAGCCGCGAGTAGAGCATGAGGGTTACGTGGGCACAGGCCCAAACATCACCTGGGGTGGTGCTTCATTCGGGGAGTTTTGCGACGTCACTAGCCCCAGCAGAGTTTAGCACGGCGGCGGCAGTTCCTACTGCGGCCATGACATTTGAACCTTCAGTTCCACGACCGGGAACAGAGAATTTAGATTGCAAAGAGGCGACCCTGTTACTAGCTATATATTTGGCTACCAGAGAGTATACCGATGCATCGCGAGTCTTGAGACTATCTAAAAGAGGTTGTGCAAGAGTAATTCTTTAGTTGGGCTTCGAGCATGGCACTGCGGGCTTATGCGCAGCAGCCGAAGCGTAGATCGACGGGTTAAACAAAGCGACGCAGAGGAGGCCGAGCAAGAAGGTCCTTTGGTAACTTTCGAGGCGAGTCGCCACCAAAGAGATTTGATATGCACTCCGCCAAAGGCAGTGGTCTTCCACGGATATCAAGATGTTCGAGTACGCAGGAGTTGGTCGAACTCCAGGCTTCCGCTCACAGGTGATGACGCCATCCCGGAATGTCGTCTTTTAGTTAGTACTTGTTGTACCTACGACCGTCAGGGTCTGATGTCGATAGAGTGTCCTCAGGAGGACTTAGCCTTCAGATCGGTGGGTAGTTCGTCATCTTCCCTAGCTGCGCCTACGGGCGTTTGATTAGAACGACTAAGGAGTGAAGCAGTAGATATAGATATATCTTTAACCCTCTAGAGATCAGTATGTGTGATAAGGTGAGTATACCTTAAGTGTTTTGTTCTGATAGCGGTGTGTTAGTTGTGTTTAGAAATCATGGTGGGTTAACCGAGTAAGATTTTGGGGGATAGAGAAGGTGTGAGCCTTAGAATGTTTTACGTAAAGACCTTAGAGGTAAGTCCATCTCGAGTAAAGGTGTAGTGTTATGTTTGATCCTTATAGGAGTGCATAGTGCACGTGAGCTATGTTTGTGGGATAAGTCCCTGAGTAGTGTGGAATGAAAGAGGTAGTTGAGCTAAGAAGGCCGCTAGGTTTTCGTAACGTGATTAGTGAGAGTTTTCCTTCGAGCTAGTATTGTGCGCGTTGCGTCAACCCGCGGTAGGTTTGGTGGTGGGTCAGTGGTGGTCCCGCCTTGTGTTAGGGTTGTGAGGTGTTAGGCCCAAGTTTAGTTAACCGCATTTAACTTCGTGGATGCGTTCGACCGATGGTCGGGCCGATGGGGCAGCCCATCGTGTTCTTTCGGCCAGACCGCTACTTACTGTTGAGTTATCGTAAAGGTTGTAAGGCGTCGACGGTGCCTACCTTCACCTTATGTCGATGAGTGAAGCCTGTGTCAGGCTATTTTCGTTTTCAAAAAGTTTTACCAGCAGGTTAAGAACTCGATGAGTCTCTCGACCGCATTCGCCTCGCCGGGCGATGTGTGATTTCGGGGGTAGTCGCGGGATTGTTGTCTCATGTGGAGGAGTGTTTAAGCTACCATTTCGGTGTTCGGATGTTGCCTTTTGAAGCCTCAGGGGCGGAAGTGTAAATTGCGGCCGATTGGTTCGATGTTGGCAAGGTTGATTAGTTGGTTCAGCTTGTTCCACAGACCGTGAGAGAGTAAAGCTTGTCTAGAAGAGGTTCGCACCGTAGAAATCGTATGGATAATCGGCGACGACGCCAGAGTTCAGCCGACGGCCGGTCTTCTTGAAAGTACCACCCCTGCAGTGTGACGAGTTTTGGAAAGCAGAGGAAAACTTAGCCCGAGTTACTTGGGGCCCTTTGAGTTCATGTGAAGAATAGGCGGGTTGCCTATATGTTAGCAATTGCCGTCCGACTTAGGAGGCAAGACGTCCGGTCTTCAGATTGATATGATCGGAAAGTATCGAGATCCATCGAGTGTTCCCGATTAATGATGACCACGTTAGGGATAGTAACCCGAGTTTTGGAAACCGCCGACGTAACGTGGTAAGAGTTCGAGTGTACGACCTCCTCCGGATCGCACGCAGCCCGCATCATTTGTTGGGTCGCCGGAGTGACACCAGAACCTAGCGGCAAAGTGACAAAAGTGGTATCAGTGGTATCGCGAGCATAGATGTGCTCATTTTTTTCTTTTTGTGTAAAGTAGGTGCGAAGGAAGTATATTTTAGACCCCGGTGAGAGGTGTTATGGTGATGTTAGAGGTGTTTCCTCGTGGACTTGGATGTAAGCTTTTTGCGCAAGTTGTTTCTGTGGCCATGTGTGGCAAGGATTGTTCTCGTAAGTATAGTAGTGAAGACTATACTGGCGCGCGTTTGTTTTGGGACTTAGAAAGAACATTCGGGATGAATGTTTCTAAGGAGGGGAGAATGTTATACCCCGTATTTCCCGAGTATGTACGTAAGGACGTACGTAGAAAATTTGAAACATGTATTAAGGCTTGGCCGAATTAATTTTGTTCACAACACCCGTTTAGAGTCGTTTTTCGACGAAACGTTTTCACAGCTTTCGTAGGGGAATTTCCGGCTATGTCATTTTTAATTTATGCGTATTTTTCTGAGAGACGAAACATTTTGGACCAACGGGAGGGCGACACTTGTCACCCTCCAATTGATGGATGTGAGGCGTTATTGTGGCCGATTGGAATGGCTTTAGTTGGTAGGATATTTGTGTGTTAGTTGGTTAAGGGCACTTGGCAAGATCTCGCCCTACACTTGCCTTGCACTTGGCAAGATCTTGGCCATTGGTTGGCCATTGGTTGGCCTATAAATACCACCCTATGTTGAAGACTTTCTTCATCCAAAAATCTTCTAAGTGTTAAAATCCCTCCCTCTCCCTTCTCGGTTCTCGCCCAAAAGCCTTCCTCCCCTCGTCGAGAGTTCCCCAGTGCAGCCGAGGGTATACACCCCCTCTGGGTGCTAGCCGTGGGTACCCCACCCTAGCCTAGTTGTTTTCAGATAATACCCTCTCGTAGAAATACTCTCAAAAGTATTGTTATAATGCCCAAATTACCTTAGTCATATACCTTGTTGTATTCTAAGGTTATACCTATACAAAAAGCCCAGAAATACTATTATACTTACCGTCAGTCACCAAACCGAAACCCTAAGGAAAATCTCCATGGTTAGTTGGAGTAGTATGTAGAAGTTGGTTAGAACTTCTGGGTAGTTTGAGGCGGGTTGAGCGCACGGAGTTGAGCTAAACGATTGCCCAGGATCGACTTTATACTTGGATAATTATGGGCTTATCGAGGTAAATATCTTGTCCCTCTATTGTAATTGGAAATTACATGTTGTTAGAATATATAGTTGAAGTATACTATATATAGAACTGAACGTAGTTATCGGCAATGTCTTTTTGACTTAAGCCTGACAATACTTACGCAATGTCTTGCGACTTAAGCCCGAATTTAAAGAAGAATCGAATCTGTAATTACATGGTTGTATTACAAGACTTGTAGTAGTACCGTGAGTAGAATTGTACCGTTAGGGTTAGGCGTATAACCCCCGGTTGGCTTGCAGCCTACCGATAGAGAGGAGATTTACGCTGCATGTGGGGAAACTGCCGAATTTTCTCAGAATGTTCTCCGGCGGATCTAAATGTTAATAAGCGCGTGGCCTTATAGGTTGAAGTACTACGTGTGGTGCGATCTACGTGGCTTGGCGAGTAGCCGTTGGAAGTACTTGAGCGTTTGCTATTAGTCGATACTCGTCGCGGTATGTGAACCTCTTCCTATTTCTTCTAGCATGATATGTGTGAACTATGTAGTACGGTAGACGATACGTGCTAAATGTATTTGATTGGTAAAACATAAAGTGTTATAACGGCTTTATGGGAAGTTGGTTATAACGACTTTATGTTGGTTAGAAAATACATGTGGTTTTTAAAAGGTAATCGATTTGAACTATAAGCGCTTGTTATGTGTTAATAAAGAACTTGAAGTATTTCAAAAGATTTTTGAATCATTTTGAAAGAAGAAGTAATACTTGGTTTTTGAAAAACTTAAGAGTTATACTAGCTTTATGGGAAGTTAGGTATAACGGCTTAAGAATGTTTCTTGATTTGAAATCGAATGTATATCGACAAACCACTGCAGCGTTAATAAAAGGAAATGTTTTGACTAATTAAGTACTAATAAAACCGGAGAAACCTCCATCCGCATAAGCTAAGATGAGACAAAATGATATTTCTAGATCATGGTCAATGTAATAAGATTGTAATAAACAAGAATATCCTACTCACATATAAGGCTTAGGTTTCTCAGATTGTTTAAAGGAGAATTATATTCTTAAATGAATAAGGCTATGAACTACGAAACTTTTCTAAAATGAGAAACTTGAACATTGGAAATTAGGCAAACTTGAACATTGGAAAAGAATGTTGCTACTTGATTTTACAAAGAAGTAATTGATTTACTTTAAAAGATAATCACTCTATTTTCATATACTATGGGTATTGCGAAGTAACGTATCTTTTAAAGAGTTAATGTATGAAGTACTTTGGGGATAAAACCCGATCTTGTTAATCATATAGTAGAAAGTACCTTGTGTGAACAACTTGATTGTATTGGTTTGTGATAGCCTTGTAATACTTTCTTGATTGCTTTGATAAGTAAACGTGTTAGGACGCTACGTGTGTTAGTATCTTGTGATGTTTGTGTAAAGGGGTTTCTTGATTGTGCTTATTAACTATCGGTCGTTATGATAGTATTGTGGCATTCATCTCTTGAGATGATTCCGGGTTAAGCCGCCTCCGACGCGGGGTAGACTCAAAGCGTCGATGGACCTATGATTCGAGAATACCTCACGCAGTCCCGGGCCTACGCGAGCTACGAGTTCCGTGTTAGTGTCGTCCTTTATGGGCACGCGTCCATGTGGCCACGCGGATCGCGAAGTCGGGGCGACGCCGGAGTAGCTACACCGATGCGGGAATACCTCATGCGGCCGATGAGATTGGCCTACGCGAGTCGCGGAAGTTCCGGACTAGACGCGACATTAGATATCGCGGGCAAGTGGCGGCTTTGATCATGTGATGCCTGCAGCAGATCTTATGATACGATTCATGACCTTGTTGGTACCAGGTGTTAGTAGTCGGCTATGCCTTCGCACTTACCCCGCACGGTGTTATTATGGCACGTGGGACACGGTGTTCATATGTGTTCCTTGGTGCTTTTATATCATAAGCTGCTGGCGGAAGGTATTCCACGGGCATGATTGATATTGTGGGCGTGAGACCCATTGTTATATTTGAGTGATGACTTTGAGGGCGTGAGTCCCTGACTTGATATGACTGCGTGTTTATTGTGAACTGTAGTTTTGTTATCATACATGTCTCCTGCTTTATATAGACTTCTATGATTCCATTTACGATTTATTTTCGCCACATACTCGGTACTGTTATCGACCTCCTTCGGGGCTGCGTTCATGCCGCAGTAAAGGTACACCGCCATCGATCCTCGCTCTTAGGGTCACAGCGATTTGGGAAAGCTCCGCTTTCTCGAGGCTTATCGATGGTATAGTCCTCGCCGTTGTAGTGTTTACATTCGTGGTATGGCGGGCCCCGTCCCGCCATTGTTGTCGTATTATTTCTTAAGTCCGTAATCTTTGTGGGCGTGGTTTTGTAAAAAGGATTAAACTGCTCATGTTGAAAAAGTTGTTGTTTATATATATGCCGGGCGTAACCGCTTTTTAGTTAGCTTGCCTTCTTATTTCATTGTTTATACTTCATTTCACGTGTTGTCTTTATGTTCCGATTACTCGATGTTGGATCACCGGGTGCAGGGTAAGGCACGACCACGCCCGAATCGGTCGTGATGCTTATACCACCTGCCCGTGGATTTGCTACCCATGACGCGGCGAATACCTCACGCGAGTCCTTATGGGCTTACGCGGTGAAATAGTCCCACGCGGCGGTA
Organism: Przewalskia tangutica; assembly: GCA_029844215.1. Classification (NCBI taxonomy): domain Eukaryota; kingdom Viridiplantae; phylum Streptophyta; class Magnoliopsida; order Solanales; family Solanaceae; genus Przewalskia; species Przewalskia tangutica. The sequence goes on from CM056736.1 coordinate 18,456,795, forward strand.
CAACCTATGCGAGGAATACCTCACGCGAGTCCTTATGGGCTTACGCGGTGAAATAGTCCCACGCGGCGGGTACACTTACGCGAGAATACCTCATGCGGGTCCACAGGACTATGCGGGTAAAATAGTCCCGCGAGTAGGATTGCTTATCGATACTACGCGCAGAGACCGCTTTTGATCACGAGCCTCCTATTTTTATGCAAAGATACTTTTATGGGCAGACTTATGTGATTTTATCGCCCCCAGATAGGGTCGGGCAAGATACCTTTATGGGCGACTTATGTGACTTCATCGTCCCGCATTGGGCCGACAAGATATAGCGTTCCTCCATAAAGGGACAGATTAGGTTATACAAGATACGTAAGTTATATGTTTATGAACTTGATGATTTTTCTTAAGTTTGTACGTAAGAATTTGACTATACTCTTATGGAAAAATGGGAAAAGATAATAAGGTACGGTTAAGTTCACGAGCTGGAAATGACACGGTAGGATCTGGTATTTGCCCTTTTTATATTGCTCCTGTCATTATTTTTTTACAGTTATGATTTGTTTACTGTACCTTACTTTCCGTTCCATATTCGGTACTGTTAGATCGACTTCTTCTGGCCGTTCATGTCCGCAGGTTTTGGTACACAGTGGTGGATCCGCGAGCTTAGGATCCTAGTTCAGCATTTTGAGATGGCTTCAATGTTCCGGAGCTTGTCGTCATGGTTATGTATATTCAGGGGTACGGCGGGGCCTTGTCCCGCCATAGTATTTGTTCAAATCTTAGAGGTCTGTATTCATCCGCAATGGGTGGATCAAGCAAAGTTTTTTTTACATTGTTAAACAGTGTAGACCCATTCGGGTAATTATTATGATTATGGCAGCCTTATCGGCTTGGCCTTGGTTTAAAAAAAAAGGGTGTTATTTGTCTTCCGCAGTTTATTATGTTGTATGATTAGAAGGGTGCCCAGGTAGGGCACCAGTCGCGGCCCGGGGTCGGGTCGTGACAAAAGTGGTATCAGAGCAGTTAGTCCTCGGAAAGTGTCTACAGACCGTGTCTATTAGAGTCTTTATTATCGGTGTGTTGTGCACCACATCTATAATCAGGAGGCTGCAGGACATTTAGGATTGGTTTCCATTCTTCTCACTCTAAGAACGTGCGATAGAGCTGTGTGGTTAGGGTCGTCTCTCCCTAACGAGTTATGTTGATTGCAGCTACGAGAAAGGCGATGACCGGGAAGGACTATGTGGATTGCGTATCCAGGTTGGTAATGATTATAGTATAGTTGGCATTGTGACATACAGCTATACGGAGTTATGTATGAGGGTCAGACGCGTGTTGCCTAGAATGATTTTAGATTACAAGGAGTTGGTAAAACTAACTAGATACCGGGAAGGTATGGATCAGTTAATGAATTCTCGCCAAGGTCTTATGTTTTATTTTGAGATAATTGGGAAAGGATGAGCTGTCTGATAGGGTAGTGAACCCTTAAGAAGCCATGTTAAGGAACTTAGCGGAATGTCATGTTAATAGATTAAGCTACGTGGTAGGCTTAAGAGAATTGTACGTGTCACGACCCGACTCGGCCGCGACCGTACTCACCGGTACTCGTCAGTATATGTCGAGAAAAGCAATGAACATACATAAAACAAAATCTGTACAAGGTAAACATCACTAGCAAGCCGATAAGGCCGCTTTCATAAAATAACTTAACCGAAAGTGAAATACCCAACTTATCATTATAGCCCAAACCACAAACGTGACTACGCACTCTAGAATAACAATCGTGGACAGGCCCGTCATACCCCGAATGTACAAAGTCTATAACCTCGTGGAATCATACCAAAAGACAAAGCCTCCGAGGGATGGAGCTTTCCAGAAATGAACAGTGATCCTAAGAGTGCGGACCCGAAGCTACGTATCTCGACTGCGCAGATGAACGCATCCCCGGCGAGGTCAAGACATGTACCAAGTATGTGAAACTGAAAATACTGTAATGAAATCATAAGTCTGAAAGCAAGCTGGGGTCATAGATGAAATCAACTTACCTTTTACTGTGCCTTACTAACAATGAGAATATCAATCATATACTACACGACATGAAAAATAGGATACTCATAATCAAAATACAATGGAAGCATACCCGTGGAGTCCTTCATCACTGACGGTACATCCAAGTAAACTCATAACTGAACAATGGAAGCATACCCGTGGAATCCTTCATCACTGGCGGCACGTCCAAGTAAACTCATAACTGAACAATGGAAGCATACCCGTGGAATCCTCCATCACTGGCGGCACGTCCAAGTAAACTCATAACTGAACAATGGAAGCATACCCGTGGAATCCTTCATCACCGGGCGATGCGTTCAAGTAAACTCATAATCGAACAATGAAAGCATACCGTGGAATCCTTCATCATCGCAGACGCCCAAGTAAACTCATAACTGAACAATGGAAGCATACCCGTGGAATCCTTCATCACTGGCGGTACGTCCAAGTAAACTCATAACTGAACAATGGAAGCATACCCGTGGAATCCTTCATCACTGGCGGTACGTTCAAGTAAACTCATAACTTCTTTAGGTTTTCATTAACATACAAAATGGATCTCATTTTCATGACCTTATTCAAGAAAAACCAACTCTTTAACCTTTCATAAAATTATTATAACCAACTCCCCATAAAGCCGTTATACTAACTTTATGCTTTAAAGCTTTAGACGTTCATACTCTTTCATAAGGCCGTTACAACTAACCTCCCATAAGGCCGTTATAACTCCTTATGTTTCAAAAGATTTCGTTCTTTTTTTATTAACCAAGAGACTTATACTTCAAATCAAACTCACACAATTTCCGTAATACTTCTTCATGTCACGAAATCCTTGTCTACCTTAATTAGGATAAACCATTACTTAGGAATAAGTGGGTTAACTCTTTAACCCAATCAACTTAGACATTTCCTTAAAACAAGTCAAGTACAACAAATGGATTTACTTCATTTAAAACACGTACGTCTACCGTACTATATAGTTAAAACTACTCATGCTCAAGAGATAAGAAAGCTCCACATACCTCTTTGGTCAATCCACTTGCTAAGCTCAAACTACCGCAAGTAATATATCAACCTATAATAATCATGATACGCGTATTAACCTCTAATTTCAATGTAGAACAATCCAAGTTCAAAGTCACTAAATTCTATGTAAATTTGGGCAGCATTTCTTTTGTTTCTACTCATTTTGCCACCTTTCTCAAGGCCGAATTTATCATCCAAACACCACATTTAAGGCTCAATCAATCCAACAATTCAAAGGGAATTACACACCCAAAATTCTATCCTATAAGTTTACAACAATTCACTTAACAATTCCAAGGTAGTTTTTAGGCTACAACATGCTCATAATCTCTTCTTAACCCATTCTTCATATCCAAACCACATTTTCTAGCATGCAATGACTCTAAGAGCATTATTTTACTACCACAAGTTCTTTCTTCTAAGCATGCAACACTAGAACTAATTCTTAAGGAAGAAATGTTACCTTAAAGTTTTAGCCAAACTTATTCCAAAGACTTTGCTAGCTTTCTTGCCAAGAACACCACCACAAGCTAGCCACAAGCTTCCTTCTTGTGTTCTTAATTTTTCAGATTTTTTTTAGGCTAGAATCTTCTTGGAGTTTTAGAGAGAAGGAGGAGCTTTTGCTTTAGAGAGAGAGAGAGAGATTGGAAGATGACCAAGTCTTGAAGACTTGGTCAATATATTGCATGCAAGAAATCAGATGGGGGGGGACACTTGTCACCCTCCCAAGGTCTTTTAAAAGAAAAATCTGCCTTTTCCTAAGTTTTTCCGCCTGCATCCGCCGCGCTGCTCGCTTCCTGCTGGCGGCGCCGCAACTCCCGCGACCAGATCTTCGGCGCGGCCTCGCTTCAGCCGGGCGCTGAAACTTCAGCGACCCTACAAGATTTCGCGTCGCGCCTGCCGCCTCTTGTCCAAACACGTTTCGCTCGATCACAAGACCGAACTTGTAATTCTCATATCTTTCTACTTCGACGTCCTATCGACGAACGGTTGGTTGCGTTGGAATCTAGACTCAACGAACTACGCCCCAGGACTTTGAAACACTTAGGAACTCTCAATGTATCGGGTCATAACTCGCCTCAAACTTGACTAAAACCCGTCCGGAACGATCCGTCAACCTATCCTTCGAAAATTTTAAGTCTTACCCCCTTTCGTACGCTCTCATACGCATGACCTGAACTACGGGGTGTAACATTCTCCCCCCTTAGAAACATTCGTCCCCGAATGTTCTTTTGGAGTCAATCTAATATTCCTCGGTACATCCTCGTACTTTACGCTAATGGAACTTCACCATGCCACCTATGGTCATAAGATATCGTACACGCATATCCACCCATCACTATCACACAAGAAAACAGATCCCAAGGGTGCACTAACGCTATCTTACTCCCATTCAAGGCCTAAAAGGATTCTCTTATCGCATTTCCAACTCGCCGCTAGCATACATATAACCTTAATATTATTCATTCATGACATTCTACCATACCACAATCCTATCATGCCTACTAATCTCTAAAGGGCCCAAGATATACCGATGTCACATAAAGTAGTCAAAGGACCGCTAAAATCGAATCGCTACACGACCTGCGCTGGCCCCGCTTGTATGAATATCCCGCCTAGCCATCAAGGTGAAGAACCCACAACCGATCCAATAGGTGCCATCCCACCGTGCTACTGGCCTGACGGGCCGCCAAATGGCCGGTTGGCGCAGTGTAACAAGTTGTCGACCTAGTCCGACACTCTCCAAAATGAGATCTACCACAATGACCACACCGAAGCAAGGGTGGCCTCCCATGCATACTATCTTGGATACTGTGAACTCGCCGCCCGAGCTCGACTGCTTCACGAATATCCTCGACGGCCAAAACCACCCGCCGGAAGACCGGAAGGGCACTGCTGTGGCGAAATGTAGACCCAACTCGCCGAGGCCGCCCACCCAAAGCTATCCCGAAACCCCGCCGCCCCGCCCTCTTGGGTTGGCCGACTGGCCGCCTCACTCTCCCCGCCCTCAATCCTCGCAAACGCCGCATCTCCGGCAATATCCATACCGGTGAAGAGCCACCCTGCATACGCAGAATCATGTAACGATCTAACCCCATCACATAGCGGTGAACTCGTTCCGCCATGTCCGCCACAATAGTGGGCGCATACCTGGCCAATGAATCAAACTCTAGGTTGTATTCTCGATGGTCTTCCCATTCTGTCTCAATGCCAAGAACTCATCCAAGCCGGGCTCTCTCGCCTCGGAGGCAAAAGTGACCGAGGAAGGCTTAGTGAACTCATCCCAAGCACCGGAGGAGCACCCACACCTCTTGACAACACCCACGACTCAAACCAATTCAACGCAATATCGCAGCAACCGTAAGAAGCTAACACAACGGACTCGCCTCCGAGGCCCTAAGCACCGCGTAGTCCGCGACTTGTCGAATAAACTCCCGAGGATCCTCTCGCACCTCGAACCATAGAACTCGTGGATCACAACTCGTAAAGTCCCAATCCTTAAACTGCCGGCTCTAGGGTTAGTCACCGGCCTCGGCGATCGCTCGCCACAATGCTAGTCAACAACCCGACCGCTCCTCGTAATCCCTATACTCGCTGCCGTGGAACGGAGGCTCGTACCGCGGTCTCGATGAGCTATACGCCTCGAACTGCTGGGCCGGGCGACGCTGTGGAACTCGCCGCCAAACATCATCTCGGTGAAAGACCGGGCTGTGCCTTGTAACTCTCCGCCCCACTAGCAAGACTCACCGCTCTTGCCTTTCGGGCCGCGGTTGCCTTGCGTGAGGCATAATCGATACATAAAGGAAAACATCGGAGAGGTTCAACCTATAACTCACTCTATTGCACGATCTTAGAGTGAAAGAATGGAAACCAATCCTAAATATCCTGCAGCCTCACGATTATAGATGTGGTGCACGACACACCGATAATCAAGACTCTACTAGACACGGTCGTGGACACTTTCCGAGGACTAATCGCTCGATACCACTTTTGTCACGACCCGACCGGCCGCGATCGTACTTACCGGTACCGTCGTATATGTCGAGAAAAAGCAATGAACATACATAAAACAAAATCTGCATAAGGTAAACATCACTAGCAAGCCGATAAGGCCGCTTTCATAAAATAACTTAACCGAAAGTGAAACACCCAACTTATCATTATAGCCCAAACCACAAACGTGACTACGCACTTAGAATAACAATGCGTGACAGGCCGCCATACCCACGAATGTACAAAAGTCTATAACCTCGTGAATCATACCAAAAGACAAAGCTCGAGGATGGAGCTTTCCAGAAATGAACGGTGATCCTAAGAGTGCGGACCAGAAGTTACGATCTCGACTGCGGCATGAACGCACCCGGGCGAGGTCAAGACAACAGTACCAAGTATGTGAAATCAAAATATCAGAATGAAATCATAAGTCTGAAAGCAAGCTGGGGTCATGGATGAAATCAACTTACCTTTTACTGTGCCTTACTAACAATGAGAATATCAATCATATACTACACGGCATGAAAAATAGGACACTCATAATCAAAATACAATGGAAGCATACCCGTGGAGTCCTTCATCACTGACGGTACATCCAAGTAAACTCATAACTGAACAATGGAAGCATACTCGTGGAATCCTTCATCACTGGCGGCACGTCCAAGTAAACTCATAACTGAGCAATGAAAGCATACCCGTGGAATCCTCCATCACTGGCGGCACGTCCAAGTAAACTCATAACTGAACAATGGAAGCATACCCGTGGAATCCTTCATCACCGGGCGATGCTCAAGTAAACTCATAATCAACAATGGAAGCATACGTGGAATCCTTCATCATCGCAGACGCCCAAGTAAACTCATAATCGAACAATGGAAGCATACGTGGAATCCTTCATCATCGGGCAGACGCCCAAGTAAACTCATAACTGAACAATGGAAGCATACCCGTGGAATCCTTCATCATCGGGCAGACGCCCAAGTAAACTCATAATCGAACAATGGAAGCATACGTGGAATCCTTCATCATCGGCAGACGCCCAAGTAAACTCATAACTTCTTTAGGTTTTCATTAACATACGAAATGGATCTCATTTTCATGACCTTATTCAAGAAAAACCAACTCTTTAACCTTTCATAAAGTTATTATAACCAACTCCCCATAAAGCCGTTATACTAACTTTATGCTTTAAAGCTTTAGACGTTCATACTCTTTCATAAGGCCGTTACAACTAACCTCCCATAAGGCCGTTATAACTCCTTATGTTTCAAAAGATTTCGTTCTTTTTTTATTAACCAAGAGACTTATACTTCAAATCAAACTCACACAATTTCCGTAATACTTCTTCATGTCACGAAATCCTTGTCTACCTTAATTAGGATAAACCATTACTTAGGAATAAGTGGGTTAACTCTTTTACCCAATCAACTTAGACATTTCCTTAAAACAAGTCAAGTACAACAAATGGATTTACTTCATTTAAAACACGTACGTCTACCGTACTATATAGTTAAAACTACTCATGCTCAAGAGATAATAAAGCTCCACATACCTCTTTGGTCAATCCACTTGCTAAGCTCAAACTACCACATGTAATATATCAACCTATAATAATCATGATACGCGTATTAACCTCTAATTTCAATGTAGAACAATCCAAGTTCAAAGTCACTAAATTCTATGGAAATTTGGGCAGTATTTCCTTTGTTTCTACTCATTTTGCCACCTTTCTCAAGGCCGAATTTATCATCCAAACACCACATTTAAGGCTCAATCAATCCAACAATTCAAAGGGAATTACACACCCAAAATTCTATCCCATAAGTTTACAACAATTCACTTAACAATTCCAAGGTAGTTTTTAGGCTACAACATGCTCATAATCTCTTCTTAACCCATTCTTCATATCCAAACCACATTTTCTAGCATGCAATGACTCTAAGAGCATTATTTTACTACCACAAGTTCTTTCTTCTAAGCATGCAACACTAGAACTAATTCTTAAGGAAGAAATGTTACCTTAAAGTTTTAGCCAAACTTATTCCAAAGACTTTGCTAGCTTTCTTGCCAAGAACACCACCATAAGCTAGCCACAAGCTTCCTTCTTGTGTTCTTAATTTTTCAGATTTTTTTAGGCTAGAATCTTCTTGGAGTTTTAGAGAGAAGGAGGAGCTTTTGCTTTAGAGAGAGAGAGAGAGATTGGAAGATGACCAAGTCTTGAAGACTTGGTCAATATATTGCATGCAAGAAATCAGATGGGGGGGGGGGGGACACTTGTCACCCTCCCAAGGTCTTTTAAAAGAAAATATCGGGCTTTTCCTAAGTTTTTCCGCCCAGATCCGCCTCGGCGCGCCCGCTTCCGGTGCGCGCGCAACTCCCCGCGACCAGATCTTCCGCCACGCGTCTCGCTCAGCCGGCTGAAACTTCAGCGACCCTACAAGATTTTCGCCGCGACTGCCGCTCTTGTCCAAACACGCCGTCCGATCACAAGACCGAACTTGTAATTCTCATATCTTTCTACTTCGACGTCCTATCTACGAACGGTTGATCGCGTTGGAATCTAGACTCAACGAACTACGCCCCAGGCCTTTGAAACACTTAGGTACTCTCAATGTATCGGGTCATAACTCGCCTGAAACTTGACTAAAACCCGTCCGGAACGATCCGTCAACCTATCCTTCGAAAATTTTAAGTCTTACCCCCTTTCGTACGCTCTCATACGCATGACCTGAACTACGGGGTGTAACAGTACGGATGAGGTTCGTATAGAGTAAGTAATGGTTGTTGTGATCGAGACCACATGGTTATGGTATTATGAGAAGTTTTTGTACCCGTTTACGGGGGGACAGATAAGGTAGGCTGGGAGCATGGAAATTGTGAGTCTAAGAATGTTGATAACCGCCGAGACCTTAGGTATATAAGGCCTTCTCGGGTAGTAAAAATTTAAGTCAGACCAAGGATAAGAGTTAAGTGCGATGCTGAGTCGGGTTGAGGACCTATTACGGGTCGCCTCATAGTTTGAAATGGAGTGAGATCAGTTGGTAGTAATTTCGCTACGTGACAGGGTCACGAGGGTGCAAGGCCCAAGTCTAGTTAATTGTTTTACGGGTTCGTGGACGCGTTCCACCGAAACCAGGTTGTGAGAGCCAGAAATGGCCTTATGTTGTTTAAAAGAGTGACTCCAAAAGATTGGGGGCCAGAATCGGTATGGGGGTTATGTATGTATGCTAATATGAGTTGGAAGTACGGAAAAAGTGCGACCAGTAAGGAGGATAGCAACCAAGTGTAAAGGAATAGAGCCTGAATCCATAAGAACCTTTCAAGGTAACTACACCCGTGAGTGTTTGGGGTGGTAGCTGAGCGGGTATATGAGATTTGCCCGGTAATGATACAGTCGTCAGACCCTAGTAGACCTAGTAGATTATGACGGACTTTGAGGTCATTATGAGTATGGGCTAGTTGGCTTCACGAGTGTCAAGGTTGACATTTTAGTATAAGTATTGTTATGTGGCCATGGGTGGCATATGTTGTAAGAGGGGTGTAGTAAAAGGAGACTATGTCGCTATCTAATTAGATTGGACTCCGAAAGAACATTCGGGGACGAATGTTTCTAAGGGGGGAAGAATGTTACACCACGTAAGTCCAGGACATGTTTAAGAGAATGTACGTAAGGAACTCAAGACTTGAAATTGGTACGAAAGGAAGAATTGTGTTTCCGACGGAAAATCTTCCGAACGTCGGAAAGGAAAAATGTTCGTTGAGGAGAATTGGATTCTCAAAATGCATTATTTGAAGAGTATGGAACTTATTATCATTATGGAAATTTATTTATACGGATTTGGTCATGTGGGGCCCACCCGAGGAATTTTATGTTTTGTGGGGCCCACGAGGGTTACAGAATTTTATGGACGAATGGGAGGGCGACACGTGGCACCCCTCCCACATGGCTTGGTTGAATTAATGCAAGGGCAAAAGGGTCATTTGACCATTGTAAAGATGAGAAAGTCTTGCTAGGCTTGAGCTTGAGATTGTTGACTAAGTCAAGAGCCACTTGGCTTGATCCCTTTCATCCAAATTTTAAGATGTGTTGTAATCTAGACCCTCCAATGTGTTATATAAACATACTAGTAGCAAGACAAGGCTATTTTACACTTATAAAATTTGAAGAACATTTGTTCTAGCTACACATGCTCTCGGGTTTGGGGCTATCTTCAAGACAAAATTTTGCAATTGTTGTCCTATATTCACAAGACTTTAACCTAAGGTCCCTAAGGGTATTGTAAGGATATCTCAATAGAAATATTTCAGAAAAACGGCGTTTTCACGTTAGTCGCAAGGCGAAAACCTAAGGAATTTTCATAGGTTTTGATTGGAAATGGAAGAGAAGTTGGTTGTGAGCTTCTAAAGGCTTCAAATAGCGGATTGGAGCGTAAAGGAAAGGAGCTAAGAATTGATAAGGGGCGACATTGAATCTTGGAAATTATAAGGGTTTGTAAAGGTAAAATTCTTGTCGTTTTAGTAATTAAAGATTTCTTATCATTGTAGTTATGGATATTAGCAAGCATGAGGTATATAATATGAAGTTTGATAAGTGTATTGACTATTGGAACCCTAATCCGAAAACTAGTATGTTAGCCCTTAAGATTGTAATTCAATTTGGTTACTAGTTTAGTCGCCACATGTTATATAAAGAAGGAATTATAATTGTTAAGTTGTTTACGACTATATAACATGTTAAGCCTAAGAAGTTGGATTGAAAAAGAATTGGAAAAGGACTTTGTGTTGTTGTATATGTTTAGCCAAGAATGGCTTTAAATATGGAACTAGTTTCAGATAATTTGTGGCGGAATTTTACACGCCCCGTTAAGGCGTGTAATCCCCTTTGGTTAGCTGAATTGTTAGGCCTTAAATGTGCGTGTTTGGTTATTGAATTCGCCTTGAAAAAGGTGGCAAAGTATGTAGAAACAAAGGAAGTCTTGTCAGATTTTCCGTAGAATTTAGTGACTTTGCACTTAGAATATTCTACGCTCGTTTCAGAGGTTAATGGACGATATGGCCATTTTAGGTTGAAGTACCAAGTATAGCGTATTCTACTTGAAGGATGGAATAACTATCAAGGTTGAAGTACTTTGGAGCATTTTGTTATTTGTCGATAATCGTCGCGAGGTATGTGAACCTCTTCCTTCTTTTGACATGATTCTATGTATGGAATATACATGTAGTACTATTTCATGATTCCTTCTACTCTTAGAAGTCAAGAGGTATGTATGTTGATTTACTCACGATAGGTTATGTCTAAGTTATCCTAAGTTCTTACCAAGTCTTATGGGGATGTTGGTAAGAGTCGTTAGGAGGTATTTGGAGCCAAGTTGACTTGGCTAAGTTACGGCACAAATGAGAATAAGAATCGAACAAGCCACTGCAGCGTTAATAAAGGAAAATGTAATGACAATCAATTAATTTAAAATGAGTAGAATTCTCCATCTGCATAGAAGCTAAGATAAGACAAAATTGTATTACATTTTCTAGATCATGGCTACTCGATTAAGATCGTTATAAATAAGTATAACTTATTCACAACGCACCAAAGTATATGTTACTTAATTTATAAGAGTTTACGTATGAAGTTTTAAGACTATGAACCTCAATTTTTTTTAAGGGTTAGGAGACTTTATTTTTCAAGTTATAGGACTTGATTCTTAAAGGAAGAAATGAATTGATTTAAAAATATAGAATACTTGATTTGGAAAGAATTGATTTCTTGCCATTTTAAAGATAAGAGACTTGATTTCTAAAAGTTAAAGAAGCTTGATTTCAAAAGTTAAGAGACTTGAAGTATTTTGAAAGCTATGTGACTTGATTTGAAAATATAAGTCTCTTGGTTATAAAAGGAATGAATTTGTCTAAGACATAAAGAGTTATAACGGCTTTATGGGAAGTTGGTTATAACAACTTTATGAAAGATTAAAAGAATGGTTTTCTTCAGTAATGTAGGCAAAGAAATGATTTGAAATAAAGAAGGGCAAATTGTTTTAAAGGTACCACTTGCTTAAGGTTTTAAAGAAAGAAGTCACTTGATTTAGAAGCCTATAAATGTATTTCTAAAAGGTATTGTGTCTTGTCTTGAAAAGTAGATATGACTTGATACTACGGTTATTAGTATCTTGGAAGTTTTATTTGAAAGAGAATCATTTTAAAGGAGTAGAGGCACGTAGTACGTTGGGTTAAATTCCCGGATTTTATAATGACATGTTAGTGCCTTAAGTAAACAAAAATGAGAGTGTATATGAACAAGCTAATAAGAAGTTAGGGGATTTCTTAACTTGCTTATGTTATGTATGGTGTAAGCGGTAGTGCTTATGTTATGTATGATAAGTCGAGTGCTTATGTTATGTATGATGCGGTGGTGCTTATGTTATGTATGGTAGCGGTGGTGCTTATGCATGTTATGTATGATAAGCGGTAGTGCTTATGTTATGTATGATAAGTCGGTAGTGCTTATGTTATGTATGATAAGCGGTAGGGCTTATGTTATGTATGATAAGCCTGCAGGCTTATGTTATGTATGATACGGTTGAGTTAGGGTAAGAGTATAAATGAGGGTAAACCCCAAGACGTTATACCACCTTCTCCGTGGTAAGAGTATAAATGAGGGAAAACCCCAAGACGTTATACCACCGCTCGGGGTAAGAGTATAAATGAGGGTAAACCCCAAGACGTTATACCACTGTTAGTGGATTTGCTACCCATGACGCGAGGAATACCTCATACGAGTCCTTATGGGCTTACGCGGGTGAAATAGTCTCACGCGGACGGTACACTTATGCGAGGAATACCTCACGCGAGTCCCATGGGCTTACGCGGTGAAATAGTCCCACGCGGGCGGTACACCTATGCGAGGAATACCTCACGCGGGTCCACAGGACCTACGCCGTGAAATAGTCCCGGGAGTAGGATTGATTATTGATACTACGCGAGGACCTGCTTTGATCATGAGCCTCCTATTTTTACGCAAAGATACCTTTACGGGCGACTCACGTGATTTTATCGCCCCCAGATTGGTCGGGCAATATACCTTTACGGGAAGACTTATGTGACTCTATCGCTACATGATTGGGCCGACAAGATAGGCGTTCCTCCATAAAGGGACGGATTAGGTTATGCAAGATACGTAAGTTATATGTTTATGAACTTGATGAGTTTTCTTAAGTATGACGTAAAAATTTGACTATACTCTTATGGAAAACGGGAAAAGATAATAAGGTACGATTAAGTTCACGAGATGGAAATGACACGGTAGGATCCGTATTTGCCCTTTCTTTATACTTGCTCGCCATTCTTTTATGCACGCTTATGATTTGTTATCAGTACCTTATTTTCTGCTCCTTATTCTGCACTGTTGACCGATTTTCTTCGGGCCGCGTTCATGTCTGCAGTTTAGGTACACAGTTGTGGATCCGCGAGCTTAGGATCATGGTTCAGCATTTTGAGATGGCTCCAATGTTCCGGAGCTTGTCGTCATGTTATGTATATTCATGGGTACGGCGGGGCCTTGTCCCGCCATAGTATTTGTTCAAATCTTAGAGGTCTGTATTCATCCGTAATTTGGGTGGCTAGAGTTGTTTTTACATTGTTAAATGTGTAGACTTTTCGGTAATTATTATGATTATGGCAACCTTATCGGCTTGGCCTTGGTTTAAAAAAAAGGGTGTTATTTGTCTTCCGCAGTTTATTATGTTGTATGATTAGAAGGGTGCCCAGGTAGGGCACCAGTCGCGGCCCGGGGTCGGGTCGTGACAATGTGGAAGGTCATTGTTATACCCCGTAGTTCAGGCCATGCGTATGAGAACGTACGAAAGGGATTAAGACTTAAAATTTTAGAAAGATAGGTTGACGGTTTGTTTCGGACGGGTTTTTAGTCAATTTTGAGGCGGTTTATGTCCAGTTGCATTATGAGTTCCTAGGTGTTTCAAAGGCCTAGTACGTAGTTCGTCGAGTCTAGTTCTCAACGCAACCAACCGTTCGTCGATAGGACATCAGAGTAGAAAGTTATGAAAGTTACAAGTTAAGTACGCAGTCGGATAGAAAAGTATTTCGGTCAGGAGCCACAGGGCCGCGGCGCCGGAAGAAGGACCGCGGCGCCAGATGTTCTGAATGTTCGCTGAAGTTGCAGCCGCGCCGAGCTGTGGCGCACTAAGTTCTGAAGGTTGGCAGAGGTTTCAGCGCCGCGGCGCTGAGGCGGAGTTTTTGGCGGAATCTGGGGGAAAATCAGATATTTTCTTTTAAAAAGGCCATGGGAGGGTGACAAGTGTCCCCCTCCCCCCCATCTAATTTTTGCATGTCCTATTTATTGACCAAGTCTTGAAGACTTGGTCATTCTTCAAAGCTCTCACTTCTCTCTAAAAATTAGAAATCCCTCTCCCTTCTCTCTAGAAATTCAAGAGGAAGCCAAAACTTAGTGAAAAATCTGAAAAGGTGGTAAGAAGAAAACATGTTGGCAAGCTTGTAGGAGGTTTTGTGGAGGTAATTATGGAAAGAAGGCAAGTGAAATTGTTGAACTATTTTGGGTAAGCTCTAAGGTAACAACCATTTCTCTTTTGCTAGTAAATTATGTTGCATGTGTGGAAGAAAGGACTTATAGTTGTCAATATTGCCTTTAGAAGTATTGCATGTAGGAATTAGATAAGAAATTGGATTAAAAAGGAATTGGATAAGAAGTTATGTTGTTACCTCAAAATCGCCAAGTTGGACTTTGTAGTTGTATTAGTTGTTATGTATGGTGGGGCAGAATTTTACACGTCCAAGTTAGGCGTGTAATCCCCTTTGTATTGATTGGATTGTTGAGCCCAAAAGGTGGCGTGTTTGGTTATTGAATTCGGCCTTGAAAAGGGTGGCAAAGTATGTAGAAACAAAGGAAATGCTGTCCAATTTTCCGTAGAATTTAGTGACTTTGCACTTGGAATATTCTACGTTGAAGCTAGAGGTTAATAAACGTACTATGGTCTTTATAGGTTGACGTACTACGTGCGGTATATTGGACTTAGCAAGTGGATTGACCCGAAGAGGTATGTGGAACTTTCCTATCTCTTGAGCATGAATAGTTTTACATATATAGTACGGTAGACGTACGAGACTTTGACATCCTTTACTCGTTTTAAAAGTGTCCAAGTCGGTGGAGTTAGGGGATTTACTCACTCGTTTCAAAGTAGTAAGGATGTCTTAAGTTTTCAAGGTTAAGGGACTTGAAGTGTTTTTTTAAGTATATGATACTTGTTCCGTTTTAAATCTACAAGTCCCTTGGATATAGGAAAATGTAATTTACTTATAGTATGAAGTTAATATAACGACTTTATGGGAAGTTGGTTATATTAGCCTTATGGAAAGTTAAAAAGAGAGATTTACTCTAAGTAAAATAAGTAAGGATAAATGACGTGAATTAATGAAAGGCAAATTGATTTTAAGGCATCAATTGCCTAAGGTTTTAAAAGAGTAGAAGTACATAGTACTTTGGGTTAAATTCCCGGATTTCATAAAGATATGTTAGTGCCTTAGGTAAACTAAAATGAGAATGTATATGGGCAAGACTAATAAGAAGTTAGGGGATTTCTTAACTTGCTTATATTATGTATGATAGCCGGTTTGTGCTAGTGATATATTATTCATTACGAGGTCATTCCCCTGGTTGTGGCATTTGCATATTCCGTGGATTTGCTACCCATGATGCGAGGAATACCTCTTGCGAGTCCGTAAGGGCTTATGCGGGTGAAATAGTCTCACGCGCGGTACAAATTTTATGCGAGGAATACCTCCTGCGGGTCCACACCACCCATGCGGGTGAAATAGTCCCAGGAGTAGGATTGCTTAATGATACTGCGGGTGGCTGACCTTGCTTTGATCATGAGTTTCCTATTTTCATGCAATATAGTATATGCTTGACATTCTCATTATTAGTAAGGCACAGTGTACTGTAAATTGATTATCATACATGTCTCCATTTATTTTAGACTTATGAGGTATTTTCAGTATTTTCCAGTTTCGCATACTTAGTACATATCAGGTAATCGAATTTCTTCTGGGGATGCGTCATGCCGCAGTAGGGTAAGCAGGTGGTGGATCCTCATTCTTAGGATCACTGGTCTGGTGTCAGAAGCTCCATTCCTCCGGAGGCTGTTTTGTTGGTACGGTTTTTCCCTGATGTTGTAAATATTAGGTACATTCAGGGGTATGGCGGGGCCCTGTCCCGCCACAGTTGTTATTCCTAGAGGTCTGTAGTCACGTTTGTGGTTTGGGCCGTAAGAACAAAGTTGTACTGTTTTACTTATGGTTAAGTATATTCTATGGAAGGCGGCCTCGCTTAGTAGTGATGTTTACCATATATTTATGTGTTATGTGAGTCTCGTTGCTATTCTCTGATGTATACCAGAACGGGGTGCCCCGGTAGGGCACCAGTCGCGGTTCCGAGGTCGGGTCGTGACAAGGTGGTATCAAAGCAGTTAGTCCTCGGAAAGTGTCTACAGACAGTGTCTAGTAGAGTCTTGATTATCGGTGTGTTGTGCACCACATCTATAATCAGGAGGCTGCAGGATATTTAGGATTGGTTTCCATTCTTTCACTCTAAGATCGTGCAATAGAGCTGTGTTATAGGTTGAACTCCCTCTGACATATTTGTTATGTATCAGTTATGCCTCCACGCAAGGCAACCGCGACCCAGAAGGGAAAGGCATCTGAGGGAGCTGCTAGTAGGACACGGAGGGTCACGAGGGCACAGGCCCAGTCTTTACCTGAGATGATGTTTCGGGCGGCGAGTTCCACGACGTCGCAAATTTCGGAGTTCGGCAGCAGCCGCTATCGAGCCTCCATCCCACTGTGGGCTGAGTATAGAGATTACGGGGAGCAGATCCGGTTATTGACCAACATAGTAGTAGGGCAGCGCCGATAGTCGCAGACAGCCAACCCTAGAGCCGACAATTTACGGATTCGGGATTTCCTGGGTTGTCATCCACCCGAGTTCTATGGTTCGAGATCCGAGGAGGATCCTCAGGAGTTTGTTCGAGCCATAACGGACTATGCAGTGCTAGGGCCTCGAGATCGAGTCACATGCTAGCCTCTTACCGATTACGCGATATTGCGTTGAACTGGTTTGAGTCATGGGAGTTGTCTAGATGTGAGGGTGCTCTTCCAGCTGTTTGGGAGGAGTTCACAGAGGCCTTCCTGGATCACTTTTTGCCTCCTGAGATGAGGAGAGCCCGCGTGGATGCATTCTTGACCTCGAGGCAGAATGGGAGGACTATCGCAGAGTACACCGAATTTGACTCATCATGGCAGGTATGCGCACACCATTGTAGCGACATGGCGCATGTGGTTCATCGCTATGTGATGGGGCTAGGCCGTCATATGATTCTGCATGCCAGGGTGGCTCTTCACCGTGTATGGATATTGCCAGACGCAGCGTATGCAGGGATAGAGGACAGAGAGAGGAGAATCGCCAGACTCGTGCCACCAAGAGGCTGTGACGCAGGTCTCATGGTAGTTTTCGAGGCGACAATTTCGCAGCAGACTAGGTCCACATTTCACCAAAGACAGAGTGCTCCTTCGGTTTTTCGCGGAGGTCCGATCACCGGTCATTCGTGAGCAGTCGTGGCTCCAGGACTTCGGGTTTCGCGAGGCAGACCGTCACCGATCAAGACCACCCACATCTTAGTGTGCTCGATGCGTTAGGTCTCACCCAGGCGAGTGTCGTGTTCCTCCAGTAGCTTGTTACTCTTGTGGCCAGCAGGGCCATTTGAAGAGAGATTGTCCGACCAGAGGTGGCGGGAGTGTTATGGTTCAGCCGATAGGGTCATTTGCTGGATCTTCGTCTTCGACGGCATGCGCCGAGGCGAGTGTTCACGGCGCCGCCAGCCGCGAGGGTCGTGGGGTCCTGGCCCAGCGTCCTCGTAACCGCATTTATGCTATGTCCACCGCCAGACCGTGAGGCGTCACGGATGTCGCCACAGTACATTATTGGTTTCATGTGATGTGATATGCTTTGATAGATCTAGTTCTACCTTGTCCTATATATCTCCTCATATTGCCGGTAGAATAGGATGAGCCCAGTCCATAAAACAATTTGAGGTGGCTACGCCGAGTGATTGATGGTAGCCGAGCGGGTATATAAGGCTTGCCCAATGACTATATACGATCGTCGACTCAGCCGACTTGATAGAGTTGGATATGACGGACTTTGATGTGATTATGGTATGGATTGGCTAGCGCTTGCTATGCCAATGTGGATCAGAAGAGAGATTGCACGGTTCCGCTTCGGGAGCCGGTTATCGAGTGGAAGGGGAATACAGCGTCACCAAGGGGTAGGTTTATTTCTTACCTCAAGGCTAGGAAGATGGTGCGGAAGGGGTATATCTACCATATGGTTCGGGTGTTCGATACTGAGGCCGAGGTACCAGACCTTCAGTCAGTTTTGGTTGTTAGAGAGTTCCCAGACGTATTCCCAGACGATCTCCCGGGTATCCCTCCTGAGAGGGAGATTGAGTTTTGCATTGATACATCGCCAGACACTCGACCTATATCTATTCCACCATACAGGATGGCACCTGCGGAGTTGAGGGAATTGAAATACCAGCTGAAGGACTTGCTGGAAAAAGGCTTTATCAGGCCTAGTGTTTCTCCCTGGGGAGCGTCAATGTTATTTGTAAAGAAGAAGGATGGAATGCTGCGTATGTGTGTTGATTACAGGCAGTTGAATAAGGTAACTATCAAGAACAGATATCCCCTCCCCAGGATTGATGATTTGTTTGACCAGTTGCAGGGTGCGAGGTGTTTCTCCAAGATAGACCTGCGGTCTGGTTACCATCAGGTGCGAGTTAGAGAGGCAGATATCCCAAAGACTGCATTCAGGACCCGGTATGGGCACTATGAGTTCAGGGTGATGTCTTTCGGGTTGACCAACGCCCCAGCAGTATTCATGGATTTGATGAACAGGGTGTTCAAGCCATTCTTGGATATGTTCGTTATAGTATTCATTGATGATATCCTAGTGTATTCGCGCACAGAGCAGGAGCATGCAAATCATTTGAGGGCGGTATTGGGAGTCCTCAGGGACCGGCAGTTGTATGCCAAGTTCTCGAAATGTGAGTTTTGGTTGGCTTCAGTGGCTTTCTTAGGGCATGTTATCGGGGCCGATGGTATTCGGGTTGATACAGCAAAGATTGAGGCAGTCAAGACTTGGCCTAGACCCACTACACCGACGGAGGTGCGCAGCTTTTTGGGCCTTGCGGGTTATTATCAGAGATTTGTGGAGAAGTTTGCTTCCATTTCAAAGACCTTTGACTAGCCGACTCGTAGCGATTATGTTCCGGTGGACGGATGCTTGTGAGGAGAGTTTCCAGTTACTGAAGGAGAAATTGACGACCGCCCCCGTTCTTACTCTCCCAGAGGGTTTAGACGGATATGTGGTTTATTGTGATGCATCGGGTGTCGGGCTTAGGTGCGTGCTGATGCAGCACGGTAAAGTTATAGCTTACGGATCTCGACAGCTCAGGAAGCATGAGAAGAACTATCCCACACATGACTTAGAGTTGGCAGCAGTGGTTCATGCCTTGAAGATCTGGAGACATTATTTGTATGGAGTTCATGTGGATATTTACACAGACCACAAAAGTCTCCAGTATATCTTCAGCCAGAGGGAGCTGAACTTACGGCAGAGACGGTGGTTGGAGCTACTTAAGGATTATGATGTCGATATCCTATATCACCCAGGGAAGGCCAATGTAGTTGCAGATGCCCTTAGTCGCAAATCGCGGGTAGTCCGCCGCGCGCAGCAGAAGAGGGCATGGTCCGCGAGTTACATCGCCAGCGAGCCTGGGGTTCGCTTTGATTGGTTCTCGATAATAACGGAGTCCGGTTCGAGAGGTTGCCGAGTCTTCCATCGCCGGCGAGGTGAAGAGGCGACGATGAGGATCCGATTATGGTACGCAGATCGAGATACCGCCTTCTTGGAGAGAAGAGTCTATTTGAGGTAGCGCCTGATGGGGTGCTAAGATTTGAGGGTCGGTTGTGTGTTCCCGATGCGACAGGACTTCGGCAGCAGATTCTGGGGGAGGCACATAGTGCTCGTTATTCTATTCATCCGGGGTCGACTAAGATGTACCATGACCTCAGGTGTATATATTGCGGACGGCACAAGAGGACGCCATGGAGTTCAGGGCGCATGTCCGAATTGTCGCGATGTCACGCGAGCACCGTAAGTGGGTCATTGCAGACTATAGAGATTCCGACCTGGAAGTGGGAAGTGATCAATATAGACTTTATTACAGGGTTACCTCACACTCAGAGGAAGCATGATTCCATCTGGGTTATTGTCGACAGTCGATTTAAATCAACCCATTTTCTTCCAAATGTGACGACTTTTTCTACGAGGATTATGCTAGATTGTATATCGAGAGATTGTGAGATTGCACGAGTTCCTATATCAATTATTTCGCATGAGAGCCCAATTCACGCTAACTTCGGAAGTCTTTCCGTATGGATTAGGGACACAGGTGAGTCTCAAGATCGCTGCTTCATCCTCGGATCGACGACAGGCGAACGCACTATCCGCATACACTCGAGGATACGCCGCGCCCGTGTTATCGATTTCGTGGTAGCCGGGAGGATCATTTACCTCTTGGAGTTTGCATATAACGACAACTACCATTCTAGTATCCGATGACGCCTTTATACGGGAGGAAGTGCAGTCACCGATAGCTGGTTTGAGGTGAGAAGTTCGATTAGTCGGGCCGACTTGATTCAGCAAAGTGGATAAGGTGAAGCTTATCCAGAGCGGTTATTGGCGGCTTCGAGTCGGCGTAAGTCGATGCAGATCATCGGCGTCGACACTTGGAGTTTGGGGTAGATGATTGGTCTTCCCGGCGTATCACCCACGGCGGCGTGATGAGATTTGGAAAGAAGGAAACTTAGCCCAAGATACATCGGGCCTTATCGATTGTCCGTAGGGTAGGCAAGGTTGTCTATGAGTTGGATCTGCCTGCGATCCGGAGGCGACATCCGCCTTTCATGTGTTCATGTTGCGTTGTGTATCGGAGATCCATCTAGAGTGCACCCGATTCGTGATGTCCAGGTGACAGAGGGGTTATCATATGAGGAGAGACCCATAGCGATACTCGATCGCCAGGTTAGGCGACTGCGGACAAAGGATGTGGCTTCCGTCAAGGTCTTATGGCGGAACGAGAACAAGGAAGAAATGATGTGGGAAGCAGAGGAGGACATGATGAAGAATTATCCTCACTTGTTCCCTACACCTCCAGGTAACCCACTTTCCTGCTTGTTAGTTTTAATTTGGCAATTATGCTTAAGTATTGTTGTACATAGAAGGAACATTCGGGACGAATGTTTCTAAGGGGGAAGAATGTTATACCCCGTAGTTCAGGCCATGCGTATGAGAACGTACGAAAGGGATTAAGACTTAAAATTTTAGAAAGATACGTTGACGGATTGTTTCGGACGGGTTTTTAGTCAACTTTGAGGCGGTTTATGTCCAGTTGTATTATGAGTTCCTAGGTGTTTCAAAGGCCTAGCACGTAGTTCGTCGAGTCTAGTTCCCAACGCAACCAACCGTTCGTCGATAGGACATCGGAGTAGAAAGTTATGAAAGTTACAAGTTCAGTACGCAATGACGTAAAAGTATTTCGGCCGTGAGCGCAAGGCGCACGGATGTTCGAATGTTCATCGAAGCATTGCCGCGCCGAAAGCAGGCCGTGGCGCCGTAAGTTCGAAGGTTGGCAGAGGTTTCAGCACACGAGGCGGAGTTTTTGGCGAATTTGGGGAAAATCGATATTTTCTTTTAAAAGGCCAGAGAGGTGACAAGTGTCCCCACATCTGATTTTTGCATGTCCTATTTATTGACCAAGTCTTGAAGACTTGGTCATTCTTCAAAGCTCTCACTTCTCTCTAAAAATTAGAAATCCCTCTCCCTTCTCTCTAGAAATTCAAGAGGAAGCCAAAGCTTAGTGAAAAATCTGAAAAGGTGGTAAGAAGGAAACATGTTGGCAAGCTTGTAGGAGGTTTTGTGGAGGTAATTGTGGAAAGAAGGAAAGTGAAATTGTTGAACTATTTTGGGTAAGCTCTAAGGTAACAATCATTTCTCTTTTGCTAGTAAATTATGTTGCATGTGTGGAAGAAAGGACTTATAGTTGTCAATATTTCCTTTAGAATTATTGCATGTAGGAATTAGATAAGAAATTGGATTAAAAAGGAATTGGATAAGAAGTTATGTTGTTACCTCAAAATCGCCAAGTTGGACTTTGTAGTTGTATTGGTTGTTATGTATGGTGGGGCAGAATTTTACACGTCCAAGTTAGGCGTGTAATCCCCTTTGTATTGATTGGATTGTTGAGCCCAAAAGGTGGCGTGTTTGGTTATTGAATTCGGCCTTGAAAAGGGTGGCAAAGTATGTAGAAACAAAGGAAATGTTGTCCAATTTTCCGTAGAATTTAGTGACTTTGCACTTGGAATATTCTACGTTGAAGCTAGAGGTTAATAAATGTACTATGGTCTTTATAGGTTGACGTACTATGTGCGGTATATTGGACTTAGCAAGTGGATTGACCCGAAGAGGTATGTGGAACTTTCCTATCTCTTGAGCATGAATAGTTTTACCTATATAGTACGGTAGACGTACGAGACTTTGGCATCCTTTACTCGTTTTAAAAGTGTCCAAGTCGGTGGAGTTAGGGGATTTACTCACTCGTTTCAAAGTAGTAAGGATGTCTTAAGTTTTCAAGGTTAAGAGACTTGAAGTGTTTTTTTAAGTATATGATACTTGTTCCGTTTTAAATCTACAAGTCCCTTGGATATAAGAAAATGTAATTTACTTATAGTATGAAGTTAATATAACGACTTTATGGGAAGTTGGTTATATTAGCCTTATGGAAAGTTAAAAAGAGAGATTTACTCTAAGTAAAATAAGTAAGGATAAATGACGTGAATTAATGAAAGGCAAATTGATTTTAAGGCATCAATTGCCTAAGGTTTTAAAAGAGTAGAAGTACATAGTACTTTGGGTTAAATTCTCGGATTTCATAAAGACATGTTAGTGCATTAGGTAAACTAAAATGAGAATGTATATGGGCAAGACTAATAAGAAGTTAGGGGATTTCTTAACTTGCTTATATTATGTATGATAGCCGGTTTGTGCTAGTGATATATTATTCATTACGGGGTCATTCTCCGGGTTGTGGCATTTGCATATTCCGTGGATTTGCTACCCATGATGCGAGGAATACCTCATGCGAGTCCGTAAGGGCTTATGCGGGTGAAATAGTCTCACGCGGCGGTACACTTACGCGAGAATACCTCACGCGAGTTCACACGACCCACGCGGGTGAAATAGTCCTGCGAGTAGGATTGCTTAACGACATCATGCGCGCGACCTTGCTTTGATCACGAAGTTTCCTATTTTCACGCAAAGATAGTATATGCTTGACATTCTCATTATTAGTAAGGCACAAGGTAATCAGAATTGATTATCATACATGTCTCCATTTATTTTAGACTTACGAGGTATTTTCGATTTTCCGCCGCATACTTAGTACATATCAGGTAATCGACCCCTTCCTGGGCCGCTCATGCCGCAGGTGGTAAGCAGTGGTGGATCCTCATTCTGTGATCACCGGTCCGTGTCGAAGCTCCATTCCTCCGAGGTCGCTTTTGTTGGTACAGTTTTTCCCCGATGTTGTAAATATTAGGTACATTCAGGGGTATGGCGGGGCCCTGTCCCGCCACAGTTGTTATTCCTAGAGGTCTGTAGTCACGTTTGTGGTTTGGGCCGTAAGAACAAAGTTGTACTGTTTTACTTTTGGTTAAGTATATTCTATGGAAGACGGCCTCGTCGGCTAGCCGGTGATGTTTACCGTTTACATATTTATGTGTTATGTGAGTCCCGCTGCTATTCTCTGATGTATACCAGAACGGGGTGCCCCGGTAGGGAACCAGTCGCGGTTCCGAGTTCGGGTCGTGACAATCATCTTCTCCACACTATAAAATGAAGCCATGGGTTCATTTACTCAACACTCCATACTTGTATAATTTCAGATTTTCTGAAATATCTTCCTCTCTTGCAATTTTCCACACACTCAAAGATCCTTCTTTTCTAGCGAACACTTGAGTCTCCTTTGCTCACTTGTTTTATTGCTGTTTTATCTTGGGAGATATGTTGCCAACACACCGTTAAAGTATTATACGGGACAATATTATCTTAAGAAAAGATTGAATATCAATCGACTCAGCAAGCCATTTTCCTTGTTCTATTTCCAGTTTTCTAAATAATTTGTTGTTGCTATCAAGGTCATGAAATTTGTTACAATTGGAGCAAACACTGAACAGACTCAAGAACTACTCAAGAACGCAGATTCAAGACGGATCAAGAATCGAACTTTGTTGTGGGTGTCACAATTCTTGTTAGGCTTCAAGCCTATTGTATTGTAATTCATTTTATTTATCTTTTTAAGTACTAGTGATAGTTATACACTATTCTCGTACATCTATTGTATAACTCACAGAAGTTACATTACTTTAATGAAATAATTCTCTCTCTACTCTTTTCCTCTCCTCCTCTATTCTTCTCTACTGATTTCTAGGGTATATGAAAGATGTTATAATTTTTTTCTCAAGATCTACATAATTAATAAATGGTGTCGCACTTTAGTAACTATGACTTCCAATAAGGTAGCATGAAAATTTAAGTACGTAACCACTATTATCATAACTTCATAAGAAAATTTTCAACGTGTTTTCGTTTAGGAGAAACATTTGGCCCATACATAAGAGATACAATATATTTTTGATGAGTTAGTGCAAAAGTTCTGGATAAAAATATTTAAGAGTTAAGGACAGTCCGGTGCCTAAAGCATCTCGAGTTAGCAGGGTTGAGGGAAGGGTCGCACTCCAAGGAGTGTGATGTAGATGTCTATCCTAGTAAAAGTAATAGTGATTGTTTCCACGATTCGAACCTGTGACCTACAGGACATACATAGACAACTTTATCTTTACTCCAGGCTTCACAAAAATTTATGACTACTGGGATTTGAGCGGGTCTCCACGGCCACAACCTGGAATTCTCCCCACTAAACTACAACCATTTTTTGATAAAAGTATTCAAAAAGAAAAATACTTGTTGAATAATTTTTTTGGTACATTAGGAATTTCACTAAATAACATTTTTCATTCTTTCCATAAACCATACGGTTCAAATCTGTTAGCAGAAAAAATTTCATTTTCTTTGGCGCATTCTTCCAAGTTATCAAATTTTCTTGTGTTTGTAACCTTCATACTGCACATGAGTTCCCTCCCTCCAAATATATTTGATATTCACCTTATTTGCTTCAAACAAGATTTACAATCTTCACCTCTTTGATAAGTTTGACATCAAAGTAAACAGTCTATTTCTACTTTATATTTCCTTATATCCAATTGAATCTATTTCTACTTTATATTTCCTTATATCCAATTGAATCGTATCGACTCAAAATCATTTTAGTTTTGGGGCATATATATAAACCTGTCTACCTGTCCGGGTTGACCCGGAACCGGACCGGTTGACCCGGTAGAAAATCCGAACCGGACCGGTAAGGGCTTACCGGGTTGGGGGTTGAGTTGGCCCCCAACCCCAATCCGCACGGGTTAGATAAAAACCCGGTAAGGCCGACAGTTAGACTTGAACTAAACCGGTTACATTACCGGTTAACCGGTCCGGACCGGACCGGTAACACAAAAAAATTGCACAGTCGACCCAAACAGTAACGTTACCGTTGGAAGGAGGTGGGGGTGGGGGGATGCCAACGGTCATTTCGACCGTTTGGCTGCATTTTTTTTGTTTTGTTTATTATTTTTTTTAATTACATTTTTACCCTTTAAAAAATCTATAAATTCTCTACATTTTTTTCATTTTTATCACACAACATTTCTCTCAATTCTCTTATTCTCAATTTCTCATACTCTCTTAATCATCTTTATTATCAATTTTCAAGTTATTATTATTATTAGTTTTCAAATTCAAAGTAGCAAGACGCAAGACTTCGAACTTCGAGTTTCAATTGAATTCTGTATCCCGAAGTTTGGTACACTCGTTTCATTATCTAATTATTTTATTAAATTGTCATATTTATTTGTTGATTATTTAAATATTTTATAATGTCTTCGCTAAGGGGAATTGCGTCGGATCATACCAGAAATCTAATTCAAGGGGTAAAAAATCTATAGGTTCTTCATCATCTAATCAAAATATAGATTATGATCAAATGCAAAAAGATTTTGGAATAGAAGATAATGAATATGATAACATTCAATTAGATAATATTGTTGAACTTGAAGAAAATGAACCTTCTACACCTACTAGTGTTCCTTCTGTCAATGTTGGTACTGCTAGTGGTAGTCGTAGTCGTAGACCTCCTTTACCAGAATCAGTAGCAAGAAAAAAAGGAGTAAAGTGTGACTCTTTTATGATAAAGTTGTGGGTACTGATAGAGTTAGATGTAATATTTATGGGAGAACTTATAAACATAAGACATGGGGTGGTGACGGGGGACAGACACTATAGGTAGACATATAAAACACGATCATACGACACAATGGAATGCTGTCTCTGATTTAGAACCCGGTCAACAACAACTTAATCCGTTAACTGGGGGTGGTTAAGTACGATCCAAAAAAGGACCGCATTGAATTAGCAAAAATGATTGTCGAAGGTTGTTTACCTTTTTCTTTTGCTTCTTCTTCATATTTAATTACATATATTCAAAGAGTATATAATCCTTTTTTAAAGGTGTTCCTCGTAGTACTACTAGAGACGATATTTTTAGACTTCATAATGATTATGTTATTTTTTTGCAATATTTGTTTGCTAACCTTCCATGCCTAGTTAGTTTTACTGCATATCGGACATGCTTTAAACGGTTATGATTATTTAACAATTACTTGTCATTGGATTGATGAAAATTTTAGAATGGAAAAACGTATTATTGCTTTTGCATATGACGAGGATCAAAGTCATACTGAAAAATATATAAGCGAAACTATTTGTTCTTATGCCCAAAATATAATCTTTATAATAAAATACTTTGTGTATCATTCGATAATGCATCTAATAATACTGCTGCTGTAGATCTTTTAAAAGAGGAAGTACAACCACCACTTCCTCATATATTTCATGTTCATTGTGCTTGTCATATTTATAATTTAATTGTTAAAAGTGGTCTTGATTTATTTTCACCTGAAATAAAACTTGTCAAAAGAACTGTTGGAGTTATTTAGGATAATAATAAGAAAAATAGAATTATAAAATTTAAAGAAAATGTAAACAATTTAATTTGAGACCTAAATTCATGCCAGAAGAGATTATTACACGGTGGAATTATACTTATTTATTGTTAAAAGAATATTATAAGTATAAAGACCTCATAACACATGTTGCAAATGCGCATTGTAAGAACGTGATATATATGTTAACCGACGAACATTGAAAATCAATTGGTGAACTTTTAAAAAATTTACGTAAATTTTACATCGCCATCGTGAATTTTCAGGATCTTATTACCCAACAGTTTGTAATGTTTTAGCTCATATAGCTGGAATTTCATATTTACTTTATGGTTTAAAATCAAATGTGAAATATAAAGATGCAGTTACACTTATGTTTGAAAAATTTTAAAAATATTTTTTCCCTATTCCTGATATTTATTGTATTGGTGCAGTCTTAAATCCTTCTATTAAAAAAGTAGATTGTCATAATTTAATATGTAGTTTATATACTTATATGGAAGTATGTGAAACAGAAACTCCATCTTCATTTGATTGCATAAGTACACTTGATACTAATTTAACTACATTATATGAATATTATGCTACATTACATGATAACAACAACTCTGCTACTAATATTTCTTCTAGTTCTGCTTATGTGTCTACAACTTCAGGATTCAATGAAGATGACGATGAAGAATTTTTAGACATATGAAGCACTTTTACAACACAAGCAAGCACAAATAGATCTTGCGATGAGATGCAATTTTATTTGCAAAAGCCAGCGGAGCCGAAGAAAATTTTTGACCCTTTACAATGGCGGCAGGATAACAAAAGACAATTTCCGGTACTTGCAGCGATGACCCGAGATGTTCTTAATGTGTCGATCTCAACTGTGGCTTCTGAAAGTGCATTTAGCCAAACACGAGATCAAATAGGAGACACACGTCACTCATTGGGTGGAAGCACATTAGAAGTGTTAGTCTGCTTAAGGGATTGAATCAGATCAGAGAGAAGAATCAAGGATGCGGAGACGTTAATTCTCCGGAAGATGAAGAAATAGACAATATTTTGGAAGACGGAGCGAGGCGTGGATCAAATTAATACCTGCATTTAGAGGCTATGGAGCATAACCAATTCAATCAACCTATAGATTACAGAGAACTTGCAAGAAGGATGCATAATATGTAAATGAAATTATTATTACTTCATTATGTACTCTTATTAACATTATGAAAGTTCAAAAGTTTACATCTTATCATTAGTTTTAATTTTACTATCTATTTAGTTGTTAATCTGTTATTACTTATTTGTTAACTTATATCTACTAATCTAATAAATTAATAAAAGTATAATTACAATATAAAGTTATAAACTATAAAGTAAACTATAAAATAAAGATAAAGTTATAAACTATAAACTATAAAGTATAAAGTTATAAACTATAAAATAGAAAGTTAACTTTAAAGTTTCAATTTTAATATATAAAACTATATTATATATTATATTATTATATTACATATTTAAATTGAATTTAATTTACATTATAGAAAATAAATACTAGAAATTAAAAAAACTGCGGATATGTCAGATCCGAACCATCGCGACGAATCCGAGAATGAACCTGACCGATTGGCCGATAGTCGTAAACTGACCAGAATCGTTAAACCTTAGAAGGCTACCAAATCCGAGGTTCGACACGTTAGACATGTATACATATATATGAGGAAGGAGCTGGTTTGACATGGTCATTGTTTAGCAAGTTGCTTGGCATTATTAAGTATCCAAATTAAAATTTATATTTCAATTTAAGGGACCACTGACACTAGATCTGAGTGCATTTAAATTCAAATCGATGTGGTTTAATTGAATGATATTGGAATTAATGACCACAAGGGGATCCACCAACTTTTCGTTAGAGATAGGATAGAGAATAGTGTTAATGCAACTTCTTATACTATTGACTCATTCTAAGTTAGCCGATAATTTTCTCATTAGTTGAATATTGGAGTACTTGTTACTTTTTCCATAATTAAGATTAACGTCTAATCAAATATTTGATGTCCATAGTTATCCATGAGACAACTTTTTAATCTACAAAATGAAATGATAGACGAAACGTTAGCTAATTTTTGGTTTGCAATTATTAATATCGTGGAAGAAGAATTAAAAAATAAAATCCCTTTAATAAGCTATAAATCACTTCTAGAATCCTTGGATTAAATCTACTTCTTTTGTATTTCACCGTAGGAAAAACAGGCTACGGTGACAGTTCACATGTGACAAAAATGCAAGTGTCACATCTTTTTACTAAATTTATATTTTTTCTTAACATTCATGTGACAGGTTTTTTAAGTGTCATATAATTATGACATTTGTGTGACGAGTTTTTTAAGTGTCATTTATTTATAACGTTTGTGTGACGATTTTGTGAATAGTCACATAAATAAGTGACTTGTGTTTTAAATTGACCAAAAATGCCGTATTTGACTGATTAATTTTTATTATTTATTTAGTATTTTTTTAATTCAAATTAAGACTTACATGATTTTTATTTTAAAAAAAAATTGTTTTTGATAAAAATAAACTAAACGTCATTTTACCGGATAAAAAACTTTATAAAAGCAATAAGTGTCACACTTACACAAAAATATTTGATTGGTGTCTTGTTCCAATCCTGTTAACTCAATTGAATATAGAATATAGTGCATGTTATTATCTTATCTTTAAGGCAGAATTATAACATAAGCACATTATCACACGGCTGCACAAAAGTCGGTCCGAACCGAAAAATCGGACCGGACCGAACCTCTTCGGACCGAGAAATTCGGTCCGGTTTTTGGTCCCTGTGATTTGAGATTTCGGTTTTCGGTCCGATCCGGTCCGGACCGATTTTTTTTATAATATATATAATTCGTAATATATATTAAATTATATAATTCCTAATATATATAATATATATAATTTATAATTTTCTAAATTCCTAATATATAATATTATATAATTCCGGGTCGGGTCGGATTCCGGGGCCCGTTTTTTTAAAAAAAAATTGAATTTCCAATACGGAAATTGACATTCTCGGACGCGGTGCCACGAAATTTTTACGTTGAAATCTATTGTACATCGCGAGATATTTAGATTTGAAAATGGGAAAAACGTAACGATTTGGGGGAAAAGTGAAATTGAGGGGCAAGATGGACGTTTTTTGGAGAAATCGGCGGGGCCTGACTGGAGTCTTGGGGGTGCTGGCGAGGGACTGGAGTTTGGGGTGTTCGGTCCATTCGGTCCGAAAAATCTGACCGGACCGAAAATGACCTGGACCGGACCGGACCGAGAAACCTAATAACCTTTTGTGCACCCCTTCACACCACTCACCAACGCACCTCTCTTTCACTCATGCATCACACAAAACCATTAAGAACACCAAGAACCAGCAGCAGCAGCACAAGAACTCCGCAGCAACAACACCGCCAGTCGCTTCAAGAAACAAAAAAAAATTGTTCTTCTTTTTCCATTCATCTTCTCCATCGCATCAGGTATGTTTACCCTCTTATCCTTTGTTCTTCTCTCTGTCCTTCTCAGTTTCTAGTTCTCTTTGTGCCCCTACATAGTGACCCCATCCCATGACCCTTTCGAGCAAAATTTGTGCACAATTCCGTGAATGTTGTGCTTTGTTTGGGTTGATTTTTGTGGAAACATTTGAACTATAATTCTCAATCGATTGGGAGTGTTGGATAAAACTGAAGCTTTAGACATTGCATACTAGGTGTTCGACAGATTGCCTGAGAGAAAAATTGTATTTGCCGGTGAAGTCTGAATAACCGAGCGACATTAGGAGGTGTGTATAAGCAATTGTGAGGTAGTTTAGAGTGATTTCTCAAGTATATTTTTCAGGTTGTGTGGTGTTCAAGACTGACCTTATACTTGTTTGAACATTGGTTTCGCTGAATGCTTGCAACGAGTTTCATTTTTGGTTGAGATTTTCAGTTGTTAAACCAAAACTGCATTGAGTTTCATTTTTGGTTACGATTGATGAGTTTGAAGTATATTTTCTTGCTGCTTGATGTTAACAATTGATTTCAAACTCATTTTCCCCCTAAACTTCCTTTTTTGCTTATTGTTACAAGTATTGTATTAATCTCAGCAACAAGTGCTGTATATATTTACAACACGCTTTACATTACTGATTATGTAATAAGCTCAAGAAGTCAACCATGGTGTCCTATCCAAATCACACCATACACAATTTATTTGTTTTAAAAACACAACAAAAACCATTTTTTCACCACAATTATGACAGCCTTATTACTTTTACCGGTTCGGATCACACCTATCAACGAATATGTTAGGGCTTTGTTCATAGATCGCAATAACTCGAAATAAAAACAAATCAGCAGAATATGAAGCATTCAATCTGTACTTTTAAGTCGATATTAATGTTTGAACTCAACATAAACATATAAGCCTGCTCTGCCTTTATACATGAGAAATATGTTCATACACACACACTACATTGATATATAAATTGAGTATTCAAACACAGATTACACATATACACATAAGATTCAGTATTTATACACACACACTATACATAAATATAAAAATTCAGTATTTACATACACACTATATACATATATGTATTGATTTAGTATCCACTGTGTGTGTGTGTGAAATTAGAATGTGTTGACTTTGTTAATGAAGATGTAGCGCCATTGAAGGAGTGGAACGGTTATCGCTGTGAGAGGAACTGTGAAGAGGCTTATACCCTAAACTCACAAACTCCTACTAGCCGAAGTTTATGGTAATAGGGCTTCTCCATTATATATTTAGTGGGCTTAGAAAATTATGGAAAGACAGTTATTTCTGAGTTTTAAACTCCTGACTCGGGCGATTTGGCGGTGTGTGATGGTATTTGAATTCCCAGAAATAAAATAATTTGAATTGTATAACTGTTAACTATTTCTTTTCTTTTTCTTTCTGCTTTACAGGGAACTAATGAAGAAATTGGAAAGAAAGCTATTTTAAAGTTAATGGATGCTCTAGATGAATACATTCCAGATCGAGTGCGCCAACTTGATAAACCATTCTTAATGCCAGTAGAAGATATATTTTCAATTCAGGTAATCTGATATTCTAGTAGCTCATGTTTAGCCAGAGATCAGTCAAAACTACTTTGCTCTTTTCAGTTTCTTTCCAATCCCTTGAATTCTACTTCATTTATGAGGTTTATCTCTAACTTTGAGTGGGTTATATCACTATGCCTCTATGCATATGGTTTTAGAATCTTAAACCCAGTGAATAACAGTCTAATTTCAATTTAATGGATGTGAGTGGATGTAGTAGAGAAGTGTTTTGTATGGACATATGAATCTGAAATTGTTCATCAAATTTGTGACAAGCATGTTTTGATCAGTCTACATCAACAAACTTCTCAAGCTCATTGCGAACACTTATTTTTTCTCGCCTTTGCAGCCTATGATCAGTTTCTGAAAGCCAATGGTGAACAACCTATAACATGGAAAAGAGCTTCATCCATGGAAGAGGTGCTCCAAGAGGCCGATGTGGTAATTACTTTTAGATGTGGAAAAGAGCTGCATACTGGATTTCTCATTTAGTTCTTATCTCTGATCAAAATGCTTCAGTTGCAAGAATATCTATTTTGCTTTCTGATTTATACAAGTGCAACGTATTGATATTACTCAACTGAAACTTGGATACTTGTGAACTGTAGTAGGGGGCCTGTGATTGATGAAGTAGCTCTTGTTGAGCATCTGAGAGAAAATCCCATGTTCCGTGTTGGCCTTGATGTGTTTGAGGTAATTTACTATACTAATCTGTTTTCTTTTCGACGATCCTCTTCTCCTGTTATGAAAATATAAAAGGCAAATCCGATTGTGTTATGCACCATTTCTAGAAAGCCAAAATCTGGAAAAAAAACTACTCGTGAAGATTACGGGTTCGTTTTCCTTGTCTTATATATTCGTGTAACATTGTCATACTTGTTTAATTATCATGTTGTATTAGGATGAGCCCTACATGAAACCCGGTCTTGCAGACATGAAGAACGCTGTCGTGGTACCCCACATAGCTTCTGCTTCTAAGGTAGTCTCTCACGTAATTATGTATTTATTTGTGCTTAACCCTTAAACTAAGAAGCAATATAATGTTCTGCTATGACAACTTACTTCCCATCTAATTCGCTAATTTTCATGATTTTGATAGTGTTGCCATTTTTGTTTGAAAATATTAAATCTCCTGATTGTTAATGCAGTGGACTCGTGGGGGAATGGCTACACTAGCTGCTCTGAATGTCCTGGTACACAATTTTGATTCGAAATTAAGTACACATTTGTGCTAAAAATCACATCAAACATAACGACATTTTTATGCTTTGGATTCTGAATGTGCATATGTTTGTTGATATTACACCTGTTTCAAAGCTGTGAAATTTGGAATGTTAGTGCTCAACATATGCAAAGATTACTGGAAATTTGGAGATGTCTATTTCAAGCTTGATGAGGAGCTGATAATGTTTGGAAACTTTGATAAGACTATTTTTCTGATGTCTATATTGGTTTTACATGATTTGTTATAATTAGGACAACACATGTACAACAAATTCTAGCTATTTAATGTATATTTTTGGTGTTATTTAAATTCTTAGTCCATTTCATCGGTGCACTCAATTTGCAATATTGAAATTAAATTGCTAAAAAAAAATCTGCCAAATTTAATTTTTCCGCCATATTAACATAAATTATTAATTTAATAGATTTTTTTAAAAAAAATTGAATCAAAATTTAAATTTATGTGATTTTTGTGTGGGGTTTGAACCGTCATTTGTTTGTGACAGTGACAAAGATGACACTTACATGAATCGTCATCTTAGGGGTTAAGATGACGGTTTTTACCTGTCATCGTAGCCTGTTTTTCTTGTAACATTTTCCTTTTTTTTAGATTATGCAGCTCCTTTCGTCCTTAATGCTACTTGATTAATGTCGAAGCTATAGCCATAACTACACTAAGTATCGTTAGAACCAAATATGATATAAATTAAATAACTTTAAATGTTGAAGTGTGTGTCTCATCTAAAATATTAAGCTATTAGAGATAATACATAAAAAACTAAGGTGTACTGTGTGCAAGAATTGGAAAAGTGCACCATAGTTCCATAAGCAACCATGGTATATGTAAGCAACCATGGTATATGATAATTGCTATTTAGTAGTTAAAGGTTGTTAAGAGTTTGTTAGAGGTGGTTAGTTAGTTACATAATTAGTTACATAGTTGCATAATTAGTTAGATGTAGTCAACTAGCTACATAGTTAATTAGATGTGATTAACTTGTATAAATAGCATTGTATACATTTTGTTTTGTAACAATACAAATCATTCATCAAATAGAAAAGTGAGCAAAGTTTCTGTTCAATACCACATTGCCTTCTTCTCTCTTCACCTCTCTTCGTTTTCACTTCTTAATATTTGCTTTTCTTCTTCCTTTCATTTCCTCGAATCGATACATAGTAACAACATTCACATGGTATCAGAGCGGAAGTAAATTGATTCATCTCGAAGGAGTATTATTACATGCAAAGAGGAATTGAACAAGTATGTGCATCAATCTCATTGTTGAGAAGTTGAGTCTACTGAATTAAATTAAAGGTCAATGAAGACAGATCGAGGGGACATTGTTACATGCAATTTGTAAGTTTTTTGTTTCATTGGATTCTCAATGTTGAGAAGTAGAATCTGATGAATCGGAGGCTCAGTGCAGACAAATCGAAAGGATATTGTTACATGCAATTTGTTAATTTTATGTTTTGTTGGATTCTCACTACTGAGAAGTAGAATCTGATAATCTGAAGTATAATCAAACAATTATGTGATGGAGAGTAATGAAGAAGATCTGGTTGATGAAAGTACAAAAACGAATGTGAGTATTGATCACAACTATCCTTAACATCTTTTCCTTCGGATGCACCTGGATCATTGTCAGTTGGAATTATTTTGAGTGGAATGGACAATTATACGCTATGGAGTAGAACTATGAATCTAACTTTGTTAGGAAAGAACAAAATAGGATTCATTGATGGATCAGTGAGGAGGAGATCTTCCTTTCGCGAAGACTTGTAGGTGCAATGCAATCGTAGTATCTTGACTGAAGGGGAATATGAGTAAGAGGCTTCTTACTGGAATATTGTTTAACTCAGATTCATATAATATATGGGAAGAGTTGAGGGAAATATTTGACAAAATAAACAGCTCTAGAGCCTTTCAATTACACAAGGAGATATTCATCATGAGACAAGGAACACTATCAGTATCAATATATTATTCTAAGTTGAGGGATCTATGAGATGAGTATGATTCCGTCATGTTTTCCAAAATCCAAGGATTTTGTTGACCAATTACAGTATCAAAGAATGCTGCAATTTTTGATGGGACTGAATGAAAGTTATGGTCAGGTCAGGAGCCAGATAATCATGATGCAATAAATACCAAGTTTGAAACAAGTGTATGCTGTGATCAATCAGGAAGAGAGCCAAATGATGGTGGCAGGAACAAGCAGAATGGTGCAGGAGCAAATGGAGTCATCTGCTATGTTCACAGTTTTGAATGGAAGTGGTAAAAAAACAAGGAATGGAGGAATAAAGCAGAAGAAACCATACAATTCCAATGCTATGTGTGATTTCTTTCATATGAAAGGACATTGAAAGGTGGATTGTTTCAAATTAATGAAATATGACTTTTGTCATAAAACACGACACATGCAGAATGCTTGCTATAAACTCAATGGATATCCTGATAATTTCAAAATTAGTAAAGCCAAGAAAGCATATGTGGTGACATGAGGGAACTCATCATTTGAAGATATTGCACATGAGAGTGGGACACTATCAGCATGGCATGAACCAGAATTTTGGATCAAAGTTCATACAACAACAAAGTACACGGTCATCTGTGGAACAAAATCATAACCAGATAATGCAGTCACCTGTCCAGTTTACACCTAGTCAGCATCAACAACTTCTCAACATGTTTAACAATCAGAACAATATTGGAATCAGTGCAAATATGACAGGTAAATATTTTTTTATTCAAAGGAAGTCTTGAAGTGGATTGTAGATACATGTGTAACTAATCATATGATTAGTAATCAGAAACACTTACATGGTAAACAATTGACAGAAGGAACAAGAAAAGTATAGTTGCCTACAGGAGATTCAACCAAGATCTCATATATTGGCTACTATCACCTAGGAGGAGGTGGTGTTCTTAGAAATGTTTTATGTGTGCCAACATTCAAATTTAATTTGATGTCTGTGTCAAAAGTAACTAGAGAACTAAATTGCAGTGTCACTTTCTTTCCCACATATTGTGTGTTTCAGGATCTCTCATCTGGGATGGTGAGGGAGATTGATAATGAGGATTAAAGACTATACATACTGTATTCAGACACTCAGAATAAAGGGAAAGAATTGAGCAGATATTTGTCAGTATCTCAGCATGTAGATACACAATATGACACCAGAGGTTGTCGAGAAAAGATAAAAGTCACTCTATTCCATTAGGTTTTGAGAACTCTTTAGGAGAAAACTAGCTAGGGTTATACACTACTCCATAAGGTAAGATTTTCATAATGGATTCAAGTTAAAACGTTGGTTAACATCGTTTAACACCTAAAAATTCCATAATTGTAGGTTTTCATTATAGATTTAAAGGGATTTTCAAGAATGCAAAGTCAATGATTTTTGGGAATGACGTTCAAGGTAATTTTTCTATTTCCAATTACTAAAGTTAGAAACTTTATGATACACAATGATATTTTGAGGTAAGAGCAACAGAGTGTATGGTTAGAAGCGACATGAAGCCATAAATAGCCAAAATGAGACCTCAATTGAGGAATTGGTTGGAGAAACTAAAGTAGTTGGGTTAATAGTTTTAACCATTTGTTGTACATTTCAAAGGGTTTGAGTATACAAGTTCGTTGATAGAGAACCTTGATCGTTGATTAGAGGTATGATGAGGTTTCTTCCCTTAGTTAAGAGCTAGATTAGAATGTGCATACTAAATTGCTTGATTTCTTGCTTTACATTTTTAGAATATATTACATAACTAAAATTGGACTTTAATTTGCATGCTATCGGGTGGAGTTAGGTGTTATTGCGGCTTTTGAAACATCCTGTATGTTCATATAGTGTTTTTGGGATTTGTCATGATGATTCAGATTGGTTGTTCAAGTGGTTCGAGTGAGCTCTGGGTAAGAAATTAAACATTTTATGTATAACCGAATTTGCGAATATAACACCGCAATTGCGAATGAATGGTTGCATTTTGTGAAGTAGCCAGATTTAAGGGTTGTCCCAATTGTGAGGCAACAACTGCAATTACGACGCCACAAATGTGAGATTGGCCTCCGCAATTGGAAAAATGTTGTAGCAATAAAAGTGCTAGTTGTGAAATTTTTAAAATTCTAACTCAATATTGGGAGAATAAACCGTGGATTAGAGAGGAATTCGACTCGAGAACATCATATAACACCAAAATAACAATTCTACAAAACCACAATATGCACCACTGCCAATTGAGAAACAAATTTCAGTCATTTATGTAGCTGTCAATGGATTATGTGATCGAATGAGTATACATGAAACTACGTTAGAGTTAACTCCTAAATCATGAATTGTGAGGGTAGAAATTCCGCCTTAAGTTTAAGATAGTGAAAGTGGAGTTTTGATCATAAATTTGATCTTGGATTGATAATCTAATTATATATTTGAACTCATTGGGTCGTGCATTCAGTGAAGATTGAATGTTGGAAAACAAGCAAGAAGAAAACTAACGTTTGAAAAAGAAAATATTAGAACGTGATAATAATTTGTTATTTCATTTGTACTCATTATAACATTTTACTTTTTGATTCGCCTTTTTTGATATATCTCAAAAAGGGCGAGTTCACTCGCCCTATTTGGCCTTAGCAAAGGGAGCGACTTGAGAAAATCGCTCTTCTTGATATAAGAATTATATATTTTTTTCAATGTGAAATCTACTTTTAAAGATTAAAAATTTCAAATGTGATTAATTCTCTTTTTAACTCAAAGTCTCGGAATCCGATCCGAAAATTTTGGATAGCCGATTTTTTGGATATCCGAATCGGAATTCGATCCTAAATGATCCGAAAATTACAAATATCCGATTTTTTGGATATCCGAAATATTCGAATCCGATCCGAAAATATCCGAAAATTACGAATATTCGATTTTTTTGATATCCAAAATTTTCGAATCCGAACCCGATCCAAAATTATCCGAAAATTACGAATATCTAATTTTTTGGATATTCGAATCCGATCCGAAATTATCCGAAAATTACGAATATCCGATTTTTTAGATATCCGAAATTATCCGAAATATTCGGATCCGAATCCGATCTGAAAATATTCGAAAATTATGAATATTCGATTTTTTGGATATCCGAAATATTCGAATACGAATCCGATCCGATTCCGATCCAAAGTTATCCAAAAATTATTGATATCCGATTTTTTTGATATCTGAAATATTCGGATCCGAATCCGATCCGAAAATTACGAATATCCAATTTTTTGGATATCCGAAATATTCGAATTCGAATCCAAGGGATTTATGATTATGAGGAGTATAAATATAACAAGTATTGATGGCTGGTTTAGTGGTAGAATGACACAATTCCACAGAGGTACCCAAGTTCGATTCTTGGCAGGGGGTTGTATTTGTGGTGATTAATGTTGCATAACTAGCGGTCTAGTGGTAGAATAGTACAGTGTCACAGTTCAGACCAGGGTTTGAATCCCAGTTGGTGCATTTAATTTTTTCTCTTTTTGAACCATCCCAAATAGTCGCCCTCTTTGGTCCTTACAAAGGGGGCGACTTGAAAAATCGCCATTTTTTTATCTAAGCAACGGACGTAATAAGACGACTTGAAGGACGATTAAAAATCGCCCCCTTTGATCTAAGGGG
The DNA here is from genome assembly GCA_029844215.1 of Przewalskia tangutica. Lineage (NCBI taxonomy): Eukaryota > Viridiplantae > Streptophyta > Magnoliopsida > Solanales > Solanaceae > Przewalskia > Przewalskia tangutica. The sequence goes on from CM056736.1 coordinate 18,496,142, forward strand.
GCGGTATTCCAACCAAAGAGGACCCTCTTTGAACCGATTTGTTGTAGTACAAATACCTTTTCATCCATATATGGTGTAGCTCAAACGAAAATCTATAAATACAGTTATGACCATTTTACTAAAAGAATGCAGAGCAGTCTGCTGGACCGATATGCCTCGAAGATGGCATTATGTGGTTGCATATGCGATGCATTTTTGGACGCATTCCAACCCAAAAATTGTCAGATATTCTGTTTTGTTAAGCGGTTGGAAATTCTCTAGCATATAGTGATATGCGATGCAAATGCTAGGGCGGAACGACTCCGCCTATGAAAACCCCAAAACGTAAAATTTTCTTAAATCTTTCAACCCACTTCATTTTGAGAGAAAACAACCCTAAAGCTTTCCCAAAACACCTAAGGTATGTTCTTGATCAATTTTTATCATTACTATATCAATCTAACACCAAATTAACACTAGTTCATCCTTCACAATCATAGATTCTTAAATATCGAAGAGAAATTGAAGAAGACTTTGGGGAACCTATTGAAGGTATGTTCTTTGATATTTACTGATATTATATAGAGGAGTTAACTATCTTAGGGTATTAGAAACAATAAGAATTCATGGGTGATTCATGAGGGATTAAAGAACACATTTTGGGCACGAAAAAGCCCTAATTTTTCGATAAGGGTAGAAACTCTTAGGTACTGATTAAAGTTTTGAACTTTATCATTAATAATTATTGTAGAATAATTGTTGAACTTTGAAGAATACATTGAGCGGGAATTGAGGAATGTCTAGATTTCAAAAATCTTCTTTGAAACAGGTCTACTTTCAAGAATGTGTTGAAGCATGATTGGATTGATAATCTTTATTTTGGTTGTTTGTACATATTGAAACCCTAGCTTGGTGTTTGGTCTTCATTGAACTTATTTTTGAACTAAAGATGATATTGAGAAGGTCATGCACGTATAGGGTCAAGCCGCATCGAACCTTAGATAAATTATACTATTGTGTTGAACGTGTTTTTCCCATTATGGGATAATTGAACTTATTTTTTAAAGACCGAAACTTTACCCATGTTTTGTTGGTTAAATGGATTTTTCTTGAACTTAGAAGTCAATCACTTAAATTGCATACGTTGACTTGAAATACCTCTATGGTGAAAAGATGACTTGAGAAGTGAATTCCACCATAAGCCAAGCCATGATTGATGATTCAGTTAATATGCCATGACTTAGATGTGTTTGTGTTTGGGCATGTATGAGCAAGTTGTGCTAGTCCAGAGGATGATTAACCGTTATGGATCCTTGTTGACACCCAATTTTGACCCATCTTTTAGTCATTTTTGCAATTTTAAGCATTTTAGAACACCGCATTTTATCGCCATTTTTGACATTTTTATATATTTTTTACCTAACATTCTATGTTGTTTTATTTTTTGTAAATTGACATCATGTTTTTACTTTAATTAGGTATTAAATATTTTTAAATATTATGTTATTATTGTTGCGCGATCATTTTGTTTTACTAATTTTGCATCTCTTTAAATAATTAACTGACATCCCGTCTTTACTTTTAATCAGGCATTAAATATTTGCTAAATATTGTATTTTATTATTATTGCATCGGCATTTGCATTTTAATAATTTTGTATCTTTAAATAATTTTCTTTTAAATAATTAATCCATTTTTGCATTTTTTCCAAACTACCCAAATTAAGGCACAACTGACCAAATTAATCCGCCAAAAACCGAAGCCTAAACTGAGGCCCAATACACCTTTCATCTTTTTCCTCCAATACTCAATATCCAATACCCAATACCCAAAGCCCAATACCCTAAACCTAAATACCCCTATAAATAAAACCTTACCCCCCATTTAAAAAACCTACCCTACTTCTACCCTCAGCTACCCTATTATACCCCAGCCGCACACTTCATCACCCCAAATTTCTACTTCACTTTCTCACCATTTCTAACTCCTCATCCCTCACCCTTCTCTCTCGCCGCCGCCAGAGCTCCAAGCTCCGGCGAACCTCACTTTCACCCACACACACACAGCAGCCCACATAAGATCAGATTTTTTCATTTCAACCCTATTTTTTCATTTCAACAAAAGCTCTACACCCTCCCCATGCCTATCTGCGGCACCCCCTCACTGCCCCAGCCCGTCGCCGACACCCCCTTTCCTTCCCATCATTTCCACCAACCCCGGACACCACCACACCCTTCCTATCAGTTCGACCATATCCTGCAAACCCCTTAAAACCTAACCCAGCCGCACAGTTAACCTTTCACCCTACCTCTCAGCCGTCTCTCTCCTCTCTATACCTCATCACCCCTCAGCCGTCTAACCCTAGCCGTCTACTCTCTCCTCTCTCAAAACCCTCAGCTACCCTGCCCTCTTCACACCATCAGCTGACACACCCCCTTCTCCCTTCTCCTTAACCTTAAACTCTACTTCACCCCCAGCAACTAACCTTCTCAGCCGCAGCAACCCTACTCCCCTCACCCTCTCTCCCTTCGCCGCCCTTACCGGCGAACTCACTGCTCCCCTCCACCACCATCGCCGAGCAACAACAGCGAAGACCCTCAACACTCACTGTCACCATCCCGCACTCGAACCACTGCAGTGGCGTCGCTCCGGCGACTTCGCCGTGGAAGTGACGCCGCTGCTGCCCTCTCTCTGTTGGTAACGTTGAATCTGGCCGGATTTAAACTCCGGTGACCCTTTGTTCGGCTTTTATTTTGTTGGTATAATTGTTGCTTGTGGACTGGTTATTTTTTTGTTGTTTTCGGCTATTGGACTGATTTTGATTTTGTACCCTGCCGGAGTTCAAAGCTCCGGCGACTCTATTGGCTTATCTTTTGGGATTTTGTTGGATTGCTACTGTTGTTTGATTTCACAACTTGGTCGGAGTTTGAAACTCCGGTGACTTTCATCGGCTGTTGTTATTCATGTTTTCTATGTCGTTGCTCATTAATATTTCAGATCTACCGTTAGATCGTTTCTTTTGAACTTGTGCGACTGGTTGAGCTTTGTCTCATTTTGAGCCGAATTATCAGTGTTGAACTTTGGAAATTTTCCGTGAAGCTATGTTCTCGCCACATCGCTTATTGTCGCAGGACTTGATTTTTGACGATATTGCCCTTTAACTTATTATATTGGACTGATTTGAACAAGATACTATACTTTACTGGCCAATGAAAAAGTTATCCGTCGATTTTTGAGGCCTCCACAGTTGCAAAGACGGAAAAATACAATAAATGAAGCTTTCTGGGCAAGGATGATTTCTTCCACTTACACCGGATAACCAACATGCGCTGGCAAGGCGAACGCTCGCAGCCGCACTTTTTTAGGCTGTCCCACTTTATATATTTTTATATATATCTGAGCCCTCCGTGTTTAAAACTATTACTGTTTTGGCGCGGATCCGAAGGTTTTATCTATTTTATTATTTTCTAGCAATATTGGCCGATGAAGGAATCTCCGTCTGATTTCCAAGGCCTCCCTGTACAAAGACGGATTTATTTTTGGCTTTACTTATTAATTCTTGTTATTGCTTTTAAAATTGTTTATTCTATTACTAACACTTTTACTAAGTGTTTACGCAGGTACCCGGAGATCATCTTGTGCAGAAGGCCTAAAAATGGCTAAAAGATGTCCCGGAATTTTATCTTATGTCACCTTTAATTTTAGTTTTTATTACTCTGTATTGCATTTTATTTTAATTGTAAATTATGTAAAAATGCTTAGAATAGGTAGAATAAAAGCCAATACATAATTAACCTAGGTTTGAACGGATAACCGCAAGTTAGCGGATCTTAAAGGATGTCTAACCCCTTCCCTTTAGGATAATAAAGAACCCTGATCCAGAATCTCATTATTTTCGTAGACCATTAAATGGAGATTAATTGCAGTATTTTATTGCAATAAATCAAGTGTCCTAATTCACTTAATTAATTAGGTGGCGACTCCTTTAAATACATCTAGGAATCAACCATACGTGGTACTCCCGTTTCGACTCCGGTTAAAATGGGGTGTTACAATCCTAACGTATCAATGTTATGTATTGTTGTGTTAGTCCAGAGGATGATTGTCATCCATAGAAAATTAACCCGATGTATTTATTATTGTGCTAGTCCAGAGGATAATTAGCATCCGAGGAATGATAACCCCGGTGCATTGAATAGTTGTTCACACATGAGCTGACATGTGTTGATTATTTGGTTGCCCATAAGTTGGCTTGTTGATGATTTCAGATTTGTAAGCGAAAGACTTAAGATCGTAAATGGTAAATGAGTTAAGCTTGATGTGGTCTTCATTATTGGTTTCACTTTGATAATTGTTGCTAAGTTTGATATCGTACTCTATCTCTGGATTTCGAACTATTTTTCTATTGAGTCTGTTTTACTAATTTTTCCTCTCTTATGTTGATTATGTTAACTATTGCCCCTTAGACACTCACTGAGTACCTAGTAGTCAATCATACTATTATTGTTTTTTATGGTGTATCAGGTAATGTAAAAGAGCAGGTTCGTGATACGCATACCAGATAGGAGAACTTGCTTTCTGGATTATTTGGTGAACCCACATGCATGTTCGTGGGATAGAACTCTATCTTTATTTGTCTATTTATTTCAATTTCGAGCTACGTCCCGAAGTTAGATACTCATTTATTTATCTTAGAAACTCCATAGATAGTTGTCAGATTTAGGGTAGATGTTGAAAGTCTCGTATGACTTATTGATGTTTTGCCACGTTTTATGATTTAGTATCTATATTAGACTTCCACTGATTTTATTAAGTTCAACATGTTCATGTTTAAACCTCATATGACTTGTTATAAATAGATAACGAAATAGAATAAACGTTTAATGCTTTTATAAGATGCTTCCGGTGTTGTTCATAGCATCAGATGCTTGTTACGTCCAATGTTGGGTTTGGGGCGTGACACATGCTGATTATGCTTATTATCTATCAAGATCTTGTTATCTGTACAAATTCATTAAGTAAATATTTCGAGCTAAACCTCGTCCACTATATTATTTAGGGCTGAAAGGGGATTATCGTACTTAAACTATGGAATAAATAATTTCAGCACAGAAGAACAGAGGTAAACTTAAAGACAGTAAGTAATGTTCCCAAAAATGTTCTGTGACATGAACTGGAACATTAACAAAAACGCAGAACTAAAAACTGAGTTTAAGATGCAGCGGAAATAAATCAAGGACACCAAAGATTGTTTTTCATAAGTTATATAATTGTATATAACTTATAGTGGTCTCATGACCAAAAATTTATTGTATAAAACTTATACAATCTTACAAATCCCTTGAGAATGAATAGTAATCCGTAAAACAAAAAAGGATTAAAAAGAAGTTAAATCCTAACTTCTAAGCCTGAAAAATCTATCTAAAATAGAAGTGAAAAACACCCTATTACAATTGCTTTGAGTTGAAAGAACACTTATAGATCTAAGAAAGCAATTCGTAATTTTGAACAAGTGTAATCACAAAACAGTCGCTCGATCCAAATTGTGTTTGAGGCAATATTTGAGACGTCTCAGATCTGAATTTTGTTCTGCAAAAACTGGATATCAAAACCTTGGAGTGAACACTCTATTTATAGTGGAGAGTCCACCCGAGAGGCTCCTTGATTCTCGGTGGAGGTTGAGCAGAATATGGTTGGTTGGAGCTATTCTTTAGCCTTAAAACTCTCACCAGATTTGACTGTCTTCCTGAGAATGCTCCTTCCGTTATGCACTCTCCTTGGACTTGGTCTTGTCAAGTACTATCGTGTTTCCCTTAGCTCCTAACCAAGCCAAACATTCACGTGATAAAATCTTCTCAGCTTCAGAATCTGCTCCGTGAAGATAGGCAAAACTTTTGCCAGAAATGTCCTCCCAGATGTCACGACATTTGGGATGACATTTTCCTGTTTTTACTTAACACCAAAAAGAGACATGTTACGGAAAATGTTAGGACACAGAACCTAACACTAACAATCTCCCCCTTTTTGCCTTTCTTCACAAAACTAAATAGGTTAATGATTTTATCACAGGCAAATATCTCAACCTTTCATCCTGAAACATTTATAAAGCACGATATATACACTATGTGCCAGTAAGTTACTCGAATCAGAGTATGATGCAAAATGCGAGTATACATCTAAAAGATTAATGCACTGAAACCATCAATATACACATAAACAGTATAGAATAAATAGTAATATATAAACAGAATTAAAATGTCTCAAACTGTCAAGTCAAATAACTACAGTCCATAACTAAAAGTATTCAACAACTGCTACTTAGCAAATTAAACACAAAGAACACAACCTCGAGCTATTTCATCTCGGATGTCTTCGTTTCATCTCCCTATATCAAGATCCTCCGGTTTGAACATTCACCGCTCCGCTTGCTCCCGACTGCACTCCATCTCCCTTTTGGGAAGAAAGCAAAAATAGGTAACGTTCCTAGCTTCCACTGTGGCTACTCAGACTGGGTCCACTCCTGCGACCGGCATTGAGCTTTGCAATCTCTTGCACCAGCCAGCTTGTCAAGGACGATCGTGAGATGTTACCGAGATGTGCAGGACATTTCTCGTAACACTAGCACTTCCACCAGATTCGTCCATGGAAGATCAATGACTCGCTTTGCTCTTCGTGATCGTCGATTAACGACATATACTTGAGTTCTTTCCAGAGCAGATCCTCGCAGGGCTTGGAATCCTGTGAGGTTAGTACCTTAAAGATCAATGAGGAAAGGAAGGATGATACACGTGTCCTTTTCTCGCCATATTTACAACTGTTGAAAGATTGTTTTTCCTATATCAACACTAAAACCTTTTCCTATTTTGTATAGGAACAATGCTTGTTCAATTGTTACAATTGATTTGTTCAAAGAACACAACCAATTGTATCATTAACTTGTGCAAAACAAAGAAATAAGGCAGTGAGTCCGGATGTTGGACATCGAAACCCATCTCTTCACAACTCCACCATGAGGTATGAAATCACTTCATCCCTATCATTTATCACTTCCCGCTCGCCTCTCATCATCATTCACTCTATTCAAACATTGGTTAATTGTAGTCGGTGTGAAGTCATAAAATTTGTTATAGAGAAACACTTTCCCAAAGTGTTTTGACTTGGGTTTCTCTATTTTACTTGTTAGATTTGCATAAAATAACTTCACCACCTTTTCTTCATAAGGACATTTGTTATTTACCGAGTCTAGTAGATTTCTTGAAGTGAAGAAATCCACCAGACCGTGGCTACTACAAGACACAATGTCCAACACCTTCTCGGTTCGAATGGCTCGACCGTTGAACCAAGACCAATGTTTTGAGTGATTGGCTGTTAAAAACTTGGGAGAGAAAGGGTTTACCTCAGACGCAGATTCAGAGCTACTGCTTGTGAGACCTCGGACACTGGAATCTGAAGATGATTCAGAAGATGTCATAACATTTTCTGTGACATCTTGAGGGGTTGATGATGATTTTGTTTCCCCTGAGGTATGACCAGATTTCTTGAAATAAAACTTATTCAGAGGGGTGTCGTCTGGAATTTCATCTTCCTCACTGGATTCTTGCAGATTCGTGAAGGAAGGTGAAGCAGGGGATTCCGGTTGGAACTCAATCGAACGAGTCTTCTCTGAATCAGTAGACCTGGAGCTTGAAGAGGGAGGAGTCGCTGATTTCTTCCTTTTGGTGGAGGATTCACCACTGCCAAAGGCCTTCTCAAAGTTTCGGACCGATCTGCGAGTGGGAAAAGTTGCTTGATTTGTCCTCTTTGGGAGGACTGAAACATCCGTGGTTTCCTCTAAGTTGATAGGATTGTTTGTCTCCCCTGAATAGGCGATTTCCAGAGGTTCTTGGAAGTCACTTATCGCCAAATCTGTGCACAATGGTGGACTTGTGCTCATTGGAGAGTGTTCTGGGACTGGTGGTGACATTTTTGGTGACATGGGTGAGACATCCATTGGAGAGAAAGGTGAAGAAGAGAAGGAGAATTTAGGGTTTTCGGGTTTTACGGAAATGGGAGTAGTTTGTGAGGTCGGTGACTTGAAAGAGGGATTCATCGTGGGTAATGTACGAAAATTTCGTTCCCGCCCCTTTTTTTTTTTTCCTTTTTTTGTTGTTGTTTCTTGGAGGAATTTTCTTTTGGAAGTGAGAATTAGTATTTAGTGAATGGGTATTTATACACTTGGCAAAAACTATCTACATAAGTGTTTAAATTCTATACAAAGACTAGTTCCTAAGGTTTAGAGATTGTTTCAAAATAGACATCAAAACCAAGAGAAATTTTTCAACAAAAACCAACTCAACATTAATCGACAAAAACTGAAACTGAGTGTTATCGTAAATGTTAGCACATTTTGTGTAACACAGAGTCATTTTCATAGAATGCTAGCTTTGCAACTAAACAAGACACTTTATGTAGTTTTGTCTCTAAATTAGTGGAACAATGTATATTGAGTCCAAATAGATAAGATCTTGTGTCTATCATTATAAGTATGTTGATACTCCTATAGAATAGAACGTATCAATTTTGTGGGCTTTGCCCAACATTTTACAATTGCTGAGGAATTTAAGGCTTTGCCTTATTTTTGATACTCCCTTTTATGATTTTTATATCATCGCAGAGAACGGTATCATTTTAAAAGGTGTTCCTTTGAGAAGTCATGACCGTTAGAAACACAAAACAACTTTAACATTTACCAAAAGAAGCGGTTCAGATTTTACATCGATGAATGTTACCACAAATGTCGTGGACATTTCGGATAACACACCCCAAAGTTGTTGATTTTTATATCGAAGAGACCAGAGAGTTTTTCAAGTTTGAAAACCTCTCATGATCTAAAGCTTTTGTAAAAATATCGGCTAGTTGATGAGAAGTGTCAACATAATCGATTCTAACTAGTCGCTTTTTCAACCAAGTCTCAAGAAAGTGATGTCTTATATCTATATGTTTTGTACGCAGTCTTGAACCGGATTTTTAGATATATTGATGGCACTCATATTATCACAAGACAAAACTAAGATATTTTTGAAACACCATAATCGTCTAACATGTGTCTTAGCCATATTAATTGAGAGCAACAACTCCCACGCTACATATTCAGATTCGAATGAGAGTGAGACACAATTTTGTTTACGATCGTATCAGAAACTAAGTTATTGCCAAGGTAAAAACATCCTCCACTAGTACTTTTTCTATCTTCCACATCCTCACTAATCCGAGTCACTATATCCTATTAGATTAGGATTAGTGTCTTTGGAATACCAAATTCTAACTCACACGTGTTTAAGAACATATCTTATGACACGTTTGACAAAGATTTAAGTGGGAAATTTTGTGGCATGCTTGGAATCGTGCACACACAAACACTAAACATAAGATCCGGACGACTCGCGGTGAGATACAAAAGACTACCTATCATAGATCTGTATAAAGTCAATCAACATTCTCCCAACATCATCTTTGGATATAGTCCGGTTGATCCCATCTGAGTCTTCATATGTTTGGCATTCTCCAATCCAAACTTTTAACCGTGTTCTTGGCATATTTGCTTTGTGAAATGAAGATACCCTCCTCATTTTGTTTTATCCGCAAGCCTAAGAAAAGGTTAGTTCTCTATCATGCTCATTTCGAATGTTGAGGACATAGCTTCGACAAAAGTCTTAAGATGAGACATTGAAGTCGAACCAAAACTATGTCATCTACATAGATTTGAGCAATAAACATATCTGATACATGGTGTTTTATAAATAAAGTACAATCGGCTACACCACGTTGGAAGCCAAATTCAAGAAGAAATTGAGTTAAACGACCATACCATGCACGCGAGCTTGTTTTAGTCCATACAAGGCCTTTTTAACTCGTATACATGTTGTGGATGGTGAGGATCTTCAAATCCTTTGGGTTGTTCAACATATACCTCCTTATCAATATATCCGTTCAAAAGGCACCTTTCACATCCATTTGGTGAAGAGTTATCTTTAAACAACAAGCTATGGCAAGTAATAATCTAATTGATTCAATTCTAGCTACTGGAGCAAAGGTTTCATCATAGTCGATACCTTCGACTTGAGAGTATCCTTGAGCCACTAGTCTAGCTTTATTTCTAATAACAGTTCCAGATTCGTCAGATTTATTCTTAAAGATCCATTTAGTTCCTATTACATTAGTCTCATCAGGGCGAGGAACTAGATCCCAAACCTCATTTCTGGTGAACTGTTCTAGTTCTTCTTGCATGGCTTGTATCCACCAACTGTCTTTTAGTGCTTCATTAATGTTTTTAGGTTCCAAAGTAGAAACATAGCACGATTGACTTACCTTGTGATGTATGGTGGACATACACGCATACTTCACCATGTCTCGGTAATTTTTTGGCTCTTTTCTCCTTGTTTTTATTCCTTCGAATACTTCTCCTATTACCTGTTCAGTGGGATGGTTTCTTCTGATTCTGGATGAGGGATCCTCGCATCGAATCACGGTTCGCTCGTAATCCTCATCAGTGTTCTCATCTTCGGTTACAGGTGTTGCTGCAGATGTTGTGACATTTGGTGTAACATCTGCATTTTCTCGTGGTCCGCCTCCTCAGATTGTTACGACAAAGATCTGAATCGGTGTATTTCCTGCATGATCTGCATTATCATAAAAAACAATGTTAACAGATTCTTGTACGGATTTGGTTCGAAGATTGTACACTCGGTAAGCATGACTATTTTGAGAATAGCCTATGAAAATTCTCTTATCACTCTTAGAGTCAAATTTTGCTCGATTATCTCTATCATTTAGAACATAGCATACACACCCAAAAACATGAAAATAACGTAGATTTGGTTTCTTTCCATTCAAGATCTCATAGGTGTCATTTTTGTTCTGGTCTAAGATAGACTTATTGTAGATGTGACTTGCAGTGTTTAAGGCTTCTGCCCAAAAACGTTTTGACAGTTTTTTAGAACTTAGCATAACTCTAGCCATTTCTTGTAGGGTTCTATTCTTCCTCTCTGCTACACCATTTTGTTGGGGGGTTTTGGGAGCAGAAAATTCATGGAAAATACCTTTTTTCTCACAAATGTAGAAAATTGATTATTTTCAAACTCCTTTCCATGATCAGATCTTATCCGAAAAATAGAGGAATGATATAGATTTCTAATTCTAGAGTACAATATTCTAAACATGTCAAACGTTTGAGACTTTTCTTTCAAAAAGAATATCCAAGAGTATCTTGAAAAGTCATCTACAATCACAAAGGAGTACCACATGCCTCCTAGGCTATCTACCTCGATTGGACCCATAAGATCCATATGTAAAAGTTGAAAGCAATGAGACGTACCTGAGAAATGTCCATCAATCTGAACAACTTTGTGAGGGACACGGGTTTGCTTACCTTTGAGACAATCTTCACACACCACGGTTTCACTCATATGACTTAGTTTAGGAATGCCTTTTACAGCATCATAAGATATCAATTTTCGAAGGTTGCTATAATTGACATGTCCTAGTTTTTGATGCCACAATGTTGTGTGATCAGTCATAACAATATTACATACTTTATGTTCTCCGACAAGATAACAATTATCAGTTGTTCTCACTGCCATTATGCATTTGTTAGTTTCATCACCATCATACGCATGTTTATCAAGCTTACCTCTAAGTTGTCATCACACATTGGCTTATACTAATTAGGTTAGCCATCGCACCATCAACGCAAGACATTATTCAAATACTGGAATTCCGTGGACATTAACGCCTTCCTATTATCTTACTCTTTCCACCTCCTCCATATGTAACATTTCCTCCATTTAGAGCTTCGTAGTTCTTTAGACTCTTTTGTTCGCTATATGGCGGAACAGCATCACAAAGTACCACGCTCGAGATATTGGTCCTTAGATGCGGTTATGGCTACATTACAACTTGTTTTCTTGATGGGAACCCAAACTTTTTGTTACCTTACGATTTTTGTAGATAGAGAGTCTCAGAGTCTTTGTCAAGTTCTGACAAGATTCGGAAGACCTTTTCTTTCTGAGTTTTAGTAACTTAAAGCAAAAAGGTTTTAAATGTCCAGATTTATTACCATAATTGCACACATAGTTGCTACCCTTCTTACAGTTCATTTCCCCATTTTTAACAAACAAGTTGGAGCATAATGTATTGATAGGATTCTTGTAGCCCAAACCAAGACATTGAGGTTGACTATTACTAAGGATTTCATCTAATTTGGAGGTGCCTGTGTTAAGCTTTTTGAAGGTTGCTTGGCGGATCCAACTTTGCACTTATCTTTCCGAATTCAAGATCTTTTTGGTAAGAGTCACTTCGGGTAATGGTACTTATCAAATCTGATTCTCACGAGTTAGAGTTTTCACCTTTGATTCAAGTTGATTAGATTCAATGATTAAGTCCTTGCAAAGGGCTTGCAATTCCTTAATCATATCATCCTTAGAGTCTTCGAGTCTTAGGATTAGAATCACTTTTGAAGTAAAACCACGTACAATTGACATCCAAGAATTAAAAACTCATACCATCTCATTGTCAGATTCGCAGATGTTACCTGATGTTCGAAATGTCATGACATTTAGTGTATCACAAATACCTAAACCTTCATTATCTCGACAGAGAATGTTCAAAAACGATGGCCAAGATTGCTTGTGACTCTATTTACGTATTCTCTTCCCTTCACCTTCATCATCACTTAGTGGAAATCCATAGACTTTTGCCAACCTTTCTTAGAGTGTTTGCACACTCGTTGGCATAATGGCCCCATCCCGAGCGAGCATGACATTGAATCTCGCCGAGTCGCTTGAATCGAACACAGTTCGGTCGTAATTTATTCTCCAAGATGATTGCCTTTTTGTCCGTGGGAAAATTCTTGGTAATTCGTGGATTGAATCCTTGGTTTTGGTGCTCTTTAGACTTAGTTTTATTCTTATCTTCGTTGAATCTTCTTAACATCGTATTGAACCTACGAGTAAGAAGAGCAACGTTGACACCATCCCCAATTTCTTCAAGTGTTCCATCCTCTTCATCGACTTCCGCCTCTAAGGATTTTGCTTGAAGGGCAACATCCTTGCCTTTGTATAAAGACCTTTGATTTTCCATGTTCATCTCATATGTTTTGAGAATGCTCATTAAGGTATGTAGGTCCATTGTGGCAAGGTTGTGTGCTTCTTCAATCGCACAAATCTTAATGTTGAACTTTTCGAAGAGATCGAAGGGCTTTTTCAACAAGTTGATTGTTGGTCAATGGAGAACCAAGAACTTGACATTCATTAGAGATATCAATCAACTTTTCAAAATAGGTTTTAATATCCTCCGATTCCTCCATCCTTAAACGCTCATACTTACTCACGAGCACGCGAAGCTTCGTCATTTAACACTGAGCTACCTTCACAATGAGTTTGTAAAGTATCCCAAACATCTCGCAAGAGAGCAATTTTGGATGAGTTTGAACATATAAAGATCAACCCATCCGAAAATAGCATTTAGTGCCTTTTCGAAGCTCGCACTATTAGTTTCTTCGAAAGTCCATTCGCCTCGAGCTTGACCAAAATGTCGCCTTTCCTCGTCCGGTGGAAGATAGAACAATGTATCCATTTGTAATAGATCTCCATGCTCTAACATCAATGGATTTGATGTGAGAACGTAGGCGAATCTTCCAATAAGGATAGTTTGATCCATCTAAAATACGAAGTCTACCAATATTTGGATTACACGGATCCATAGTTAAGTAAAAGGACCGTAGCACTTATTATGTCGTTGTCGGCTCGATACCAATTGAAAGGGGATTATCGCATTTAAACTATGGAATAAATAATTTCAAAGACGTAAGAACAGAGGTAAACTTAAAGACGGTAAGTAATGTTCCCAAAAATGTTACGTGATACGAATCGAACATTAACAAAAACGCAGTAACTAAAAACCGAGTTTAAGATGCAATGAAATAAATCAAGGACACCAAAGATTGTTTTTCATAAGTTATATAATTGTATATAACTTATAGTGGTCTCATGACCAAAAATTTATTGTATAAAACTTATACAATCTTACAAATCCTCGAGAATGAATAGTAATCAGTAAACAAAAAGGGATTAAAAAGAAGTTAAATCCTAACTTCTAAGCCAAAAATCTATCTAAAATAGAAGTGAAAAACACCCTATTACAATTGCTTTGAGTTGAAAGAACACTTATAGATCTAAGAAAGCAATTCGTAATTTTGAACAAGTGTAATCACAAAAACAGGCTGCTCGATCCAGCTGTGTTTGAGGCAATATTTGAGACGCCTCGATCTGAATTTTGTTCTCGCAAAACCGGATATCAAAACCTGGAGTGAACACTCTATTTATAGTGGAGAGTCCACCCGAGAGGCCTTGATTCTGGTGGAGGTTGAGCAGAATAGGGTTGGTTGGAGCTATTCTTTAGCCTTAAAACTCTCACCAGATTTGACTTTGTCTTCCTGAGAATGCTCCTTCCGTTATGCACTCTCCTTGGACTTGGTCTTGTCAAGTACTATCGTGTTTCCCTTAGCTCCTAACCAAGCCAAACATTCACGTGATAAAATCTTCTCAGCTTCAAGGGCGACCGGTGATACTTACTGAGTACTCATTATTATTGTCTCATGCTATATTTGTTGTACTTTTTGTGCAGATATCGATCCTTGCACTAGTGGAGCACCTGGGCAGATTTAGGAGCTGATTGAAAATTGTTGTGGTGATCAGATGCGGCTTCACAACACCTTGAAGTTCCCCTCTATCTTGTTATTTTTATTGTTTCCTTCTGTCGAACAATATTTCTATTTCGAGACCAATTGTACTTATTTTGTTTAGCCGTTCATTACTTGTAACACCAATTTTTGAGGATATTTATGGTATTTCTGCAGTTTTATGACTTTAAACCTTATCTTCAATATATTACTTTCTTTCGAACTCATTATTGGCTTTTCATAATTAAAGTGGGACTTTGCATACTATTCGGTTCTCCTAACGGGTTGGGGTTAGGTGCCATTACTACTTAGGTAAATTGGGTCGTGATAATACTATTTTCTACACTTGCTCCAACACTTTCCTTCCATTTTCTTGTACTTTTTGGAAATTGTGCACGCTCATAGCTTAATTCCAACTCATCCTCTAATAATCGTTTAATAAGTACTTTTACCAACTTAGGAATTAAAATACCAATCTTATCACATAATTTTCATCGAATATGTTAACTCAAAAGTTAAAGAAGTTTTAAGTGGTCGGGGCTTCACAGAAAGTTCAAGAGAAGTAGGATGGTAGTTTGAATTGAAGTAAGTAGTCAGACATTGGATGAAATTGTAGATAAATCAATGTCCAATCCGCCCAAAATTTACACGGGCTAAGATGAGCGAGTCAAGATGGGCTAAATGATGGGTCATAACCCAAATTGCCCAACTTGACCCATACTTTTACAAATTTCAAACTTACCTTCTACGATATTATTTTATTTTGTATGATATTTAATTTTTCCATATCTTTATTTTTATAATAAGAATAATATTTTTAATTTTTTTTATAAAAGAAAAAATATATAAAATAGAAATTTGAGGATGGAGTGGGGTGGAAGGGGGTAGGTGTGGATACGGGCGGAGTAAGAAAGAAATTCATATTTTTTATAAATTATTTATAAAAGTAAAAAAATATAAAATAGTAATTTGAGAATGGGGGTGGGGGGGGGGGGGTTAGGGTAGAGAGGAGTAAGAAAAAAATTCATATTTTTTATAAATTGTTTATAAAGGTAAAAAAATAAAAAATAAAAAATTGATAATGTGGTAGGGAGGGGGGAGGTGGGGGTAGGGGCTGGTAGGAATTTTTTTCATATTTTTAATAATTTTTAAAAAAATAACAAAAAAATATTAAATAGAAATTTAGGATGAGGTGGGGTGGATGGGGTAGGTGTGGGTAGGGCGGGGGGTGGAGGTAAGAAAAAAATTCATATTTTTTAATAAATTTTTATAAAAATAAAAAAGTAAAAATAAATAAATTTGAGATTGGAGTAGGCGGGAGGGAGGGAGGGGGAGGGGAAGGTAAGATAAAATTTCATATTTTTAATATTTTTTATAAAAGTAACAAAAAATATGAAATCGAAATTTGAGGATGGGGTGAGGTGGGGGAGAGGTAAGAAAAATCCATAATATTTATAAAAGTAAAAAAACAAATAGAAATTTGAGGATGGGGTGGGGTGGAGGGTAGGATCGACTGCCGGTGGGATGTCCTGGCCCCGCCCGACCGAATTAATTTTAAAAAAAGAAAATAACGGTAACGGGACTCGAACCGGGATGGGACAATGTTTGGTCCCGCCTGGCCCGGTCCCGCCACGACCCGACCCATTCCGTCTCGTCCCGGTCCCTCCCCGAGTCCCGCCCGAAAACCGGCCATTGCAAAAATAACCATTGCACTAACGACCATTTTACATTTTGGCCGTTGTGCAACAGCCATTTTTGGCCTCCCCCAACCCCCTTACCCCCTTTATATTTATTTTTAACTCCGAAGTTATTATATTTACACTTTAACTCAATTTTCCAACTATAAATAACTCACTTTCTCTTCATCTTTCTCACAAATCTTCCTACAATCTCTCAATCAATCTCTAATTCTCTATACAACATTGTCTATTAAATATTCAATTTATTTATTCATTTGGGACTTGGGAGTGAAGTTGACAACTAGCTTGAGGATTATCTATCGAGCAAAGTTTCAACTTTCAACCTCTCCATTACACGTCGACGTTACGTCGGCGTTTGGTACATTCGTTCTTTCATTAAATTATTATTTTGTCTTTATTTTATTTAGCACACTTTATTTCATTATTTTTAAGTCTTTAACTATTTATTAGCATAATTAAAATGAAAGGAGTAAGAAGTATATTCGGCTCGGGTAGTAAGGGTAAGGCTCAAGCTTCTTCTAGTAGGGGTAACAAGGGCAGAGGTATTTCTTAGTATTCCTACTCCTACTCTTAGACAAGATGATTTTATTGATACTGAACAATTTCCTGAAATACCATATGATTTAGACGACCATATATTTTCTCAAAATGAAGAAGACTTTGATTTAGAAGATGATCTAGATGATGATACACCCACTAATGTAGATGAAAATGAAACACCCACTAGTGAACATCCAACTGGAATGCCTCCTATTCCCCCTAGTATGAGACGAGGTCCGGCAAAACGATCATTAACATCAGTTGTATGGAAATATTTTCATAGGAACGTACCGAATCAAATAACTATATGTAAAACTTGTAAATCTGTTTATAGTTTTAAAACTGGATAAGGTCATGGTGGGATGGAGGGTTTAATAAGACACCTAAAACAAAAATACAAAACACTGTATGCCCAATACAAGGTTGAAAAAGATGGTGCGCAAGCGCCCTCTCCATCGGGACAAGGTTCACATACTGTTCCGGACAAAGTGCAGGGTCAAATTAACCCTACGACGAGGGAAGTTGTAGGCCCTAAATACAATAAACATAAAGATAGGGAAGCACTAGCAAAATTAGTTGTTGTGGAGGGTTTGACTTTTTTATTTCCTGAATCTCCTGGTTTTATTCATTATATTAGAGATATGTATAATCCTGCTTATAAAGGTTTTCCTAGATCAACTGTTAAGAGAGATGTATTTAAATTTGCACATGAATATCAACAATATTTACGTTATGCATTATATCATTTTAATGGCAAAGTCGCTCTAACTTCTGATATAGGTCGTAGTACTAACAACCATGATTATTTAACGGTAACATGTCATTGGATAGATTATAAATGGTCTATGCAAAAACGTATTTTAGCGTATAGATATATAGATAGTAGGCACACTGGTGATTTTATTTCAGAAAATATTTATGTAGTTTGCATTTATTATGGAATAACTGATAAAATTATGAGTATTACATTAGATAATGCATCTTCTAATAATGTTGTTATTTCAATTTTAAGAGATGCTTTAACTCCGTCTTTTTCAAATAATTTTCATATCAAATGTGCGTGTCATATTTATAACTTAGTTGTAAAGGATGAATATTCTTGAAAAAAATACAATTTGCTATAAACTTTATTTTAAAAAATAATAGAATACAATGAAAAAAAAATTATAAAAAAACTTGCCACGATTGTGGACAATCTTATAAAAATATTAAAGAAGAAGTACCCACTAGGTGGAATTCTTTATATGAACAACTACTTGTTGCTTATGATTATAGAAAACCTATCACTTTATTTTTTAACGCCCATAATCAAAATTCAACTGATATGGTTGTGGATAACGATTGGGAAAAATTAAAGAACTTATTGTATTTCTAGAGAAATTTTTTCAAGCAATAAAAGAATTTTCCGGTATATATTATCCTACTGTTTCAACTATGTTGTTTTATATAACTATAATTTTTTTACTGCTTAGAGAATATATGGAAAAACCTGCTTATAAGGCAGCTATTAAAAATGTTTATGAAAATAAAGAAATATTTTATTCATATTCCCCCTATTTATATTATTGGTGTTGTATTAAATCCGGCTATTAAAGTAGACGGTTGTAAATCTCTTATTGAAAATATTTATAACTGTATAGAAGTACTACAACCTCCAACTACCAAAAATTTAAATGTCCCACTGTTAGGCGTATTTTGTATACGCTTTTGAGTCATTTTTAGTTAGTGTTTTTCCCATTTTCATTTAAATAAGTGTCTTGTTAGGTCGTTTTCCGTTTTTTGAGTCACAACGGTTCAAAAAGGCAAAATGACGAAAAGGAGCGAAAATGGGAATAAAAGGAGAGTCCCGAGGTAAAAAGGACGGAAGTTGGAAATTCAGGACAAAACACTACAGCACCGCAGTGCCATAATTACTGAGAGGCTGCAAGACTTTCGGCACCGCGGTGCCATTCTGCAGAACCGCGGTGCCGAGACGTGAATTTTCAGATCCGAAATAGAATTGGCCAAGGACAGAAGGGTCCATAGGGCACGAAATTTGCAACATACTTAAGCCCTAGGAATTAGTATATTGAGAGAGTTGGACATTCTATCACACAACACAACTCAAGGAAAATTTGAAGCTACAATTGAAGATTTTAGTTCACAGTACTTTTCTTTCTTTCTTTTTAATTCAGTTTATGTTTGAAATTGTATTAGTTCTTAGCGTGACTATGACTAGGAGCTAAAACACTTTATTAGAACTTTCCTTTTGAATCGCTTGAAATTCTATTTCATGACTTAATGCATTAGTTTGATTCCTTCTTCACTTGATTAAGATTTATTCAATAATTGGTATAAATATTTGATAGTTAATTGATCACTAATTATCATAACCTATATGATTTCGAATCAAGAACCGAGAGGAGAGATTTGGATATGCTGTAATTGAATAGACATAGGTTAAAATCGCGGACGAAAGTACCCCGATACTTGTGTAGCATTATAGGTTATTGTTCTTAATCCTCCTATGTGGTAAATCCTATCATAGAAATATAGAAGGATTCTGCACTGGGGTTGAGCGATTATATATCCTAACCGGAATATAAGACAGTCTAGTTAACCGTTATCTTAACGTAGAAGAAGAAGTCATTCTAGTTGCATTAAAGATTGAATAGAGTGGATAGTCGAGGATTTTGGAAGCCCTAATTCCTTCATAACTGATTACAACTTCAATAGTTTAGTTAATTCTTGCAATTATTCTAGTAGATAAATAAAAACCCAACTCAATTATCGATTGCCAAATAGATAACATAAAACAGATGAACGGTAATTAGAAACCAGTCTCTATGGACGATAAACTCGGTCTTACAGACTATATTACTTGTGAACGATACGTACACTTGCGTGAGCAATTGGACAGTGTCCCAACAAGTTTTTGGCGCCGTTTCCGGGGATTGACGTATTTATAATATCAAACCATCTATTTTTAATTTCTAATTTGGTCGCTCTCTAACTTGTTCTGAGAGCATATTTTTATCACTTTTTGTTGTTTGTGTAATCTTGCAGGTAAGGTCAAGTATAGGTACATGGACTATCACTATCAGGGGCTGCAGGACTATGAACTTTGTCCACCGCAGCAACTTAGACCACAGGCTCCGCAAGAGGAGCGAAATGAGCTGCAGGAAGCCTTATTCAGGCTCATCGAGTGCCAGAATCCTCAAGGACTAACTCATCCACCACAAGATCAGGCCCCATCAAGAAGGCTAGATGATATGAGAGCAGTTCTTTGGGCACTCTCAAATGCCCAAAATCAGTTCATGGAGGAAGCAAGATTATCTATCAGGAATCTAGAGATGCAACTGGGACAGCTGGCTAGCAAGTTGAGAAACGGTATGCAAGGGAACCGCCCTAGCAATACTGGTACAGACCCACAAGAGCAGTGCCAAGCAATTGATGTGACGAGTGGCAAAAAAATGGAGACATGTTCATCCCCAATATGTCCAGAAAAAGAGGGTGAACCCAGTGAGGTGAGGGAGCCCAAGGATGCAGGGATCATAGAAGATACTCATGTGGACCAAAGATCACCACTAGCAGTCGTTGACACACCGCAGGTGAAGATATCATATCCTCAGAAACTTAGAAAGAATTCTCTTGACAAGTAGTTTTCTAAGTTTCTGGAGGTCTTTAAAACATTGCACATCAACATTTCATTTGCTGAAGCCTTAGAACAGATGCTGAGTTATGTGAAGTTCATGAAGGAGATCCTCTGTAAAAGAGGAGGTTGGAGGAGTATGAAACAGTGGCGTTGACTGAGGAATGCAGTGTCATCCTACAGAGAAAGTTACCTCAGAAGTTGAAAGATCCGGGAAGCTTCACCATCCCTTGCACAATAGGAAAGTTTGAATGTCAGCAGGTTCTATGTGATATGTGGGCCAGTATAAATTTGATGCCCTATTCTGTGTTCTGCAAACTTAGAGTGGGGGAAGCAAGACCCACAATCATAACCTTACAACTGGAAGATCGCTCCATCGTCCACCCTAGAGAAATAATCGAGGATGTGTTGGTTAAGGTGGACAAGTTTATCTTCCCTGCTGATTTCATCATCCTGGACATGGAAGAAGATGAAGAGATGCCCATCATCCTTGGCAGACCATTCTTAGCCACGGGACAAACACTCATTGATGTCCAGAAAGGTGAGCTGAGACTTCGTGTTCAGGGAGAAGAAATGATTTTCAATGTATTCAGGGCAGCAACCTACCCCAGGGCAAGTGATAATTGTTATGCTATTGATATGGTTGATAAAAAAGTTTCTGAAAACGGGTTCAAGAGTGCAGATGCTCTTGAAGTGGTGATGACACAATGGGACGAGGATAGTGGTAATGACACAGAATGGATGGAGTATGTGAATTGGTTGGATTCACATGATCCCAGCTATAAAAGAAAATATGAGGAGCTAGGAACCATGCCAGAGAGACCAGTGCATCCACAGAACAATCTCCAGAACTAGAGTTGAAAACTCTTCCAGATCATTTGCACTATCAATATCTAGGTGAGAACCACTCCTTACCAGTGATCGTATCATGTCATCTATCCAAAGTGGAGGTTGAAAAACTGTTGAGAGTATTAGGTGGACACTGGAAGACATTAGAGGGATAAATCCTTCTATAGTAATGCACAAAATTCGTCTAGATGATGAGAACAGACCCTCCATTGAGGCACAAAAGAGACTAAATCCAACTATGAAAGAGGTGGTGAGAAAATAAATCCTGATACGGCTCGATTCTGGGGTGATTTATCCTATCTCTGACAGTACATGGGTAAGCCATGTGCAAATGGTACCCAAGAAAGGTGGCATGACTTTGGTGACTAACAAAAAGAATGAGCTTATTCTATCCAGAACAACTACAGGGTGGATAATGTGTATTGACTATCGCAAGTTGAACAAAGCAACCAGGAAGGATCATTTTCCTTTGTCTTTTCTAGACCAAATACTTGACAGGCTTGCAGGACACAACTACTATTGCTTCCTGGATGGTTATTCAGGGTATCATCAAATCTCCATCTGTCCAGAAGATCAGGAAAAGACAACCTTCACATGCCCCTTTGATACGTTTGCTTGCAAGAGAATGCCATTTGGGCTTTGCAATGCACCCGCCACCTTTCAGCGTTGTATGATGGCTATTTTTTCTGACATGGTGGAGAGGACTATAGAAATCTTCATGGATGATTTTTCTGTTTTTGGGTCCTCCTTTGACGAATGCTTAAAGCATTTAGAAGCAGTGTTGCAGCGGTCCAAAGAGACGAATCTGGTGTTGAACTGGAAGAAGTGTCACTTTATGGTGCATGAAGGTATCGTTCTTGGCCACAAGATTTCCAGCAAAGACATTGAGGTAGACAAGGCTAAGGTTTCAGTGATCAAAAATATGCCACCTCCAGTATCGGTAAAAGGGATCAGAAGTTTCCTTGGGCACGCTGGTTTCTACAGAAGATTCATCAACGACTTCTTAAAGAGCTCTAAACCTCTGTCCACCTTGTTGATGAATAGGGTTACTTTTGAATTCAATGATGAATGTCTGACTGCCTTTCAGACACTTAAGGAGAGGCTAACCTCAGCACCTGACTGGACACTCCTATTTGAATTGATGTGCGATGCAAATGACTACGAAGTGGGAGCAGTTCTTGGACAGAGAATTGACAAGGTATTCAGGTCAATTTACTATGCTAGCAAAACCCTCAATGATGCTCAGCTGAATTATGCAACGACAGAGAAATAGCTGCTAGCCATAGTATATGCATTTGAAAAATTCAGGCCATACCTCATTGGGAATAAGGTGATAGTGTACACTGACCACTCAGCCATTAAGTATTTGATGACTAAGAAGGATGCAAAGCCTCGGCTTATACGATGGGTGTTGCTACTACAAGAATTTGACATGGAGATCCGCGATAAAAATGGGATTGAGAACATGGTTGCAGACCACTTGTCAAGGCTTGAAGTGGAAGAGAGCCAGAACACCAAGGATGTGCAAATAAATGAATCATTCCCAGATGAGCAACTGTTTCGGGTAAGTACCAGTGTAAATTTACCTTGGTTCGTTGACTTTGTTAATTTTCTTGCAGCAAAAATATTGCCTTCAGGAATGACAAGGCAACAGGTGAAAAGGTTATATTAATAGGTGAAACATTACTACTGGGAGGAGCCAATTCTCTACAAGCACTGTGTTGATCAAGTCATAAGGCGGTGCGTACCCGAGGACGAAATGCACCAAATTCTCACTCATTGTCACACCTTGCAATGTGGTGGCATTTTGGAGCATCACAGATATTAGCCAAGGTATTGCAAAGTGGATTCTATTGGCCAGCCCTATTCAAGGATGCCAACACCTTCGTGGGGGGCTGTGATCGTTGCCAAAGAACTGGGAACATGTCAAGGCAAAATGAAATGCCCCTAACTAGGATCTTAGAAGTGGAGTTGTTGGACGTGTTGGGGATTGATTTCATGGGCCCTTCCCAACGTCCTTTGGAAATCAATACATTCTTCTCGCAGTGGATTATGTGTCCAAATGGCTCGAGGCAGTGGCTACGAAAGAGAATGATAGTAAAACTGTCTTGAAATTCCTCCAGAAAAACATATTCACCAGGTTTGGCACTCCAAGAGCCATCTTCAACGGTGAAGGGAGTTATTTTTGCAACAAGCAGCTTGACACTTTGCTGGCGCGTTACGGAGTCTACCACTGTACTGCTTTTCCATATCACTCTCAAGCAAATGGGCAGGCTGAAATTTCGAATAGAGCGGTAAAAAGATTACTGGAGAAGACAGTGGATGACTCAAGGAAGAATTGGTCTACAAAGCTGGATGATGCACTCTAGGCCTAAAGGACAGCTTTCAAAACTCCCATTGGGATGTCACCATACATGATGGTCTTTGGGAAGGCATGTCATCTATCGGTGGAGTTGGAGCATAGGGCATACCGGAAAATGAGGAAGCTGAACATGGATGCCCAAGCAGAGGGGCAGAAGAGGCTTCTTCAACTGAATGAGCTAGATGAATTTCAGAACAATGCCTATGAAAATGCAAAAATCTACAAGGAAATGACAAAGGCATGGCATGACAAGAACTTGACCCTCAAAGAGCTACAGCCTGGGCAACAAGTACTCATATTCAACTCGAGGCTGAGGTTGTTCCCATGCAAGTTAAAGTCCAGGTGGTTAGGGTCATTCTGTTACACCCCGTAGTTCAGGTCATGCGTTTGAGTACGTACGAAAGGGGGTAAGACTTAAAATTTTCAAAGGATAGGTTGACGGATTATTCCGGGCGGGTTTTAGTCAACTTTGAGGCGGGTTATGACCCGGTACATTGAGAGTTCCTAAGTGGTTCAAAGACCTAAGGCGTAGTTCGTTGAGTCTAGATTCCAACGCAACCAACCGTTCGTCGATAGGACGTCGGAATAGAAAGTTATGAGAATTACGAGTTCATCGCGCAGTCGGACAGAAATATGTTTCGGACAAGGGCGACAGGGCCGCGGCGCCGGAGGTAGGGCCGCGGCGCCTAAAGTATTGTAGGGTCGCTGAAGTTCCAGCACCGCGGCGCCGGGAAGCAGGGCCGCGGCTCCGGAAGATCCGAGGGTCCGCAGGAGTTGCGGCGCCGCGGCGCCGGAAGCAGGGCCGCGGCGCCGAGGCGGGAAATCAGGCGGAAAAACTTAGAAAAAGTCAGATTTTTCTTTTGGAAGGGCCTGGGTGGGGGACAAGTGTCCCCCCCCCCCCCCCCATCTGATTTTTGCATGCAATATATTGACCAAGTCTTAAAGACTTGGTCATTTGTCATCTCTCTCTTTGAAAAACCTCTTCCTTCTCTCTTAAAATATTCCAAAGCTCCTCCTTCTCTCTAAAACTCCAAGAAGATTCTAGCCTAAGAAAATCTGAAAAATTAAGAACACAAGAAGGAAGCTTGTGGCTAGCTTGTGGTGGTGTTCTTGGCAAGAAAGCTAGCAAAGTCTTTGGAATAAGTTTGGCTAAAACTTTAAGGTAACACTTCTTCCTTTAGAATTAGTTCTAGTGTTGCATGCTTAGAAGAAAGAACTTGTGGTAGTAAAATAATGCTCTTAGAGTCATTGCATGCTAGAAAATGTGGTTTGGATATGAAGAATGGGTTAAGAAGAGATTATGAGCATGTTGAAGCCTAAAAACTACCTTAGGATTGTTAAGTGAATTATTGTAACTTGGGGCAGAATTTTACACACCCAAGTTTAGGTGTGTAATCCCCTTTGAATTGTTGGATTGATTGAGCCTTAAATGTGGCGTTGAGTGTTAAAAATCGGCCTTTGAAAAGGTGGCAAAGTGAGTAGAAACAAAGGAAATGCTGCCCAAATTTCCATAGGATTTAGTGGCTTTGAGTTTAGATTATTCTACATTGAATTAGAGGTTAATAAACGTATCATGATTATTATAGGTTGAAATATTACTTGCGGTAGTTGAGCTTGGCAAGCGGATTGACCAAAGAGGTATGTGGAGCTTTCTTATCTCTTGAGCATGAGTAGTTTGAGCTATATAGTACGGTAGACGTACGGGTTTTAAATGAAGTAAATCCATTTGTTGTACTTGACTTGTTTTAAGAAAATGTCTAAGTTGGTTGGGTTAGAGAGTTAACCCACTTATTCCTAAGTAATGGTTTAACCTAAATAAGGTAGATAAGGATTTCGTGACATGAAGAAGTATTACGGAAATTGTGTGAGTTTGATTTGAAGTATAAGTCTCTTGGTTAATAAAAAGAATGAAATCTTTTGAAACATAAGGAGTTATAGCGGCCTTATGGGGGGTTAGTTATAACGGCCCTATGAAAGAGTATGAACGTCTAAAGCTTTAAGGCATAAAGTTAGTATAACGGCTTTATGGGAAGTTGTTTATAATAACTTTATGGAAGGTTAAAGAGTTGGTTTTTCTTGAATAAGGTCCTGAAAATGAGATTCATTTTGTATGTTAATGAAAGCCTAAAGTTATGAGTTACTTGACGCATCGCCGATGATGAAGGATTCCACGTATGCTTCCATTGTTGATTATGAGTTACTTGACGCATCGCCTTGATGAAGCGATTCCACGTATGCTTCCATTGTTCGATTATGAGTTACTTGGACGCATCGCCTTGATGAAGGATTCCACGTATGCTTCCATTGTTGATTATGAGTTACTTGACGCGTCGCCGCGATGAAGCGATTCCACGTATGCTTCCATTGTTCGATTATGAGTTACTTGGACGCATCGCCTTGATGAAGGATTTCAGGTATGCTTCCATTGTTCGATTATGAGTTACTTGGACGCATCGCTTGATGATGGCGATTCCACGTATGCTTCCATTATTCGCCATGAGTTACTTGGACGCATCGCCGATGACGGGCGATTCCACGTATGCTTCCATTGTTGATTATGAGTTACTTGGACGCATCGCCGTGATGAAGGATTCCACGTATGCTTCCATTGTTCGATTATGAGTTACTTGACGCATCGCCGCGATGAAGGATTCCACGTATGCTTCCATTGTTGATTATGAGTTACTTGGACGCATCGCCGATGACGGCGATTCCACGGGTATGCTTCCATTGTTCAGTTATGAGTTTACTTGGATGTACCGCCAGTGATGAAGGATTCCACGGGTACGCTTCCATTGTATTTGATTTATGAGCTTCCTATTCTTCATGTCGTGTAGTATATGATTGATGTTCTTATTGATAGTAAGGCACAATAAAAGGTAATTTGATTTCATCCCTGATCCCAGCTTGTTTTCAGACTTATGTTTTCATTACGATTTTGAGCCACATACTTGGTACTGTTATCGACTCCTTCTGGGCCGCGTTCATGCCGCAGTCGAGATCGTAGCTTACCGTCCGCACTTGGATCACCGCTCATTTTCCGAAAGCTCCATCTCCGAGGCTTTGTCTTTTGGTATGATTCCCTGAGGTTAATTACTTTTGTACATTCAGGAGGTATGGCGGGGCCCTGTCCCGCCACAGTCGTTATTCCTAGAGGTCTGTAGTCACGTTTGTGGTTTGGGTCAGAATGATAAGGTGTCTTCGTTTCACTTTCTGTTAAGTTATTTTATGAAAGCGCGCCTTATCGGCTTGCTAGTGATGTTTACCTTATCTGATTTTGTTTCATGTATGTTCATTTGCTATTCTCTCGATGCACACTGATAGGTACCCGGTAGGGTACGATGCCCCGGCCTGGGTCGTGACAAAAGTGGTATCGTGAGCGATTAGTCCTGAAAGTG
Organism: Przewalskia tangutica; assembly: GCA_029844215.1. Lineage (NCBI taxonomy): Eukaryota > Viridiplantae > Streptophyta > Magnoliopsida > Solanales > Solanaceae > Przewalskia > Przewalskia tangutica. The sequence goes on from CM056736.1 coordinate 18,523,317, forward strand.
TCTACGCATCGTATCTAGTAGAGTCTTGATTATCGGTGTGTTGTGCACCACATCTATAATCAGGAGGCTGCAGGATATTTAGGATGGGTTTCCATTCTTCTCACTCTGAGATCGTGCCTTAGAGCTGTGTTATAAGTTGGACTCCCTCTGACGTATTCTTTTATAGCAGTGATGCCTCCACGTAAGGCAACCGGAGCCCAGAAGGGCAAGGCGATTGAGAGGAACCGCAAGAGACGCAGAGGCTACGAGGCCTGTGCCCGCCTTTGCCGGAGAGGATGTTTCGGGCGGCGAGTTCCACGACGTCGCCAGCCTCAGCAGAGTTCGAGGCAGCAGCAGCGGTGTAAAAACCGGAAAATAATAATAATAGATAGTTGTTGGTTGAGTTAATAAAAATACATATATATAAGAAAATAAAGAATAAATTGCATGGGATAGAGTTAGTGTTAAAGTTGGATAAATAGATAGATGAAATGAAAATAAGAAAAACAAAAACAAAAGAAAAACAAAAAAAAAAAAACAAAAACGAAAACAATCAAAGATGCATACGTGATGCTTTCCCCTTTCCCCTTTTTCAATTCCTCCACCTGGCCTTCCATCTCCCATAAGTTATACAACCTTCTCCACTTATACATTATACTTATACACAAACAAAGTGCATACCACAAAGATTAGAAAATCGAAAAAACAAGTGAACAAGAAGAGGAAAAACTGGAAAAATACCAAGAGGCAAGAAGAACAAGAATCAAACTACTAGAGAGTAGGATCATTTTAGCAACTACACAACAATAATCTTCACACTTACAAAGTGAGTTTTCTCACTCAGAAATTCTTGGTAACATCCTTTATTTTTAGTTCAATACATGTTAGAATAAGAATTGAGTGTTGAAAAGAAATATTGAACTTTTGATTGTTTAGACAACTAGTTGCGTCATGAACTTTACGAACTGTTCTCACTGAGTTATAATTGTTAGAATTTTATGAAATTCGGAGGAATTGTACACCTCTCTAATATGATCATATAGAACCAAAAATGAGGTAAAATGGACGTACGGTTTGAAAGTTATCATAGTTCAAAGTTCCTGCCTTAGATTTGGTCGAAATTCGGAAAGGCATAATTACGGACTGTTTTTATTGAGTTTTACTTATTAGAATTATATGAAAATTTACATGGTTGTAAATCTCTCTGTTACGGACAGATATATATAAAGATTTATTAAAACGGACTTACGAGTTGAGAGTTATTGTAGTTTGAAGTTGCTGCCTCGGATTCGTCGGAATCCAGAAGGGCAGGACGTTGAAACATAAAACTGTACTAATATGTGGGGAATATGAAAATTGTTGCTAAATTAAAGTTCTATATCTCTCTGTTGTGGACATTTTGAGACCTTACGGGGGTCTATCCGACTTACGGATTGAGAGTTATCGCTGTTTAAAGTTTCTGCCTCGGATCTATCGAGATCCAGGAAGGGCAGCGAATAAAAGTGTAAAACTGTACCAAATGGTACAGAATATGAAAGGATGGTTCACATGGAGACGTGTAGATCTCTGTTCTCGTCGTTTTGAGATTTTATGGGGCTTGAACGGGTTTACAGATTAGGAGTTATGACTATTCTAAGATTGGGTGTTGTTTAATAAATATTCTGCCGAAATAGATTTCATGTGGCTGTTTTGAGGATAAATTTGTGTTAGTTACCCAAAGTAGTTTTAAATGAAATTTGGTACAGTGAAAGATCCCCGTCTTACCTTAGTTTCCGCTTGAGAAACACCTTAGTTGGAGTTATGGTTAAAAGTTATAATCGTTACAAGTATGAATGACAGAATGTTAGAAAAGAGAATAGTATTTATTTGATCTTCTGAAAAATATGAAAAGTGAATACGTGTTCACATAAATATATAAATATATAATGGATCGGGTTGCACGCCGCAACAAAACGTAAAGTGAATATATGTTCACAAATACGTAAATATAATGGATCGGGTTGCACGCCGCAACAAAACGTAAAGTGAATACGCGTTCACAAATACGTAAACATAATGGATCGGGTTGCACGCCGCAACAAAACGTAAAGTGAATATATGTTCACAAATACGTAAATATAATGGATCGGGTTGCACGCCGCAACAAAACGTAAAGTGAATACACATTCACAAATACGTAAACATAATGGATCGGGTTGCACGCCGCAACAAAACGTAAAGTGAATACGTGTTCACAAATACGTAAATATAATGGATCGGGTTGCACGCCGCAACAAATATGAAAGATGAATACGTGTTCACCTATATATAAATATGAAAAGTGAATACGCGTTCACAAATATATAAATGTAATAAACATGTGGAAATGCAGGGGAATGTCTTAACGTATAATACGAGATAAAATGAAGTTAGTTAAACCGAGAATTTCCTATGAGAGTTGTTGCATATTTAAAGATGTTGTAACTCGATATGTTTTTGCAATATGCTTATTACGTTATAATGTGATTGCACTTGGAATATTGTGGTGTTACTTTGAATTGCGGTAAGGTTCTCCACTCACCCTGGATGGTGGTGACTTTATTTAACATGTTTCAGAAAGCGTGATAGAGAAAGGCTCCACGCCAAGGCTAGCGATCGTCCCGCAGCCTCTTGTCATACCAAGTCCATTGCTTGGGCTTGGTACTCGCCAGTTCGTAATGTCGCCCAGTTGTCTCGAAATGCCCGTGGAATGGTCTCCCTTCCAACTTAGAATAATATTTGTCAGTATGTCTATGTAGAAACAATATTTGCACGAGTATGGGCTCGCGTTATATTTTCAATAAAGTCATAAACAAATTTCTTTATTGTTATTTTTATTAATAGCTCCGTATTTGAATATAAGTTTAAATTTCTAAATAAAGAGAATTAAATGGTGCTCCTGGTGGAAAATAATTGTCCAGGTGCCATCACGCCCTAAGTAAAGACTTAGGAAAATTTGGGGCGTGACAAGTTGGTATCAAAGCTAAACCAGGTTAAGAGATTCTAGGAAATTTTTCTTCGAGTTGGGTGTTTGAACGGTTACTTATTGCGACGGTGTGCGCGCCACCTTAGTAATAAGTAAACGGAGTAACATCCTAAAGTTTCACTTCTTTCATACTCTTCTCGTGCCTATCTTGAGTCTTTTCAAAGACTTGGTTCTCGTACTACCTCCTTCAAAGGATTGTGGAAGGGAGTGTACAACGATAAAATAACGGATGGATCGCACCACCGACCGAAAAGGTAGGAGAGGTACCAGATAGACTATGGGGCAAATTTTGTGAGAATAAGGGAACATATCTATACAGGGAAGGACTACAAGTCTAACCCAATAGTATTTCTCGATGAGGTAGAAAACCCTCGCTTACACGAGGATGTGTGGAGACGCATGACGTCAATTTGGTAATCGCACGGTTAGTGGACGACACACGGGTGTGGTGGAGAAATTTTAGAAGAAATCATTTTTCGATGTCACCACCGATGACGCGGGGAGTTGAGCCGCGTTCTGAAAAGTACATGCCTAACTCCCAAAAGATGCGCTCGACGTGAGTTCGAATTGTTGAAACAAGGACACCGCAATGTGATAGAATACAATACCTAATTCATCCAATCACAAGATACAACGCATATATTATTCCTACAGAAGGAGAAAGTCAAAAGAGTTGTTAAGGTTTAAACCCAAACTTGGAAGAGAAGGTAGTGGCATTAGCCCATTATCGGCATACCTTGGATCGTTGGTATGACAATGAGGGTAGAAGGTTTCGCTAAAGCAAAAAGAGAATATTCGCAGAAGAGATTTGGACGTCGAGATCATTTAACCGAGTCAAAATCGAAGCATGAGTTTAGTAAGGATCTTCGTGACCGAACCAATCTGGGCGATCTTATTTCAAGCACGAGAGGCACGCTGGTCTAATTACCAAGGTAGCAAGGACAAGGCCACCAACCCTAACACGCGAGGTGACAAACCGATTTGTAAGATTTGTCAAAGGAAACACAATGGAGAATGTCGGCTCTTAACGAGGACATGTCAGAATGGAGAGTCGGACCACTATGCCGTGGATTGCGAAGAGGACCCAAACTCAATATATTCGGGAGGTCGAAGCAACCACACCGCCACAGTGGAAATCGGGAAACCAACCCGCCAGAGTCGTGAGGTCAACAACCCAACAATTTAATCGGCCACGCTTTGCCCCAGAGAATGAGGCGAAGCATCTAACGCGTGGTCACGGGTATTTTGCTAGTCTCGAGTATTCCTGCATTTGTATTATACGATCCCGGCTCTACATTTTCATATGTGTCAATGAGCTTTGCTAAGAATTTACACGTAGAACCTTCTTATTTAAGTGAACCTTTTGAGGTTATGACACCAGTAGGGGCCTCAATTTGGGCCTCTCGGGTGGTAAATAATTTTCCATTAGAAGTGAATGGCAGGGGAACAATGGTGAACCTAGTACTACTTGATATGGTAGACTTCGACGTCATTTTGGGTATGGATTGGTTGTCGGCATGTTATGCCATGTTAGATTGTCAACGAAAGATAGTGAGATTAACTTTTCCCGGAGAACCAGAAGTTGTTATAAGGGGTAGGGTTGTAATATCCTCAGGTCAGTTTATTTCCTACCTTGGGGCTCAAAAGTTATTGAGAAGTCACAGAGTGGAGTATGCATATCTGGCTAATATAGTGGATACCCAAAAAGAATCCTCAGCGGTGAATGATGTTCCTATTGTTCGAAATTTTCCGGAGGTTTTTCCTGAAGATCTTCCAGGCCTTCCTCCGGATAGAGAAGTGGAGTTTGCTATAAAGTTAATTCCGGGTACAAGACCCATTTCTATTACTCCATATCGAATGGCCCCAGCTGAATTGAGGGAGTTAAAAGAACAATTGAAGGATCTTCTGAATAAAGGTTTTATAAGGCCTAGTGTTTCCCCTTGGGGTGCACCAGTCCTGTTTGTGAAAAAGAAAGACGGATCGCTCCGAATGTGCATCGATTATCGAAAGCTCAATAAGGTCACGATCAAGAACCGATACCCATTACCAAGAATCGATGATCTTTTTGACCAACTTCAGGGAGCTAGCTATTTTTCCAAGATTGATCTCCGTCGATATCACCAAAAAAAATAAATCCAGATGATATATCCAAAATAGCCTTTAGAACCCGATACGGCCATTATGAGTTCTTGGTCATGTCTTTTGGGTTAACCAATGCCCCAACAACTTTTATGAATTTAATGAACAGAATCTTCAAACCATTCCTAGATTTGTTCGTGATTGTGTTCATAGATGATATCCTAATCTACAGTAAGAGTGTTGAAGAACATGAAGAGCATCTGAGGGTAGTGCTTCAAGTCTTGAAACAGGAGAAACTACATGCTAAATTTTCAAAGTGTGAATTTTGGTTGGAAGAGGTAGCCTTTTGGGTCATGTCAGTCAAGGGATGAAATTATGGTAGACCCCGTAAGATAGAAGCAATGAAGAAGCGCCAAACCGACCACTCCGGCAGAGGTTAGAAGTTTCTTAGGTTTGGTGGGTATTATAGAAGATTCGTAAAGGTTTTTCTAGTCTCACTGCTCATTTGACCGGTTGACTCAAAAAGCGGTTAAGTACGATGGTCGAAGCATGTGAAGCAAGTTTTGAAACTAAAGGAATTGTTGACCATCGCACTCCCTAACCTTACCATCGGGACAAGCTATGGTTCACGCCTATTGCGATGCCTCAGAGTTGGGTTAAGATGTGTCTTGATGCGCTTTGGAAAGGTTATCGCGTATGCATCTAGACAGTTAAAGATACATGAGAAGAATTACCCAACTCATGACTTGAAATTAGTTGCGGTGGTGTTTGCCTTACGAATATGGAGACATTATTTGTATGGTGTGCATGTGGACATATTTACATATCATAAGAGTTTGCGAGACATAACCACGCAGAAGGATTTGAATCTCGACAAAGAAGATGGTTAGAGTTGCTTAAGGATTATGACCTTTGTATTCTTTACCATCCCAGGAAAGCTAACGTGGTACGACGACTCGAGAGAGATCAATGGGCAGCTCGCCCATTTGGTAATACAAAAATAGAGTATTGTTCGAGGTACAAAGATTGGGAAACCCTGGGTTAGCTTAACTGAGATCGGTGAAGGTAGGGTGGTGGTACATGATACCTCACAGTCTGCCTTAGCTTCAGAAATAAAAGAAAGTCTATTTGAGGATACAAAGTTTGTTGGATTTCGGGAGAGGATCCAACAGGGAAACCCTTCACGCTTTACATTGGGAGATAATGACGGAACCTTCCGGTATAAGTGTAGGTTATGTGTTCCTAGGTAAAGGATCTAAGGAGGAAGATCTTAGATGAGGGTCACAACACAAGATATTCCATTCCTCCGTGGTCAACAAAATGTATCAGACCTCAAGGTAAATTATCGGTGGACGGGATGAAGAAAGATGTCATGGAGTTTGTCGGAGATGTCTTATATGTCATCGTGAAAGTTGAACATCAAAACTCGGCGGATTACTTCAGGACATCGAGTCCCATGTGGAAATGGGAGGCGATTCATATGGATTTCAGAATCGGCCCACCAAAACTCGAGAAGGGTATGATTCTATTTGGGTGATTGTTGATCGGCTTACAAAGTCACCCATTTCATACCGGTCAAGACTATGTATCGCGCACCACAAGACACATAGTTTTATTTGAAGGAGATTGTGCGGTTACACGATTCCCTTACAAATTATTTGGATAGGGGTTCCACCTCACACTTTTGGCAAAGTTTCCAGCAGGTCTCGACAAAAGTTAAGTTAAGCACGACTTTCCACCCGCAAACAGATGGGCAAGCCGAGCGAACAATTCAAACACGAGGACATGTTGCGATCTTGTGTTAGATTTTCGTGGAAGCCGGTTGGACCATCTATGTCTAATTGAGTTCGCCACAACAATAGTTTTCACTCTAGCATACAAATGACCCGTTTGAAGCATTATATGGACGAAAATGTAGTCTCCACTGATGGTTCGAGGTGGGTGAGACGCACCTGTTCGGACCTGAAGTCATTCAAGAAACAAATGATAGGGTACATATGATTCGGGAGCGGATCAAAACAGCCCATAGCCGTCATAAGTCCTATGCGGATCATCGGAAAAGAGATCTTGAATTCCAAGAGGGAGAGAAAATATTTTTTAAAAGTGTCCCCAATGAAGGGAGTGATGCGCTTTGGTAAGAAAGGGAAATTGAGCCCAAGGTTTATTGGGCCATATGAGATCTTGCGAAGAGTGGGGAATGTGGCTTACGAATTAGCACTTTCACAAGAGTCGGAAGCATCCGGTATTTCAATTGTCAATGTTACGAAAATAATTGCACGATCCAATTAACGTCATCCTTCCCGTGAGATAGTTCTTAATAAAGATCTTCAATATGAAGAGGCTCCGGTAGAAATACTTGATAGAAAGGTCCAACGCCTTAGAAATAAAGACATTGCTTCCGTGAAAGTCCTATGGAAGAATCACTCCACAGAGGAAGCCACCTGAGAAGCGGAAGAGGCGATGAAAGTCAAATATCCATTCCTATTTGACTAAGGTAATAATAAAAAAAAATGCGTTACATAGTACATCATATGTGTGTCATTTGCGTGTCTATATGCATGTGTTACAACCTTATTCTCATTCGAGGACGAATGCTTCTTAAGGAAGGGAGAATGAGAAGCCCCAAATTTGTGACAATAACAATAAACATTATTGTGGCTATGTGATTATGTTATTATTGTGTCCATGTGATTATGTTACGGCCTTATTCACATTCGAGGACGAATGTTGCTTAAGGAGGAGAGAATGTAAAAACCGGAAAATAATAATAATAGATAGTTGTTGGTTGAGTTAATAAAAATACATATATATAAGAAAATAAAGAATAAATTGCATGGGATAGAGTTAGTGTTAAAGTTGGATAAATAGATAGATGAAATGAAAATAAGAAAAACAAAAACAAAAGAAAAACAAAAAAACAAAAAAAAACAAAAGAAAAACAATCAAAGATGCATACGTGATGCTTTCCCCCTTTCCCCCCCTTTTTCAATTCCCCTCCACCCTTGGCCTTCCATCTCCCATAAGTTATACAACCTTCTCCACTTATACATTATACTTATACACAAACAAAGTGCATACCACAAAGATTAGAAAATCAGAAAAAAACAAGTGAACAAGAAGAGGAAAAATCTGGAAAAAATACCAAGAGGGCAAGAAGAACAAGAATCAAACTACTAGAGAGTAGGGATCATTTTAGCAACTACACAACAATAATCTTCACACTTACAAAGTGAGTTTTCTCACTCAGAAATTCTTGGTAACATCCTTTATTTTTAGTTCAATACATGTTAGAATAAGAATTGAGTGTTGAAAAGAAATATTGAACTTTTGATTGTTTAGACAACTAGTTGCGTCATGAACTTTACGAACTGTTCTCACTGAGTTATAATTGTTAGAATTTTATGAAATTCGGAGGAATTGTACACCTCTAATATGATCATATAGAACCAAAAATGAGGTAAAATGGACGTACGGTTTGAAAGTTATCATAGTTCAAAGTTCCTGCCTTAGATTTGGTCGAAATTCGGAAAGGCATAATTACGGACTGTTTTTATTGAGTTTTACTTATTAGAATTATATGAAAATTTACATGGTTGTAAATCTCTCTGTTACGGACAGATATATATAAAGATTTATTAAAACGGACTTACGAGTTGAGAGTTATTGTAGTTTGAAGTTGCTGCCTCGGATTCCGACGAATCCAGAAGGGCAGGACGTGAAAACGTAAAACTGTACTAATCTGTGGGGAATATGAAAATTGTTGCTAAATGAAAGTTCTAGATATCTCTGTTGTGGACATTTTGAGACCTTACGGGGTCTATCCGACTTACGGATTGAGAGTTATCGCTGTTTAAAGTTTCTGTCTCGGATCTATCGAGATTCAGGAAGGGCAGCGAATAAAAGTGTAAAAATGTACCAAATGGTACAGAATATGAAAGGATGGTTCACATGGAGACGTGTAGATCTCTGTTCTCGCTGCTTTTGAGATTTTATGGGGCTTGAACGGGTTTACGATTAGGAGTTATGACTATTCTAAGATTGGGTGTTGTTTAATAAATATTCTGCCGAAATAGATTTCATGTGGCTGTTTTGAGGATAAATTTGTGTTAGTTACCCAAAGTAGTTTTAAATGAAATTTGGTACAGTGAAAGATCCCCGTCTTACCTTAGTTTCCGCTTGAGAAACACCTTAGTTGGAGTTATGGTTAAAAAGTTATAATCGTTACAAGTATGAATGACAGAATGTTAGAAAAGAGAATAGTATTTATTTGATCTTCTGAAAAATATGAAAAGTGAATACGTGTTCACATAAATATATAAATATATAATGGATCGGGTTGCACGCCGCAACAAAACGTAAAGTGAATATATGTTCACAAATACGTAAATATAATGGATCGGGTTGCACGCCGCAACAAAACGTAAAGTGAATACGCGTTCACAAATACGTAAACATAATGGATCGGGTATGAAGCCCAAAAAAACGTAAAGTGAATATATGTTCACAAATACGTAAATATAATGGATCGGGTTGCACGCCGCAACAAAACGTAAAGTGAATACACATTCACAAATACGTAAACATAATGGATCGGGTTGCACGCCGCAACAAAACGTAAAGTGAATACGTGTTCACAAATACGTAAATATAATGGATCGGGTTGCACGCCGCAACAAATATGAAAGATGAATACGTGTTCACCTATATATAAATATGAAAAGTGAATACGCTCACAAATATATAAATGTAATAAACATGTGGAAATGCAGGGAATGTCTTAACGTATAATACGAGATAAAATGAAGTGTTAGTTAAACCGAGAATTTCCTATGAGGAGTTTGCATATTTAAAGATGTTGTAATCGATATGTTTTGCAATATGCTTATTACGTTATAATGTGATTGCACTTGGAATATTGTGGTGTTACTTTGAATTGCAGGTAGGTTCTCACCACAATACGGTAGGTGACTTTTATTTAACATGTTTCAGTAAAGCGTGATAGAGGAAAGGCTCCACGCCAAGGCTAGCGATCGTCCCGCAGCCTCTTGTCATACCAAGTCCATTGCTTCGGGCTTGGTACTCACAGTTCGTAATGTCGCCCAGTTGTCTCGAAATGCCCGTGTGGAATGGTCTCCTTCCAACTTAGAATAATATTTGTCAAGATGTCTATGTAGAAACAATATTTGCACGAGTATGGGCTCGTTATATTTTCAATAAAGTCATAAACAAATTTCTTTATTGTTATTTTTATTAATAGCCCGTATTTGAATATAAGTTTAAATTTCTAAATAAAGAGAATTAAATGGTGCTCCCAGTGGAAAATAATTGTCCAGTGCCATCACGCCTAAGTAAAGACTTAGGAAAATTTGGGGCGTGACCATCGAGATCACGAGACTGTACGAGCCTCCGTTCCACACGGCGGGCGAGTATAGGGATTACTGGAGCAGATCGGTTGTTGACTAGCATTGTGGCAAGACGCTGTGAGCCGCCGGCTAACCCCAGAGCCGACGCTTTAAGGATTCGGACTTTCTAAGTTGTGATCCACCCGAGTTCTATGGTTCGAGGTCTGAGGAGGATCCTCAGGAGTTTATCCGACAAGTGCGGCGGACTACACAGGTGCTTAGGGCCTCGGAGACGGAGTCCGTTGTGTTAGCTTCTTACCGGTTACGCGATATTGCATTGAATTGGTTTGAGTCATGGTTGTTGTCAAAAGGTGTGGGTGCTCCTCCAGCTGCTTGGGATGAGTTCACGGAAGCCTTCCTCGGTCACTTTTTGCCTCCCGAGACGAGGAGAGCCCGCTTGGATAGGTTTTTGGCATTGAGACAGAATGGGAAGACCATCAGGGAATACAACCTAGAGTTTGATTCATTGGCCAGGTATGCGCCCACTATTGTGGCAAACATGGCGGACCGAGTTCACCGCTATGTGATGGGGTTAGTTCGTTACATGATTACTGCATGTCTGGGAGTGGCTCTTCAGCCAGGTATGGATATTGCCGTGGATGCAGCGTTTACGTGGGATTGAGGGCGGGAGAGTGAGGCGCCAGTGTCCGCCCATCCCAAGAGGCGGTGACGGCGTGGTTTCGTGGATAGCTTTCGGGTGGACACCTCGAAGCAGTTGGGTCTACATTCTCGCCAACGCACGCCTTCCCGCCTTCCGGCGGTGGTTTGATCGTCAGGGATATTCAGGAGCAGGTCAAGGCTCCGGGGCGACAGGTTCACAGGTATCCGAAGATAGTATGCAGGGGGGGCCACCTTTGCCTCGATGTGGTCATTGTGGTAGATCTCATTTTGGGGAGTGTCGTACTAGATCGACAGCTTGTTACACTTGCGGCCAACAAGGCCATTTGGCGAGAGACTGTCCGACCAGAGGTAGCCCTGGTGGGATGGCACAATCTATTGGATCAGTTGGGGTTCTTCACTTTCAATAGCTAGGCAGGATGTTCATACACCGGCAGGACGCGGCAGAGGTCGTGGTAGCGGTTCCCAGTTTTAGCGGTCCTTTGACCCGCCTATATGACGTCAGGTATACCTTTGACCCTTTAGAGATTAGTATGCATGATAGGATTGTTGTATGATGGAATGCCATGAGTGGAGGATATTAAGGTTATGTATGTATGCTAGCAGTAGGTTGGAAGTACGATAAGAGAATCCTTTTAGGCCTTGAAAAGAAGTAAGATAGCGTTGGTCTGTTGTCTTATGTGATAGTGATGAGTGGATATGTGTGTACGATATCTTAGGACCGTGTGTGGCATAATAGAGTTCCATTAGTGTAAAGTACGAGGGGGTACCGAGGGATATTAGATTGGCTCCAAAAGAACATTCGGGGACGAATGTTTCTAAGGGGGGGAGAATGTTACACCCCGTAGTTCAGGTCATGCGTTTGAGCACGCATTTAAAGGGGGTAAGACTTAAAATTTTCAAAGGATAGGTTGACGGATTATTCCGGGCGGGTTTTAGTCAACTTTGAGGCGGGTTATGACCCGGTACATTGAGAGTTCCTAAGTGGTTGAAAGGCCTAAGGCGTAGTTCGTTGAGTCTAGATTCCAACGCAACCAACCGTTCGTCGATAGGACGTCATAATAGAAAGTTATGAGAATTACGAGTTCAGCGCGCAGTCGGACAGAAATATGTTTCGGACAAGGGCGACAGGGCCGCGGCGCCTAAAGAACTGTAGGGTCGCTGAAGTTCCAGCGCCGCGCCGAAGCAGCGACTCGGAAGATCCGAGGTCCGCAGAATGCGCCGGCCGGAAGCTGGCGCGCCGAGGCGGGAAATCAAAGGAAAACTTAGAAAAGTCGATTTTTCTTTGGAAGGGCTGGGGGACAAGTGCCCCCAATCTGATTTTTGCATGCAATATATTGACCAAGTCTTAAAGACTTGGTCATTTGTCATCTCTCTCTTTGAAAAATCTCTTCCTTCTCTCTTAAAATATTCCAAAGCTCCTCCTTCTCTCTAAAACTCCAAGAAGATTCTAGCCTAAGAAAATCTGAAAAATTAAGAACACAAGAAGGAAGCTTGTGGTGGTGTTCTTGGCAAGAAAGCTAGCAAAGTCTTTGGAATAAGTTTGGCTAAAACTTTAAGGTAACACTTCTTCCTTTAGAATTAGTTCTAGTGTTGCATGCTTAGAAGAAAGAACTTGTGGTAGTAAAATAATGCTCTTAGAGTCATTGCATGCTAGAAAATGTGGTTTGGATATGAAGAATGGGTTAAGAAGAGATTATGAGCATGTTGAAGCCTAAAAACTACCTTAGGATTGTTAAGTGAATTATTGTAACTTGGGGCAGAATTTTACACACCCAAGTTTAGGTGTGTAATCCCCTTTGAATTGTTGGATTGATTGAGCCTTAAATGTGGCGTTGAGTGTTAAAAATCAGACTTTGAAAAGGTGGCAAAGTGAGTAGAAACAAAGGAAATGCTGCCCAAATTTCCATAGGATTTAGTGGCTTTGAGTTTAGATTATTCTACATTGAATTAGAGGTTAATAAACGTATCATGATTATTATAGGTTGAAATATTATTTGCGGTAGTTGAGCTTGGCAAGCGGATTGACCAAAGAGGTATGTGGAGCTTTCTTATCTCTTGAGCATGAGTAGTTTGAGCTATATAGTACGGTAGACGTACGGGTTTTAAATGAAGTAAATCCATTTGTTGTACTTGACTTGTTTTAAGAAAATGTCTAAGTTGGTTGGGTTAGAGAGTTAACCCACTTATTCCTAAGTAATGGTTTAACCTAAATAAGGTAGATAAGGATTTCGTGACATGAAGAAGTATTACGGAAATTGTGTGAGTTTGATTTGAAGTATAAGTCTCTTGGTTAATAAAAAGAACGAAATCTTTTGAAACATAAGGAGTTATAAGCACTTATGGGGGTAAGTTATAACGGCCCTATGAAAGAGTATGAACGTCTAAAGCTTTAAGGCATAAAGTTAGTATAACGGCTTTATGGGGAGTTGTTTATAATAACTTTATGAAAGGTTAAAGAGTTGGTTTTTCTTGAATAAGGTCATGAAAATGAGATTCATTTTGTATGTTAATGAAAGCCTAAAGAAGTTATGAGTTACTTGGGCGACGCATGATGATGAAGGATTCCACGGGTATGCTTCCATTGTTCGATTATGAGTTACTTGACGCATCGCCATGATGAAGCGATTCCACGTATGCTTCCATTGTTCGATTATGAGTTACTTGGACGCACCGCTTGATGAATGATTCCACGTATGCTTCCATTGTTGATTATGAGTTACTCGACGCATCGCCGGTGATGGCGATTCCACGTATGCTTCCATTGTTCGCCATGAGTTACTTGACGCATCGCTGATGAAGGATTCCACGTATGCTTCCATTGTTCGCCATGAGTTACTTGGACGCATCGCTTGATGATGAAGCGATTCCACGTATGCTTCCATTGTTCGCTATGAGTTACTTGGACGCATCGCCGATGACGGCGATTCCACGTATGCTTCCATTGGTTAGTTATGAGTTTACTTGGATGTACCGCCAGTGATGAATGATTACACGGGTACGCTTCCATTGCATTTGATTTATTAGCTTCCTATTCTTCATGCAGTGTAGTATATGATTGATGTTCTTATTGATAGTAAGGCACGAAAAGGTAATTTGATTTCATCCCCGATCCCACTTGTTTTCGCACTTATGTTTTCATTACTGATTTTCGGGCCACATACTTGGTACATGTTGTAATCGACCTCCTTCGGGCCGCTTTCACGCCGCAGTCGAGATACGAGCTACCCGGGTCCGCACTTAGGATCACTGCTCATTTTCCGAAAGCTCCATCTCCCGAGGCTTTGTCTTTGGTATGATTCTCGAGGTTAATTACTTTTGTACATTCGGGAGGTATGGCGGCCCGCCCGCCATGCGTTATTCCTGAGGTCCGTAGTCACGTTTGTGGTTTGGGTCAGTAATGATAAGGTGTCTTGCTTTCACTTTCGGTTAAGTTATTTTATGAAAGCGCGCCTATCGGCTTGCTAGTGATGTTTACCTTATACTGATTTTGTTTCATGTATGTTCACCGCTATTCTCTCGATGCACACTGATGGTACCCCAAGAGGTACTGGGCCATGCCCCGGTCGGGTCGTGACACATTCGTTGTGGAAAAAGGTTTCCCCTATGGTGCAGTCGAACTGAGAGGGAAAGAAGGTTCTCCATTCAAAGTGAACGGACAGAGAGTGAAACCATAGTTATTGAATGACGTGGAACAAAGCAACTCTGTGATCCGTTTCAAGTCACAATAAAGAGGAACCTACGTCCGGCTACAAGACGTTACTACTTGGGAGGCAACCCAAAGTTTAAATTATGCAATTAGTTTAAATAGAACAGTCTCACTTTTGGTATTTTTGTTGTGTTGTGATGACATGTGAAGGAATCGGAGACTAAGCACGAAGAAAAGAGTGGAAAATACGGAATCGGTCAGACCGCATGCCATTTGTGCCAATGGTGCGAATATTCGAAAGATCACAAGACTTTAGGCAATCGCGTGCCACTCTACTGGATCAGCAAGCGCGATTTCAGAAAAATAAAAATAAAATAAAAACCCTAAATCACCAAATCCCTTCCCACAGATACCGTCTCAATGCAGTATCCGTCGTCACCACCACCATTTTGAACCGTTATTGTTTGTAAGTCGTCCCTTTATTATTTTGAGCTGTTACATTTGGGACAATGTGTCGGTTAAGTTTGGGGGGTTATTTTTATTTTCTCTATGTCTGTTTTTGAGTCGTTTTGATTAAGTTTTTGAGTCTTTTATTGTGTCTATATGAGTCAATATTTTTTATGATCATGCATGCTGTAGTTGCTTGAAACGCCTAGTGAATTAAGTGGGATAATGTAATGAAATTAGAAGCTAAAATATGTGTGCTTAAGTTAGATATGCCAAAAATTCATGCAAATCTAATTATTCGGAATATCTTGTGCTTAGCCTATGTGTTGTCAATTGTGAAAAATGTCTATGAAGTCTGCTTGCTTGTTATTTGAGACGAAATAGTTAAGACATACATGTTTAGGGAGATGATTCAAGCATTTCTTTGTTAGCCCTTCTTACCTTTCATTACCTACCATGCAGTAAATTGTATCCCTAGTCAGTCCCTTTGAGCCTAAATAAGTTGTTTTCTTTGACACCTCATGATTCCCTTGTGTTCCATAAGCAGTAATTGAAAATAGGAATAAAAAGAGTGAAAAAGAAATACAAAAAGAGAGTGAAAAAAATGATGCACCCCAAATAATAAATAAAAAAATATATATGTAAAAGCTTAAGTTTGGGGGTGCCTATGTGAACTTGTTTCATGCTCTCAAAAAGAGAAGAGGGGAATGATAGGTATGAATTGAAAAGAATACCAAAAAGGACAAAATGGTTGAACGAGAAAAACGTTTATGGTACGTAAATTGAGCCTAAATGCCTACTTTTATCTACCTCTGCCTAAGCCTACATTACAACCCTGAAAAGTCCTGAGGATCTCTAGAATGTATGTCTATGATTAGTGGAGAATAACAAGTAAACAGACCCATAGAACTAAATGAAATTGACATGCATATGGTAGGTGTTCATGCTTCCATTGATTATGATTGAAATGAATTTGCGAAATATCTGACTTGAAATTCTAGATTGCTAAGTTTACTCCATGTATGTTCCAAAATATTATCCCAACTAACGTTCATGCTTTTCTAAGTAACCTTGTGCAACTGCTTGATTTGAGTCTTTTTTATTCTGTTTCTTTTTTTTGTTTTGATCTTTGCTCGAGGGCGAGCAAATGTTAAGTTTGGGGTATTTGTTAGGTGTATTTTGTATACGCTTTTGAGTCATTTTTAGTTAGTGTTTTTTCCATTTTCGTTTAAATAAGTGTCTTGTTAGGGTCGTTTTCCTTTCTTTGAGTCACAGCGGTTCAAAAAGGTAAAATGACGAAAAGGAGCGAAAAGTGAACATAAAAAGAGAGTCCCGAGGCAAAAAGGACGGAAGTTGGAAATTCATGACAAAAGACTGCATGACCGCGGTGCCATTCATACAGAACCGCGATGCCATACTTACTGAGAGGCTGTAGGACTTTCGGCACCGCAGTGCCATTCTGCAGAACCGTGGTGCCGATACGTGAATTTTCAGATCCGAAATAGAATTGGCCAAGGGCAGAGGGGTCTATAGGACACGAAATTTGAAACATACTTAATCCCTAGGGATTAGTCTATTGAGAGAGTTGGACATTCTATCACACAACACAACCCAGGGCAGATTTGAAGCTACAAATGGAGACTTTAGTTCACAGTACTTTTCTTTCTTTCATTTTAATTCAGTTTATGTTTAGAATTGTATTAGTTTTTAGCGTGACTATGGCTAGGAACTAAAACACTTTATTAGGGCTTTCCTTTTGAAACTTTATTTCATGACTTAATGCATTAGTTTGATTCCTTCTTCACTTGATTAAGATTTATTCAATAATTGGTATAAATATTTGATAGTTAATTGATCACTAATTATCATAACATATATGATTTCGAATCAAGAACCGAGAGGAGAGATTTGGATATGTTGTAATTGAATAGACATATGTTAAAATTGCGGACGAAAGTACCCCGATACTTGTGTAGTATTATAGGTTAATGTTCTTAATCTTCCTATGTGGTAAATCTTATCATAGAAATATAGAAGGGTTCTGCACTGGGTTGAGCGATTATATATCCTAACCGGAATATAAGACAGTCTAGTTAACCGCTATCTTAACGTAGAAGAAGAAGTCATTCTAGTTGCATTAAGGATTGAATAGAGTGGATAGTCCAGGATTTTGGAAGCCCTAATTCCTTCATAACTGATTACAATTTCAATAGTTTAGTTAATTCTTGCAATTATTCTAGTAGATAAATAAAAACCCAACTCAATTATCGATTGCCAAATAGATAACATAAAATAGATGAATGGTAATTAGAAACCAGTCTCTGTGGACGATAAACTCGGTCTTACAGACTATATTACTTGTGAACGATACATACACTTGCGTGAGAAATTGGACACGGTCCCAACACCCACCTATTGAACAAACGCTAGAAGAAGTGTTGGCTAGCGTAGCAGACAAATGCAAAAAAGTATATAGGCATTACCAACAAGAAAATGCTAGCAACCAACCGGCTTTCATACCATCTTCTACTTCAACACAACCTTTAAAAAACATGTTATTTCTGCGGCTAGTATTGAAAGCCTCGGAAATTGAATGTGCGGTGGTAGCAGTGCTAATCAAATTAGCGAGTTTGATATTTCTGTTTTGCAGGGTACTTTACCTTACCAAGAAATTGTTAATGAAGACGAAAATGAAGATTTGCTTAAATATTGAAAGGAGAATGAGAAGACATTTTCGATACTTTCAATGATGGCCTGAGATGTTTTGAAAATTCTAGCGTCATCAACGGCTTCTGAAAGCGCTTTTTCTGCCGACAAATTTCAAATAGGAGAGCACAGACACTCATTAGCCGGAGACAGTTTGGAGATTGCAGTACTATTCAGAGATTGGATACGAGCGGAACGAAGAAGGTGCGGTCAACCAAAGATTAACGAAGAAGAAGACTAAAACTACAACGACATCTTATCTGAAGGCATGAGTAGCGACGTGGATCAGTTTGACCAACAAATACCAATTTCAACCGAAGAACCACACGAAATTATAAATAAACTAGAAAACGTATTTTCAAATTGGTAATTTATTTAATTGCAATTTTAGTTTTTTTTTCTATGTCATTTCACGTTTGCAACTTTTGAATAACAGTACACTACAATATTGTAAATTTGTAATTCTCAATCTTGTATATTTCAATGAAATAATATAAGAAGCACAAAAACAGTCTTGGGATATTTTTTTACACTCTTGTCTTTGTTCAATTATTTAGTTTATTAGTTATTTACTTATTTATATATGTAATTATTTTAAATTTAGTGGAAAAAATCTCGTGCCCGTCTCGATCCATCCCGCCCTAGACCGGTCCCGACCCGACCCATTGCCCAACGGGACCGAACGGACGAGTCGGTATCGCCCCGCTGCACCGGCCCCGTCGCTCGCCTCTTCCCCGCCTGCATTCCCGCCATCCCGACCCCATCGTCCTTACCACCCACCCACTGTGCCTGGGGAGGTGGGAGTAGGTAAAATATTTGAGGATGAGGTAGGGCATGGGGTGGAGGGGTAGGGGGAGGAGGAAAGAAATAAAATCATATTTTAAATAAATTTTTTTATAAAAGTAAAAAAATATGAAATAGAAGACTTGGATAAACAACAGAATAATAGATGAGTTACTTGGGCTAATGTAATGAGTTAATTTCGGTTGTTCAAGATGAATGAGTTCAGTTGGGGTAGCCCAAACTAGGCTCATTTAATAGTACATCAATGCCCAAATCCATTAAAATCTGGGCGGATTCGAGTAAATTGGGCTTGGGTCTAATTTACCACCCCTAAACAGAAGTAAGTGCTGCAAGTCCAAACTTCATGAGAAGTTTGTGCAGTTCTCTCTTAAAATTACACTCACACTATCAATTTCACATAAAATTACAGTCACATTATTACCAATTTCATATATATATAAAGGTGATACTGACTACTATCATTTGAGTAGCTGGCAAGACTAGAACTTGACGTTCTTAGTTAGGGGTGACAAATGGGTCGTTTGAGCTGAAGTTGGGCGGGTCAAGATGTGCTGAAGTTGTAGATGGGCCAATGTCCAACCCGCCCAAAATTTACATGGGCTAAGATGGGCGGGTCAATATTAGCTAAAATGATGGGTCATAACCCATAACTTGACTCATTACCTTTACAAAATTCAAACTTACCTTCTATGATATTATTTTATTTTGTATGATATTTGATTTTTCCATAAATTTATTTTTAAAATAATTTTTTTTTTCATTTTTTATAAAAGCAAATAAATTATGAAATAGAAATTTGAGGATAGGGTGGTGGTGGAAGGGGTAGGTGTGGATAGAGGCGGATGTAAGAAAAAAATTCATATTTTTTATAAATTGTTTATAAAAGTAAAAAAATATAAAATATAAAATAGAAATTTGAGAAGATGGTAGGGCGGGTGGAGGGTAGGCGGGAGGTGGGGTAGGGGTAGGGTATGAGGTAATGCAAAAAATTTCATATTTTTAATTTTTTTTTTTTATAAAATAACAAAAAATATGAAATAGAAATTTGACGAGGGGTGGGGGAGGGGGGGTTAGGGCAGAGAGGGTAAGAAAAAAATTCATATTTTTTATAAATTGTTTATAAAAGTAAAGAAATATAAAATAAAAATTTGAGAATGTGGTAGGATGGGGGTAGGGCGCGAGATGGGGTAGGCGGGGGTTAGTGGGAGTACGAAAAAAATTCATATTTTTAATATTTGTTTTATAAAAGTAACAAAAATATGAAATAATATTTTTATAAATTATTTATAAAAGTTAAATAAATATAAAATAGAAATTTGTGGATGGGGTGTGGGTAGGTGGGGTTAGGGGTAGGGGAGGTAAGAAAAATTCATAATTTTTATAAAAGTAAAAAAAATGAAATAGAAATTTGAGGATAGGGTGGGGGTGGAAGGGGTAGGTGTGGGTAGGGCGGGGGGTGGAGGTAAGAAAAAAAATCAAAATTTTTATATTTTTTTATAAAAAAAAATAGAAATTTCGAAATGTGGTAGGGCAAGGGGGTTAGGGCGGGAGGTGGGGGTAGCTAAGAAAATTGAGGATGGGGTGGAGGGGGTAGGGGCGGAGGTGAGAAAAAAAATCATATTTTTAATAATTGTTTTATAAAAGTAAAAAATATGAAATAGAATACTTGGGTAAACAATATAATAGTAGATGAGTCTACATTGGGCTAATTTAATGACTTGATTTGAGATGTTCAAGATGAATGAGTTAAGTTGGACTAGCTCAAACTTAGCCCATTTAATAGTATGTCATTTTCCAAACCCATTAAAATCTGGACGGATTGGACAGATTAATTGGGATTGGATCCAATTTACCGCCCCTACTCTTAGTGAATTAATTCAACCAAAATTTTACTTTCCAACCCCTGTAGTTCGGGCCCTGCAAATAGTGCAATGAATTTTCTACTCGTTTGCTGTTCAGAAGAGTAACCACTGAAAAGATCTTTTGGTATACAAAAGATTTTTAAATGAAAATTTGGTGTTCTAAGTTCTGTTTTTGGAAAGAATTCCTATTGTGAGAAGGTTATTAGGGTATTTTATGCTAACTTGACACATGTTGTACGAGACACTACCTCAAAGAAATTTAGGAAAGTGTATCTATACAGCAAAGTATACAACTTTACCCCTGAAATCATTAATTCCACTCTAGGAATAGTCATTAGTGATAGAATCCTGAATCTACTCCCACTGTAGAGAAACTTAATGTCATGATCAAGTACCTGACAGGGAATTTGATCACTACTTGAGCTCCTCGCAGTTCAGTTTCGAAGCCCACTGCCCTGTTTGCTACTTTACATAAACTTGTCATATACAACTGGTTACCCTCACTGAATGAGACTGTAGTAACACTTGATCAAGCAATATTACTCTATAAGATTGGAAGAACCAAAAAGTTGATTAGGAACTTTAATATTCAACCATGTTACCAACCTGACTGAACGACAATCCAACTCTGCCCTTCCATACCTCTCACTGATTTTTCAAATCTTGCTCAAGCAAAGCTTTAAAACTCCAAAAGGAGAAAAACTGAGTAAAGCATTAGAGGTTTATTCAGTACAAAGAGCAATTGTGAACAACAGGGACAGAGTCATTGATCTTCCCTGAAAGAAAGAGGATTGGGACATTGAAACATCGAAGGATGTTGCCAACATTCCTGGCAACATTCAGAGTAACGTCCCTATGTTCTAAGACTGGCTTCGAAAACACATTACAGAGCTGGATAGACAAATTCAGGAACTTATGCGAGCCAAAAGCTATTACGAGGACATATTTTCTTCACAAAAATGGGGAGAGAGTGATGTTGTTGCTATTGAAGATGTTGTTGCTAATGTTACTGAGGGGAGCAAACAGACAGGGGGGGAGGATGCTGGACCAAGAAAAAAGCCATGATGCAGGGGGAGATGAGCTGATGACTGCTATGGTGATGGTGTTGTTGATCGATGGATGGATTGGAGTGATGAATTGTTGAAGGCTGATAATCTGTTTTTCGTTTGACTGTGGAGATACAGTCATTTGGATGATATTTTTTTTTTGGTTTGTAATATTTAACGATGGGATATTTTGGTTTGTTCTGACACATATGTATTTGTGATTAATTTCTAAACAGTTTGTATATGTTTGCCTGACGTGGATTGTTATGAATGTTCACTGTAGACCAATTACGCATCTGTTGTAAAAAAGTCACGACGAACATAACATAACTCCTAACTAATCATAACATCGATACAACACTGGTTGAGATTTTCTACTGCAGGTTAAGGGGGAGCATATCACTGATCCTACTGATTCTTGGAATGTAAGGGCTACATCGGGAATCAGTATCCTAGTCATTTTCGCATCGTATGTAGTTTTGTGAAGAAAGGCAAAATAGGGGAGATTGTTGATGTTGGATAAGATGTTGTAACAACATCTGGGAAAGCTCAGGACAACATCGTCAGGATGTTGCCTGCGATGTTGTGACAACATTCCTGACAACATCTCTGTAACGATTTTGCCTATTCTTCCGGCCAAAACAGGACGTGTTACTGTGAGTAAAAAATGACCTAGGCAAGCTTACAATGTTGCTATGTTTAAAACGTTGTAAAAGAAACAGTCAAAGACTTGGAGAAGAAGCATCATGAAGACCAAGTCCAAGACACTGAGATATTTCAGGAGAAAGAATCGGTCAAAGCAGCTGCCTTCCTTTACTCAACCTCCGCAACTAATTAGTGAGGATTTCAAGGGAAGCTCTACACTATAAATTGAGGGGAGCTTCACAGTATCGATATCCAGATTTGAGTGAGAAGAATTTTCAAGAGAGCTCTCGGATTTTACCTTAGAAAACTAGATCAACACATCTAGCCTAAAGTAGTATAACAACATTTAGTCCCACATTACAATTGCTATCTTTATTCTAGATTAAGCTTAATGTTCAAGCGATTGTAATGGAGATGTTGTATTTGTCTTTTTAGATCTTTTGGACTTTAGGGGAAGTCATCTGCGACTTCATTTTTGTAATTTCTTTTTCGTATGTATTGCTCAATTTGTAAAAAGAAATTCATTTGTAATTGTATATAATTTATACAATTCTTTTGGTCATTGACCATCAAGGGATATATTAATATATACCCTTGAAAATATAAATATTGTGTCTCTTTACTTTGTCCGCTGCAAATACTCTACAAAGGTTTATACTGTTTTATCACAATGTTGTCTCAGATGTTGACACAACATTGAAGGCAACATTCCGTGACTGTTTTTGTTGTTCTAGCTTTTGCGATTTTAATCTTATGCATTTTTACTTATTCGTAGCCCCGAAACCCAACAGCTGCAATAATAATATTAGACATATTGGGAAAAGAAGGAGAATTCCAATTTAATAAAGACAGTCTTTCACCATTTTAATGATAAGACCATTTTAATTTTTAAAAAAGTCTTTTGTAACTAATCTTCAGTTAGATGATTATTTTCATAATTCGGTTAGATGAACATATATAATATTACCTATATTAAAAAATCAGAGATAATTTGATAGACTTCACTCTAAGTTTCCATGTTTACTATTTTTTATTTTTCACTGTGGTATGAAATACTATGCTTTGTTTAGTTAAAAAAAGGCCGGAGTTGATGCAGAACCTCAAAAGTGGAGTACTTAATTTTAGATTTTTCAAAATTGGAGTTGATGAGCAGTTTACTGCCGGAGGTTGATTGGAGTTTGGGTTGTTTATTTAAGGGATTACAGAGAGTTGATCTGGGAATTGTGTATAATAGTTGGATCGGGCGGGTCAATTAAGTGAATGGGTTATTTTAGTTAAATTGGATAATTTTGATCAATTTAGGGGTTTCCATTCCATTGAGGGGTAAATGTATTAAGTTTGTTGACGGCATTGCTTCTTGCATCAACGCTAATTCAACTATTTTATTGATTCAAGGATGAATTTTTCTTAGCCCTTAAGCTTCAAGCTAGAAAGCCGAAAGTCTTTTAGTCAACAAGTACGGATTTTTAGACTGACATCTTAGAATAAGAAAGGATTGTTCCTGATCCGGAATTTGCAATAAATGTTCCTTTCCATTCAATTGAGGGGTAAATGTATTAAGTTTGTTGACGGTAATGTTCCTATTAAGAATACATAAAACTTCTATATATTCCTAATTTGTTCTTTTGCAACTATAATTACTGGATACAATGTTCTTTAGCAGTTAGCACTTACCTAATTTAAAGAACAAAGAATATTTTTTTACTTTAGTGGTTCAAGTAAGTTACAAAGGCTTTGGGAGTAAACTTATAGTTAGAAACATTCCACTACATAATTAACGCATAAATATTAAATACAAATTAAACTCTGATGTTTTATAGTTAAGTGTCGTTGCATTTGTGTAGTTCATCAATAACGTTGCATTTTCAGTTTGTTTTATCCAAAGCTTTTTAATTCTCCACATCTACTATTTTTTTGGTATTGTATTAGGTGCTCAAAGTACCGAAAATTAACGGAACCGATACCAAAGAAAAACCAATTTAATTGGGATGGTTTCAAAAAGTTTAATTTGGATCATATATAGAGTAATCGAAAAATTGATATGGTATAATTTTTTTCAAATAACCAGCCGAATCAAACCATTGACACCCCTAGGGTAAGGTCTACGTAAATAATGTTGGAAATTTTCCTTTGGTGGACGCTGAGTCCGTCCATCTTCAATGACTTAAACATCATGGTTCCACATGTTGGAGAACCTAGTTCTTTACACGTGCTTAATCTACTAAGTGAGTAGATGACCGTAGAGCCAAGAATAATCAAATTCCGTTGAGAAATGGAAGAGATGTAGGTCCACGAAGTAAGGTGTTTGAGATATGGAAGAGTGGTGTGTGACAAATCTACCACATCGATAGGAAAGAGAAGAATTGTTCATGTTATAAGTCTCTAAACTGAATAAGGGATTGGGACCCCAAGGGGTAACCCATGTGTTTGAAGGAGGGAGGACCTAGGTGTGCTTGGGTTCAAGACTAGGCTCACACGCGCGCCACCACCACCCTCCCGGTCTGGGTCGGTCCGTGGGCTTCTGACATTATCTTTTTGGACCACAGACTTTATTATAATTACAGTTTGATCCCTGAAATTTCTGGAAAGCGTCGGCGCCGCGGCACCAGTAAAACCAGAAACTTTAAAGAGTAAATACAACCGAATTTAAAGAATACAAGGGTTTAATATTAATATAGGTTATATATTGATATAACCTATGACAGTCAATGACCGAAGTATTGTATATATATTATATACAAATTCCTTTCAATACAAATTTACAAGATAAAACGGAAAGGAATTAAAAGTTGAAGTCGTAGATGGCTTCTGCCTGAAAAATCTAACAAAATAGATATAGACAACCTCTCATTACAATCGCTCCATTCAAAGCTAATCTAGAATCTAAATAGCGACTGTAATGTTGGACAAAATGTTGTATTTTGACATCCCACAGCTTCGGCAGATCGCAGTTTTTTTAACAAGAGACAAGAGAAGAGTACCTCGGCCTTAGCGCGATCATGACAGGACTCGAGGAAGAAGCCCCGGCTAATTCCAACATTCGTTCGAGTTGCTTTCAGCTCCTTTACACTCAAGCAACATTTGTGATCCATATTTCTGAGATGAAATTACGAAAGCTCTCTTGGTATTTTTACATTTTGTTTCTGGATATCGATTCACTCTTCTTCCCTCTCAATTTATAGTAGAGAGTCTTCCTTGAAAAGCTCATCGGTTAGTTGTAGAGGTTGAGGGAAAGGTGGTCAGCCGATAAGGTTTGTTGGAGAAGATCATGGAGCAAAATTCTCTAACTTCTTGGACTTGTTCCCCAAGCTTAGCAGCAACTTTGACTTTTTCTTCCCACATTTTTCATCAGCTCCTAATCACCTTGTCAAGTCACTTTTCCATCGTGGTAAAAATTCCACAAGATTTGCTTCAATTTTGTGAAGTAAGGAAAAAACTATTTTACAGAATGTTGGTCTGAATGTCGTGACATTTGTTCCAACATTTCTAAATTTTAATTTAGTACTAAAAATGATATGTTGGGGAAAATGCCACAACATCAAACCCAACATTAACAAAATTGGTATCATAACTTCTACTATCCCGGTAGAGAATCAAGTAGCTTCCGCTGCCGTCGGGCGGCTATAACCAATTAATGTCGCATGTCTGTCCATGAATTATGTATGCAAATGAAGGGTTGGTGATATATGCATGAAAATTAATCATGTTGAGAAGGATTGAAGAAACATATTATAGATTTAAAAAGGAGCAAGCAAATTTAACACAAGGGGAAGGAACGATTTTCTCTAAATGAAGAGAAGTGCTCCAACACAACCAAGAAAAAAAATGGGTGTTAGAGAGAAGTGCTCTAACTATTGAAAGTTGGAGAGAGGGGCTCTAACACAACCAAGAAAACAATAATGGGAGTTGTAGAGAAGTAGAGGCTGGTGTAAAAGTGAGGCTTGATACCCAAGTCATTCCAAAGATAGGGAGTTTCAAATATTTGGGGCTATTATCTAAGAAAATAGAGAGATTGATGAAGATGTCACACATCGTATTTGTGCAGGGTGGATGAAATGGAGGCTTGTATCCGGAGTCTTGTGTGATAAGAAGGTGTCACAAAAATTTAAAGGCAAGTTCTACAGAGTGGTGATTAAACTAGCTATATTGTATGGAGCAGAGTGTTAGCCATCAAAAACTCTCACGTCCAAAAGATGAAGGTGGCAGAAATGAGAATGTTGCGGTGGATGTGTGGGCATAAGATGAGAGATACAATTAAAAATGAAGATATTCGGGATAAGGTGAGGGTGGCCTCGGTGGAGGACAAAATGAAGAAAGCAAGGATGCAATGGTTCGGGCATGTGAAGAAGAGATGCACGAATGCCCCAGTGCGGAGGTGTGAGAGGTTGGCTATGGTAGCTTCAAAAGAGGTAGATGTAGGCCGAAAACGTATTGGGGAGAGGTGATTAGACAGGACATGATGCAGTTTCAGTTCAACGAAGACATGACCTTAGATAGGGGGTTATGTAGGTCACGGGTCAGGATAGAGGGATAGTATGTAGTTATGCGTTGTCACACGTAGTAGTACTCTTGTAGTTTCTTGTCCTTTGATTTTTATTAGTCTCTGTTATTCCTTGTATTTCGATTGTAGTATGATTTTTTATAGTTACACTATTGTTCCTTTTATCAGATTGCTATATCATGCTTTATCTAGTATTTTGCCATGACTTTTTTACTTCTATTATTTCTTTTTCCGGACTGTTTTGATCTATTTTTCATCGAGCCGAGGATCTATCGGAAACATACTCTCTACCTTTTAAGATAGGGATAGGTATGTGTACATTCTACCCTATCCAGATCACACTTTGTGGGATTACACTGCGTATGTTGTTGTTTGTTTGTTTGTTGATTGAGATGTATACACCTAATGTATACACATGTTATTTTTAATTTTCAACTTGATTTTGTATACATCTATTGTTATTTGTATACATCTGCTGGTTTGTTGAATAATGTATACATATATTGGTTTTCTTAAAAAATGATTGTGTATACATCTGCAAGTTTCTTGAATGCAGTTAATTTTTAATTTGATTTTAGTTACATTTCCATAGACATATCGTATACACCCTCTGATTTGTATACATATGATAGTGTACATATGTATATTCCCAACAAATTGTATAGATTAGATAATAAAGGGGGTTTGGTATTGTGGTAGAAGCAACTCTCCTTATTTAGCGGAATTGAAAGTGGTTACTATTCTTTAGGTATATACGTTTAGAAAAGGACACTAAAACCCGCATGAGTGTAGCTCAGTTGGTTCCAGTGTGACAGATTGCTCCCAAAAAAAGGACACTAATATTTTACATCCCTAAAATTAAGCCGCGTCTTTTTTTAATTGGCTACTTAGTGTCAATTTTTTTAAGGCTTATAATATACTAAACGATTTGAGTTAATTATTTGCTAACATTATGTAGTACTTGTATCAACTATCAAGATGTCAGTTCCCCCTTTTACAACTCACTAGTCTGTATGTTCGTGTGTTCCACGAATATATCTTGCATCAAATATTATGAAATACTTATTTAAAATAATAAATTTTCAACTTATATATATTTTAAAAATAATTATCAAAATTTTCAATTTTATTCAATACATACCAATTTTCTTATAAAAATAATATAATTTTGAAGTGCGTAAAAATCGATCAACATTTTACACGCTTTTGACCTATGTGCAATTCCTTTAAACGAAAAATCTATTTTTTCAGCCTCTGAAAAACAACTTCTGCTACTACTCAAAACACTTAAAAAGTTTGGTCAAATACCTTAACTCTTTAAAATAAGCATTAAATATGATTCTCAATGCATGACCAAATAGATTATTAATAATTATTTTATCAATTTTGTTAACCACCCATACCCTTAACCTACAATGGACTTTGTTATCGAAAACTTTATATACTTCAAATTGATTCTTGAATTCTATTCATTAATCAATATAATTTTTATTTAGTTTACAAAAAAAATAAGTTGATATCTATAAGAAAGAAATAATATTCTTTAAAAAAAATGAACCCTCTCTTTTACGTTTAATTGGGAGCATGACTTCTATACCAAATAGGATTTAATTATATCCCAAAGTGAAGCAACTTTTGGAAGCTATTGGTTTCGTATTTCTTTGAATAACCCATCATGGATTGGATTTCTACTTTGAAGGGATATATAATTTGATTTATAAGAGGCTTGGACCCTACATCAATTAAAATAATTTTACGTTTTTGTTGGTTAATATTGAAGAGATAATTTATATATAGAGGATATAAAAGTTGTTCAATATTTGAAGAGTTGTTGTCGCGCTCAAAGTCTCCTTTCTCGTGACTGGTTCCAACGATATTGAATCATCTTCAGCTTCATCATTAGTAAGATCTTCAATAATATCAGCAACAATTTCCTCTAAATTTTGAACCATTGAACATTCATCATTTTCACCCAGATAGTCCACCAATTTGTTGATGTCCATTTCATTGCGATAACCAACATCCTTGACCATATTCTCAAACTCATGTAGGTTTTTTTCAAAGTTTGTCTCACTTGAGATTTCTTCATTTGAACGGATTTTGCAGTGCCGAAAGCAATTTGCTATTGACACTTGAGAAACATTATTGTCCAAGCGGAGACTGCAAAATTGATGGCATCTAAAACATTAATCTTTTCAGGATTAGGTAGCCCCAACTCATGACCTTCCAGTAGATTTTTGTAGAATCTCCTACGATAGTGTATCTTGAAAGCTCTAATTATTCCTGCATCACATGGTTGAATCTTTGATGTCATGTTAGGTGGCAAAAAAAATAACTCAACATTCTGTAACCCTTCAATATTTTTTGGATGGGCTGGACAATTGTCAATCATCAACAAGATTCTTCTGCCATTCATTTTGTGATCAAACCAGCGAACATATTCATCAAAAAACACACTAGTCATCCATTTCATCTTGTTGGCACGATAATGACAATTGATGCTGCTCATGTTGATATTTTTGAAGCAACGTGGCTTTGCATATTTTCCAATAATCCATAAAGAAATTTTTTCCGAACCATCCTCGTTGCAACAAATAACAATTGTAAGTCTCTCTTTGTCTTGCTTTCTTCCCTCAAGTTGCTTGGTTGCAAGAGAGTGATCACCAGAACTTTGTAAAATGCACTGCTTCATCCAAATTAAAAACATCTTTCATGGAAAATTGGTTTATTTTCTCCCTTATAGCCTCCAGTTTCATTTCCATGTCCTGCATGTCAACCGAATCACTTTCTCCAAAACGACGAAATGATTTAATACCATGTCTTACCTTGAATTTTTCAAGTCAACCTTGAGAAAATTGATGTTCATGTGGGTGTTGAGGATGCAAAAGCTTCATTATATCCTTTGCTTTCTCCAAAATAAGTTCTCCGGTCATGTTGACTCGATCTTGGTACTGAAGAAACCATTCATAAAGAACTTTTTCCATATCTGGATATTTCGCCGATTTGTGTCGCTTAATATCTCACCCTTCTCAAAGTTGGCTGAAAGGTACTCCGATGATCTCTTGAGAGTGTTTGATATTGTACCTTGACTAACTTTCAAACGATATTTTTCATCAACCCACTCTTGTAAATCTTTTTGAGTGCATATGAGATGGTCTCTCTTATACTCACATAATGCTTTACGCATTTGATCATTCATGGATGATTTTGCGATGCCTTTTAGATGAGAATACATGGTTGGGTGTTATGAAATATTTTATTTCCATATTGAGATTATATAGTAAATGTTTCATTCATCATGCATGAATATATTTAATTGGCTATAATAGTTATTTAAGTGCAACGAATTAATGTAAACATGTATACATTATTTAAGTAATTCCAATGAATTGATACATGCGTCCATGAATATAACAGTTAATTGTATACAATGAATTGATATAATACATGAATATATTTAATTAGTTACAAAGAATTGATTGATGCATGAATATAATCAATGAAACATATATGAATTCATTTATTTTCAATACATATGTGTTGACAGTCAATTTTGACCCATTTTTTGTATATTTCGTGCAATTTTAAGTATTTTAGCACACCGCATTTTAATCGTTATTTTGAATATTTTTACATAATATTCTATGTTTATTTCTTCACAAAAATGACATTGCATCTTTTTATTTTAAATTAAATTAAGCATTATGTCTTTGTTAATATTATATTTTTTATTTTTATAATATCTTGCATCTCTTTAAATAACTAATCTAAGACCGCTGCTTTACTTTTAATCAGGCATTAAACATTTCTTAAATATTGAATTTTAGTATCATTGCGTCGGCATTTGCATTTTTTATAATCTTGTATCCTTTTAAATAATTTTGTTTTAAATAATTAACCCGCCTTGCATTTTGTCAAACCAGTCCGGTCCGAAGCCCAATCCGAATTAATCCAATACCCAAACCCAATACCCAAACCCAATACCCAAAGCCCAATACCCCTAAAACCCTAAACCTAATTTTACCCATATAAATAAAATCTTACCCCCCTAAACAAAAACCTACCCTATGAACACCCAGCCGTCTCTATTACCTCAGCCTACATCTACCCTACCTCTACACCCCCTCATTAACCAAAACCTACACACAAAAATAAAAAATAAAAACATTCCAGCACTCTCCCTCATCCCTTCCCTCTCTCGCCGCTCTTCCTCACGGCTAGCTCGGCGAGCCCACCGCATACTTCACCCTCTAAAATCCTCACTGCCTCTCACCTCACTCCCGCCGCCATCGCTTCACGGAGCTCCAAGCTCCGGCGAACAGCCCTAACTCCCGTCGCTCCCACTCCACCACCATCGCTGAACAACAACAAATAACACCCATCGCCTCACACCGAACACCCATCGCTGCCACCATCGACCACCATCGCTCAACACCCACCACCGGCGAACCCCACTCGCCATCACCACACCTCATTCTCGCCTTCCGCCGCCATGTCCCATCGCCGAGCACCGCTGGTGGCGTCGCTCCGGCGACCTCGCCGTGGAAGCGGCGCCACTGCTGCCCTCCCTCTGTTGGTAACCTTGAAACTTGCCGGATTTAAACTCCGGCGACACTATTGTTTGCTCTTCACCTTTGTCGCTATATTTTGCGTTTTTGCTGCTCACTGATTTCTCGTTTCTTTTGTACCTGGCCGGAGTTTGTGAACTCCGGCGATGTTAACAATGGTGGCTATTTCATTACTGGTTATGTTGTTACTGTTCTGGATTGATTTTGGCCTGATTTCCGGTTATTTTTGCTACTGTTTGTTCGCTGATTTTCTAAGAATTGCTTACTGTTTCGCTGTGTTGCCACTGGTTTCGGCCATTGTTGTTGGGCTGATTTTAGGCCACGTTTACTACTGATTTTGGCTATGAACGCTGGACTGATTTTTAGGCTATTTCGCTATATTGTTGCTGTTTTACTGATTTTGAACAAATACTATACCGTTGGTATTTTACTGATTTTGAACAGATACTACATTGGCCAATGAAAAAGTTATCCGTCGATTTTTGAGGCCTCCACAGTTGCAAAGACGGAAAATAAAATAAATGAAGCTTTTTGGGCAAGGATGATTTCTTCTACTTACACCGGATAACCAACATGCGCTGGCAAGGCGAACGCTCGCAGCCGCACTTGTTTAGGCTGTCCCACTTTATATTTTTACATATCTGAGCCCTCCGTGTCTAAAGCTATTACTGTTTTGGCGCGGATCCAAAGGTTTTTATTTATTTTATTATTTTTTTTAGCAATATTGGCCGATGAAGGAATCTCCGTCTGATTTCCAAGGCCTCCCCTGTGCAAAAGACGGATTTATTTTTTGCTTTATTTATTAATTATTGCTATTACTTTAAAAATTGTTTATTTTATTACTAACACTTTTACTAAGTGTCTATGCAGGTACCCGGAGATCATTTTGTGCAGAAGGCCTAAAAAGGGCTAAAGATGTCCCGAAGTTTTATCTTGCGTCTCATTTAAATTTTAGTTTTACCATTTTTTGTATTGCATTTTATTTTAATTGTAAATTATATAAAAATGCTTAGAATAGTTAGAATAGAAGTCAATATATAATTAACCTAGGTTTGAACGGATAACCGCAAGTTAGCGGATCTTAAAGGATGCCTAACCCCTTCCCTTTAGGATAATAAAGAACCCTGATTCAGAATCTCACATAACTTTCGCAGACCTTTAAATGGAGATCATTAATTGCAGTATTTTATCGCAATAAATCAAGTGTCCTAATTCACTATAATAATTAGGTGGCGACTTAAAATGCATTTAGAATCAACCATACGTGGCACTCCCGCCGGCTCCCATCGAAAATGGGTGTTACGAATGGCGACTACTGGGATAATCAGGTTCTTGACCATAGCAAACTTAGGTTTATTATTGCTTGACTTTATTTTTATTTGTTTTAAATGCCTTAAAATTGTTTTCTTTAATTTTGTATGTTTAACTGTTTTAATTGCTATTTGTTTTTACTGCTTTCCTTAAATTGACATTCCGTTCATATTTCTTCCACTCTGGAAAATTCACACCGCCACACACTACACGCTAATGTGCTTCGCACCCGCAAATTTCTTTCAAGAACACCAAAATTTAGAGAGTTGGCGCTATGCGGAGTTAGATCGGTTCGTCTCGATCACCACGTAGCCTTCTCACTCGAGTTTTCCGCCGAACCAAGGCCTAATAAGCCAAATCTTAGAAAGCTATGATAAACCTTAGGTGAGTTAATCCTTGGTATTAACGCCACAATTAGAAATTCACCAAACTTGTCGACGGGTTTCACAACCCAACGACCCATTAGCATACTATGTGTAGCGTGATGGTGATAGACGGATCCAAGCCTGGTTATAACACACCGAAATTGGAAAAAGTGCACCGTCATTTGGTCGCCATTTCCGACAAAACATTGCAGTTTAACGGCTTGGACCTATTTATCATAATCTCGCATATTTGGCGTTTAGGCCTACCTCTGGCATAAGATAGGTCTCATGCATATTAGGCGCGCGCTTTATTTGCATGCTTTTGTTTACTATTTTGTTGCTAGCAATTTTGTACATATTATTTAATGCAATAATTACCCTTTTAACCCATGTACATATCGTGCTATGTGCTTACAACTCTGGCCACGAGCATTTGCATTTTTTGCACTTTTGTTGTCATATTGCAATCAGGACTTCTACTGCGTAAATCGCTCTTGGACAACGCGATTTGGACTTTGTGAAGCATCAACCACCAGTCCGGTCGAACCAAACAGGGGAGTCTTTGACTATATTGTCACGCCCTTACATCTTACTATTTTTTGTGGTTTGCCTACTCTCACCTATTTGTCATATTTTTTGCAGGAAAACCGTCCTCGCAAATAGTCGAGGGCGGACAACAACAACAAAAAACAAAACAAAAAAAATCATCACAAGAATGAGCTGGAGTTATGTTGACGGAAATAAGTCAGCTTATACCAGATTCAACGAAGCATCGCTCTGGGTCTTATATTTTGCGTTTTTATACATATTTGCAAGTCCAATTAATATGTCTAGTATTGATTACATAATTCTTTATCATGCATTTTACAGCATAATCATTCCGAACTACGCGTGTCTGATTCTCACCATACGGTGTGATACGTAGGCAACCCATCTAGGGTTCGACACCACCACATAAAAAATTTTAAAAAAAAGGGAGACATATTTGGTTCACCCATTCATTGCATTTATCCAATCACGGACATTCATTATTGCATTTCAATCATTCTATCACATTCATTCATGCATTCTATCACAGCCATTCATTTTTTTCATTACATTCTTTTACTTTTCATTAGTCTTATAGTGAACAATCATTTGTTTTGTACAGCTTTTATTTTTGCATTTCTTTCATGAATAAATTCTTTTTAAATCATAC